>OX392465.1:10197879-11397879 GCA_947623515.1 Neoascia interrupta
AAGCTGTTTTTTATTTCGGCTACAAATCTTTCTAATGATTTAAGCGTGTCTCATATTCTTGTCCACAGTTGGTATCTCCAATTGTTTTTCAGTCATGGATGACTTTCTGAATCGTTGAAATCAGCAAGTAATGTCATGAATCTTTCAAATTATTATCAATTTCAAGACACTTGGTAACCTCAGCTTTCCAAGACCCTTTCATCTTGTTTTCATCTTGGGTATAAATTTGTGCGTAGCTTGGGTGGTAAACATATGTAGGTACGCTTCGAAGCATGGTGCATCGACAACTTTATAACAGAACAAAATCAAAATTCATGCAAAAAGGGAAATTGCAGATTGAAAGATGTTGCATTTCCTCTATGTTATAAGAGTTGTAAGGCGATCGCAGGTGACAATTTTCTAACGTTGCCCATCTTATAGACTAATCGCGGTGAGAACATCGTTCTGCTGATAAAGCTAAATTATGTTTGGCTGATGTTCTCACGCAAGACAAATGGACACTCACCTGCGACGCGTAAATAAGATTGTACCAAAGATTGTACCACATTGTTTTCCCCCTTGTGTTTGGGAAGTCAGTTCGCTTCAAACCGCCAACGAGCTCGGGTTTCTTTATGTTTTGGCGCAGCCGGTGAACAAAGTGAATTAAAGTGGTGTTTTTATAAGTACCAATTTTTCTCTGTTGATGTGTCCTATTCTGAGATCTGATCAGTGAGTGAAATTTTGTATCATTGGAAAATAATAAAAAATCAAACGTTGCTTAGTTCCATCATTCACCAAACATACATTCTATCAGTCGTTCTTAAATTCAACGTTGTTCAATTCTGACCTGTAAACTCGAAACAAAATATAGAAATGGTATTGTGGACGGTAATCGTGTCGTTTCCATTAAATGTGGGAAAGAACACTGAAACAACTTTTCTTCTTTACACAGCGAGTGATATAAGTTTGATGTAACGTAAACGCTTTAATATCTTAGATAGTGGTCAATAAGAATGACAAAATTGAACTCAACGGAATTTTTTCTAAAGGCACTTCACTAGGTTCGGTAGAATCACCAATTCTAGTATATCCGATGCCATGCCACCGGAGAAATTCCATCCCTTGTACGGTATTCTCGGGCAAGATGTACTGTTCCGCCATACAAACATTGACGGTCCAAATAAAACACTAATGTTTCTAGAAAATACTAGCATTTCTGATGGATGTCAGCACTTAAAGGAGAACAGCCAGCATCGCTAGTCGTCCGAAATTAAATCAATACCAACGATCTGTTCAAGGCAAATACCAACTTTTCATGGTGCAGCAGAGAATGAAAATCAAATTCTACCTGCCATTGTCCCTGTAAATAAGTTAAATAACAATATGTTGGCCAAAATACAATAGTACCAAACAATAATACCAAAAATAAAGAGAAGCCCATAATGGCGAGTAATACACATTCCGATTCTTACAAGCAGATATACAGGGTGTTTCCAAATTCGATGCAAATATTTTGACACAAGATTCTTGGGTATATTTGAAGAATAAAATTGTTCTACAGTATGGGCCTATCTCAAATTTTGATACCACTTATTGGGAATTTAAGAAAACACCGACTTTGAGGTACCTTGACCCATACTAACACAAATATCTCCGCTAACACTTACAACAGGTACTTCATTTAGAACTTAAATTTTAGAAGAAATAGTACTTCTTTAAACTGCATTAAAATAAAATTGATAGCTTTTTCAACTTTCGAGATATTTGCTTTTAAGTCGGATCCTTATTCCCTGCCCATGACATTTTTTTGACTTTCAAGACACATTTCTGCGAAAAATGCGTAATAAACATATCGGTAATTTTTTCTTTCTAGTGCGCCTAACAATACTTAATAAAAATTCTTAAGACAAGTTACCCGAAAAACCCACAGATTTTATGATACTTGGAAAATTCCATAGCAGGTAAAATTATGAAAAACTCGATTCATAGTGTTCAATTCCTATTATTCTGAATAAAAATGTTTGTGTTTGGTTTATGTTTTTTTTTATTTCATTAAGTTAACTTTTCAATCAAATAAGGTGTTCAAAGTGTCCTCCATTTTGTATGCATGCTAGAGCCCGTTTTTGGATTGCGCTGTCAACGTTTATTGAGGATAACTCCTGCCTCACTTGTGACGAGGCTTGGAGAATACGATCTTCTAAATCATTTAGAGTTGATATTTCTGTAGAATTAACAAGTTCTTTCATTCTCCCCCATACAAAAAAAAATCCATAATTGTAAGGTCTGGAGATCTTGCAGGCCTGTGAACTGGTCCATTTCTTCCTATTCAACGACCAGCGTACTTTTCATCCAGCCAATTCTTAACCTCGCGACCGAAGTGGGCTGGGGCTCCATCCTGTTGAAAATATGACGAAGCTCGTTGAGTTACCGGAACATCCTCCAGTAGATCTGTTAAATCATTGCGCAAAAATTCCAGATAGTTTGCAGAATTCAGTGTGGGAGGCAGTTTGAAGGGACCGATTAAGTTGTTTCCAATAACACCTGCCCACAAATTGACGCTAAATCTGTGTTGAAATGTTGACTCTCTCCTTGTGTGTGGGTTTTCCTCTTCCCATGTGTGTAGATTGTGAAAATTTGTAATCCCATCTCTAGTAAATTGAGATTCGTCCGTCCATAGGATTCTGCTTATAAAACCGTTGTCATCCAAGTTCCGCTCTAACAACCAGTTGCAAAACTCAAGTCTCGGCTCCAAATCACTCGGAAGCAGTTCCTGCACAGGTGTATGGTGGTATGGATACAAGTTTTCCGTATGCAGGAGACGAAAAATTTTATGTGTTGAAACATTAAATCGCAAGGATAAGCGCCTGATGCTGATTGATGGATCATTTGCAACCGCTTCCAGTATTCTTTCATCAACTGCAATTCTTCCTGGTAAAGCTTCTGCGTTAGGTCGTCTTGTTGAAACAGATCCCGTTTCCCGAATTCTTCGAAACGAATTTGTAAATACGCGGGGATTAGGTACTCTTCGGTTAGGATAAAGCTGATGGTATCTTTGTTGTGCTCTAATAGAACTTCCGTTGCACATCCCATAAACGTAGATAATATCGGCGTATTCTTCGTTTGTAAAAGATGCCATTTCAAGTAGGGTTTCTTAACAACTGTTGTGTCACCTCGGCTTCAAAAATGACTTTGATGGATTAAATTTTGTTTTCTAACCTTTTATACAATTTACATTAGGTAAATTTTCCAACTAGGCGACCAACCTCAAACTTAGTCCTTTTTGGGATTTAACAGAAAAATGATAGGGAAATTACCTTTTTATCAGGTACTCTAATAAAAATGCATGCTCTAAAACCTACGCAAATTATTAATACATAGTCAAAAAATCGTTCTTGTTGTCAATTGCGGTTAAAAAAGTAGGTAACAAATCATATTTCCACCTTATACCTGTCGCGGCTTCGTGAAAAGAGTTTTTCATAATTTTACCTGCTATGGAATTTCCCAAGTATCATAAAATCTGTGGGTTTTTCGGGTAACTTAACTTAGCAATTTTTATTAAGTATTGTTAGGTGCACTAGAAAAAAAAATTACCGATATGTTTATTACGCATTTTTCGCAGAAATGTGTCTTGAAAGTCAAAAAAATGTCATGGGCAGGGAAAAAGGATCCGACTTAAAAGCAAATATCTCGAAAGTTAAAAAAGTCATTAATTTTATTTTAATGCAGTTAAAAGGAGTACTATTTCTTCTAAAATTTAAGTCCTAAATGAAGTTTTTTAATGATGAGGAACAGAAGAATGAAGAAAGTCTCTCAGCGAATTCCGAATAATACAGTTTCTAAACTATCGGTCTCACTCCCACCCAGACAGAAACTCATCGTAGTGTCCAGTCAATTTTTCAGGAAACACCGCGGCTTTGTGTCTATCCAAAGAAATATGCCATTACTTCTTTATTGGCAGCAATGTTAACACAAGAGAAACTAAAAAAGGTTCTAATAGCGTTAAGATCCGATAGAACTTCAGATTTACGTTAATTTTGCATCAAGAAACTTAAGGAAAAAAGCAAATGCAAGCCTTCAATATATTCATGTAACATAGAAAATAAGACTACGATAGGTAAAGACGAAGCAAGACTCGGCAAACTTTTTCCCGAACTGTCTTTAGATAAGAATCTTAACACCGAAGGACAAGAATCTATTGAAGGTAGCTGTACAAAGATCGCTAATATATTTCAATTAGAAAGAGAAAATCTAACACATACCAATGCTGTATTCCACAAAGTTCCTACTGTTTCAAGCAAAAAATACAAAACAATATCGGCTTACCCAATAAAAAACATTATTAACGAACATATGAGGCAGACGTCAGAGTCATATATAGTCACAGAGAGCATAAGTCCTTGAAGCAGCCCCATGTTAGTAGTTCCTACATATTTTTTGCTTGTTTTTTCCCCGTGGGTAGAAGAAGCCTTCATACGCACTACGAGCACTGGCCGCGCGTGCTCATAGTAGTGTGAGATTCTTACTCACTAAAAAACTTATAATAGAAGGGTATCTATAATTTGTTAGCAGTAAAATCTAGAAGGCTTACCATCCAATCTATTTTTTCTGTAAACAGCAATGTAAGCGATTCCAACTGGCAAAAAATACCTTATAAACCTTACATTACCTTACATTAACCTTCTTATATACCTAATAAATGCTTAAAAACTTATAATAGAAGTGATATCTATAAATTATTAGCAGTAAAATCTAGAAGGCTTGCCATCCGGTTACGGTGCGATTCCTAGATCTCAATGTAGATCGCTATTTCTAATGTACTAGGAGCATTAACGATTGCGCTGAGTGTCTTATTTTAAGAAGTTTCTAAAAGAGATATATTGCTTGGTTTAGTACAACCCAAAAGTATACCGTACGTCCAAGATGGTTTTAGCACTTGCTTATACAAAAGCAGTTTGTTATGTATGCTTTGTTATGTAGCAATTTGTTATGTATTTCGAAAATCTTTCGATAAGCCAATTCATTTCTCTAACCTGATTTCAAGCTCATCGCATTTCGTTTTAACGTGCGGCTTCCATTTAAGTTTTGCGTCTAGTCTCGTTCGTTCCTTGACATTTCGCTTCATTTGCGTATGGGATTTGTACCGAGTTAATAAATATAGGTTTGTTGTTTATCTTTTATTTTACATGCGTTGACTTAATAAAAAAAGTTAAAGGTAAACAACAACAAATTTTCAATTTAACATGTGTGGACTTGTCTCGTTAAGAACGAGACAGCTCTTCGTCCAGTGACATATTTTGGGTAAGTTGCATATTTTGGGTTTTTCTGGTAAGCTTAGCCCTAACTTGTACTTCAAGCCATCATGCCGTACCTTGCCGAAGGCTTGCGATACGTCGAGAAAAGCGCTAGTACATATTTACATACCAGAGCCTCTTCGATTTCGTTTGTTATTCGAGAGACATAGTCGATTGTTGAGTGCTTTTTACTAAAATCGAATTGGTGATCCGGAACGAATCGCCTTTCTTCAATTATTATTGGTTGTCACCTTTTAAGCAACAGTTTCTCGAATACCTTAGATATTAAAGGCAGTAGCGAAATGGGTCTGTTTGATTTTTGTTTGGACATTTTCCTGATTTCGGAACCATTATAACTTCGGCCACTTTCCATTGCCTTGGAACGTATAAAATTCATGGAGGCGATAATGATGTAGAGTAGCTTTACCTATACTTTCTTCGGTAGCTCCTTTAGAATTTGGCCAGTAATTAAGTCGTGACCTGGGGCTTTGTTATATTTCAAATTTTCGATCGTTTGGCGAAGGTCAGCCAATGATACGGTTTTTTATACCCCATCCCATAGGATAGGAGGCATATTAAGTTTGTCACAAAGTTTGTAGCGCGGTGAAATAATAATGGTAGACCCTCAAGACCATAAGGGCATATGATCGAGACCGAATTCTGAGTCGAATGAGCCATGTTCGTCCGTCCGTCTGTATGTCACTAGCTTTGTACGTAAGGTCCACGTCATGCGAAGCAGTACAAACGTAAAAATGTTTGAAATCCGCCCAAAGACACGCCCACAATCGGTCTAAATATGCAACTACCTCTAGAGTTTTCAAAACTGTAAGACGTTCTAAAAGGCTGAAATTTGACATTTATCATCTCCTAATGAATATAAGACACAAAAAAGACAAACTTAATTGGTTAACCTCCTCTAGTGGGCGTGGGATCTATTTTAAGGGTAAATTATCAAATGCAGTTTACTCAATATTTTTGCTCCAAATTGGAAAAATTTCACTTGATATTTTATATAGAAAACGCTAAGTTCCACATTTTGTCTATACAAGACTTTGGGCCACGCCCACATTTGGAGGCAGAATTCAAGAAAAAGCTAAAATTTTCTAGAAAAACTTAATTTCGACTGGCCTTGAGCCTAATTTAGGAAAGCATGAAACAAAAAAAGTATCAGGTTAGCTAAACGAGACTTCGTTTCATTTCGTTTGTATAAAGTTTTAAGCCACGCCCCTTTTAGGGGTCGATTTTTAAAAAACATTGAATTTGAACCAAAAAATTGCATTTTTACGTACATTTAAGTCTAACTTGGAAATATCTTATAATTAATAGTTTGTAATTAGGGGCGGTTGGACCACGCCCCTTTTGAAGTTTGCATTACTTATAAAATGTCGCAAAATAACTGTGCCATCAGCATTTTACAATGTGGGATAGGATCCCCATCTATTCAACGGTCCGTTTTACGGACTGTAACTTCTGCGTACACACTGTAGCACTTACTTACTGGTTTATTCTATAATTATCTAGTACAGAATTGGGATTGAGATTCTCGACCAATCGTTCCCCGTCAAACGGTTTGAATGTTTCTTCTAAATGGCCTGCAAATAAATCCGCTTTCTCTTTGTCTCCTTTTACCCATTCACCGTTGCGTTTTCTTAATGGCGCTGAGTGTACAATAGGTTTCTTAATGGACTTCACAGCTTTCCAAAGGGAGTAATTTGAAGTTTGGGCCACCCTTCAGTTTGTTAGAAAGGTGGTTCAAGATAAAATAATCCGGGGGTGCTCGCGAACGTTGCCATCTCTTGCGCGCTCTCCTCTTTTCGTATGTTAGTTTCTTGGTTTCGCGGGAATATGTGGTCCTCTGGAAAGAAGTGTTATTCCATGCAGAACTCTAAATGACTCTCACCAGTTTATTTATTTCATCTTCTATTTCAAGTGGCGTTTTGAGTGGTACGTACATTCAAAGCTATGATTTCTTTGCAGTATTTTCTAAAGCCGTCTCGGTTGTTGTTATTGTTAGTAAATCTAGGCGGTCTTTCCTTTTTTGCTAGACTTCCGCCAATTTTCTAAGGAACTAAGGTCGAGTGAAATGAACAGATATCAAAGCGTTCTTCTACGTTCGTAAGGTAACGAGGTACCCCCTTGGTGATGAAGAAGTCGACGAGGGCAGGTATTTTATTTCTTTCGGTTGGCTGATATGTTGACTTCCCCGTCGATAAGAAAACCACGCCACGTCTCGTACTTGCTTTAAAGAGTACTCTGCCCCTCGTTGAATTGCACCGTGAGCCCCAAAAAGCATTTTTTGCGTAAAAGTCCCCGCCAATAATAAAATCTGACCGAAATGAGCCAAAGAGGGGATGAAGATCGTCATCCGCCAACCTAAACAGCGGAGGAAAATAGCTTGACGCGATTTTAGGTAACTTAATTTAACCGAGACTCAGGATATCTGCATGAAGTCAAGTTCTATTTCTTCGTTTTTAGAGTGCTTAATGCAGTCTTTGATATAGATAGAGAATAATCGCATGATGTTCGATGTAACCTTTTATTTTGGGTTCCGAACTCTTTTTTAAGAGCCTGTTCAACATTTTGAACGCTCCATACCACGCAGCCCTCAGAGCCAGTTTACACGCATTTAGATCCTCACCAACCAGTCCATAGAAGAAAGAAGAGACTATCTGATTTCGCGTTTAGTACCGAAAATCAGTCAATCGTACGACTCTCCCTGCCGATGCGGCCAAAATTCTCAAACGCAAGAAGATACCCAAGCTCCCTTCAATAAGCTACAAGGCTTTGGATTTCGCCAATAGTATTGGCATTTGCACAAAACAAAATCCTTGCCCGTAGAAGCGTTTCCTTCTTGGTTACTGAATCAGGAAGCAATCGACATTTCACTCAACTTTAATAAAAAAGAGTCAACGCCAAAAGAAATGTTCTGTCAACTTTTCTACGAGAAGATCAACCAGTATGAAAAAATTTCCTGGAATGTGATTTACACAGACCGCTCTAAGAGCGATGAAGGCACAGGCTTCGCAGTAGTCAACACATTGGGCCAAACTATATGTTTCGAAAAGATCCCAAACTATTTCTCCGTTTTCTCAACAGAAGCATTGGCAGTACTTAAAGCTGCCGAAATAGCCATGAAATCGAAAAGGAAAACAGTTATATGCTCTGACAGCCTTTCTACCTTAAATGCGATAAAGAACATCAGAAATGGCTTGCCTGCGATTTGCAATATCCGAAGCAACATCATCAAAAAACAACCGAACTTAAAACTAGTTTGGGTTCCTAGCCACACGGGAATTAAGGGCAACGACCGAGCGGATAGCGCAGCGAAAATCGCTGCCATAGGCACAGAAACCACGCGGTATCCACCTACCCGCATTGACTTCTCAAAACTAGCAAACTCTCACTGGAACAAAAAACGGGTGCTGGAATGGAACCAATATGTACACCATTAAGCCTTAACTACATTCGGCAGAAATGCTTCATTACAAATCTGTAGTTTTCTCTCAACTTTTCAAAAAGTAACTTACTTGAAAGTTAGAGGTATAGCTAACTTTGACTTTTCCACTTTTTGAAAAGCTCTTTTGCATGTGAACTCCGCCGATATGTATGCAATACACTAAACAAATTTAACGGTTGAACGTACGATCACGTACGATCTTATTGTGTTTGGTGGTTGTTTCTGCATGTTTTTGGTTTGGGGGGAAAGGAAAAAGCTGTGAGTTTTTTGAAAAATAAGCTCCAAGTGGTGTTTTCCACTTTTTCACTTTTGCACTTACTTTTTGAATGTAGTTAAGCCTTTACACATCAATTAACCCGAATGCCGAACCAGTTCTTTACCCGTCATCTACAACACAAACCAGTGAGTAAGTGCTACAGTGTGTACGCAGAAGTTAAAATAAATAAATAAATAGAGTGGCGCAACAGCTCGAGGTGAACCAGGGCCAACTTCTCAACAATGTATGCTGGTGTGTTAATTTCTTTACATACAAGGGGACCTACAATTTTTTGCCGAATCCGAACGGCACATTGAGAAGTTTTTCAAGACAATTAATACTCTCGGAGGGCTTGTCAAACCCTCGCGGAGGTGGGGACCGTGAAAAGAACAAGTCTTTTTTTTCAGGTGACGATGGCAGGATCCTGCCAAGTTACAGTCCGTAAAAGGGACCGTTGAATACCCCATCCTATTGTAAAATGCTGATGGCATAGTTATTTTTTGACATTTTATAAGTAATGCAAACTTCGAAAAGGGGCGTGGTCCAACCGCCCCTAATTACAAACTATTAATTATAAGATATTTCCACAGATATTTCCCAGTTACACCTAACTGTACGTAAAAATGCAATTTTTTGGTTTAAACTCAATATTTTTAAAAAATCGACCCCTAAAAGGGGGCGTGGCTAAAAACTTTATATGAACGAAATCTGGACGGAAGTATTGTTTACCCAAACTGCTACTTTTTTTTTTCATGCTTTCCTAATTTAACCTCAAGGGCAGTCGAAATTAAGTTTTTCTGGAAAATTTTAGGTTTTTCTTCAATTCTGCCTCCAAATGTGGGCGGGGCCAAGAGTCTTGTATAAACAAAATGTGGAACTAAGCGTTTTCTACATAAAATATTAAGCAAATTTTTTTCAATTTCGAGCAAAAATACTGAGTAAACTGCATTTGAAAATTTACCCTTAAAATAGATGCCATGCCCACTAGAGGAGGTTTACCAATTAAATTTTCTTTTTTTGTGTCTTATATTCACTAAGAGATGCTAAATGTCAAATTTCAGCCTTTTATAACGTAAAGTTAGCGCCAACCAATCAAAAAAAATTCAAGTCCAACTTAATGAGAATCAAACTCATGCCTTTAATAAATTAAAGGAAGTCCTAGCATCGGAAGAAGTGATGCTACTTTATCCAGATTTTACAAAACCGTTTGATCTAACGACAGATGCGGCATCATTGGGGTTAGGGGCTGTTCTGTCACAGAATGGCAGGCCTATAACTATGATTTCCAGAACTCTTAAAGACAGGGAACTCAACTTTGCAACCAATGAACGCGAATTACTGGCTATTGTCTGGGCACTTAAAAACCTCAGGAACTATCTTTATGGCGTTAAAGATTTGAATATTTATACCGACCATCAACCACTTACTTTTGCGGTGTCAAAACCGAAACCCGAACGCAAAAATAAAACGCTGGAAAGCTTTTATTGATGAACACAATGCTCGGCTTTTTCATAAACCAGGAAGAGAAAATTACGTCGCTGACGCATTGTCGAGACAGAATATTCATGCCCTGGAAGAAGAAGCGTATTCGGACGTAGCCACAGTCCACAGTGAGGCATCACTGACCTACACGGTCGAAACCACTGATAAACCATTAAATTGCTTCAGAAACCAAATTGTCTTGGAGGAAGCACAATTCACATTAAACAGAATATTTGTACTTTTTGGCGAAAAGACTCGTCACATAATTAACTTTACGAATAAGAGCACTCTTATCGATGAACTAAAAATGGCAATAAACCCAAAAGTGGTGAACGCCATATACTGCGACCTACCAACCTTGGCCAGCATCCAACATGAGATTGTCAGTATATTCCCATCAACCAAATTCTGGCACTGTAAGAGCATGGTGCTAGATGTTATTGACAAGAACGAGCAAAAGGAAGCAGTTATCATCGAACACAACCGTGCCCATAGGGCAGCTCAAGAAAATGTAAAGCAGATCCTTACCGATTATTATTTTCCAAAAATGTCAAAACTGGCTAACGAGGTTGTCGCAAATTGTAAAATTTGCACCAAAGCAAAATACGACATGCATCCACAAAAACAAGAACTGGGTGCGACACCGATCCCAGCTTATGCAGGCGAAATGCTGCATATTGATATTTTTTCTACAGATAAAAAACATTTCCTAACATGTATTGACAAGTTTTCCAAATTTGCGGTGGTTCAACCAATAGCATCCCGCACAATTAAAGATTTAAAAGCTCCCATCATTCAACTTATGACCCTTTTCCCAAACACAAAAATAGTTTTCTGCGACAATGAAGCAACATTCAAATCTGAAACGATTAGGTCCCTATTGAAAAATCAGTTTGGTGCTGACATTGTTAATGCGCCTCCACTCCACAGGTCCTCAAATGGACAAGTGGAACGTTTCCATAGCACTCTCTCGGAGATCGCGAGGTGTTTAAAACTCGAAAATAAAATAGACGATACCATTGACCTAATATTATTGTCAACGACTGAATACAACCGAACAATTCATTCCGTAACCAACAGGAGACCTATTGACATAATCCATTCCACACCAACTGATGTTAGAGAGGATGTAATAGCGAAAATAATAAAAGCCCAAGAGGTGCAGATATAAAGGAACAACCCTTCCAGACAAAACAGGGTCTTTGATGTAGGCGAACGAGTCCTTGTAAAAAATAATAAGAGACTAGGAAACAAGTTATCTCCTTTATACACAGAAGACAAAGTACAGGCAGATCTAGGAACCACGGTTCTTATTAAAGGGAGGGTGGTCCATAAGGACAACCTTAGGTAGAATATAAGATTTTTTTTAATACAACCAATCTAATACTCCAGTTAATAAATTTTAGGATTTCAGTAATGATACTTCTCATTCAAATGACGACTGCAAGGCTGACAGACTTCACCAACTCGGACTACATTCCCATTACGGACGGATACGTCACTATTTGGCAGGACTACGATTATTTACGACACAGCACTAACCTGACGACTTACTGGGAGTTGGCCGACGAGACAGCAGGGCCTTAAACTCACTTTCCACTGTCTCATATGATGAAAATACTGGACTCGGACGTAAATCATATGAAGACACTCCTCTCATCACTGAACGTTCACCATAGACATGCCAGGAGCATCAACATTTTAGGTACTGTATTAAAAGTTGTCGCCGGAACACCGGATTTCGATGGCTTCGAAAAAATAAAATTCAATCAGCAAGAACTTATTAACGCGGAAAACAAACAGTTAGCTATTAACACAAAATCTCAAGAACAGATAAATAAACTCACAGACACTGTTAATACCATAATCAAAGACACTCGAACTAGGCAAATTGATACAGGTCACTTATACGAAACCCTACTCGCAAGAAGTAGAATAATTATATCTGAACTTGAAACTTTAATGCTTGCCATCACCCTTGCAAAGATAGGAAAAGTAAATTTAGCCATATTAGATTCCGATGATTTGAAAGATATAATTAACAAGCGCTCTACCAACATAACTGTAGCCGATATAATGGAAGTATCCCACATTAAAGTCCTATTAGATAATAATTTTTTACATTTTTTGATCAAATATCCCGAACCTAGATTAGAATGTGGGAAGGTAACTCTATTTCCTGTTCAGCATAATGGCACGATACTGCATCTCGCCGAGGACAACAACGTTGCCGTATGCGGAAACCGAGTACTCGCTATTGGAAATTGCAGTGCAACACTTACGACAACCTTCTGTAGAGAGCTCTCAGAACCCACCTGCGCACAACAACTTCATTCTGGCAAAGTGGCTCATTGCACCACCAGACCGAGCCACCTCAGTCCATTGGTGTTGGTCGACGACGGAATTATCATTGTCAACGACGATACTGTTGTGATAAAATTTGCTGGTAAGCCCGAAAAAACCATCAGTGGAACTTACCTGCTAACCTTTGAAGATGAGATCCAAGTCAACGGATGTAATTACAGAAATCAAAGGGGCATGCTAAGGAAAACCCCTGGGTTGGCGGCAGTGTCGACCCTTAACATCACCGGCCACCAAGAGATACTAAGCCTCCCATACCTCCAAAGGTTGAGCATCGAAAATCTCCACTACATCGGAGAAATCGAAGAGAGGCTCTCCACAAGCTCCGCAATTTCCGTCATCGCAACAATCGTAATCCTCACTGGCTGCTACGCTATTCTTAAGCTACATCAGAGGCGAAAGAAAGGGCGACAACAACATGAACTTCAAGTAGTTATCGATGGATTTAAGAGGACCGGGGACGGCCCTCACTTAAGCGAGGGAGGAGTTAACACAATCGCCTAATTTGCATTTAAAATCCATGCAAAGCCATCGTGGCGGATGTGTCGCATCAGCGATGACCAATAAACCAATCACCCAACAGGAAATCGCATATCTTGCACGAGGCGCAAGATCAGCAGATTTAGGGCTCAGGGTTAGGTCTAAGTAAAGTAAATAAGTAAGTAAATAAGTAAATTTTGTACTTAGTCTTTAGTCCGTTTTGAATACCAAATAAAGACGTCTTAATGGACTCAATGTCCAAAGGCATTTAAAACGTATTTAAATTGATTTGTACAGTTTCTACTTCGGGTGAAGAACCAGCCCTTCGCATTCATATTGAGGTTTTGGTGTTTCTTAACATTCTATAGTACCACGGGGATTCCTAAATGCTACGCATCTACTTCGCTTTTAAGTTTGTAGAAACGTTCCACTTCATTAAGCTTTTAATTCATTTTAAATTTTCAATTTATCAATTTATCTATTTATTTGGTATACTGTTGAGACCTAGTCTCTTAAAGTATAATACATTGGGTAAATTAACGGCAACGTAAAAAAAATAATTCTATAGTACTAATAACAAAAATAAAAGATATACATATTATATTAACTTAATCCATTTTTATCTAAGCTTTATAAATAATTTAAAGAAGATTAATTGGCAGGAACAGGAGGGGAGGAAAGGTATGGTTATCGAAGTTAGCAAAGACTAAAGCTTGTTAAAAAAATGCTTTGAAATTTCCTTATTAAAGGTGGGGCTACTCTGATTTGTTTTTAGCTTGTTAGTAGGTTAGGTTAGGTTGTGTAATGGGACGTTGATTTGGCCTAGTGTCGTTGGCATGCTGGTAGCCATCCACAGCTCGTCGGAGGGCGCGGGTTCTTGACACTGTTACGTTCCCAATCAAAAGATCATGCCAGTCTTGTCTGACATCACGGTGTCAAGATGTCGCGAGAAATCTCTCTATACCCACCCTACCATGGTTACTTCTCTCGCCAAGTAACCCCTTAAGTTGGCGTCTTCTTCTTCCCTACATGACCGTCCTTCCCTTCACTATATCTTCCTCATCCTTACATCCCTCCTCAGTTAAAAACCATGTTTAAATTTCCTCATATAATTTCATGTTTTAATTATAAAATTCATTGTTAAAATTTACAAAATTATATTTACTTTACTTTAATTTAATTTTAATTTACTTAAGATTATTTACTTTACTTTTATTTTAAGTTAATTTTACTTTAGCTTTACTTTAGGTTTTAATTTACTTTAATTTTAATTTGGTTTTAGTTTAACTTTCAGTTAGCTTTAGCTTCTTTTAAAATTCCAAATAAAACTTATTTAGACATAAACTTTGACTTTGCATTAAAAAAATTTTCTTGAAAATTACTTGGCTTTACTCAGTGCGACTGTAGTGTAAGTCTATGCACATATCTTAAGTGGCTTCTTTCCACCACGCAAAACAACAACAAAATACCTTCACAAACCAAAGTTCGAATGTTTCGCACCTGGGCTTGGATTTGGCCTTGCTTTTAAATTTTTCCCACAGGTTTAAATTCACTTTATGTGTGCCTTAATTAAAATAATAAAGGTAGGTAATCAAATGACTCACCGGTAAAATCCGCAACTGTCGATGAAGTGGCCACTGCATGGATGTTGCTCCCTCGGCGTTTGATACGTATTTTACGTATATAAATACCTATTACCACTTTACAATAATTTTAATTTAGACACTATAAATGAACTTTAAATGCTACCAGGAATTGGTTTCAAAGTCTACGGTAATGTATATATACATGTACTATACGCATATATGCACTTTACATCGCCAAATAAATTCCAAAATTTTAAATTTAAATTTACATAAGAAAACAAAGCAAGAAAAAAAAACTCAAGGCAATGAAAATTATCGGCAATAAGATAAAAAAAAGTTATCTTCCGCTGCCTGAACCGGGACTCGAACCTGGAACCTTCGACGCTGTTTAAGGAACGGCTCCGCTAACCGCTCGGCCACCAACGGCTTATGTAAGCGGTTGCCGAACTTGGCTGTTAAGCCGGTGTGGTGTCGAATTAAAATTCGATACAATTCGAATTAAATCCCGCCCTGGGATTTACGTTCCTGGGATTTTTAAAAGTTAATCTGCAGCACGATAATGCCTCGCCCTGACTGAAGGATTGCCTCCTTTATTCCCTGTGTGTACGCCTGCTAAAAAAAATTGAATTAGGCTACACTGCCTGAATGTAAAGTTTCTTTGTTTTACCTTGTCCTTCGATTCTTTCGTACAATTACAGTCCTTTGTTAACGTTTTGTTCACTGTCCTCCTGTTTCGTGTTTTAATGTTAAGCTTTGGTTTTAATGCCACACTTCTTTATTAAAATATACTTTAATTCCAAACTGGCAGATCAAACGAAACACCCACTGCCTTTACATTTCAAATTAGTAATGAAGCTGTGCCCAGAACTTTCGTCTAGCCGAACTTCATTAGCGGCCTAGAAATTTCCCTTTTCGAATGCCGTTTTCCTTTTGGTGTCAGCGCGAGAGTGAATATAACGCAGAAAACGTTTCTCAACACTCTCTCGTTCATTTTGCTCTTTTCGAAATACAATCGAATTTCGACTGCATGTGCAGACGAGGTGTTAACTCCGAATACCTAAGAAGTAGAAATTCGATTGTAATTCGGAAAGACAAAAACAGCAGCTGACGATCACAATCGGACCGGATGAACATAGAACACTAAAGTGACGGACACAATGTAAACATTCGAAATGTCGGCCGGCTGTTTTGCATTAAGTTAGTTTAGTTGGTGGCCAGATTGGCCCATTGTGATTACCCTTGTGAGGTAGATAAACATGGTTGGAAATATGTGTTACTAACTGAACCAGCCTGATCTTTTAATAACTCTTTTTAGGTCAAGTAGTGATATTCCTTCCAGGTCGTCCAGGCTATCAAAAAACCTGACTCCTAAAAAGGTAAGTCGTCGTTCTTGGAGAGCTGGGCAGTTTTTTTTTTTTTTTTTTTTTTTCTGAATACTAGGATGGACGGAGACTAAAACTCCAAAATCTTTCAAAGATACCAATACGCCCACTATAGCAGGTACATAATACCGAAGTAGCCGATATTGGTTATGCCCGATTTCCACGTGCTAAAAAGCCACCCATTTATGAGAGACGCTATGAAACTGCCAGAACGCACTTCATAGTAGTAAATGTTCGCTCTCTCATAATACTTCTTGACTACAACTAAGTTAACTTAACAAGTAGTTTACGCTTCCATAGTGTTGATCGCATTGGATAGGTTGCTTTCCAGTGAATGCACCTACTAAGCCGTTCATTCATGCGGCTTCACCCTACGTCGCTAGATCGAAGGGTCTTGTTCTTTGTAGTCGTCGCTCGTTGTTAACATCGTTAAGAGTCTCGTTTAGAGTACGGATCATTTCATTGTTGCAATGAACATGAAGGCGAGCATTTAGCTTTCGAACGAAGTTTGTTACTTCTTCGCCCACGGTAGCTATTCCTAAATCTCTGTGAATATCGCTATTCCTAATATACCATGAAGCATTCACAATTGCTCTTAGTGTTTTGTTTTGGAAAGTCTGCAGCATGGACATGTTGCTCGGCTTGGTACAACCCCAAAGTTGTATACCGTATGTCCAGGACGGCTTTAACACCTGCCTGTACAAGAGCAGTTTGTTATATGTGCTTAATTTCGAAAATCTTCCGATAAGCCAATACATTTCCCTGAGCCTAATCTCGAGCTCGTCACGCTTCTTCTTTACGTGAGGTTTCCACCTTAGTTTAGCGTCCAGTGTCATCCCTAGATACTTCGCTTCATTTGCATAAGGTATTTGTACAGAATTTATGAACAGAGGCAAATTGTTAAACCTTCTGTAAGTGAAATTCACATGCGTAGACTTGTTCTCGTTAAGAGCGATTCGCCAAGTCTTCGTCCAGACACAAATTCTGTCCAATGCTCGTTGGAGGTTTCTCGTTGATGACTCGACTGATTCACCTGTTACCAGGATGGCCGTATCGTCCGCAAACGTGGCCACGACTGTCTCGTCATCTAGAGGTATGTCTCTTGTGTAGAGCAGGAACAGGGTCGGACCGAGGACGCTTCCCTGGGGTACGCCAGCCCGAATTTGCTTGAAACTCGAGTATTCACTACTACACATAACACGAAAGAGTCTGCTTTCAAGATAATTTTCCAATATTTTAAACATGTCTTCCGGCAAGTTTTGCCGTAGCTTATATTTCAAGCCCTCGAGCCATACCTTGTCGAAGGCTTGCGATACGTCGAGGAAAGCACTTGAACATATTTTTTTCCCTTCTAAGGCTTTTTCAATTTCATGCGTTATTCTGTAGACTTGATCTATTGTGGAATGGTTAGATCTGAAACCGAATTGATGATCCGGGATCAAGCGTCTTTCTGCAATTATTGGTTGTAATCGCTTTAGCAGAAGTTTCTCGAATACTTTCGATATTATCGGCAGAAGCGATATGGGCCTATAAGATTTTTTATCATTTGCGCATTTCCCCGGTTTAGGAACCATAATGACTTCAGCAACTTTCCATTGTCTTGGAACGTATAGAAGTCTAAGAGAAGCGTTTATCATATAAAGTAGCTTGACTAATGCCTTTTTTGGTAGCTCTTTTAATATTTCGCCAGTGATCAGGTCGTAACCCGGGGCCTTATTATTTTTAAGTTTGCTAATTGTCTGTCGGAGTTCAACTAACGAAACTTTTTTCATTCTAAAGCTACCAGGTTCCCCGTTGTTGTTTAGAACGGCGGACCGTCGAAAGGCTTGAATGTTTCTTCTAAATGTTCAGCAAACAAATTCGCTTTCTCTTTGTCTTCTCTTGCCCATTCGCCGTTAGCTTTTTTTATTGGTGCCGAGTGGATTATAGGTTTCTTGATATACTTAACTGCTTTCCACAGCGAGTAGTTTGAGCTCCTATCCGCCGACAAGCCTTCAAGGTATTCAGTGGTCTCACGATTTTTAAGATCTTGCAACATTCCTTTCAGTTTGTTAGAGAGGTGGTTCAATAGGGTTTTGTCTGGGGGGCCCTCGTGCCTTGGAGAGCTGGGCAGTGGCAGAGAAAGTGTTCTATAGACTCTATTTCTTCTTCATCCCTACAGCTTCTGCAGAAGTCATTGGCAAAGATTCCCATTCGTGTAGCCATGACACCAATGGTGCAGTGTCCCGTTACTACACCAACGAGTATTCTTATGAAATTTCTACTGAGAGATAGAAGGGTCGTTGTTCGTTTTAGGTCGAGTACTATCCATAACCTGTGAGTTATGATACAATCTTTAGACTATTGCCAACGTTAACCGGCTAGTTTGATCGTGTATTGTTCTATAAGGCTTTTGGCTGTGTTCATAGGGATATAAACCCGTCGGTTAGCCATCGTTATGTCCATATAAGAACCTTTTCTTGCCAGTTCGTCCGCCAATTCATTTCCGGCCTCGTGCCCAGGAACCCAGCAGAGTAGAGCTGTATGGAAGCTTATATCCTTTAATGCCATGAGGCAGTCCTTGACACACTTAAAGTATAAGAGGTTGGAGTTCAGGGCTTTAAGTGCTGGTTGACTCTCAACACATATGGTTACTTCCGTTGCTGGAAGATCCATAGATTGAATTGTCTGTGCAGCTCTCTTCACCGCATAAATCTCAGCTTGAAAAAACACTGCAGTAGTCATTTAGTCGATATGACTGGTTGATTTGCAGTGTTTCCGACAAAACTCCAGAACCTGTTCCATTCTCTCTTTTCAAACCATCGGTATAGATAGCTATACCTTTGATGTCAACTTTAGTCTCTACCCAGTCTTGCCTACTTGGTATAATGACTTTGAATCTTTTGTCGAAGTCAAATTGAGGTTTCTAGACATTGTGATTTCCAGAGGTTGTTCTCTCCTAGTCTGAGAGCTGCCTTTGCCGCCACATTTCTTGCGAAAAGCTCCAGAGGTAGGAGGTGCAGCATTGTTTCCAGACGTGTTTTAGGCGTGGATCTTAATGCACCTGTGATACCTAAGCAAGCTAATCTTTGTACCTTCTTCAGATTCTGATTTCAAAGGGAAACGTTTTTCAAATAACGCACTAACAGCGGATTCAATAAACGCAAGCTTTTCATTAACATGACTTTTTTTTTTTTTTTTTTTTTTTTTTTTCGTGGGTAGGTAAAAACCTTCATAGGCACTATGAGAATCGAACGCGCGTGCTCATAGTAGTGTGAGATTCTTACTCACTAAAAAACCTCCCAATCTTTGTAAGACTACGACTAAGTTTCCTTAACAAGTAGTTCATGCTTCTGTATAGTAATCGCGTTTGGCAGGCTACCTTCCAACGAAAGCACCTGCAATACCGTCATTATGTGCGGTTTCCTCTTACGACGCTAGATCCAACGGTCTTGTTCGTTGTAGTCGGCGTGCAAGATTTGTCTGATCCAGAGTTCGGATTATTTCGTGGTTGCAATGGCCGTGAAGGCGAGTGTGAAGTTTGCGAGCAAAGTTTCTTACTTCGTCGGTCACGGTTGCGATGCCTAGATCCCGATGTAAATCGCTATTTCTTATATACCATGGAGCATTTACGATTGCTCTTAGTGTCTTATTATGAAAAGTTTCTAAAATAGATATGTTGCTTGGTTTGGTACAACCCCAAAGTTGTATACCGTACGTCCAAGATGGTTTTAGTACTTGCTTATACAATAGCAGTTTGTTTTATACGCTTAGCTTCGAATAACGTCCGATAAGCCAATTCAGTTCTCGTAGCTTGATTTCAAGTTCATCGCGTTTCTTTTTAACGTGTGGCTTCCACTTAAGTTTTGCGTCTAGGGTCATGCCTAAATATTTCGCCTCGTTTGCGTACGGAATTTGTACCGAGTTTATAAATAGAGGTAAGTTGATTACCCTCTTGTAAGTAAAATTTACATGCGTTGATTTTGTTTCATTTAGGAGGATTCGCCAGGCCTTTGTCCATTCGCATATTTTATTCAAAGCGCGTTGGAGTTTTCCCGTTGATTGTTCGACTGTCTTATCCGTAGCGAGGACAGCCGTGTCGTCAGCGAACGTGGCTTTAGTCGTTGTCTCTACTTGAGGTACATCTCTTGTAAAAAGTAAAAACAGTGTTGGACCGAGGACGCTACCTTGTGGAACGCCGGCTTGTATTTCTTTGAATTCTGAGTATTCGCTCCCGTATCTCACTCGAAATAGTCTGTTGTCAAGATAAGACTCTAAGAGTTCATACATTTTTTCCGGCAAAACTTTCCGTAGCTTATATTTTAGGCCTTCGTGCCAAACTTTATCAAAGGCTTGGGATACGTCAAGAAAAGCGGTAGAACATATCATTTTTGCTTCTAAGGCTTTCTCAATTTCATTAGTTATTCGATAGACCTGGTCAAGTGTTGAATGTTTGACCCTAAAGCCGAATTGGTGATCCGGAATAAATCGTCTTTCTTCAATTATTGGTAGTCGTTTGAGCACAAGTTTCTCGAAGACTTTAGATATAATCGGCAGAAGCGAAATCGGTCTATATGATTTTTTGTCGTTCGGGCATTTCCCTGGTTTCGGAACCATTATTACCTCTGCGACTTTCCATTGCCGTGGAACGTATGAAATTCTCATTGATGCGTTTATGATGTAGAGAAGCTTGACTAACGCTCTTTTCGGTAGCTCCTTCAAAATTTCCCCAGTAATTAGGTCATAGCCTGGAGCTTTGTTATTCTTCAAATTTCGGATTGTTTGACGAAGTTCAGACAGTGTCACGGTTTTCATTCGATAATTGTCTAATTCCGCATTGCGATACAGATCGTCAACCAACGGCTCCCCGTCAAACGGTTTGAATGTTTCTTCTAGATGTTCTGCAAATACATCTGCTTTCTCTTTGTCGCCTTTTACCCATTCACCGTTATTTTTTCTTATTGGCGCCGAGTGTACTATGGGCTTTTTAATGGACTTCACGGCTTTCCAAAGTGAATAGTTTGACCCTCTATCGGCAGTCAAGTTTTCGAGGTAGTTGGTAGTCTCGCGACTTTTAAAATCTTGAAGTAAGTGCTTTAATTTGTTAGATAGCCCATTCAGAATGGTTTTATCAGGAGGAGCTCGAGACAAATGCCACCTCTTTCGAGCCTTTCTCTTTTCGCGTATGAGCTCTTCAATTTCGCGCGGGTAAATTGATCCGCTTTTCCTTACTCCAGTCTTCCGGAAAGAAGTATTGTTCCAAGCAGCGTCTTGGAAAGTTCTAACGAGTTAACATGACTAACAAAATAACAATCATCCCAGGGTGTACGGCAAGCATCAGAGTAAAGCGACGCCATATTTATGGATTTAAAGAAATTTTATTTTTTTAAATGAAACATTATTAACAACACAAAACACCCAACACTTTCCAACAAATTGAACGAAAACAGAACAATTTTAAACTGTTTTGACAGCTTCCACAAAGCGCGAGCACTACAGACGACGTAGATGCGCAGTATAATCGAAAAAAATGCTTGGGAATATATTACTTTGTATTTTGTGTATCATGCTACAACACATTTAGTGGCGCCATCGGAGACCTCTGTTATCAAGTACTTAATCCCAAAACTAGTACTCAAGTCTTCAATCCCAAAACCGTAGAGCCTACCACCATAAAAAGGTTGGATTTGCCAGTGACACTGGATTGCCACCTGGGTTATTAACAACTTCTGTTTTCTTCATTGCATAGTTTGTATGCGCTACGCACTCGGCATACAGTGGGTGGATTTTAGACGCCTCTTTTGACAGGCTTGCCTTACCTCGGGTATATTCTAACCCATATCCGAAGGGTTATAAAAAGAAGCCTACAAAATCAGATACCAACGGAAATAAGAGGTAGAGAGTGGTAGTAGATTATAGAAAACTCAATTACCTAACAGTCGGTGATGCTTTTCCCCTTCCTAGAATTGAAGGTATAATAGATCAGTTAGAAAATGGTAGATATTTCACACCTTTAGGTTGTGCAAGTGGATGTCATCAAGTTAAAATTGTTCGGCTTTTAAAGGCTTTGTAAAAATATCACCAATTTGCAAGTTTGTTGCAACATAATGCAAAGAAAAAAGACTCCCTTCATATGCTTGTCGGATGAAATAATACTTGACCTCGACATGCTTGGTGAGCTTGTGGTACTACGGATTCTTGATGAATTTTACGGCACTTTGGTTGTCTATGTTGAGTTATGGAACTTCCAAGGAATTGAACACCAATTGAGAGAATAATCGACGAACCCATTTTAACTCCTTAAAACCTTCACCTGCAGCAACATACTTGGATTCCGTGATGGAGAGGGCGACTTACTTTTGATGCTGACAGCTGCGAAGACCAAGAAATAGCCGCTCCGCTGATCATCAATACATATCCACTTGTTGAGTTCCTTGTTTCAGAACTTCCAGCAAAATGCTTGGACTATTAAGGTAGCTGACGGCGTATGAAATATCAGGTCGCGTGCCCACTGCCAACTGCTTCGCGATAGGAATACTTAGTCTCACCATTTACTGCAGAGCCGGTCGGAATGCTTTTACCTTCGGCTAGAGTCGATGCCGGTTTGGCCTCTGCCATTCCAAATTTTGAAGGAACTCTCCATGCATACGTTGACTGCTTGAAATCAATGGTTCCTTCGCTTAATCGCTTTATAGTCAACCCCATTTAGTAGTTTGCTTTTGATACCTTAACATCAAATTCCTTTCTAAGAATTAAAAGAAGTAATTCAATGTTCACATCACTATCTGCTGCGTTTAACCCATCGTCAATATATAAAGCTAGTAATATAAAAAGCTAGCACATTTGCCGTCTTAATATTAAACTATTTTCGTTTCATGTTTTCTGCAGCACAAATTCTCAGTCGTTGTGCTGCGGAGAGTAAGGGCACTTTTCTGATTACACACACCACGTTTTATTTAACATGTATTCGACCTATTCGCAAACACAGTCCAGCCCATTGTCTGAACGCATCGTTTTGACACATAAGCCTGTGTCTATGAACACTTGATCTAAGAACTGCTCAAAACAACTTTTTACATCAGATTTTGATTAAACGCAATACACTATTCGAAAATTAGAAGCATCGTCTCAAAAAAGAAGCATGTAGCGTGAACCTCCATACGATTTTTCCTGCATCGAGCCGCAGAGATCTGTATGAATGAGTTCACCGGGAATCTTGACCGTTTTACTGCTAGACGAAAATGGTTTTCGATTACGTTTACCAAGAAAGCAAGCATCACAAAGAAATATCGATCATCCTGAAAGAGTACGTTATCGTGTTTTAGTATGCTCTTATCATGAGAAATATTTTGATGGCACAGCCTTTCATGTCAGAATCTCAAGGGCAAAGATACTGCCGCATTTGCTTTCCCAATATTTTTACTATGTATTACCTCGAATTCAAGCCGAAAGAGTTTGTCCCCTTTACGTATACCCACAGCAGCAACTTCAATGTCTTTGATGATTTCACAGCGGTTATTGTCTGCCTGCAGGTTGAATCCTTTATCCAAAGTCCAGTCTGATGAAAACAGGTTCAGCTTCGAATCTGGAACAAACAAAACATCAGATATATACCTCGTTTTCCAAAATGTATCATTGATTGCTATAATTTTCACCATCCCTTCCCCCACGGCCCTGATCACTTCTCCATTTCCGATTCTAATCAACATAGGCTCCCGAAAGGTTTCATACTCCTGCAACCAATCTTTTCCAAAACACGTGTAGTCACTAGCATCCGAGTCAGAGTACCAACTATCTTCTTCAGAGTTGTTCGTCATCAAATTTTTACTGACAAAAGCGTCTACCATTCGACTAGTACTCGATTTAGTCCCCTTTCTTAGACACTCATTTTTCGAATGACCATCCTTTTTGCAAATGAAGCACCCTCTCCACCGGTAAGGTAGAAGTTCCTAACCTGGTAGTATCGAAAAATGATATGCTTCATCAAAAATCTTCCAGATCTTGTCCACATTATCCAGAATTCCTTGGGTTTATTGGAATACTCCTTGGGTTCATTGGTGTTGCTAACCTGTTCGCAATGAAAAATGGTAGACTTCACATGAATAAGGGATTCCTCCAGCTCCTGCCCACTTTTTTCTGACTTCTTTGGGTTAATTGGAGATCCTAACCTGGAAGTACCAAAAAATTACGTGCTCGCCCTATATAAAGGATTCCACCAGCTAATTTCCACTTCCTCCAGAATCCTTGTGCTCACTGAAGTTCCTAAACCGCCAGTACCGAAAATCCTTCAGCTCGTGGCCACTTCCTCCAGAATTCCTTGTGTTCATTGGAGTTCCTGGCCTGGGTAGTACTTAAAAATGATATGCTTCCGCTTTATAAAGGATCCTTAAAGCTGCTGCCACCTTCCTCCTGAATTCTTTGGACTCAGAATAGCATTACTTTCCTGCTCTATTAATTTCAGCTCGTTAGCTTAAAATATAAGGCCTAAAAGTTGTTTACATACTGACGGACATGGCTTAATCGATTCTTCTGTCGGTCCCATTCATATCTCTAAAAGGTCTTAGCGGTCTACGGTGATTATTTCACTGCGGTACAAACTATACAACAAACTTAATATACCCTGGGGAGGGTATAAAAAGTAAAAAGTTTAGGAAACCTTTTGCATTCCAGAACAAAAGATTTATTACCTAATATTCAATGGTAGCATTTAATAAAAACCTTTTAAGTGTGGTATGAAAATATACTACACGCCTACAACACTGAGCCGTTACTGAGGACCAGCATGGGTTTGAAGTTCTTGATTTCCCTAGCAAGGCGTGGCTTGAGATATGTATAGTGAATGGTGGAGTGCAAACGTGTAGAGCTTTGGGAATACTCAAAGCCTAGTAAGAAGTCGACGACATGCGTTTTGTGGATTCATGCAAGCGGACAGAGGTGGAGACGCTTTCATATCGGATGGTTTTGGGAGGACCGTTGTGTCCATCGCGCGAGTTCTTGAAAAAACCCCAAGAAACTGGAAAAACAAGCTAAGTTGGCGTCGGAAAGCAGCTTGGCAGAGTCAGTTGGGTGTGAGTTTTCAAGCAGAATAGTCTGCGGCGTGGAATGTCGGGCGATTTTAAGTTCGGCTTATCAAAAAGTTAAAAAGTACCAGGTAAATTTGTTTCTATTAACTCCGAACGTAATTTGATAAAACGAATCCGATATCCAATTGTGCCTCGAATATTAATATCGATCGAGTTCTATAAGCTTGACGTTTCCTGGAATATAAGTGAGTGGTTATTCTGTAGCACCCCTTTGCCAAGTCAAACCCACGTTTTGCGATTACTTCCCAAGCAAGTAGGGTGTTGAAAAAAAGGCATATCGAATACTTTCCGTCCATATAATTTGATCCTCCCCATCGCCACCGCATGCATGAAAGAGAAAAAAAGGCCAATCGTCCATCATTCTGCAAAAGAATGTGAACACCTCAGACGAACTAGCAACGGTCAACACGAGTTTGATTGATACGCCGCCTCCGCCCGAAGAATTATTCACCGCCTCCTTGATACACCTGCTACAGCAAAAACAACAGCAAGCTGCGATCAATTTGAGAAGAGGGACTCCATCACTTCGTCACACCCCCTTGACACCCGCTTTATCTACCTAAGCAACAACCTAAACACCGCTGCAGCTCGAGAGCTCAGTCTGAGAAAGTTCGTTTGATGAATTTCAACTTTTGGAGAGCCATCGGGATTTTATCACAGTTACACCCACCTCAGCTTTAGTGACAACTGAGAGCAAAGTTAAGCGGAGTTTTGTGTATGTGTGCCGACGAACGCTTTTCACCTCTATCTCCAAACGAAGTTGGATGCGAAACAGCAACTTGCAACACAACCTTCGCAACATACCAAGAAACCTTCGCAGCTTGTAAAATATTAAAAAGAACTGTGAAAAAAAAAACATTTCAAGAACTTCGGTAGTTTTTAAAACAAAAATAGTTTAATTGAAAAATTGGTTTTGGCTAGTTTATTGGTTTTTATTTAAGTTTAATTTCCTTATATATCTTCTACTTCGATTTTACGCGTATTTTGAATAATTATGTCGGTTGTCAACATTTTAATTTTACTATACTAAAGAAGATTTTCCTTTCCATAAAATATTAAGTGCATTTAGGTATATGTTCATATTAATAATCGACGGAGCCTTCATAGTTAGTCATCTGGTGAGTGATTTTATAATAATTACCCTACTTATTATAGAAAAATTTGAATTTGACGGCAATCTGATAGACATACGCAATACATTTTAAACAGTCATTTTAAACAGTCATTGTATTTTTTCTTTATCTGAATCTTTTTTTTCTATTCTAATGCCGAAAATTCATGTCCTAGAAGGATTTAAAAAAAAAAACAACAAAATGTTTCGTTTGCCTCTTGATTGAGGAGCTAGAGGGTTTAGCTTTTTCTTGGTAATAAGTAGAAAACCTAAAATTTATTTTCTAGAAGGATTTAAAAAAAAAAAAAACAAAATGTGTGGTTTGCCTCTTGATTGAGGAGCTACTTATGTTTATTCATTCGACTATAATTTTTTTACGTTTTTTTTATGAAGTGTTAGAATTCGTATAGGCCTGAAAAAAAATTAAACATCGTCCCCTTCCTGGTAGTCCCACCCCAACGACGAGCTAGATCCAGGAATATGCCAGCAGGGCAATTGCTGCAAAGGATCGGGACACCCCTGCCATATTCCTGCCCGGACGGGCTGAAGGGTTCTGTGACCTTCGGTTCTTAGAAACGCTATAATTCAAACACGTTATAATTATATGGCTTATTGATGATTGATCAAGACAATGCGATATGACACGGATCATGGTTGCTAACAAAGTGGAAGAGTATAAACCAGAGAAAAGCAATCAGACACTTATCATTAGACTTTAGCTTATATAATTAGAATATCGTGACAATTGTGCGAACCGGTTAATATGTACTCTCTTGCAACTGCATATCATCAATGGTCCATGCCAGCGGTGGTGCAAAGTGGTACTCGAAGGTAAATTCCGCTGAGCGCGATAACGACAAGTGTTTGATTGCTATCACATATAGGAACGCTATACTAAGCCACAGGGTAATCTAAACAATGTTTGGCAATGCTAGTCTTAATAGTTACAATTACAATTATTTATAATGAAGATAAGTAGTAGAATTAAGTTTGATTAAGGTTTTAGGTAAGTTAAATAATAAGGCAATATAAAGTTATATATATTAAAGTTGTAAGGCAATATAAAGTTATATATATAAGTTATATATATTAGTTATATATAATAAAGATAGTAAACGATTAAAGTAAGTAATTTAGCGCAACGAGAGTAAATAAATAGATTTCTGAATTTAAATCCATTTCTAAACACGCCGCCCCCCTGAAGGGATTTCAGGAGCATGGTAGTACTGCAATCTTGGTTAAAGGCCGTTTAAATACTCCGCTACTTGTTCGGCTCGAGACCACACGAACATGTCCACCTTTGCCTGGATGAGTTGACTCTATGCGTCCTAATGCCCACTTGGATGGAGGCAAGTTCGGTTCCTTCAGAACAACCAGATCACCAACCTTCATATCTCGCTGAATCCTTGTCCATTTGGGGTGATGATGTAGGGAAGTTAGGTAGTCAATTCGCCATCGACGCCAAAACCCTTGCATTATATTTTGTACACGTTCCCACCTGGTCAGCCTATTTGTTGCAATGCCCAGGAGATCGGGTTCTGGTACCGCCTTATAAGGTCTACTTATAAGGAAATGAGACGGGGTTAGAGGGTCCAAATCAGTGTCAGATATAGAGCAGAGTGGCCTTGAGTTTAATTAGGCCTCAATTTGGGACAAAAAGGTAGTAATTTCTTCGAAAGTTAGAACAGTATTGCCCACAACGCGACGAAGATGCTGCTTAACGCTTTTAACCCCGGACTCCCACAGCCCACTGAAGTGGGGAGAATGTGGTGGAATGAATTCTCACTTTATGTCTTCAGTAGCCAAAGTGCTGACTACCTGCTCATTGTGCTTCCTTGACCTTAACAGCTTATGCAGTTCCGAAAGTTTGCGTGCAGCACCTTGAAAATTGCTGCCATTATCGGAGTAAACCACGCTGCATCTTTTAGCTACAAACCGCCGAAAGGCAGCCAAGAAAGCCTCCGTTGTAAGATCCAGATCGCTCCGTTGTAAGATCCAGATGGATGGCCTTTGTAACCATGCAGCCAAATAAGGCGAAGTATCCTTTGGTGTACTTTGGCTTTCTTCCCTTGGACAATCGAAGAGTTATTGGTCCCGCGTAATCACAACCTGTTTCGGAGAAAGAGAACGAAGGTGAGAGTCGACCAGCTGGAAGATCTCCCATTAGTTCAGTCGAAGTAACCTGACGCAAGCGAAAGCATTTATGACAATTAAAAATAAGTTTTCTTATCAGGTTTCTGCTACCAAGAATCCAGAAATCCTGTCGAGCCAGCGCGAATAGTTCCGAAACCCCACCATGCAAATACTTGACGTGTGCATCCAACAAAATTTTATGCGTTTCTGCTCCATGGTTTGGCAAAATGAGTGGGTGTTTGATGTTAAAACTCACGTTCGCAGCGTTTGAGATTCTACCCCCTACTCGCAAAAGTCCTTCTTCATCTATAAAGGGGGAAAGCGAAATCAATTTTGACCGAGCTAAAAGCTTCCCTCCAGATCTAAGGAGATTTTATCCCTAAACGCCTTCCCTTACGATAGAAACCCATTTAGAAATTTTCTGTCTACGAAGGATACGTATACAGAATTCTAAAGGATACGCTGCATGCAAGCCATAGTTGTAACAAGTTTATTCCACGTTGAGCCATCTTTAATCAGCTTGTCCAAAAAATGTTCGACCGACGACGAAATAAGTACGAGCGCTGCTCGCTTTTTCTCCTCCAGAACCTTCTCTTCGCCGATATAATCCATTGCTTTTGGCCACATTTCATACTCCATGCTAAGCCAAGTAGGGCCATCTCATTAGATTTCTAGCAGCATCAACTTATTCGGCTCAATTCCTCGCGACGCACAATCAGCGGGATTATCCTCGAAGCGCACATGGTTCCAAACTGAACGCGGTAAAGTGTCCAGGATGCGAGCCAGTTCAGTACAATATTCGAATCAGTGCAGGCGAAGATTTTAATGGGACAACAATCTAAAGAGGAGCAAATAGTTCTTATCAAACGCGTCAAAAGGAGCGCCCCACACAGCTGAAGTCTGGGAATGGACTGCTGTTTTACTGGTGCCACACGGGTTTTCGCAGCTACCAAATGGACCCTTACAGCGCCATCATCAGTTGACCTACTGCGAGCATATACCACCGCTGAATACGCCTTTTCCGAGCCATCAGAGAACCCTATTAAGTCGAACTCCTTAGAGTTTAGTGTGTATCTTCGTAGAATTCTTAAGTCTCTTAAACAAGGTAACTCCTTCCAAAGAGAAACCAAACTTTGGGCGATTTCATACGGCAAATGATCTCCCCATCCAATTTTGTTTTTGTTCAACCAAAACTCCTGAAATAATACCTTAAACAAGATATGGAGCCAGGAAACCCAATGGGTCGAAGATTTTTGCTACCTTGGATAGCAGCGTTCGCTTCGTAAGTATGGGGTCGTCTTCTACTATAATTGTAAGGGTGAAACCGTCAAGATGTGGATTCCAACTAAGACCTAAGACCTTCTTCCGATGACTATCTGTATCTAAAGAGATGGATTTTTCACAGTCACGCGGATGATCTGCGGGCAGTTGGAGCTCCATTTGCCAAGCCACCGCAACCAAGTAACCCTATAAGCTGTTCTTTCAAGTCCAAAATTTCAGTCAACGAATCCGAACTCGGTGCGAAATTATCGACATACGAATTAAGTAAGATAGCGTGAGCAGCCCGCGAAAATTGATTTTTATAGTCCTCAGAAATCTGTCTTAAAACCCGCAACGACAAAAAGGAGGCTGAAGCAGTACCATACGTAACTGTGTTCAAACTGTAATGACATATTGGGTCTTTAGGAGAGCATCTCCTACTATTCTCTCCACACTATTCTCTCCACACTATTCTCTCCACACTATTCTCTGGAAATCACGATGCTTTTCATCAACCCAAATTTGGCGGAACATTTGAACGATGTCAGCGCAAAAAACATATTTATATAAGCAAAATTGTATGAACACGTTTATCAGGTTACGTTGAAGTTGAGGCCCAATGTGCAACATGTCGTTAAGGCTACGTCCGCTCACGTCCTTATGGGACCCATCGAAAACCATCCTAAGCTTAATCGAGACAACAGCATGATGCGGCAAATAGTAAATCTTACCGGAGGTAGGTTCAGTTTCCTGTGGTAAAAGACGCTGCATATGGCCTAACTCCTCATAAGTCTTCATGAATTTAAAATAGTTTGTGTGAAGATCTTCATTGTGGGAAAAACGTCGAAAGACAACGCCCCGAAAGCGTATTGGCGAATGTTACGTTTTGTTCACGAAACGGTAACTCAACAACGTACTTATTTTCCTGTGCGCGCGAAAACGATTTTGAAAAATGATCATCTGCAACATCCTCCTCAGATCGACCGTAGCTTAACTCTTCAATCTCCAAAATGATTTAAGTAAGGCTTCGACTTCACCTCCTACATTCAGTGAAACTACTTCAGCCTGGGGCATACATCCAGTTATCACCCAACCAAAAACAGTATTTTGGCCAATCACCTGACCTTTGCAGTCAGCACGACGCCCGTCAAGCAGAATACTCCATGCCCTATCAGACCCGAGCAAAACGTCAATGGCTTAACAAGCAAAACGGGGCTTGTTAAGCTCGGAACAAAAAAAAACACCCATTTATGAAACTGCCAGAACGCACTTCATAGTAGTAAAATTTCGCTCTCTCATAATACTTCTTGACTACAACTAAGTTAACTTAACAAGTAGTTTACGCTTCCGTAGTGTTTATCGCATTGGGTAGGTTGCTATCCAGTGAATGCACCTACTAAAGCCGTTCATTCGTGCGGCTTCACCCTACGTTGCTAGATCGAAGGGTCTTGTTCTTTGTAGTCATCGCTCGTTGTTTACATCGTTAAGAGTCTCGTTGAGAGTACGGATCAATTCATTGTTGCAATGAACATGAAGGCGAGCATTTAGCTTTCGAGCAAAATTTGTTACTTCTTCGCTCACGGTAGCTATACCTAAATCTCTCTGAATATCACTATTCCTAATATACCATGGAGCATTCACAATTGCCCTTAGTGTCTTGTTTTGGAAAGCCTGCAACACGGACATGTTGCTCGGCTTGGTACATCCCCAAAGTTGTATACCGTATGTCCAGGACGGCTTTAACACCTGCCTGTACAAGAGCAGTTTGTTATATATGCTTAATGTCGTAAATCTTCCGATAAGCCAATACATTTCCCTGAGCCTAATCTCGAGCTCGTCACGCTTCTTCTTTACGTGTGGTTTCCACCTTTGTTTAGCGTCCAGTGCCATCCCTAGATATTTCGCTTCATTTGCGTAAGGTATTTGTGCAGAATTTATGAGCAGAGGTAAATTGTTAATCCTTCTGTAAGTGAAATTCACATGCGTAGACTTGTTCTCGTTAAGAGCGATTCGCCAAGTCTTCGTCCAGACACAAATTCTGTCCAATGCTCGTTGGAGGTTTCTCGTTGATGACTCGACTGATTCACCTGTTGCCAGGATGGCCGTATCGTCCGCAAACGTGGCCACGACTGTCTAGTCATCTAGAGGTATGTATCTTGTGTAGAGCAGGAACAGGGTCGGACCGAGGACGCTTCCCTGGGGTACGCCAGCCCGAATTTGCTTGAAACTCGAGTATTCACTACTACACCTAACACGAAAGAGTCTGCTTTCAAGATAATTTTCCAATATTTTAAACATGTCTTCCGGCAAGTTTTGCCGTAGCTTATATTTCAAGCCCTCGTGGCATACCTTGTCGAAGGCTTGCGATACGTCGAGGAAAGCACTTGAACTTATTTTTTTCCCTTCTAAGGCTTTTTCAATTTCATGCGTTATTCTGTAGACTTGATCTATTGTGGAATGGTTAGGTCTGAAACCGAATTGATGATCCGAGATCAAGCGTCTTTCTGCAATTATTGGTTGTAATCGCTTCAGCAGAAGTTTCTCGAATACTTTCGATATTATCGGCAGAAGCGATATGGGCCTATAAGATTTTTTATCATTTGCGCATTTCCCCGGTTTAGGAACCATAATGACTTCAGCAACTTTCCATTGTCTTGGAACGTATAGAAGTCTAAGAGAAGCGTTTATCATATAAAGTAGCTTGACTTATGCCTTTTTTGGTAGCTCTTTCAATATTTCGCCAGTGATCAGGTCGTAACCCGGGGCCTTATTATTTTTAAGTTTGCTAATTGTCTGTCGGAGTTCAACTAACGAAACTTTTTTCATTCTAAAGCTACCAGGTTGCCCGTTGTTGTTTTGATCGTCAGCCAACGGCGGACCGTCAAAAGGCTTTCTTCTTAATGTTCAGCAAACAAATTCGCTTTCTCTTTGTCTTCTCTTGCCCATTCACCGTTAGCTTTTTTTATTGGTGCCGAGTGGATTATAGGTATCTTGATAGACTTAACTGCTTTCCACAGCGAATTTGAGCTCCTATCCGCCGACAAGCCTTCAAGGTATTCAGTGGTCTCACGATTTTTAAAATCTTGCAACATTCCTTTCAGTTTGTTAGAGAGGTGGTTCAAGAGGGTTTTGTCGGGGGGAGCCCTCGTGCCTTGCCATCTTCTACGCGCTCTTCTCTTTTCACGAATCAATTCTTCGATTTCGAGCGGATATGTTGTGCGTACATGCCCGTCGGTGCTAACTGAATTCTTTTGGGACGAAGTGTTGTTCCAAGCAGCGCTCTGAATTGCTTCAATGAATTGGTCAACTGCGGTTTCTAGCTCGAAAGGAGTTTTCAATAGCTAATTCAAGCCAACACCCTCCTTACAGTCCTTTCTGAAAGCATCCCAGTTCATGTTTTTGCTAGCTAATCTAGGAGCTCTTTCTATATTCGCCAGTCTTCCACCCATCTTCAAGATTACTCCTGAGTGGTCTGAGCAAAGATCATAACACTCTTCAATTCGCGTAAGGTATTTGTGGTACCCTTTAGCGATGAAAAAATCGACAAGGTCAGGCTTTTTATTCCTATCGGTTGGCCAATATGTTGGCTTACCCGTGGAGAAAAAGTCCACCCCAGGCTTCATACTATTTTTGTACAGTAATCTGCCTGTTGTTGAATTGCATCGTGAGCCCCAAAAAGTATGCTTCGCATTAAAGTCACCTCCAATGATAAAATTGGACCCAATGAAGTCATACATACGATCAAGATCATCTTCCACCAGTCTATATCCTGGCGGAAAATAACAAGATGCAATGTTATAATCTAAGCAGTCAATTTTAACAGAAACTGTACTGATCTGCATAGAGTCTAGCTCAACTTCTGTGTTCTTGAAGTGCTTTATGCAGTTCTTAATGTAGAGGGAGGATCCTCCTCTCGAATTTTGCGAAGGGTGATGTGCGTGATAGTCATTGTAACCTTTAAGTTTGGGTGTAGACCCGTTTTTAAGGTGAGTTTCCGTAATCATGCAAATATCAATATTGTTTTTCCGTAGAAATACTTCTAGTTCGTCTATTTTATTCAGAAGGCCGTTTGCGTTCCATGTTAGTATTTTAAATAACTGTTTCATATTCATTTGCCCTTGTAATTTTTTCGAGTCTTAAACTCGAGCTTGCTCAGTTTGTCAAATATAAGTTTGCTGGTTTTAGTCTGACCCTCAAGTTTTTCCAAGATTACAGGGAGGATCTGAGACACTGCATCCTTGTTTTCGTTTGCCACGACCTGTGCGTATGGTTTCGGTCCGACCAGCGGCGGTTTCTCCGCTGCACTTGAACTGGCGCCGGTCTTTTGTGGAGTTTCTACGCCTTTCGTCGACGCCTCCTTTGCCAATCTCGCACTTTTGATCAGCTTTGGCGTCTTTGTAGTCTTTGGCCTAGAAGTTTCAGCAGTTTTTGGACGTCCTAGGCTTGGATTCTGACCTCGAGTATTTTCCTTAAGAGGTTCTCGCCCCTTTTGCAGCTCTATGGCTACTTCGCATCTTCGATAGTTGATTGCGGGGTGGTTTCCGTTGCAATAGGCGCAAACTGCTGGAGCCTTCATGTCAACTTTGCACTCTGTTGAAAGATGTTTTCCGGCACATTTCACGCAACGTGGTGCCTGAATTCTAGCGATCGCTTACACTGTGGTATCAGTCTATTGCCCTTTCGCATGGGTTCGATTTTAACCCTGATGTTAATTATCATTTTTATTTTAAAAATATCGTTTATGCTCTCAGTTCTTTTAAAGGAGAACTTAAAAATTGGAAGGCCGCGTCTGATCACAGTGTCTTTTTCTCCTTCCGTGCGTTGCTTTTCCTTTTTAATGATATTGACAGCATCAATAATTTTAAGCCCTTTAGTTTTTACGTCTTTTACAACCTCTTCTTTTGTGCATGAAGGGTGGAGCCCCCTTACAATGACTCGCAGTGGTTTTTCGTACTTATTTTGATAAGTATACCACTCGATTCTTTCTGCATTCAGTCTAAGAGACAGTGCGGGATAGGAATCGGTGTTGTCAACATTTACTTTCCACACGTTATTTCGATGCGAAGTAAGCTTATATTTTTCTGTTCTCACCGTGTTTGCAAGAAGGTTGTGCAATCTTCCGAAGTCTGCTATCCCGACGGATGTTTATTGCGGGAGGTGGACGAATTTTCGCTTCTGGTTTAGCCTTGTTTGAGCCAGAGGGCTTATCTTCTTTTTGTATTACTTCGGGAGAGGAATTCGCCTTACGCTTCTTGCTAGACCTTTTCCTTAAAACTGAATCGGTCTGAAGTGCAAGTTCGTCCTCGTCCGTGAAGTATTCGACTGCTGGTCGGTTCGGTGTTACACACTCTTTCGGTACCTCACAGTCTTTCGTTAAACGAGTATTTTTAATATCCTCGTTTTCTTTTCGCAGAGAGTCAACTTCCACTTTTAGATCGTGGAAGAGTCGCTCCATTTCAGTAAGCTTAGCTCGGAGTTTATTATTCTTCTTTTCTAAGCTCTTAATTTTCACTGAGTCCTGGTTTACCGGTGGACTGCTTTTTCCGGATATGTTCGATCTAGGTGGTGGTGATCGATTTAGTTTTGTCCTTTTCTCAAAAGGATTTATAAGCAATAAAAGGCTCTATACAGAATCCGTAGAGCCTGCCTCCGAAGAGGGTGGATTTTCCAGCATAGCTGGGCTGGCACCTGGAGTAATTCTGGAGTAAAATCCTTCGTTTTGTTCATTTCCATTTTTTTTTATTTCTCGCCCCCTTCGGGTAGGGGATAGAATATACCCGAGGTAAGGCATGCCTGTCGTAAGAGGCGACTAAAATCCACCCTCCGTGTGCCGAGCGCGTAGCGCATACAAACTATGCAATGGACAAAACAAAAGATATTATTACCCCAGCTGGTGATCCAGTTTCACTGGCAAATCCACCCCTTTCGGAGTTAGGCTCTACGGATTCTGGGGAGAGCCATTTATTGCTAATAAATCCCTTTTTGAAAAGATCAAGGGTACCTCGATCTCCACCAGCTGGATCGAACGTCTCCGGGGAAGGAAGTCTGCCGGTTAATCAGGACTCAGCGAAAAATAAATGCTTTGAAGCGGAAAACAACGAACTCCGTGCTAAGCTTAATGAAATGGAACGTCTCTACCATGAACTAAAAAGTGAAGTAGATTCGTTACGTAAAGAAAACGAAGCTTTGAGGAATCCCCGTACTATAGAATGTGAGGAAACACCGAAACGCCAATTCGAATACCAGACTGACGAGAAAGAGCTTGCACGCGAAACGAATCCGGTCTTTAAGAAAAGGCTTACCAAGAAGCGAAAAGCTGGTTCTACACCTGAAGTAGAAACCGTGGAGCAGAAAGGAGAAACACCAGTCGTGCCAAAAAAAGCGACAGCAAAAACCCAAGAAAAAAACCGTCAACCGCCTGCAATAAATGTCGTTGGGGTCGCGGACTACGGAAAGCTACGATACATCCTTAAAAATACTCTTGGGACGAAATATAACTTAACATCGCTTCGGAACAATGTATGGAAAGTTCACGCCGATGACTCTGACGCCTATCGGTCGCTGTCACAAAAGTTGAATAAAGAGAAAATTCAATGGTTTACGTATGAAAATCACGAGAAGCCGCTGCGGGTTATCGCGGGGGGACTGCACCCATCCTGCACTAAGGAACAAGTCATAGAATATGTTTAAGCCCAAGGCTTTAAAATTCTTGACGCCGTGAACATAATAAAGAAAGAGGAGCAACGTACGTACGATGGTAAAAATTCTGCTGTTGTCAGGCGCGGTCTGCCAATTTTCGTGCTATCTTTTGATAGAACTGAGAACATAAGCGAGATTTACAAAATAAAAGCAATCCTTAACATTAGGTCAAAATCGAGCCCAAGCGGAAGGGCAACAGACTAGTATTTCAATGCAAGCGATGCCAAGGTTTCCGACACACGCAAGCATACTGCCAAAAAGAACCGCGATGCGTTAAATGCGCCGGTGAACATCTTTCGACAGATTGCAATGTCAGTAGTCAGGCTCCAGCGGTTTGCGCCAATTGTAGGGGAAGTCACCCTGCGAGCTACCGAGAATGCGAAATCGCCACAGAGTTACAAAAACGGCATGAAGCTCTAAAGAAAAGTATTGAACAAAAGGGTCCAAGCCCAAAACCTACTAAAGCCCATAAACCAAAAACCCCTAAGTCGACCAAGGGTACGGGATTGATTAAAGAAAAAGTTCAAACAGCACAAGAAAACGTCGCTGGTCCAAGTTCAACCGGAAAATCCACACTTGTTGGTCCAAGATCGTACGCTCAAGTCGCTTCACATGAAAGTAAGCAACAATCGGCAGCACCAGATTCGGTCTCTCAAATTCTACTTATGATTTTAGAAAATCTTGAGCAACAAACGAAACTAAATCAAGTAATATTAATCAAATTAAGCGAGCTCGAGTTTAAGCCTCGGAAAACATTTAACAAAAAATCATGAATATGGGAAAGTCAATCAAAATTACAACATGGAATGCCAACGGCCTTTTGCAAAAAATTGACGAACTAGAAGTATTCCTACGGAAGAACAATGTAGACATATGCCTGATTTCGGAAACCCACTTTAAAAAGGGTTCAGCACGCAAAATAAAAGGTTACATTGACTATCACGCGCATCATCCTTCAGAAAATTCGAGAGGTGGATCCTCTCTCTACATTAAAGACTGCATTAAGCACTCCAAAAACGAAGAAATGGAACTTGACTCTATGCAAATAACCTCAGTCTCAGTAAAATTAAGTCACATAAATTACAACATCGCGACGAGCTATTTTCCTCCGCAGTATCGGCTGGCAGATGAAGATCTTGCTCTGCTCTTTGATTCACTTGGGTCAAACTTTATCATCGGCGGGGACTTTAACGCGAAAAATACTTTTTGGGGCTTTTTGGTGTAATTCAACAAGAGGCAGAGCCCTCTTTAAAGCAAGTACAAAACGGGGCGTGATCTTCTTATCGACGGGGAAGCCAACATATTGGCCAACCGACAGAAATAAAATACCTGATCTCGTCGACTTCATATCGCCAAGGGGTTACCACGTTACTTTACGAACGTAGAAGAACGCTTTGATCTCTCTTCAGATCACTCGGCAGTTCTTTTAAAAATCGGCGGAAGCCTAGCGAAAAAGAATAGAGCGCCTAGATTAACTAACAACAACACCGACTGGGACGGCTTTAGAAAATACTGCAAGGAAAACATAGCTTTAAATGTACCGCTCAAAACGCCACTTGAAATAGAAGACGAATTAGATAAACTCGTGAGAGTTATTCAGAGCGCTGCGTGGAATAACACTTCTTTTCGGAGGTCCGAATTATCGAAAAGCGGAACAATATATCCGCGAGAAATAGAAGAGCTAATATGCGAAAAGAGGAATGCGCGCAAGAGATGGCAACGTTCGCGAGCACCCCCGGATAAGACCATCTTGAACCACCTTTCAAACAAACTGAAGCACGAACTTCAAGACTTTAAAAGTCGCGAGACTACTGCTTACCTCGAAAGTTTGACTGCCGATAAGGGTTCGAACTACTCTCTTTGGAAAGCAGTGAAGTCCATTAAGAAGCCTATAGCTCATTCTGTGCCATTAAGAAAAGCCAACGGCGAATGGGCAAGAGAAGACAAAGAAAAAGCGGATTTATTTGCAGATTACCTAGAAGAAAGATTCAAACCGTTTGATGGGGACCGTTGTCGAGGAGCTCAATCCCTATGCGGTACAAGATTATTATAGAATAAAAAAAACCGTGTCATTGGCTGAACTTCGTCAAACGATACATAATCTGAGAAACAACAAAGCCCCTGGCTACGACTTAATTTCTAGCGAAATTCTAAAGGAGCTTCCGAAAAAAGCTTGGTCAAGCTACTCTATTATCATTAACGCCTCCATGAGAATTTTATACGTTCCAAGACAATGGAAAGTGGCCGAGGTCATAATGGTTCCGAAACCAGGAAAATGTCCGAACGACAAAAAGTCATACAGACCTATTTCGCTACTGCCGATAATATCTAAGGTATTCGAGAAACTGTTGCTTAAAAGTTTGCAACCAATCATCGAAGAAAGACGATTGATTTCGGATCACCAATTCGGATTTAGAAAAAAGGATTCAACAATCGACCAGGTCTATCGAATAACAAACGAAATCGAAAAAGCTCTGGAAGCGAAAAAGTTATGTACTAGCGCTTTTCTTGACGTAAAGAGATAAATGCCGGCGTCCCTATGCTGTACAAGATAATTATAGAATAAAAACCGTGTCATTGACTGAACTTCGTCAAACGATAAATAATCTGAAAAACAACAAAGCCCCTGGCTACGACTTAATTACTAGCGAAATTCTAAAGGAGCTACCGAAAAAAGGTTTGGTCAAATTACTCTATATCATTAACGCCTCCATGAGAATTTTATACGTTCCAAGGCAATGGAAAGTGGCCGAGGTCATAATGGTTCCGAAACCAGGAAAATGTCCGAACGACAAAAAGTCATACAGACCTATTTCGCTACTGCCGATAATATCTAAGGTATTCGAGAAACTGATGCTTAAAAGTTTGCAACCAATCATCGAAGAAAGACGATTGATTCCGGATCACCAATTCGGATTTAGAAAAAAGCATTCAACAATCGACCAGGTCTATCGAATAACAAACGAAATCGAAAAAGCTCTGGAAGCGAAAAAGATATGTACTAGCGCTTTTTTTGACGTATCGCAAGCCTTCGACAAGGTATGTCACGAAGGCCTGAAGTACAAGTTAGGGCTAAACTTACCAGAAAAACTCTATAGAATCTTAGAGTCTTACCTTGAAGACAGAATCTTTCGCGTAAGGTACGAAAATGAGTACTCGGAATTTAAAGAGATTAATGCCGGTGTCCCTATGCGGTACAAGATAATTATAGAATAAAAACCGTGTCATTGGCTGAACTTCGTCAAACAATAAATAATCTGAAAAACAACAAAGCCCCTGGCTATGACTTAATTACTAGCGAAATTCTAAAGGAGCTACCGAAGAAAGCTTTGGTCAAGCTACTCTATATCATTAACGCCTCCATGAGAATTTTATACGTTCCAAGGCAATGGAAAGTGGCCGAGGTCATAATGGTTCCGAAACCAGGAAAATGTCCGAACGACAAAAAGTCATACAGACCTATTTCGCTACTGCCGATAATATCTAAGGTATTCGAGAAACTGATGCTTAAAAGTTTGCAACCAATCATCGAAGAAAGACGATTGATTCCGGATCACCAATTCGGATTTAGAAAAAAGCATTCAACAATCGACCAGGTCTATCGAATAACAAACGAAATCGAAAAAGCTCTGGTAGCGAAAAAGATATGTACTAGCGCTTTTCTTGACGTATCGCAAGCCTTCGACAAGGTATGTCACGAAGGCCTGAAGTACAAGTTAAGGCCAAACTTACCAGAAAAACTCTATAGAATCTTAGAATCTTACCTCGAAGACAGAATCTTTCGCGTAAGGTACGAAAATGAGTACTCGGAATTTAAAGAGATAAATGCCGGTGTCCCGCAAGGAAGCGTTCTCGGCCCAATATTATTTTTGATTTATACAAGAGACATACCCCACGATGAGGGAACAATTTTAGCTACGTTTGCTGACGACACTGCTATTCTTGCAATTGATACGGCAATTGAATTATCAACAGGGAAACTTCAGCGCGCTTTAGACAAAATATGCGACATGACGAAGAGCTGGCGAGTCGTCCTTAACGAGACAAAGTGAACGCATATTAACTTTACTTATAAAAAGATAAACAACAAACCTTTATTCATTAACTCCGTACAAATCCCGTACTCAAATGAAGCGAAATATCTAGGAATGACTCTAGACGCAAAACTTAAATGGAAGCCGCACGTTAAAAAGAAACGCGACGAGCTCGAAATCAGGTTAAGAGAAATGAATTGGCTTACCGGAAGATTTTCGAAACTAAGCATATATAACAAACTGCTTTTTTATAAGCAAGTGCTTAAACCATCTTGGACGTACGGTATACAACTATGGGGTTGTACTCAACCGAGCAAAATATCTATTTTAGAAACTTTTCAATATAAGACACTCAGAGCCATCGTTAATGCTCCATGGTACATAAGAAATAGCGATCTACACCGAGATCTTGGAATCGCAAGCGTGACTGATGAGGTAACAAACTTTGCTCGCAAACTTAGTACTCGACTTCGCGGACATTACAACAATGAGATCATCCGAACTTTGGATCAGACAAATCTTACGCGCCGAATACAACGAATGAGACCGTTGGATCTAGCAGCATAAGATGAAACCGCATAACTTGACGGTAAAGTAGGTGCTTTCGTTGGAAGGCAGCCTGCCACACGCGATTACTACAGAAGCTTGAACTACTTGTTAAGGAAACTTAGTTGTATTCCAACGGAAAATGGGAGGTTTTTTAGTGAGTAAAAATCTCACACTACTATTTGAGATTTTTTTATTCCAGATTTTCGTTTTCGAGATTTTTATTCGAGATTATGGTTTTCGAGATATCGTGGTAGAAGCAAAATGCAAGATCTTTCGTATTTTCTTTCAGAAGAGGATTTTTTTTTAGTTTGTGCAACAACACGAAGACGATTCACTTATATCTTTCATCCAATGCATTCAAAAGCACAGAAAAGGCAAAATAATCAATTTTCGCTCCGCTTTTGTTTCAACATTGGAGTAAGCACTAAGCAAATCACGTATAATTTCTTCATTGTGATACTGTGCTCATTTCCTCATTTGCTTGTTAACCACTCAACTTGCAACCAAAAGAGAGGCTGGCGAATCCAAAAACCATTCCAGAAAATTTAAGTTACTGACTGACACTGTCAAGGTAGTAGATAAAGTCAAAATGTAAAAAACTGTGCCCCATCTTCCATCCCCACAATTATTTATAATGACATTCTAGCTGTCATCTCTCAAGACATATTTAATCTACTTGCAACACACTTCGCTGCTAGCTCCATCCTCCTAGATTTTGCAATGTCCCCGCCTGCACTTGAGCGCATCAAATATACCATGGGACAAATTAACTTTCGCACTCGTGCAGTTAAGAGAGTACTTCAAGATCTCAACATTCACAAATCCGCTGGTCCAGATGGAATATCCCCAATCGTTCTGAAGATGTGTTTTTCCATGCTGGCAAAACCACTGTGTAAGCTTTTCCATCGGTCCTACTTCTCAGGACTCTTTCCGAGTAGATGGAAAACAGCATTTGTCCAACCCGTCCCTAAAAAGGCAATTTTCTACTCCCTGTAGCTATCGTCCAATTGCACTAACTTCCATTCTTTCTAAGGTCATTGAAATGCTGATTAATTTTCAACTTATGAAATATCTTTAATCACGAAAACGTGTCAATGACCGGCAATACGATGATTTGATGGCATATCTCACCGATAAGGGGAACTATTCCTTGCATCTTCTTGTTGTAAGCAAGATTGTTGCGCTTGATATTTGAAAGGCATTTAACAGAGTTTGGCTTTGGCACCAAGCTCTCTTGTAGAAAATGTGTGCATTTGGAATCGACAAATCTTTTATTCAATGGATTAGTAATTACCTTTCGAACCATTCAATCCATGTTGTTTTGGATGGCTTCAAGCCTGCAGTTCACAAAATAAACGCTGGGGTTCCTCAGGGCTCTGTTTTCTCTTCTTATCCGACTCTCTTTCTTATCTTCATTAATGATCTTTTGTCTGCTACTTAAAATTAAATTCACTCCTTTGCTGATGACTGTAAACTTAATTTTTCCTATTCGTTCTCAGTTCCTCGCCCATGCACTTCGGACGTAGAACTGGAACTGTCGCGTACATCAAACTCATTAAACTCTGACCTTAACAGCATTGTATCATGTGGATCTCTAAACAAAGTGGAGTTTAATGCTTCCAAAACTCAATGCTGTCTTCTGTCATTGAACCAAAACCGCAACATCCAGCCATTATTCATGAATGGCACTTACTTATACAAACCGTTCCATACGTCAGTACCGGTCAGATGACCGAGATGTATAACCAGTGGGTGGTACGGGGTTGAAGTCTCCACTAATTGCCGATGGCTTTTTTACAGGAAAAGAGTGCTATCGTAGCTTTCCGGCTACTTTCCTGTATGTTAGATTTTCGGCTGAGCTTTCTATCGAGGATGAGACACAGATACTTAGTTTCTTCGGAGAAATTTAAGCTAGTGCCCTTGATTGAGGGAGGGTCGTTATAAGGGATTTTGTATTTTTTGGTAAAGATGACAAGTTCAGTTTTGTGGGGGTTGACACCCAGTCCACAACTGTCAGTCCACCTGGTAAGGTTGTTAAGAGCGTTCTGTAGGAGTTTTTAAAGGGTATTTAGGTGCTTCCCCGAAACGGCAATGGCATCGTCGTCTGCATAAGCGATCACTCTGCAGCACTCTTCTTCCAGGATAACCAGCAGTTCGTTCACTGCTAGATTTCAAAGGAGTGGGGATAGGACTCCAACTTGCGGGGTTCCTCTGCTGACAGATCTTGTCTCACCTAGCTTTAAGTTAATAATCCAACTCGTTAAAAGTTGATTTATCAACTCGCAAAGTGTGCCATCAACCTTCAGAGCCGACAGTGCAGCCAAGATCGCAGATATGCTGACATTGTTAAAGGCGCCTTCTATGTCGAGGAAGGCTTCCATTATGTACTCCTTGTGGTGAAGGGAATATTCAATGGAACGCACTAGCGTATGCAAAGCTGTTTCCACAGATCTGCCTTAGAGTAAGCGTGCTGAGCTGTAGACAGCAGCCTTTTATCAATGCTTGAATGTAGGTGGATATCAATCAATCTTTCTAGAGTTTTTTTTTTTTAAAGAGAAATGATGACAGACTGATGGGTCTGAGATCCTTTAGTAGCACGGGAATATTTGCCGGCTTTGGGTATAAATACCACTTTCACTTCTCTCCATAACAGCGCGGTGTCGACCATCTCTACGCAACCATACTCCAATGAGTCAAAGTGAATAGACGTGTTTCTTGTTGGTCCGCAGTTTTTCCCCAAGTTTCTTTGTAAGCCACCCCTAGATATATATAAAGACGGGATTGAACCCATACACCCAAAAATAAATAATTTACATCAGCATAGTGAGTGAACAATACTGAACTGAGTGAAAATGTCTACAGAAAAAGCTAAGACCCGCAAACAACTCCAACTGCAGTCTATTCAGCACAGAAACATCTCCATCGTCGCGGGCTTCTAATTGTATACCATTTGATGTAGCGGATCTCTGGACAAAAATTGAGAGCCGTTTTACCGCTTTTGCTAAGGAACTGAATAGCAAAATTTCTAAAGTTACTTCACTTTACTTGTTGGAGTACCAGCTACTGAAAATGAGAACCTACAAGAGGTTTTTTTCCAGATTGTGTGAAGCAACTAATACTCGCACCCCACCAATTAAAACACTGTTCAGGGTGATGCCCAGAAGCTCGCAGGGTAGACGTTCTTCACATGATGGCACCATCGTAATAAAATTCCAAAATGCTTCTGGAATTTTGGAATTTTAAATGATTAAAGGGTGCCTCGACCGCTTAAAGACAACAAGGAGCGGCCTATCTCTACGCGATGTTGGTTTCGACTCTGATGCAAAAATTTTCCTGAACAAGAGAACAAGAGTTTGACACGAAAAAACTATCAATTGCAACGGGTCGCACTAAAATTTAAGCAATCGAAGCACATAAGTTCGGTATCTTCCCATAATGGACAAGTCTGCGTACGGAAAGCATTAACAAATGACAGCATGCTAAAAACATCCAAAGATCATCATCATCATCATTATTTTCGAATGCCGCTTATGCTGTAAAAGGGTCGCGGAGTGAGGGTGGCTAAATGGTCCTTCCATCTTTCTTGATCCTCCGCCACCAACTCAAGAGACTCCGGCGCAATCCCTTTACCTGATCCCACCACCTGTTTCATGGCCTACTAGTGGGACGACGCGCTCGCATCTCGCCTACCATGACCTGTCTAGGAAGTCTGTCAGGGGGCCTGCGAACAACGAGTCCAAACCATCGAAGAATCGATCGCTCCACTCGGAGAAGTAGCTGCTCAACATTAAGATTCCCACGAATCACTCTCCACGAAACACCAGCAACGCACCTCAGGAATTTAATTTCGGCTGCTTGTACCCGCATTACCCAAATTTCATGACCATAGATGAGGGTTGGAACGAACACTGAATTTAAAACTGAGATCTTTGTATCACTCCTCCCATCTTTCGTGAAAAAGACCCCGAGATACTTAAACTTCTCCACCTGTTTTAATGGAACTCCATTTATGTGCAGGGTACACTACACAGGAGTTCGGGAAACAACATCACTTCCGATTTGTTCCAGTTTACTTTCATCGCAGTATCACCACAGACGGCTGCAAACCTATCCAGTGCTCGTTGAAGTTCCGCTTTGGATGATGCAAGGATGGCCAAATCATCTGCCAAAAGCAGATGGCTCATCCTGATGCCAGCCAATTCGAAACATTGCTCGCCAAGACTGCGCCAGTCCATATGTGCTATGAAAAGGAGCGGCGACAGAACACAGCCCTGACGATCTCCAACTCGCACATCAAAAGGACGGGATTTGTCGCCATTTATCCGTACACAGCTTCTGCAGTTTCTAGTCAAGACATCGCTCTCATTTGAAAGTAGTGTACCGTTCTTGGATTTAACCCCTTGAATGATATTCAACTTTCTTCATCTGAGCCGGCGAATGGTCTGCCAAAATATCTTGTTTGCAGATCTGTAATCGTGCTCCAACTCTTTGGCTGTTCTGATGGCAGATTGGAAGTACTTCGCGCCTCATTGTACCGGGCTCGAGAAGTTAAGTTTCTACATTGGATCCACGCAATGTAGGCTCTCTTCTTCTCTCTGGTGGCTTCTTGAACTCCAGGCATTTTAAACCACGCAGTTCTTTTCTCACCACCAGGTGGTGATCAGTTAACAACTCAGCTCCCCTGAAAACTCGAACATCACGAATCATTCTTTGAACACACGATGGTACAACAAAGAAATCAATCAGTGACTTCTGATTTAAACTGTGATCGCACCATGTGTATTTGTGAATGTGTTTGTGTGGGAAAAAGGTATTCATGATGGACAAGCCATATGCCCAGCAAAAGTCCAACAACTTCCCTCCGTTCCTGTTTTGATCCGGGTCACCGTGCCTCCCGATCACACTCCTCCAAGTACTGTACCCACATGTGCGGATGGTGGGTACAGTAATCCGTCAATGGTGCCGCTATATAATGGATAGCGGCACCATTGACGGATTGCTCGTAACTTCTTCGGGTTAAACCCGATCGGATGCCGAGCGGGACCTTCCGACCACCAAGCGCTCGCATGCTGACACCCCTCAGGCCTAGCTCCAAAGGGTGCCCTGGATTACCAGGATCAGTAAATATCCGAGTCTGTTTTTGTTTTCTTTTCACGGTTGGGGGGGAGGGGTGGGGGGCGTGCATTTTATACCAAGCTGCCAGGTTTAAATTCGGCCGGACAACAGACACCAACCAGGAAGCCGCTCGTCCCGAAACAGACGCTCCTGGATTTCTATTATTTGAAGTTCAGCTGTCCCTCTTGGATCAGACGCTGACCAACGAGCCGCACAATATGAATCAGACGCTGCTGGATTTCCATCCAAAGATGACTTGAAAAAACTTGCGGACTCAACAGTCAACAATGAAAATGATTAAAACTTTTACATTATATAATTTTATGGCTTATTGCACATTTTGTTATTATTTTAAAACTTTAAATCTTTTTTCTCTTTCCCTAGGATGCATTATTTCTCCTTAAAGCCTCTCTCTTCTATTTCACCTTCTTCTTCCTTTGTTCTCTCTCTCACTCTGTTCTTAGATAAATCTTTGCTTTGACCTTCTACATACCAATAATCGAACTAAACCATGGTCAAGTAACGATCAAATTGTATTAGATCAATGTCCTCTAATCGCTTCGCGTATGCTTGTTTTTGTCAATATGTGTGTATATGCAATGCATGCTTGATTATGTGCATGCTCATTGCTCATTATATGCAAACGTGATTGGTATTTGTGTATGTAATTAAATTTCTTTGGTAAATATGTGTGATATTTGAAAATTCTGTGAAAATTAAGAGCTTAGAAAAGGAGAATAATGAACTTCGAGCTAAGCTTATTGAAATGGAGCGACTCTTCCAAGATCTAAAAATGGAAGTTGACTCTCTGCGAAAAGAAAACGAGGATATTAAAAATACTCGTTTAACGAAAGACTGTGAGGTAACGAAAGAGTGTGTAACACCGAACCGACCAGCAGTCGAATACTTCACGGACGAGGACGAACTTGCACTTGAGACCGATTCAGTCTTAAGGAAAAGGTCTAGCAAGAAGCGAAAGGCGAATTCCTCTCCCGAAGTAATACAAAAAGAAGATAAGCCCTCTGGCTCAAACAAGGCTAATCCAGAAGCGAAAATTCGTCCACCTCCCGCAATAAACATCGTCGGGATAGCAGACTTTGGGAGATTGCGCAACCTTCTTGCAAACACGGTGAGAACAGAAAACTATAAGCTTACCTCGCACCGAAATAACGTGTGGAAAGTAAATGTTGACAACGCCGATTCCTATCGCGCACTGTCTCTTAGACTGAATGCAGAAAGAATCGAGTGGTATACTTATCAAAATAAGTACGAGAAACCACTGCGAGTCATTGTAAGGGGGCTCCACCCATCATGCACAAAAGAAGACGTTGTAAAAGACGTAAAAAATAAAGGCCTTAAAATTATTGATGCCGTCAATATCATTAAAAAGGAAAAGCAACGCACGGAAGGAGAAAGAGACACTGTGATCAGACGCGGCCTTCCAATTTTTATGCTCTCCTTTGAAAGAACTGAGAGCATAAACGATATTTATAAAATAAAAATGATACTTAACATCAGGGTTAAAATCGAACCCATGCGGAAGGGCAATAGACTGATACCACAGTGTAAGCGATGCCAAGAAATCAGGCACACAAGTGCCTACTGCCAAAAAGAACCACGTTGCGTGAAATGTGCCGGAAAACACCTGTCAACAGAGTGCAAGGTTGACATAAAGGCTCCAGCAGTTTGCGCCAATTGCCACGGAAACCACCCCGCTAACTATCGAGGATGCGAAGTAGCCATAGAGCTGCAAAAGGGACGAGAACCTCTTAAGGAAAATACTAGAGGTCAGAATCAAAGCCTAGGACGCCCAAAACCTGCTGAAACTCCTAAGCCAAAGACTCCAAAGACGCCAAAGCCGATCAAAAGTGGAAGATTGGCAAAGGAGGCGTCGACAAAAGGCGTAAAAGCTCCACAAAAGAGCGGCGCCAGTTCAAGTGCAGCGGAGAAACCACCACTGGTCGCACCGAAATCATACGCACAGGTTGCGGCAAACGAAAGCAAGGCAAGATCGCCCACAACAGATGCAGTGTCTCAGATCCTCGCTGTAATCTTGGAGAAACTTGAGGATCAGACTAAAATCAACAAAGTTATATTTGACAAACTGAGCAAGCTCGAGTTTAAGCCTCGAAAAAATTACAAGAGAACATGAATATGAAACAGTTATTTAAAATACTAACATGGAATGCAAACGGCCTTCTGAATAAAATAGACGAACTAGAAGTATTTCTACGGAAAAACAATATTGATATTTGCATGATTACGGAAACTCACCTTAAAAACGGGTCTACACCCAAACTTAAAGGTTACAATGACTATCACGCACATCACCCTTCGCAAAATTCGAGAGGAGGATCCTCCCTCTACATTAAGAACTGCATAAAGCACTTCAAGAACACAGAAGTTGAGCTAGACTCTATGCAGATCAGTTCAGTTTCTGTAAAAATTGACTGCTTAGATTATAACATTGCATCTTTTATTTCCCGCCAGGATATAGACTGGTGGAAGACGATCTTGATCGTATGTATGACTTCATTGGGTCCAATTTTATCATTGGGGGTGACTTTAACGCGAAGCACACTTTTTGGGGCTCACGATGCAATTCAACAAGAGGCAGATTACTGTACAAAAATAGTATGAAGCGTGGGGTGGACTTTTTCTCCACGGGTAAGCCAACATATTGGCCAACCGATAGGAATAAAAAGCCTGACCTTGTCGATTTTTTCATCGCTAAAGGGTACCCCAAATACCTTACGCGAATTGAAGAGTGTTATGATCTTTGCTCAGACCACTCAGGAGTTATCTTGAAGATGGGTGGAAGACTGGCGAAAATAGAAAGAGCTCCTAGATTAGCTAGCAAAAACATGAACTGGGACGCTTTCAGAAAGGACTGTAAGGAGGGTGTTGGCTTGAATGTGCCATTGAAAACTCCTTTCGAGTTAGAAACCGCAGTTGACAAATTCATTGAAGCAATTCAGAGCGCTGCTTGGAACAACAATTCGTCCCAAAAGAACGCAGTTAGCACCGACGGGCATGTACGTAAAACATATCCGCTCGAAATCGAAGAATTGATTCGTGAAAAGAGAAGAGCGCGTAGGAGATGGCAAGGCACGAGGGCCCCCCCAGACAAAACCCTATTGAACCACCTCTCTAACAAACTGAAAGGAATGTTGCTAGATCTTAAAAATCGTGAGACCACTGAATACCTTGAAGGCTTGTAGATAGGACCTCAAACTACTCACTGTGGAAAGCAGTTAAGTATATCAAGAAGCCTATAATCCACTCGGCACCAATAAAAAAAGCTAACGGCGAATGGGCAAGAGAAGACAAAGAGAAAGCGAATTTGTTTGCTGAACATTTAGAAGAAACATTCAAGCCTTTCGACGGTCCGCCGTTGGCTGACGTTCTAAACAACAACGGGGAACCTGGTAGCTTTAGAATGAAAAAAGTTTCGTTAGTTGAACTCCGACAGACAATTAGCAAACTTAAAAATAATAAGGCAACGGGTTACGACCTGATCACTGGCGAAATATTAAAAGAGCTACCAAAAAAGGCATTAGTCAAGCTACTTTATATGATAAACGCTTCTCTTAGACTTCTATACGTTCCAAGACAATGGAAAGTTGCTGAAGTCATTATGGTTCCTAAACCGGGGAAATGCGCAAATGATAAAAAATCTTATAGGCCCATATCGCTTCTGCCGATAATATCGAAAGTATTTGAGAAACTTCTGCTGAAGCGATTACAACCAATAATTGCAGAAAGACGCTTGATCCCGGATCATCAATTCGGTTTCAGACCTAACCATTCCACACTAGATCAAGTCTACAGAATAACGCATGAAATTGAAAAAGCCTTAGAAGGGAAAAAAATATGTTCAAGTGCTTTCCTCGACGTATCGCAAGCCTTCGACAAGGTATGGCACGAGGGCTTGAAATATAAGCTACGGCAAAACTTGCCGGAAGACATGTTTAAAATATTGGAAAATTATCTTGAAAGCAGACTCTTTCGTGTTAGGTGTAGTAGTGAATACTCGAGTTTCAAGCAAATTCGGGCTGGCGTACCCCAGGGAAGCGTCCTCGGTCCGACCCTGTTCCTGCTCTACACAAGAGACATACCTCTAGATGACGAGACAGTCGTGGCCACGTTTGCGGACGATACGGCCATCCTGGCAACAGGTGAATCAGTCGAGTCATCAACGAGAAACCTCCAACGAGCATTGGACAGAATTTGTGTCTGGACGAAGACTTGGCGAATCGCTCTTAACGAGAACAAGTCTACGCATGTGAATTTCACTTACAGAAGGGTTAACAATTTGCCTCTGTTCATAAATTCTGTACAAATACCTTATGCAAATGAAGCGAAGTATCTAGGGATGACACTGGACGCTAAACTAAGGTGGAAACCACACGTAAAGAAGAAGCGTGACGAGCTCGAGATTAGGCTCAGGGAAATGTATTGGCTTATCGGAAGATTTTCGAAATTAAGCACATATTACAAACTGCTCTTGTACAGGCAGGTGTTAAAGCCGTCCTGGACATACGGTATACAACTTTGGGGTTGTACCAAGCCGAGCAACATGTCCATGTTGCAGACTTTCCAAAACAAAACACTAAGAGCAATTGTGAATGCTCCATGGTATATTAGGAATAGCGATATTCACAGAGATTTAGCTACCGTGGGCGAAGAAGTAACAAACTTCGCTCGAAAGCTTAATGCTCGCCTTCATGTTCATTGCAACAATGAAATGATCCGTACTCTAAACGAGACTCTTAACGATGTTAACAACGAGCGACGACTACAAAGAACAAGACCCTTCGATCTAGCGACGTAGGGTGAAGCCGCATTAATGAACGGCTTAGTAGGTGCATTCACTGGAAAGCAACCTATCCAATGCGATCAACACTATGGAAGCGTAAACTACTTGTTAAGTTAACTTAGTTGTAGTCAAGAAGTATTATGAGAGAGCGAAAATTTACTACTATGAAGTGCGTTCTGGCAGTTTCATAGTGTCTCTCATAAATGGGTGGTTTTTTAGCACGTGGAAATCGGGCATAACCAATATCGGCTACTTCGGTATTATGTACCTGCTATAGTGGGCGTATTGGTATCTTTGAAAGATTTTGGAGTTTTAGTCTCCGTCCATCCTAGTATTCAAAAAAAAAAAAAAAAAAAAATATGTGTGATATTAGTTCAAGGGGGCGTTGCATCGATCAAACGAAGTAAATGTTCAACATCATGAGTTAATTTAAAAAGGGCTTGCATATTGGCCATGTGAACGCGCAAAGTATGGGCAGTAAAATGGATCATATGCGATGTGTTTGTGTTTCCGAAACTTGGCTCAAACCGGGGAAAGGTAATAGCCTATACGAAATAGATGGCTTCCATTTATTTCGCGGCGATCGCCTTCGCCAGGTGAGATGGGGAGGAGCTGCACTCTATGTCAGAAATTGCTTTAAATGCAAGGAGATTAAGAAATCCACAGAACTCGACGATTTTGAGTTCATCTTTGTTGAGATATCCCAAGGTTGCGTCAAACTCTTAGTAAGTTGTATGTGCATGGCTCCAAATGTGGCTAACTATGAGCTTGTACGAAATGTATAAGTGAAACTAGGACTTCTTTGTACCAATGTTGCGTGAAGATTCAAATCGAAACATTTAAGGGAACAATAATAGACTGTTTGTTGATGCAGTTGAGTCACTTGGCTTTCATTTTGCTAATAACCAAACCCCAACACACTTTATGCCTGAATGCGAACCATCCTTAATAGACGTTTTTCTTGTTTCCCAAAATGAAGTCATTGAGCACTATGACCAAATAATTTCTCCCTCGTTTTCACATCATGATTTGATTGTTTTAACACTTAATGTGTTTCCTGTTCAAGCTACCGAGGAGTCTGTTTACTATAGAGACTTTCGATCTATAAACCCTAGTTTGCTTTTCAGTGATGTGTGTCTCTCGACTGGTCACCAATATTCAACTCAGCAGACATTGATAACCAGGTTAGTGCATTTCAAAAAAATATAATCTTTTTGTTTCAAAAACAAGTTCCATTGAAACCAAAAAGGACCAGAAAATGGAATATGCCATGGTATACAGAAGAAGTTCGAGTTTTGAAATGCAAGCGTGACACTTTGTACCTAGATGGCGTAGATGTAAGTGTTCTACAATACTAGTCGAATACAAAAAGGCGCGTTACTTATTTACAAACAAATTGCGAAGCGCAAAAAGCGTGTACTACGCAGATAAATTTAGACCCCAAGGCTTCGAGTTCACAGTTTTGGAGAAATATTCGAGACGTTGGCCTGCATTCTAACAACAAACCTATTTCGGCCGAGGTTAATCTCGACGAAATCAATACAAGTTTTTTATATAGGCAACCAATTCCTAGTGCTGATGAGGTAAATACTATCTCAGATATATCTATACCAGAAAGGTTTTGCCTATCACGTTTGGATGAAATATTTGTTGGTGAATCTTTAATGTCTTCAAAATCTAGGGCTATTGGACTTGATGGAATTCACCCCGATTTCATTAAAATCTTAATGTCATTTGTACTTAAACACATAACATACATAAAAAAAGGCGAAAATCGCTCCGATTCCCAAAAGAAATAGAGATTTCAGACCAATAGCTATCTTGCCATTCTTAAGCAAAGTTGAAAAGAAGATTATAGGAACACAAATAAAAAATCACATCGACAGATATACCTAATTTAATCACCGAAAATCAGTCAGGGTTTAGGAAAAAGCACAATTGTGTCTCTGCACTCTTAAAAGTAACAGACGATTTACGCGTTGCCCACGACAAAAAAATGTGTTCTATAATTAGTATTTTCCTAGTTTTTAGAAAGCTTTCGATTCTGTTGATCACGGAATCCTATTAGCAAAGTTAAGTAAACAATTTGGTTTTGACACGACTGCCTGTAAACTCATGGCTTCTTATTAAGAACATCGCTATCTAGACCTATACTACAAAAGTAAATGTTCATCTTTGTTAAATGTATTATCTGGTGCTCCACAAGGTTCAGTCCTGGGTCCGTTGTTGTTTAGTCTATTTATAAATAATCTCTTGCAGACGATGTACAGGTTTACTTATCTTTTCCCAAATCAATCAAATCCCATTCGTCATGGACTCACTGACAAGTTAGACGTGTAATAAGTGTCGCATAGTAGTTTAAAGTTCTTTATTAATTTTGAGCAAAAAGACTATAAAATAAAATTTCTAAGAACATTCAGTCCAACCGTGATTCGTTGCTCATAATTTACCACAGTTTTAATCGGGAATCGACGCTTTATTTCAAAGTTTGCAATTGTGTTACTTTCTTTTAGCGAAAGTATAATTTTTGATACCGTATCCTATCAGAATGTCTGGCACAGATAACAGCAATCGCGAGACTCGATCAACAAAAACAATGAATTTTAATTCTCCCTCGATAGCCGGTACAAACGATTCCATAACAAAAAAATCGAGCATGAGATGGAAAAACAATTTCAAAAAATAAAGCAGAACGAAACTGAAGAAAACTCGAAATTGTCGCGGAAACTTAACAAAATTGTCAGCGATTTTGATAAACGTTTCAAGGCGATGAATGCAGAAGTAACTTCACTCACCGAACGCGTTAACTCCGTAGAACAAAAGCTTCAATAGACCTCTTCAAGAACCTCACTTCACAATCACATCACGATCTAAGGTATTTGCAACGAAAAGTAGATAATCTTGAACGTGAGAAAATATGCACCGATGCTGTACTACGTGAATTGCCAAAACGACCGGACGAAGACTTATTAAAAGTTTTCAAATCACTTTGCACATCAATTAATTGTGCACCAACACCTGCACTAAAAGACATTTTTCGCGCAAAGCCAATGAATGGAAATGAAGATACGGCAGTAATAATAAAATCTAACGCGGTCACTGACAAAAATAAAGTGTTGCAATTAATTAACCTAAGATATAAAAATGGTAAAAAATCACTTTGTTTACACGATGTTGGGCTTAATTCTGACAGCCGAATATATCTCAACGAAAGCTTAACGACAACAAACCACATGCTTCTACGTAAAGCTTTTCATCTTAAGCATGACAAAAAGCTCTCAGCGGCTTACAGCCGGAATGGAAAAGTCCACGTACACATGGTTAATGATCCCCGAAAAGCTTTAATCGTTAATTCTGTCGAAGAGCTGGACGCGATTGCATTGCATGGAAATGACCACATAGCAGCTGTTTCGTCATAGTTGATGTCGTCATCAGAGAATACCCAAGTAGTCGAAGCTCAAAACTTATGTAATACACAATATAGAAATTCTGTACAAAGAACATAAACTTGTAAACATCGCGACACTGATGCATAAATTTTGGTAGACAATCAAACTTACACATATATAATTATAATTATAATGTTTTGTAAGCTTTTTTACAATAACCATTTATCACTTCATTGCTCAATTTTCATTTTAGGCCAACTACTAATAATATTTTTAACTATGAATTACTTTGTTACATGTTATCTGCTTTATATGCTGTTTGGTAAATTTTCTCGTGACTGTAATAAGTCCTTTGATGTCACTTAGTTCGTTTTCTTCCCAATCTAGAAGTGTGAACGATGTTACTCGTATTATGTTAAACATTTTTTGCAAGCAACAAAAAGGTCTCAATGTTTGCCTATTTAACGCTCAAAGCTTATTTCCTAAAATTGATAAATTCCGCAAACTTTTTGTAACATCGGCTGTAGATATAATATGTGTAACCGAAACGTGGTTCGATCACGAAGTAAAAAATAAGATATACGACCTTTACGGCTATAGACTATTAAGAGATGATAGGTTCACTAAACCTGGTGGTGGTGTAGCAATCTATGTCCGGAGGGGCTTAGGAGGCAAGTTTGTAGTCAAATCTTCCCCACAAAGTCCACTTGAGTTTTATCTTATTGAGTTTAATCAGGGGCCTAAAAAATGGCTGTTCGGTTGCTTCTATCGTCCTAATTGTCATACGGATCTCACAGATTTTTATAACACGTTAGAGGCCTTTGGTGCATCATATACTGATATAATTATTTGTGGAGATTTCAATTGTAATCTGCTCGATCGACCTGCTTCGCGCTCTTTCGTAGACAACTGGCAAACTTTCTCCCTTAAATCTGTAAACGAGACTGTTCCAACGCATTTTACAGATTCAAGCAATACGCTATTAAATCTGTTTCTCGTTAATGATCTGAGCAATGTAAAGTACTACAACCAACTGTCATTACCATGTTTTGCGCATCATGATTTGTTATTTGCTACTTTTGAACCTGAGCTAAATCAAACGGAAGAAACTCAATATTACTTTAGAGATTTTAGAAACGTTAACCCTGTACTTCTGGAGATAGATGTAGCTGAAATTGACTGGCAATCAATTTTCTTCATGCCTTCTCCTGATTCCCAAGTAGATTTTCTGCAGTCCAAAGTTCGTCAGTTGTACTACCGGCACGTTCCACTGAAAGCAAAACGAGAAACCCATAAAAACATTCCTTGGTTTAATACCGAGATCCATCAACTTAAAAACTCAAGGGATATGGCGTTTGCTAGGTGGAAAAAGTTCAGGACTCCAGAGCTGCATAATCTGTTCCGGACAATTCGAAATCAAGTGAACTCCAAAATAAGAAAAGCCAAACGTGCCTTCTACTCAAGACACTTAGATACTGCTCTTCCAACCAAAATGCTTTGGAAAAACCTTTGTGATATGGGGAAGAAAAACGACGATATGCACGTAGATCCTGAACAGCTAAATGAAGAATTTGTTAAAATACAAACATTGGACTCACAATCTACAAGTGCTTCTTCTAATCAAACAGTCGGATTTTCCTCAGAACCTAGTTTACACTTGAATGAGAATCAGTTCTTCAATTTTGATAGAGTTGATGACTATGATGTACTTAAGGCAATTTTAAAAGTAAAATCAAAATCAACTAGCTTCGACGAAATCCATCCAAATTTTATTAAAATTATTTTACCTTATTTACTGCCATATCTAACTCACATATTTAATACAATTATTTTAGCGTCGTCCTTCCCTTTGTTTTGGAAAGAGTCAAAAGTTATCCCGATTTCAAAAAAGAAGGCATCCATTAACTCTCCAACTGAGTATAGGCCTGTTTCAATTCTTCCTTTTCTGTCAAAGGTCATGGAAAAGCTACTCCATCTTCAAATATCAAATTTTCTGACCGGAACCAGATTACTTATCAACATACAGTCCGGCTTCCGAACCAAGCACAGCTGTATTACATCGCTGCTAAAGGTGACGGAAGATATTCGAAACGCGATAGATAACGACAAGGTCTCATTTTTAGTCCTTCTTTATTTCTCGAAAGCATTTGACTTGATAAACCACGATTTGCTAATAATGAAATTAAGGGAAAAATTTTATTTTTCACAGCCTGCCTGTAAGCTGATGCTTTCATATCTTTCCGGAAGAAAGCAAGCTGTTTTTATTAACAATAAAAGATCTAAGTTTTTAAGTACACAGAGAGGAGTTCCCCAAGGATCAATTCTGGGTCCTTTGCTATTTTTATTGTTTATAAATGACCTGCCAAGCTGCACACAATACTCCTCTAAGCACATGTATGCTGATGATTACCAACTCTATCTAAGCTGCAAACTTGGACTGATTGAAGATGGAGTGTCTAAAATTAACGAAGATCTTCAATGCATAAACACTTGGTGCGACGAAAACAAATTAAAGTTAAATGCAAGTAAATCAAAATGCTTAGTTATATACAAACCACGCTAGATCAGAGCTATTTTCCACCCATTGCTCTCAACGGCTTCCCCATAAGTTATGTTGAAAAGTGTAAAAATCTTAGTATCCTGTTTAATCAAACACTATTCTGGGATGACCATATACGCTAAGTCATCGGCAAGGTATATGGTGCTCTCAGAAATCTTTCACAATCTCGGCATCACCAGCTAGGACAAAGCTTCTCCTAGCAAGAGCTATTTTAATGCCAATTATAACTTATGGGTGTGAGCTTTTCTGCAGATACAGCGCCGATACAGGGCGTAGACTAAATGTTGTCTTTAATTGGATTGCAAGATACATTTATGATCTTGATATACGTAGTCACATATCTGCATATTCCAAGACAATTCTGGGCTGTCGTCTCCACACATACATCAAATATCGAGCCTTAACTCTATTTCATAAAACATTAATAAACAAGCAACCCTCCTACCTTTTCGAGTCTTTAAATCTTACGAGATCGTCACGATCAGTTACATTAATACAACCACGTTTTACTTGTCGCGCTAGTGAATTTCAGTTTAATATTCACACTTCTAGACTGTGGAATGCTTTACCACGCAGCATAAGAAACGTAGAAAACATAGTTAAATTTCAGAAGGAACTTTTTAAGTATTTGGCCTCCAATGAAAGTTAGTAATTATTATTATTCTTTTTTATAATTTTTATTTTTCAAAATAACCTGAATTTTAAATTAAATTTTTAAACAAACTGTTGTCAGTGTCAACTTGTAATTAAATCACTCTTGCAAAGTAAAGATATATATTGTTGTCTAATGTAAAGAGATATTTTCATGAATAAATTGAAATTGAAAACACAGCCCGTGCATGTGTAGAGATAAGCGAAGACCTCGACTCAATTTACCAATGGTCGTTGCAAAATTTGCTACTGCTTAGCCCAACGAAAACGAAAGCGTTGTTTATAAATAAAAACAGTCATACACCGTCTCCTTTATTATGTGTAAATAATACACCTGTGGAGTTTGTTTGTAAAATAAAAAATCTTGTCATTACTTTTAACGAAAACTTCAATTGAAAGAATCACATTAACAGTGTTGTCTCAAAAATCTATTGTGTTTTGAGGGGTCTTTGCCCAACGAAAAACTTTTTGCCAATTTTTGTTAAAATGAAGCTTATAAGATCGTTTGTACTTCCAATAATTCTTTACGGATGTGAATTGTTTTCTGACATGGACTCGGAATCGTCAAGGAAACTTAATGTGGCTTACAACAGCTGCGCTAGATACATCTTTAACAAGGGTCGGCGTGATCATATATCTGGATATGCAAGGCAAATAACTGGCTGCAGCCTTAATAATTTTTTAATATATAGGACAGTTCTTGCGTTACACAAAATTGTCAACACAAGGACACCGAGCTTTTTATTCAGTAAATTTACATTTGGGCGTTCACGAAGGCGATTTTAAATAGTAATGCCTACTTCAAGCTATTTTCATCTTTGCAACTTATCTCTGGAATAATAACCCACAAGAAATCAAACAAGCACAAGTGCATTTAAAAAACTGCTTTTGAGCACTTCTCGACCTTGGTGTATTGGTATTAGGTATTTCTTCACCTTACTATATTTCATACTTATTCCTTTTTTTTTCTTCTTTTCCCCTTAACATCTATTTGCATAGTTTTCTTAATTATTAATTGATTTACTTAAATATTTTTAATTTTAATATATTTTTATTTTTTGATCATTTATAATTTGTTTTTTAGCAGTAAAGTACATTCCTTATCACTCTATAAAATTCACAATCCTTATATGTAAGATCCATAATTTTAACCTGTGCAAGCCAAGATGTTATGTAACTCATTTGTACAGCGATTAATTAATGAAAATAATAAATAAATAAACCTCTCAGAATTATCTCCAGTCAATTATCCAGGTATTATGCCGTCTGGTCCTGCCGATTTGTAAGATTTGAAGCTGTTAAGTGCCCATAGCTATCTATTCCTAGTTATCAGCATTGAGGGTTTGCTGGTTGAGGGTTGTTTTGTAAGCATCCCAGTTTGTATCTATGCTTGTGGCCTTGGCCCTGTTGAAGAGCTTTCTGCATTCTTTTCTGAATAGGCCAAGTTCTGAGGTCCACCAATGTGGTTTCCTCTTGCCTCTTAGAAGTATAAGGGGACAGGAGGAAGATAGTGCCTTCTTGAGCGCCAGAGTGAGTTCATTAACCTTTTGATCAAGCTCATTGGTGTCACAAGGAGGACTAAGGAAAGAAGAGTTCAACGAACGATATCAAGGACCTCTTGTCGACATTTAGTTATGAAGGTAGGTTCGCTACCCGTATTACATACAATGAGGTTAATTTTTATAATAAAATCAAAAAGTAACTCGTCTCTATCGTTGATGTCGGAACTGCACCACACTGAGTGATGGGCATTAGCGTCGCACTCAATGATGAAGCCAGTTTTGTGGAATTCAGCTACCTTGATGGCACTCTCCAAGGTGTTTCCAGGACGACTCTCCACCATATTGTGGGAAAGGTAGGCAGAGGCCAGCCACTAGGTGCCCTTCGCCGTCTCTAGCCTCGCTACGGTGACGTCTCGGTCGCTGAAGTTAGGGAGTAAAAACACATTAAGATTACGTTTCACTAGTATGCAAGACCTAGGCTTACCGTTGCCTGTCACATACAGAACGTAGTAATCAGGAGTCCTGGGTCCGGAAACCCTGTTGTCAACAACCCATGGTTTGTGGATCAAGACAATATCTTCTCGATCTTGAGCCAGAGGGAGAAGGAGGGCCGAGGCCATTTTGGAGTGATGGAGGTTAATCTGAACTAACTGCAGCATGGTCGCTACCGTCAGGCAGAGAAACATCCACCACAGTGTTGTTTAGTTCTTCCGAGTCGGACAACGAACCCAGAAGTTCGTCTTCGCTCAGAAGGACCGTATTTAGACAGTCTTCCGTCTCCATATCTGACGGAGTGTCAAAAACAGAGGCTTCGGACTGAGTAGGAGACGTAGCGGCGACGTCGTCCAAATTTAGAAAGTTGTCTGCAGTTTCGGGGTGCGGTGATGCAGACACCGATACTAGGGCGTGAGGAGGGAAGTGCCAGTTTCTTACTCGTTCTTTTTCAGAGGGTGAGGAGGCAACTTGCCAATCTCCGACTCGTCCTTTTTATACACTCGTAGGGTGATCTGATCCCAACCAAATCTTATCACACCTTTGGACTCAGCAAGAGAATCCTGGTTGATTACTGTAATAGCAGATCTATAGGAACCTCTTTGCTCCTCCAGCTAAGCGACTTTTCAGTCGTAAGTCGGAAGTGTGGGATTGCAAAGTCTTATGACTTCAAGGATCTCTTTTGCGGAGAGGGATTCGATAGGGATTCAAGTGCGCGTTCTCAGCCGGCTAGGGATATTCTCCTTAGCAACGACCTCGAGCTTTGCACCCGGCCAAACCTCGCCCAAACTGTTTATCGCGAGCTTGTAGAGGTCAAATGATCTTATATCCTTACACGCGATAAGCTTTACATGGCCCTGATACCAACCGACATCGAAAGTGATCGGAGGTGGTCCGGGGTGCTCCTGCATGAACGTCAAAAAATCGCTGGAAAGCTTCAATTTGACCATTTTCCACCGCAACGACAATACGGTCTTTAAGAACTTCGCTGAAGGACTTATGAGGTGTGACGGAAGTCGTCTTAGGGGCGGTGATGGTGTTCTTAACTTTAAGATGCTTAGATACCGAATCGGTATCTTCCTCCGACCTCGGTCGCTTATGAGCTTCACCTTGCGACAATATTTTTTCTGCCCACTTAAGTTTAGCGACCTGCACCGGTGTTCTGTCCGTCTCCGGAAAATCTCCAAAGGCTCTCAGAGTCCGCATGTTCTTATAGGACTCTCTTGATGTAGCGCGTGGCCGCGATCTTCTTCCTCGTGACGTTCTGGGGGCAGAGATATTGCTTTTGAGGAGCAATTGAAGGGATGCTGGTCTTACCTACTTTTTTTTTGATTTTTTTGTTTGTTCATTATCGTCCCACGAGTAGCGACAAAAGGATGTCCATCTATACAGAATTCCGCAGTATATAGATAAGGCTAAGCAACCCGGAGGGCGCCAGGTATCCGGATACTCCGTTCACGACTGGGCTATTTGAAACTGGGGCGCCAGCCAGGCAGACGCTCGGCACGGGTCGTATAACACCATTCGACCCAGGGGAGGGGAAAAAATGAAATAAATAGAAGATTGGGAGAGGAAAGGGAAAGGAAGGGACATTTGGGGGTGGAGTGACTTTGGTTCCGGGTCTCATCTAGAGAAGAGCTTCTCTAGCAACGTTGACCTTACTCAGCCCCTACAACTCGACAAGTTCGACGCTCAGGCAGGGGTGTCATGATGGTAATGAAAATTGAGTTTACTGTCACATTTGATGCCCAGATCGCGAATCGAAGTAAAACTAGGAATAAGCTCGTTGTTAAAGGAGTAGGATCTGCTAGGAAAGGTGCAACGCTTACGATACGAGAGTCAATGATCATCTGATTGTTTTTTTACATTTAATTTGAGGAAGTTATTCTAGTGCCACTAGAAAAATTTGTTAAGAGTGACCTGAAGTATGTGGGAGTCCTCAGACCGCGAGATAAATTTCGAGATCCTTATGTCGTTATCGTAAATCTCCAAGTTAAATTCAGTAAAGAGAAACCCAACGTCGCTTATGGCAAGTAGAAAAATTAAGGGACCTAAGTGGCTTCCCTGTGGCACATCTGAAGTTGCAGTGAATAAATTAAAAGCTAAGGTCCTAAAAAGAACGCTGGAGGATCTATCTTCAAGATAAGATTTAACCCATGCTACGAATATAGGAGGAAAGCCTAGTGCCTTAAGTTTGAAAAGTATAATTTTGAAAGTAATTTTATCAAAAGCTTTGCTGAAATCAGTTGTTATAAGATGGGCGTCATTACCACGTTCCATAGCACACAAAACTCTAGAGACAAACTCCACAAGATTTGTCGTTGTGGATCTGCCTTTCAAAAAACCGTGTTGCTTGGTGGAGTAAAATGACTTACATTGCACTTAAAATGACTTACAAAAACACAGTGTCATGCATAATGCACTCAAAGAGTTTAAGATATGCACAAGCGCTTGGCTATTGATCTGTAGCTGGAGATTTCACTTCTGCATCGATTACTGTGCATATGAATGATGAAAGAGCTCCTCTAAGCTTAAGGGAGTACTCCACCCTTTTAGGATTGCTGGAAAAGACCAGTAAGGGGCTGAGCTAGTTCATTGACGCATTTCTTTAAGGCTATGGCTGGCAATTTATCGGGGCTGTGAGAGTGATAGCCTTTTAGCAGTTTGATCTTTTTAATCACCGATTATTATCATCACCATTTTCGGTGACCGTTTATCTAAGGCGCTAAAGGGAGCGCAGGTCCTGTTAGCGCTCGCTTCTGGGCTAACAGGACCTGCCTACACTGAAGGAAAAAGCACAACGTAAAAATTTACTACAAAAACGTTGATTTTACGTTAAATCAACTTAGCCAGATCACTGTTGATTTTACTCCGTTTACTATGCTCCATAGTTGCCAACAAAGTCGTAGTAGTTTCAAAGGTGAAGGCGCTTATTTTAACGTTGAAGCAACGTTGTTTTACATTTCGAAGTTGTTTCGACGTAGAATCAACGTTCAACATAGTTATTTTTACATTGAAGCATCTTTATTGATAATTTAAAGTTGATTCAATGTTGAAACGCTCTTGGTTTTACTACGAAACGTAGTTGATTCTACTTCGTTCCGTAGTTGAATTTACTTCGGTTCGTATTTTATTCTACTGTGCTGCAAAGTGATTCATTGTTACACGCGAAATTCAATGTTGATTCCAAGTTTGTTCAACGTTGATTGGAAGTTGGTTCAACGTAGATTCAAAGTTGAGCGTATGACATTTTACGTATGATATGTAACTTTGGCGTTTAATATCCATACAGAGCAGTAGCCTGGTGGATAGCGTGACAGCCGGAGATGTGCAAGGTCGCATGTTCAAGCCTCAAATCAAGTAAGTTACAATCACATTTTTTTTGCGCTATAATCATCACGCATATGATTATATGTATATACAATTTGTAAAAGTTTAATACAAACTGTTTCAGACACCAAGGAAATTTATAACAATATTCATTTGACAGAGGGGAAGCCATATTTACGACAATATAAGAGAGGAAACTTGAGTATACCGAGAAATAATTTTTTTTATTAAGTGTTTTAAAACTCCTTTATCTTATAAACCCCCTTTCGTCTTTGTTTTTATTATTACGTTTTGGCCTAGTGGAGGTCCCTTCCGCTACCATGCCGATAACTCAGGTTCAATTCCCAGCCGAGGTAAAGTAATTTTTTTTTTTTGCATAATTACCTGCAAATGCGAAGCAAAGTGTCGCATTTGTAGTTATTTCAAAGTTGAGAAATGTCAAATTTACTTTGAAACGAAGTAAGATCAAAAGCTCAGAATAGTAGTTTTAAAGGTGAAAGCATTTGATATGATGGTGAAGAGTAGTAGAATGATGGTTTAAACGAAGTAATTTTTACGTTGAAACAACTTTGAAGTAACGTTGTTCAACTTTGATTTAACGTGTTTCGTAGTTACACCCAAATCATAAACGTTGTTTTCTTTGATTTTACGTTGTTTTTTCCCTGGGTGTAGGAAATCTGTCGGGGGCATGGTAGCAACGAGTCCAAACCATCGGAGAATTGATCGTTGTAATTGAAGAAATAGCTGCTTAACATTAAGATTCCCACAAATACTGATGTTTCTCACTCTATCACTTAGAGTACCACCAGCAACGAAATCGGCAGTTTATACCTGCGATCTAATTTTTTCGGTGATTACCCAAATTTCATGACCATAGATGTGAGTTGGAACGAACACTGAATTAAAAACTGAAATCTGCGAAAAGCAAATGGCTTATCCTGTCCATATAATCTAGGAAAAGGAAAGGCGGTATGACACAGCCCTGGCGAAGTGCAACGCACACAACAAAAGGATGGTATTTGACGCCATTTTTCCGAACGAACACAGCTTCTGTAGCTTAAAAATAGTGAATGGCTCTCAGACGAGCCCCACTCAGGGCGTAGTTCTGCAAAACTCTCCAGAGTTTATCCCGAGGAACCCGCTCATGGGCCTTTTTAAAATCTACTAAACTACTCAAATCTACTATTTCAAATCTACCAAGACTGGTTTGACATATTCCCAGGCCTTCTCAAGAATAAGAAAGGCCTGGCCTCTCCTTATCTCTGCCAGGCCGACAACTGCATTGCTCTTCCTGCAAGAAAGGCTCGATAACAGCTCTGGAAGACGCTTCCAACACCTTCGCGAATACTTTTCCCAGAAGACTAAAGAGAGACATACCCCAAAAGTTAGAGCAATCTCTCTGTTCCCCTCTTCGAAAATGGGCACTAAAGCTCCTGCTATCCCAGGCCACCTAAATGGCATGTATTAGCCGTTTAACACCTTCTTCACCCATTGCCTTGTGCATTTCTGCCTGGATTTCTTCAACTGAGATGGCGAACGTTAGAAATTCTTCGCACCTCAATGAACTGGACTCGAAAAATAGAGTTCCTACATTATGTCCACACACAGGCTCTCCTCTTCTTTATGTTTTTATCCGAGTCACCGTGCCTCCCAATCTCACTTCCCTCAGTTCCCTTCAGTCGTCCGTACCCACATGAGGATTGAAGTCACCCATCTGGAGAAAGAAGTCAATTTCTGCCACTCTATCCAGGGCAGCATCAACTTCATTCAAGAAGGCCGCATACTCTGTCTCTCGATTGGGTGCAAACTAGAGCCAAATTCGATTGCTAAAGCTTAAGCTTTAAGATTTAAACAGTACCTCCTAATGGAATAAGGTTAGGTTAGGTCGTTGGGATGATGGAGCGAGGTAACCCGCGCGTCATCGCACTTAGGTCTATTGAGACTTATTGTGATACCCAGTGGGGGATAATCCTTGTTGTATGGATGTTCCGCTTCCTTCTTACGCCGTGTTCAGTTCCTGGAGCCACCTTGTTGATTTAACATACCTAGAAAGAGATGTTAGTGGTGCGTTTGAAAGTTCTGAGATGTCAGAAGAAGTAGCTTCATAAAGTTCTTTTATTCAACTGACTAAGACTGGGACAGGGGCACAGAAAGTGAGGAGTGTCCTCGCAGCGCAGCAATCCTCTGCAGTTTTCGTCATTGTCGAGATTTAGTTTCATAGCATAGCGTCTCAAAAAATTGTACCCAGTAAGTATACCTACTAGTAACGACAGAGTCTTCCTGTTGCTCTTGATGAGCGCGTTAGTTCGGGACTTATCATATTTAGGCCACATTTGTCTTGAGATTTCACAGGTGGACAAGGATGTCCATCTTGTATTTGCTTTCATCCGAATCTTGTTTTCCACCCGCCTTCTAAGGTCACAGAGTGGAGGTTTGATCCTTGAAGGGCTTGTTGATGATCCAATGTTGATCCATTTCGTGCAAGCACATCGGCTTTTTCGTTGCCCCGAAAGTTGCTGTGGCCAGGAACCCAGCCGGAGTCTTACATTGTGCTGTGAGCCAAGAACCTTTAGCTCTTTGCGACAGCACTTTACAAGTTCGGATTTGATTTCAGTGGCAGCTATTGCCTTTATGGCTGCCTGGCTGTCTATAAATATGGTAATATCATCCCTTATTGACAGTTGGCTGGCTACCTCCTTGACTGCAATTACCTCCGCTTGGAAGACGCTGCAAGAATCGGGCAATTTTATTGATTTTTCTATAAGTGGGTTCTTGGAGTAGAGACCTGCACCCGTGCCTATGCTCATTTTTGAACCATCTGTGTATATGACTATCGATAAACTTCTTAGCGGTTCCTCCGATTCCCACTCATCCCTGCTAGGAAATATGCAGTTAAAAAACTTTTCGAAGTCAAGGTAGGGGGTAAGGTAGTAGAAGGAGCTGTCGGTTCCTATAACGCTGTGAAAAATCTGCGCATGACCAAATAAGCTTGGGATCCATTCAGGTGACTGACTGAGCCTCAAGGTGCTTTTGGCAGCAGATTCTTGCATTTAGAGGTCGAGGGTTAGCATCTTGAGAATTGCCCCCAGCCCTGAGGTAGGTGTCATTCTCATTGCTGATGTCCTACCAATACATGCAGCTCTCTGTATTATTGTCATGTGGCGTAGGTTTGTGTTTTTTCCAGCTGCTTGCCACCAGACTAAGCACCCATACGTCAAAATAGTTCTAAAAATTGCAGTGTACACCCCAATTTTTCCCGATAATGCGATTGCAAGTATAGAATGCGGTTGAGGCTTTTCTTACTCTTTCCTCAACATTGAGTTTCCAGTCATTAAGTCTCCACCCATCAGCGAAGTCTCTGGCTCCGGTACCTTTCCACTTAGTTGAGGAGGTGCCAGTAGCATATAGCTGACTCTTTTTAGCCTCTCCAACGGTTCAAGTTCCTTCTCCGTTAGAGGCGAGACATTCCATGTGCCGATTTTCAGTTGGTGCCGTCGTCGATTTCTAGGATGACCGCCTAAGCCCCTATTTTGACATAGGATAGGAGGTATATTAAGTTTGATTCATAGTTTGTAACATAGAGAAATAATCACCGTAGACCCCCAAGACCTTAAGGGCATATGATCCGTGTGTCGGTAGTTTTTACGCCTTTTGGGCTAGGAGCTTGAGACTTCATATCTGTTCTTTTTAGGTCCCGAAGCAGTACAAGTGTAAATTTTTTTTAAATCTCCCACTGACACGCCCACTTTACTTATTAGAATGAAAAATCAAAGTTGTCGTAGGAAGCTGCAATTTGGTTTGCAATATCCTCGCTTGAGTGTATTGTGATTGACATTTCAAAAAAGGCAAAAACCGCCCCCTTTTGGGCGTGGTCATATTTCATTTACATTTTATTAAGCATTTTTTATTCGATACATTTTCTTTGAATCCAAAGAACTTGCGCTATAAAATGTTCATATAAGTGTGAAAGCTATCAACTGAAATGAATAAATTTTTGGAACGCTCACTTTTGGGGGCGTTTTTAATATGTTTTTAAAATGTTGTCTGGTATTTTGTTGATGTATTGTCGTTCTTATTTAATAAAAGTGTTGAAATGGGTTGTTTTCCTGACCATCTAAAATGTGCTGAAGTTTAACCGCTTTTCAAAAAAGGGAATAGAAAAAATGTTTTAAATTATAGGCCAATATCAATTCTCTCAACATTTTCCGAAATTTTTGAAAAGTTACTTAAGGTTCGAATTGTCCATTTTTGAATTTGTTGATTTATTGATATGTCGAAAGCTTTTGATCTGATGAAACACGATATTTTACTAACTAAGCTCTACAATGTTGGTAGAACATCAAGTGAACCAAAAGAATTAAAGAATGCTGTTCCTCAGGGATCGGTACTTGGCACTCTGTTTTTCTTTATTTACATAAATTCTATTTTCAATCTCAAGCTAAATGGTATATCAACTGCTTTTGTGGACGACATAGTTCTTACACACGAATCTGGAACCGTTTTCGAAAGCATTGTGTTGATAAATGAAGATCTTGAAACCTTAAGACTGTGGTTTACTTATCATAAATTGATTATCAGCGAGAAAACCAAATTGATGTGTTTTAAAATATCTGGAAATGGGCTCACCGATTTTAATCTATGGTTTCACGCTCACGATTGCAATCAGTTCCCTATACCCATACACATGTGTGTAGAAAATAATTTTATAGTTGTACCGAAAATTGCTTCAAAATCGGATCTGTTCAAACTTTTGAATACTTAGGTGTAGTAATCGATTTCAATTTAAATTGGAAAAATCATATTAAAATGGTTAAAAATTATTTGTCGTTGGTCACACGTAAAATGTATTTAATAAAACCCTATGTTCTATGTTATTCTATGTTAATAAAACCCTTGTTCTCAAAAGTTTTTAACAAGTTATTATTATGGTCTTGCACACTCAAAGTTGCAATACGGCATTACTAGTTGGGGAGGCTCATATACTAATACTGTTAGACACTAATAGCTCAAAATCATTAAATAAGAATTATTATATATAAAAATCGTTGTGCTGAAAGTTGGCCTTTATTCAAAAAATTTCTTATTCTGCCAATTAGAGATTTATATGTCTTTAAAGTCTTAAGTGAGTTTTTCAAACAAAGCGGAAATATTCCTAGCAGAAATATACAAATGTACAAACTACGTGTAAACAATATGAATTTAGCAAATGTACCTTTTGCACATAAAACACATTTTACACACTTTTATACATACACGGCTCCAAATCTTTTTAATAAATTGCCCTGATTTCTAAGAAATTCGCTTCGCTTTTCATCTTTTATCACAAAGATTAAAGACTGGTTATTCACGTTAAGCTGTCAATGTATTGAGTCCTTTGTTTAAGTTATTTTTTCTCTCATCAACAGTACAATTAGAAATATATAAAGTAAACGAAATTCAAATTTATATTATTAACGAATTGTTATGTTTGTTATGCTTAATATAAGTTCAATTATTTTTTACAAAAAAAAAAAAAAATTAATTAACTGTACTGATTGTCACCCCACATCAGATATCCATTGAAATTTAAACCAAGATGTGTCATTCACCACTAACTTTTAAGTTAAAGAATGATTACTAATATTCAAATTATAATAATTGTAACATAGTCTTTAAGTCAATCATAAATGAATAAAAATACAATACAATACAATACAATACTATAATAATGAAGTCTCCAAAATTGGTTATGCCTGATTTTAACGTGTTAAAAACCCACCCTTTAAGACCAGTCTTTCAGTCGCGAGATCATCCGAGTAGCCGAGTTAAGCTGAGATTAACTCCAGAAATGAATTTTTCAGTGAATATTTACTCGGCTTAACTCCCCAAATTTGACGAGTTAACCTCGGATCAACTCTGATCAACAGCATAACTTCTTTGAATGTTTTTTCTGTGTGAAATGGCAGTGGCCTTACGTGTTTTCTGAGCTGGGAGAGTATTGAGAGCTGGGAGAGTCAATTATTTCGAGGGTCGAAGATTTTAACAACTTTACTGAAAGACTTAACTCTGCACTGAAAAACTGTTCGCTGGGTTAACTCTGCATTCTTTTTGTTCTGGGATCAACAGATCTTGGTTTAATTAAGTTGGGCTTAAGTCCGCACTGAAAAACCGGCCCAAAGAGTCCTTTTCAGAGAAGTGGGAACCATTTGCAGAACCCATTTATCAGCCGAAATTCAGCCCAAGAAAATAACATAAAATAGAATCCAACTGAATCCAATCCGGAACAAGAAAAAAAAAGACCGTCACGAATGAAGACATATGCGGAGCGGTCCGTATATATCAACTACAGTGTTTTTAAGCACATCTAGAAAGCCATAAACTATTTCAAAACTACTTCAGTTTTTTTTATTTCAAAAGATGGACTACGTTCGGTATTTATTTAAAATTTTTGCTTCTTACCGTTTCAAAAATAGAGTGAAGTACATATTTTCTTGGCCTTTTTTACCGTTTTCAAAACTTAAAATCCATAAAACAGCAATTTGGTTTTTTTCCAAATTCCGTTAGGCTTTTTTTTAATTTTCAACCAGCTGCGTTCCATTGGCCACTTTTCTTAAATTCCGCGGACATGGATATCTGAGAAAACGGTAAGACATGTTGTTTTTTTAGTTTGTCTAAATAGGACTTAAAACAACAGGTTAGAAGCGGCAATATTGAATTTTTTTTAAATGCAGTAAGCTTTCGTTTTAAACGCTTCATACTTCAGCCAAATCTTATCAAGATCGTCATTACCGTTAACAGCCTAGCAACCTGTAAAAATTCGTTTTCGAAAATGTTTTTACGTTTTTGAATCAAATTTTCGAAGTTTTTAAATGTTCGAAGTTTGCTTTAAGTTAGATTAGGATAGGTGGCTGTCCCCGCTGGGCAGGGACACACTTAAACCAAAGGAGGTCCATTGTGATACCACATGTAGGGCCGGAGTTAAAAGCCCGGGACCTAAATGATGACTACCCGTTTGGGTGGGAGGGGTCTAGGCAACCGTTGACAGTATAAACCTATACCGAAGGTCACCAACCTGAGTTTGATTGGTTGAGACATACCCGAGGGTAATAAATGCTGGGGGTTAGCCTTTTTGGTGTGTACCGTAGTCAGCAGAGTTGAGGGGGGCCAGTGAGGGACTTTCCTGAAGAAAGGGTGGTCTCATTACTGTTGGACTCCAGGTGGGAATTTTCCTTGTTGATACGGATTGGGGGGGGGGGGTTGCTTGAGGTCGAGGAGGAGGTGGGTGGGTCAGTGAGGAATAGAGAGATTTCGGTATAAGTCCGAACCTGTTGCTTCTCTGCTAAGAATTATCCTCGGGGATGGGAAGGTGCAGGGGTAACCGATTCGGTGTGAACCCTTGCGAGGGGTGTTCTCAGGCAAGAAGCTGATGTAGAGTAACCGTCTTCGGTGTAAACCCGTACTACAGGCAACTGGCGTTAGAATTGGGGGGGGGGGGGGGGGGGGGGTAACCGAAGCAGTAAGTACCAGTGGGAATTATGTACTGGTGATCCCGTGGGGGTGGAGAGGTGAGGGTAACCGAAGCGGTATAAGCTCACACCAATCCAGCCCTGGGAAGAACACAGGGATATAGTGGGGAGGGCAGACACGAGGAAAGTGGCATTTACTGTAGGAGTACTTCTAATTACGTCCCGTGTGGTGTGAAGGACAAATATGGTATCTTTCCCTTGCGTCCAGCTTAACTAGATTTAGATCTTTGGTTTACTATTGCCCCTTAGTGAGAGTTAGCCTTAAGGATTGGAAAGTGCAGGTGAAGTAACCGATTTCGGTAAAAACCGTTGCCGGAGGATGATTCTTCGTTCAGACGCTGAAGTAGAGTAACCGTTTCGGTGCAAAACCATACCTCAGTTGACTTAAGTCAGAGTTAACCTTGGGGAAGGGGGGGGGAGCAAGAGTGGTAGGGGTATCCTGTTGGGAAAATCTTGGGGAAGTGTGGTGGGAAAAATTTGGCGCTCCAATGTAGGTACTCCCTCGCCCACATAGAGTTTCCATGTGGGGAGAGATGGGTTGTATTTGCCTAAAAAGAAGTATTTACCTAAAAATTTCCTTCTCAAAGCCGATAGTTGCACAGAAGATGAACCATGGTCTCTTTTTCTTCCTCATCCCTGCAACTTCTGCAAAAGTCGTTGAACGGAGCACCAAGTCTTCTGGTATGTCACCCTACAGTGGCCTGTGAGGGCCCCAATTATCTTTCTAAGATTCTTTCTATTGAAGGAGATGAGTCTCTTTGTTTTCCTACGATCGAGCTCTGGCCGGATTAGCATTAACACCTACTTTAGCTAGTTCGTCGGTTCTGCAGTTGCCTGGAATATCCCTGGCCTGGAACGCAGAACAGGGATACGACGCACCTGACAACAAGCTCGTTTAGAGGTTTACGCATTGCTTAAGCAACTTGGATCGTATCGTTGGCGGTTCCAAGGCTTTTATTGCAGCTTGACTGTCTATATAGAAAACAATAGCGCTGCAGTCTATTGAGTTAATTGAAAGCCAGGCCGGGGCTTCACGAACAGCTGTAATTTCTGCTTGAAAAACACTACAGTGATCCGGTAGGCGCTTGGAGATACATAGGTCAAGAGGATCCTGATCCCACTCCAAGTGCGGTTTTCGATCCGTCTGTGTAGATTTCTATTGTAGATGCATTGAAGACCTCACCTGACTCCCAAGCGGTTCTGCGTGGAAATTTGGTCTTGAATTTGACATTGAAATCTAGCTATGGGACAACATAGTCTGAGTTACCAAGGATGGTGTCGTGGCCATTTAGGATGCTAGCATATCCCACGTTGTCACGGGATAATTGCAAGGATAAGCCTAAGTGCTGCTTTCGCTGCCATTACTTTGCCGAAGATGTCAACGGGAAGAAGATGGAGCATTATGTCAAGCGCAGCCGAGGGGGTTATTCTGAGAGCACCCGTGATGTAAATACTGGATAGTCTTTGAACTTTCTGTAGTAAAGCAATATTGCTACTCTTGTCTAGAACCTTCCACCAGACTAGTACTTCGTACATAAGTATGGGCCTAGCGCCCGCCGTGTATATCCTATAGTGCACAATCCTGGGTTGGAGTCCCCAGTTTGGGCCTAGGATTTTCTTGCAGGAGTACAGGGCAATAGAGGCCTTCCTTGCACGGTCTTGTATATTTAGTTTTCAACTGAGTTTCTTATCTAATATAACCCCCAGGTAATTAGCGTGATCTGCAAGTGTGTTCACACAGTGAAGGATAAGTCTTATTTAAGACAGTTAAATGGCTTAATAAAGTATAAGTAAATATATACAAGCAAACAAAAATCGTAAGTTTGCTTTAGCTTAACATGAAATCTCAGAAGATGGACTATGCCCGTAATTTTTTTTAAAACTATACTTTATACCGTTCGGGGACACACCTTCTTTTAACTTTTATTATAATTTTTTATATATCCAACTTTTTTAGTTCCCCTTATACCGTCTTTACACCGAAGCCAGGATCTAGATTCTGAGCAATTCGATTTCAAAATCGTTCACAATCGATTTCAAAATCGAATTGCCCCTTTCACACTGCGAAAATAATCTAGATTTTGTTGACTTTTCGATCAGTTGAACATCAACTGTTCAATTTTTCACTGTTGTCACAAGTTAAACAGATTCAAATAAGTAAAACACAATAGTGGATAACTAAAGAAGCACTGGAGAATACATGAAAATCACCACACAATTAAATAGTATGAAAAAACCGAAAATATTTCTCCTTATTATTTTATAAACAAACTTCATCGGCTGTCATGTCTTCTTTTGATTGAATTAAAAAAGTGTGTTCGCTTTTATTTTCCTATGATTCCCACAAAATCGAATACAATCTATTACATTTGTATTCGATTTTGTGGGAATCTAGATTCTGATCTAGATTCTGAACTCTACAAATGTATGGGAAATCTAACAGATTTTAATTAGATTTGGGACTTTTTTTTACTCTGAATATAGATTCTGGCTCGGTGTGAAAACCGTATTAGAGTTTTTTCCAATATTATGTTCTTCTCCCTTTTTTATTATTATATTTTTTTTCCTTATATTCTATTTTTTTTTCTGCTCAATACTTAGATCCATAGATCCATCCATAGATTGGTTAGCAGCGAAGCAGTTAGATGATCCACAGACAGGCATTTTTTGTTTATTATTTATCTATATAACTTTTAAGGCTTTGGCGGTTGTTAGACATAATTTTAAAGGTTCTGGGATATACCGCGTTAAAAGTAAACTATGAGTGCAAACCGTACTCACTTCGAACGTTTCGCTTAAGGTATAATAAGCCTGGTCACCAGGAAACTGCCTAAAAATGCTTTTGGCGATTAGCACTACGCAAGTTGTAGCGGTGCGTAGGCGGTAGTGCTGTCTCGTTCTCTCGTTGTTGTGCGTCAGGTGGCTGAGAGCAAACAGTGCTCACTGTGTCGCTGGCGCTGGCTAGCCAATTCGCAATCGACGGTGATGAGCCGATTATTGGATCCCATGTTCGCGACAATTTGAAACTGTCGTCGCGATTGAAATTTTTGTGGCGTTTTATCTCAATCGCTTCACGAACAAGCCGTGGGATGTTATGCGACTCCCGAGCCAGTATCTTAACCTGGTCAAATCTGATCCAATGGTGTTCGTTGGGATAATCTAAGACATGCTCGGCTAGAGCGGATTTTTCTCGCTGCTGATTGCTCACAGCATTTATATGTTCTTTTAAACGGGTCGAAATACTTCGTCGCGTTTGTCCAATGTATGATGACCCACAGCTACAAGGAATTGCGTTAAAACGGGAGTTTGTAGAGGAAAGCGATCTTTGGGTGATTGTAGATAATTTATCACCTTTTTTGGCGGTAAGAAGATCGTTTTCAAAGCGTATCGTTTTAGAATTCGACCGACTTTGTCCGACTCACCTTTCACGTACGGTAGAAAAGCTCTCTTGTCCAACTCATTGCAGTCTTCTTGTCGCGACAAATCTGGCTTCCACGAACGTTGTCTTTTCGAGTAGCCGTTCGATTGAAGGACGTTGTCCACAAAGGAAAGTTCAGCGGCGAGATGCTCTGTATCACATACATTGTGAGCTCGCTGAATATGTGTGGAGACAACAGATCGCAAATTTGCCGGATGATGGTGAGAGGAAGCATGGAGGTACCTGTTTGTGTATGTGCCTTTTCTGTAAACTGTGTGTCCTAATGTACCATCCGATTTCCGCGTTACTTTAACATCCAAAAATGCAATGGATCCATTCTGTTCTTGTTCCATCGTAAACTTTGTTTTCGGATGTTGTGAGTTAAGATGGTTCAAAAAACTCATTAACGCGGAAAGTTTAATGATGCAGAAAGTGTCATCAACGTACCTCAATCACACCTTTGGTTTCTTTTCGCAACTATTCAGAGCCTTCTTCTCAATATGCTCCATCCACACGTCAGCAACTAAGGGAGCTAGAGGTAATCCCATAGCTACACCATTTTTCTGCAGATAAAACTTCTGGTCGAAAGAGAAGAAACCCGATGATAGGCAAAATTCCAAAAGTGGCATGTGTTTTTTGTCTATGCTGGAGGTTGAGATTAGTTGACGAATTATGCTCAGAACTTCCTGCACAGGTACATTTGTAAGGAGTGACTCCACATCAAAGCTTACCATCACGTCATCCGCCTCAAGTCTTAGACCACTAAGAATTGATACGAAGTGGGAAGAATCATAATTATGATGTTCTGTCTTCCCAACCAATGGTTTCAGAACCTCCACTAAATGCTTCGATAGTAAATAGCAAGGCGCGTTGATCTGACTCACGATTGGTCACATCGGATTCCCTTCTTAATGCACTTTTGGCAGCCCATATAATTTCGGTGGCTGCGTGCAATATGGCACTAATATGGCACACGATGGCAAAATCCCTTTGTTTTCTTGGATAAGCTGCGACACTTTCCTTAGAACACGAGCTGTAGGATCGTATTTTACAGGGGTATATGTGTCCCTGTCTTCGACCAAAACCTTCGTTTTGACGAAATAGTCACTCTTATTCATGACAACAGTCGAATTTCCTTTATCCGCTGGGAGAATGACAATGTTTTCATCTCTCCGCAAAGAACTCAGTGCAACCATTTCCTTCCTACTCACATTTCTTGACGATGTTAGCTTCGTTCGTCTAATCAAGACCGCTATGTCTTGCCGTATTGTTTCGCTGTCAATGCTGGTGAATTTGTTTCGGGCTATGCACTCTTCCACACTTCCAATTATGTTTTTGATGGGTACACATCGCGGCGTGGGGGCAAAGTTCATTCCCTTGCTGAGATTGCTTTTGGCTGCCTCACTTAGGCTCGTTTTAGACAAATTCACAACAGATTTTGTCAGGTCGACACTGTTTGTGTTGACGGCTAGCGGTTTAGCTTGCGCACTGTAAAGTAGAGCGAACTTTCGTTGTTGTTTCTGCGTGCACAGTTCTTTTATTCGCGTTGCTTGTAGAAAAGTCATTTTATCACAAACATTGAAATCATCAACACTAAGAACACTTGCAAGCTGTTGCTGCAAGTTTTTTTTGTCTAAAACGAGCCTGAGTGAGGCAGCCAAAAGCATTCTCAGCAAGGGAATGAACTTTGCCCCCACGCCGCGATGTGTACCCATCGAAAACATAATTCGAAGTGTGGAAGAGTGCATAGCCCGAAACCAATTCACCAGCATCGACAGCGAAACAGTACGGCAAGACATAGCGGTCTTGATTAGACGAACGAAGCCACCATCGTCAAGCAATGTGAGTAGGAATGAAATGGTTGCACTGAGTTCTTTACGGAGAGATGAAAACATTGTCATTCTCCCAGCGGATAAAGGAAATTCGACTGTTGTCATGAATAAGAGTGACTATTTCGTCAAAATGAATGTTTTGGTCGAAGACAGGGACACATATACCCCTGTAAACTACGATCCTACAGCTCGTGTTCTAAGGAAAGTGTCGCAGCTTATCCAAGAAAACAAAGGGATTTTGCCATCGAAACGCTTAGTGCCATATTGCACGCAGCCACCGAAATTATATGGGATGCCAAAAGTGCATAAAGAAGGGAATTTGATGTGACCAATCGTGAGTCAGATCAACGCGCCTTGCTGTTTACTATCAAAGCATTTGGTGGAAATTCTGAAATCATTGGTTGGGAAGACAGAACATCATATTAATGATTCTTCCCACTTCGTATCAATTCTTAGTGGTCTAAGACTTGAGGCGGATGACGTGATGGTAAGCTTCGATGTGGAGTCACTACTTACAAATGTACGTGTGCAGGAAGTTCTGAGCATAGTTCGTCAACTAATCTCAACCTCCAGCATAGACGAAAAACACATGCCACTTTTGGAATTTTGCCTATCATCGGGTTTCTTCTCTTTCGACCAGAAGTTTTATCTGCAAAAAGATGGTGTAGCTATGGGATTACCTCTAGCTCTCTTTACTGACGTGTGGATGGAGCATATTGAGAAGAAGGCTCTGAATAGCTGCGAAGAGAAACCAAAGGTGTGGTTGAGGTACGTTGATGACACTTTCTGCATCATTAAACTTTCCGCGTTAATGAGTTTTTTGAACCATCTTAACTCACAACATCCGAAAACAAAGCTTACGATGGAACAAGAACAGAATGGATCCATTGCGTTTTTGGATGTTAGAGTAACGCGGAAATCATATGGTACATTAGGACACACAGTTTGCAGAAAAGGCACACACACGAACAGGTACCTCCATGCTTCCTCTCACCTTCTTCCAGCAAATTTGAGATCTGTTGTCTCCACACTTATTCAGCGAGCTCACAATGTATGTGATACAGAGCATCTCGCCGCTGAACTTTCCTTTGTGGACAACGTCCTTCAATCGAACGGCTACTCGAAAAGACAACGTTCGTGGAAGCCAAATTTGTCGCGACAAGAAGACTGCAATGAGTTGGACAAGAGAGCTTTTCTACCGTACGTGAAAGGTGTCACGGACATAGTCGGTCGAATTCTAAAACGATACGGTAAGAAAACGATCTTCTTACCGCCAAAAAAGGTGATAAATTATCTACAGTCACCCAAAGATCGCTTTCCTCTCCAAACTCCCGGTGTTTACGCAGTCCCTTGCAGCTCTGGGTTATCATACATTGGACAAACGCGACGAAGTATTTCGACCCGTTTAAAAGAACATATAAATGCTGTGAGCAATCAGCAGCGAGAAAAATCCGCTCTAGCCGAGCATGTCTTAGACCAACCCAACGAACACCATTGGATCAGATTTCACCAGGCTAAGATACTGGCTCGGGAGTCGCATTACATCCCACGGCTTGTTCGTGAAGCGATTGAGATAAAACGCCACAAAAATTTCAATCGCGACGACAGTTTCAAATTGTCGCGAACATGGGATCCAATAATCGGCTCATCACCGTCGATTGCGAATTGGCTAGCAAGCCCCAGCGACACAGTGAGCACTGTTTGCTCTCAGCCACCTGACGCAAAACAACGAGAGAACGAGACAGCACTACCGCCTACGCGCCGCTACAACTTGCGTAGGGCTAATCGCCAAAAGCATTTTTAGGCAGTTTCCCGGTGACCACGCTTAATATAACTTAAGAGAAACGTTCGGGGTGAGTACGGTTTGCACTCATAATTTATTTTTAACGCGGTATATCCCAAAATCTTTAAAATTATATTATTTATCTTTTTCAGGGGCACAGGTTTGTTCGATTTTTTTTTTAAAGCACGAGACTAGTTCAGTTGGTAGCACACTATGCTTAGCAGTGAAAAATTGATTATTTGTTTGTTAAATGGTTGCGCAGCTTGAATGGGAACACACAAAAACTGGGTTATTATCCAGCTTTTTTTTTGTGACGAATGAGGGTCAGCGCGGGTTAAATGGGAACACTTAATGTTACGCGGCGGAGAATGCTGAGCAGGCAAAAATTAATATCGTGTTTTTTTTTGTGACGAATAATGGTCAGCGCGGGTTAAATGGGAACATTTAATGTACGCGGCGGACAATGCTGAGCAGGCAAAAATAAATTATTGTTTGTTTGTTATGGCTTTTTTTGTAAGTGATTGATTTCACTTATTTTAATGAGGAAAAGAACAATTGGAAAAACGAAAAACTCGTCCGAATAGTGCGAGTACTGACACAGAATCCTTTTTTTATACGAGAATCCCTTTGCTTTATACGAGCACATTGTAATCTGCGGTGATCTCAATTATGATCTTCTCAAATATGATTATAAAAGTCATCTACTCTTGGACTTTACAGCTGCTAGCTGCTTGTCGATTGTTAGTTCCTATGCTACTCGTTTTGCCCCAGATATTCCCCCCAGTCTTATCGGTGTTCTTATGGTGTCCAATCGTCACAATGTTTTACTTCAGGATCAATTATGTCTAGCAGGGATCTTTGACCATGATTTAATTTTTTGTACGTATAATATCACTTTTTCTCGGTGTCGAGTACCATTTTCGTTCCAGTTTAAAAGTTTTTCTTCTAAAGACTACTATAGCTTGCAATTGGACGCAAGCCAACTCCCATGGCGTGATTCCTATTATGCTTCAAATGTCAACGATAAGGTAATTCATCTGCAAAGTTTATTACTCGAGCTTTTTAATTGGCATGTTCCCTTGAAGACAGTCGCCGTAAATAACGCAAATTGCCCTTGGTTTACATGGAAGGTCCGAAATGCCATTAAAGCCCGTAAAAACTTTACTGTAGGTGCAAACATACACCAACTATCGCCAACTGGGAAATATTTTGTCGGGCACACAATCATGCAACCTTCATAACGCGAAGAGCTAAGAAAAAGTATTTTGTATCTAAACTAAGTGCTGACCAATCCTCAAAAAAACTGTGGAAAAATCTTCGTTCAATTAGTGTAGGGAAAAATGTAGCCATCGATACAACGACATTTGATGTTGAAAATCTCAATGGTGCATTTCTTTCCGGTACCACAAACAATTCGAATTTTTCGCCTGCAAATCAGCAGCTTTTTGAGTTTGATTTTGATTTTGAAGTCGTTTCCGAAATTGATATCGTTAATACAATTCGCTCAATTAAAACAAATGCTGTAGGTGAAGATTAGATACCTATTCGATTTGTAAAAATGGTTTTACCTCATATCTTGAGTTCTCCAATACACATCATAAACCATTGCATCACAACTTCTTCCTTTCCAGACAACTGGAAGTTGGCTTAAGTCATATCTGTGCCGAAAATGGCTCGACCCTTATCGGCAAATGACTTTCGGCCAGTTAGCATTTTACCATGTCTGTTTAAATTCTTGGAGAAAGTTCTTGCACGCCAAATCTCGAATTACATCAATCAACAGTTCTTGTTATCTCCAGTTCAATTTGGTTTTCAAGCTCATCATAGCTGCTCCACAGCCATGACTAAAATTCTGGACGATATTAGAATTTACTTTGATAACACGAACACTCTCTTCCAATGACCACGTTGATTATGCCATTAGTCGAATCTATGCTGGCCTACGTAAACTTCGGTTATTTTCAGCTTTTACCCCAACTTGCACGAAACTCAGACTTGTAAAAACCCTGTTCGTACCCATTATTGATAACTCCATAACTGTTCACTTAGAACACAAATTACTTGTTGCGTTCAATGATATGATTAGGTATGTGTATGGGGGCTTAATCGTTATGAGCATGTATCTCACTATCATAAATTGGTTCTTGTGTGTACGTTTCAGCAATTTTTTAAGATAAGGTGCTGCCAATTTATGCATAAACTTATATATAAGAGATCGCCTTAATATCTATTCGATAAGCTTCAATTCGCGCAATCGGCCAGAAGAATAAATCTTATAATGCCTAGTTTTAACTACTTAAACTCCTCACGCCTCTTCTTCATTCACGTCACCAGGCTTTGAAACTCTCTGCCTACAGCGGCAAAGCAAATAATGGAAGCTCCGAAATTCAAAACTGCCGCATAAGAATACGTTTCCTGACTGCAAGAACTATACCTTTCTTTTTTTTATAGATCCTGACTCACTTCTTACCCACTTTTAACTATGATACTCTTTGCTTACTCATTTGTTAATCCTACTTTTTTTAATTGGCCCACGTTTTTTCATGAATTTTTAGGATTTTTTTCCGAAAATGCGTTAAAACTTTTTCTGAAAAATTTGTCTCAAGCATTTGGTAAACTTTGTGTGGTTTTATACGTATGTTTAATGTTGTCTTTGTGCACTAAGCGGGTCAATATTTATGGTCTCATACACTTTGAAAAACGTCACCCATTTTCAACTCTTTATTTCTCAAAAATATTTTAATATTTTTAAAAAAATTTATTTTAATTTGGTACCTTCTTAACTTAAGTTTCGCTTTTCCTGTTCTTGCCTATCTTCTTGAAAAAAACATTGAAAAACATATGATCAATTTCCCCATCAAATTTCAAACTGTTATTATACCAATATTTCTGCTTAAAAAAAATTTCACTCGTTGGATTCTCTGACTATTTCCGCTGTTTAAAGGCATACCAAATTTTGTCTTTCTACTACTTACCGTTCAGAAGTTATAACACGATTGGACGGACGGGCGGACCGACGGAAAAGGTAGCGATACAATTAGAGCTCCTTTTTCCATTTTTAGACGGACCGCTAATAACCCCTTATTTGCATTGAAAACTTTGTTGGCTGGGTTTCTTTACTGATACTTGCGTAAGCATACAAATGTGTTTATAAATCACTTGCTGGCTGGGTGTTGTGTTTGCTATTCGATATGGACGTAGATCGGTTGGGCTTAGTAGGTATAACCTACAGAGATCTTTACTGTAGGTCCGGGGTGGACCTGGGCCTCAGCAAACAAGCTTCGCCAGCCAGCTCTGTAACTAGCTAGCCATCTCCAGTTTCGCACGCGAAGTTGGCTAAGATCCCCTTCCACTTGCGTGCGCCACCTAAGACTCGGTGCTCCTCTACTGCGCCGTCCATGCGGTGTGGATTCGAAGACGTCGGTGTTGGGTGTTGGGTGGATTGTTCCTCTAGTGTTGGCGCGAGAGTTCTGCACAATTCTCTCAAGTATGAAGTTAAGGAAGTCGCATGACAGCGCGTCGCCTTGTCTAAATCCTTTTTTAACATCAAAGGGGTCGGTGAGGTCTTTGCCGACCTTGACGGAACAGCGTGAATTTTCCATCGTCATCCTGCACGGACTGACGAGTTTGGCAGGGATGCCAAAACTAGACATTGCGCTATATAGCTCGTCTCTATAGATGCTGTAATACGCGGCCTTGAAATCGATGAAAAGGTGGTGTGTATCGATTTGGAATTCCTGGGTTTTCTCCAAGATCTGCCGCAATGTTTGATCGATGGTGGACTTTCTTTGCCTAAAGCCACACTGATATGTGCCTATCAGATTGTTAACAAACGGCTTCAGGCGTTCACACAGAACTGCAGAAAAGATCTTGTATGCGGTGTTAAGAAGACTGATGCTTCCGTAGTTGGCACAACTCAGAGGGTCTCCTTTCTTCAGGATCGCGCAAGCAATGCTGAGGTTCTATTCGTCGGACATGCTGTCTACCAACCATATCTTGGAGATGAGCTTGTGCATGCTCCTAACCAGCTCATCGCCAGCGGATTTAAAAAGTTCGGCAGCTAGGCCGTCTGCTTGGGCTGCTTTGTTGCACTTGAGCTTAGACACAGCTACTTTCACCTCTTCCAGGTCGGGTGGACGGTTCATTCTGCATGACAGCGGTATCTGGTATCATCCTCGCCGTTATACAGTCTGCAGAAGTAGTCTTTCCAAATACTCAGCACCGACTGCGATTCTACAACAATGTTCCCTTGATGGTCCTTACAAGCTTCAGTTCGAAGTTTTTACTCTTCAGGAAAAAACTGAACCTTCAGTTGGATCTTTTATCCTTTGGTAAAACTTTCTAACCTCATTTCTGTTATAAACTTTTGCCAAAGGATCAAACTTTTATCTCTTCAACCGCGCGCTTCTTGTGCTCTCTCTTTTTTCCTTCGGAGAAGCCGGTGTTCCTTTCTCCTCCTCTGCTCGTAGAACTCGCAAGCAGCTTTAGTCCTTCTGTGCAGAGCTGCTTTGTATGCTTCCTGTTTAGATGCATGTACTTGCCGGGATTCATCGTCAAACCAGGAGTTTCGTTGTGGTGGCCGTGTGAAACCCAGCACTTCAGAGGCGGCGTCTCCGATGGCATTTTGGCAAAGTTGCCACTGGCTATCAGTACTTGATGTTGGCGGCATAGGACTTCGTAGAAGGTTTTGAGAGACTCGATCGGAGAAGGACCTGGCGATCTATTGCGAATGCAGCCGACTGCATCAAACTTTCTCACAGTATTTCCATTTCTTGGCGTTCGTCGGGATATCCGCAGCTGATCCGAGTCAATATTGGCCCCTTGGCCAACTTGTCGCCCTGCAGCAAACTCGATCAGCCTGAATCCGTTATCGGAGGCCTTGTCGCGCAGGCTGTGCTTTCCGACTGTACGACCAAAGATGCCCTTCCTTCCTAGCTTAGCATTAAAATCGCCTCGGACAATCTAAATGTCGAAGATAGGGCAGTGTTCACTAGTTTTGTCCAGGAGCTCGTAGAACATATCTTTGGCATCGTCATCTTTTTCCTCTGTGGGGGCATGCACGCATACGTTGGCGAAATTAGCCTTGATGCGGATCGTCGCGAGGCGCTCGTTCACAAGGTTGAAGCTCAAGACTTTTTGCCTAAGTCTGCCTCCAACATCGGAACCACATACAAATAGGCGCTGGCTTTGATGCCAATAGCAGTCGCCGTAGTAGAAGTCGCAGTTTTTCATCCTTCTTTTGCCTGGCCCGTCCCACCGCATTTCTTGGATAGCAGTAATGTCTGCCTTGCAGTCGCTTAGGGCCTCCGCAGGTTGCTCGGCTGCACGTGGTCTGTTAAGGGACCTAGCAGTCTTTTTGTCGTTTGCACTGGTCGTAAACAGTAAAACCGCCCGAATCCAAGGCTTCTTTCTGCTTCGTAACAGGTGTTTCTTCACGTGGCCGGGAAGTCACCCCGACAGCACGACCCCCAACCTGGAGGACCAGATCCTTTGTTTAGCTCTAACGACGGAGACCCGGATAGCCTGCTCCTTATAGGCCTGAGCTCCGAATAAGTCGTAGTAGCCCATATAAGGTGTTTACCAAGTAGTCCGGCCTGACTGGAACTTTGGACGCCACCGTTGATTCCATCTGGGGAATTCCTCCGCTGCCATCCGCATGCAAGTAGAAGTGCCTTAGTGGGAACACCCCTCCCCCCTTTCTCGTCTGCTACCTCTAACAACCTTCCAAAAAGGGGTTGGAACCCAATCTCCAGTTGAGGTAATAGGCAACCGCTTTTCACCACGTGGAAGTGAGAGCAGGAGTTGATAGACAGAGGTTGGTTTAGAAAAAACCTGTGGATGCTTGTATCCTTTTGAGTGCGCATATCTATCATTTGACCACCCTTGGAGAGATCCACGAAGTACAAAAAATTAAACCCTGAAATAAAAGATAGTTTTGCACTTTTCTAATTTGCTTCAGATCTGCTCTCGTCGCAAGTCTAAACTCAACTCAATTCAGGTTTTCACTTTTGAGTTCAAGTTACCGTGAAAATGAGTTTGCTTTTCTGTATCGAATGGTAATGCTGTTCTCTAAATCAAAAAAAAAAAGAAGCAAAACCGTGCCAAGTAAATTCGCATTAGATTAAAAAAATGGTTTAGGATTTTGAAAGTTTTTCAAGTCTCCTAAAAGCTTTACAAATGGTAGATACGCGGTTTAAACTGTTCGCCGTTCGTTAAAATTGGTAGAACTATTACCTTTGAGGATTGAGTTTGATTAATGGGTAACTGATTAATTGATAAAAGTTTCAGTGTGGACACTGTGTAAAAGGCAATAGCTTTACGGTAGAAAAATTCAACAGTAATAATTGAAATTTTGCCACAAAAGGAGAAGAAAGTCAATTTAATTGAATATAAACCTATAGTTAAATTGACAGGGTTTGAATATAAACCTGTATACTACCTAAAATTCATTCACTTTTTAAAATGAGTCAGACAAAAATCACTCTTGCAATGTGCTAACTACAATCTTCAATAATTCTAATGTTTCATTAGAACCAAATCAAGTATGGGTACAGCTGTTTTTATTTATAACACCTTCGTTTCAATAAAGGAAATAAAATGTTTATTCTAGGTCCTAAATTCTAAAGTTTTTATTTAAGGTCCTCTAGATTATTCCATCGGTTGTTTGTAGAATTCGTACTTTCATGCCACGAGCGATGTGGGGACCAACAAGCTCCGGCGAAAGCCAATCCATACAGAAAGATAAAAGTTTGCTGACCATCTGTTGTTGCCAAAATTCATCATCCTTTTCTATTCCTTCAATGTAAATATCGTAATTGCTGCTAGTCCAAATTGCAAAGACGCAAACATTCTTTTTCGAAACGTGTAATTGTCCTTGAATTTGGTAATAATAAATATGGCTTTTATTGGGACCTCTTATGCGAGCATGACCGGAAACTGTGATGCATTTTAGTTGTCTGTTTTTTAATGCTGCGTTTGGATTCAATCTCGCTATAGAAAAAGGATATTTGATTTCGCTAGTAGTGTTGTCGTCTATGAATCTGTCTCGTGTAGCACCTAGGTAAGAATGTTCTTCGTCAATGAATAAGCCATTCCCTCTAATTTGCTGCCCAAGTTGCTTTCCAAGCTGTAATCTAGCCGTCTCTTCAGTGATCCTCCAATGAATAACGGAATTTGCATAATTTTCCTTTGGATGAGCGATACTTTTAACATGGCCCCCGAACTTCTTAGCTATACAGATGGTACCGAAAGTACATGCAGTCAACATATTTCGTCTCACACCATTTAATGTTGTTCGACTGACAACTAGTTTGCTGTTCTAAGAGGAAGCGGTGCTCTTGGTTTTTAAGGGACTTAAGACTTTTTAGAATAGCTTCCTGTTCTTCAGCGAATTCTTCTAGATCTAGTCCCATGTATGGTTCTCTGCATCCATTTCCATAACCAATACCTCTTCCAGTAAGAGCACGGTTTATTTTAAAAAGGGTTCACGTTTGCTGTACACTTTGGTCTTCCTTCCCCGTTCATTGTTACGCAAACGCCGTAATTCAACTATATGGATTCTGGTTCCTGGGCAGATCTTTTATCCTTTTGTATAAAGTTCCGATATTTGAGTCTTTGCTTTGAATTGAAGAACAGCAGCAAAACACCTGGAGTACAAAAGTAGGTTGTTACAAAGGCATTAATAACTTTAATCAAATTAACTTACCGGTCCGTGTATCCACTGCCAAGTGAATTTTATTCTTGTACCACCCACTAATTTAGCCACTATCGAGTAGAAATGCTCAGCTAGGTTTTTTGTGTATCCAAGGAAAAGAATTTCAGCATGCCAAATAAGTCGTCTAGTTGGAGCCATAATAGACTCGTAGAGGTATCAAATTCGTGTCTATAATTGATTTTGTTTCAGTGGACTGTACTTTTTTGAGGTGAATTAGAGAATTAGAGAACAAAAACCTTGTAGATGACGATGATTTTCTAGATATGAGATGACGACGAGGTGCGTCTTTTGCATCGATGAATTAAAACACACACAGAATTCTACGATGTACACATTTAGCAAGGCAATAGGCGTGTATTGATGGATCGATGTAATAAAGAAAATGGCTTCCCAATTGCAGGCGACGGCGAAGAAAAGAAAGATAACCAACCAAAACAAGTGATGCTTACAGCTCCGTGGTCCAAATGCAAAAGAGACCGAATAAACCTAAATTACAATGCGTTTGGCTTATGAGAGCACAATTAGCGGCACAAAGCAAAATGCAACTGAGGGTTACAATCCGCTTAGGCCAATCGTTGGATACTCCATCCCAATTGACCACTGTCAAGCTCCGAATTGTGTCATAAATCTTGGTTGTAAAAATTTCAGTTTCATTTAACTTCAATTGTATTTGAAATTTCTCAGTCAACAATCTTCTCCTTAAGAAAGGGGCGTGGCATCGTATTTTTGTTTATATTTTTTATCAGAAAAGGTATACACGTGCTATTTCATTTTAAAAATATGGTTTATACTCAAAAACGCCCCCAAAAGTGGGCGTGGCGAAAATTTATTCACAAATAAAATATAGCATACGCACATATCTGAACATTTGATAGTGCAAATTTTTTGGATTTAAAGCAAATATATCAAATAAAAACCGTTTATTAGAATGCATATTACGTATGACCACGACTACAAGGGGGCGGTATTCGCTTTTTTTTTAAATGCCAATCACAATACATTTAAGCGAGGAAATCGCATACCAAATTCCAGCTTCATGCGACAACTAAGATTTTTCATTCTATTAAATAAAGTGGGCGTGTCAGTGGGCGGATTTCAAAAAATTTTACACTTGTAACTTGGAACCTAGAAAGAACAGATATCAAGTTTCAAGTTCCTAGCTCAAAATTTAAGGCCTACAAACTACCGACAGACGGACGGACGGACATGGCTCATTCGACTTACAATTCGGTCTTGATCATATGCCCTTAAGGTCTTGGGGGTCTACGGTGATTATTTCTCGTTGTTACAAACTATGAATCAAACTTAATATACCTCCTATCCTATGCGATGGGGTATAATTAACGTTTGATGTTAGATACATGCCTGTGTACACGCAAAGGCAATATAGAAAAAATCATTTGGCTAAGAATGAGAATTACTGTTGAGTGACGACAAGTGTTTTGCTTTATAAAAGGTAAATGCATGTCAACGGTGACAACTTATAGGCTAAGTTGTGTGTGTTTGGCAACTACGAACACCTTTCCAAACAACAAGATTAAAGTTATTCTTTATAAAGGGTCCACAATCTAGCATTTTTTTTTTCAACTAGTGCTTATTTCGTGAAAGGGAACACTTAGCTCATGTGTGATTCGATAGATATTTATGATGGGCCTGCGATCGACTTAGAAAAGATGCCGATTTTGCCGAAAAAAAACATCTTTTCAGATGAAGCCCATTTTGATCTTGGCGGGTATGTTAACAAGCAAAATTCTCGCATTTGGCGCACAGAAAACCCGCACGCATGCATTGAAAAGCCGATACACCCAAACGAGTCACTGTTTAGTGTGGATTTTGATCCAGAGGCATAATTGGGCCATTTTTTTTCGAAAGTTTGCAAGGAGTGGCTGTTACAGTCAATGGCGATTGTTATCGGGCTATGTTGAACCAACTTTTGTTCACAAAAATTGAAGAGGTGGATATTGGCAACATTTGGTTTCAATAGGACGCCGCTATGTGCCACAGAGGCGAAGCTACACTGTGCCCTGTTTTCGAAGGTCGCGTTATCAGCCGCAGAGCTGATGTCGTTTGGCCACCTCGGAGCTGCGATTTGACACCGTTGGAATATTATTTGTGGGGTGCCGTAAAAAAAAGGTATTACGCGGACAAGCCAGAGACAATTGACGCTTTAAAGAACAATATTCGTGAAGCCATTGTTCATTGAAATTAGTTTCTATTATTAATCGGAAAAATTGTACTTTCAAATAAAAAAGAAATTTGAGAAAATATTCAGTAGTTTTTTTATAGCATTTTCAAAAAAAAAAAGTTATTTGGCGGACCCTTTATAAGCTGTTAATTTTTCGTGGTCTCCAAAAACATGCCGTTATGTGCCACACAGGCGAAGCTACACTGTGCCCTGCTTTGAAGGTCGCATTATCAGCCGCAGAGCTGATGTCGTTTGGCCACCTCGGAGCTGCGATTAGACACCGTTGGAATATTATTTGTTGGGTGACGTAAAAAAGGTATTACGCGGACAAGCCAGAGACAATTGACGCTTTAAAGAACAATATTCGTGAAGCCATTGTTCATTGAAATTAGTTTCCATTATTAATCGGAAAAATTGTATTTTCAAATAAAAAAGAAATTTGAGAAAATATTCAGTAGTTTTTTTATAGCATTTTCAAAAAAAAAAAAAGTTATTTGGCGGACCCTTTATAAGCTGTTAATTTTTCGTGGTCTCCAAAAACATGGTGAATTACATTTCCAATATCTTTTTTAATTTCTAACAAAGTGTTATCTTTTGTTTCAATGTTGTCCCATCTGTATTGCACGACGCTCAGTATGTCATCTTATTCGCTCCAAGTTTTTGGTAAGAGTTCGTGGTTTTTGCTGTAGGAGAGACAAGATAAGTCCAAGACTGACGAAAACATTTCAAGCTGGTAATTTTTCGTGGTCTCCAAAAACATGGTGAGTTACATTTCCAATATCTTTTTTAATTTCTAAAAAAGTATTCTCTTTTGTTTCAATGTTGTCCCATTTGTTTTGTAGGGCGCTAAGAATGTCTTTAGTAGACTCGCTCCAATTATTTTAAAGTATTCGTGGTTCTTGTTGTAGGAGAGAGAAGATAAATATAGGACTGACGAAAACATTTCAAGCTGGGGGTATCCACAACCTAATACTTTTTATTCCCAGTACAGCGGCAGTATTGACGTCAAGTGCATCTTCAACTTTGTTAGTTAAAGGCACTGTACATTTAATGCTGCACATGTTGCATCTTAACACTATTTCGCTGTCAAACCGATTTTATCTCTTTTACCTTTGAAAAGTTTTTTAAACTGCAACCGTATTGAGGGCAATGTTGATATATTGTTTTAAACACATTAAAAAAATATTCAATCTCGACTATACTTCGTCCTTTAATGATCTTGTTGGCAATCACAGGAGATTCCTTTTCTGTAACGAGACTCTTCATGCTGCCAGCTTCCGAGGCGTTTGTATTCGAGATAATTTCAAAAACATTAACAATGTCTTCAGTTCCTTCATTAATTTGTTCTTGGGCTTGTTGGGGAATTTCTTCTGCAAAAGAAGTATTTTCTGGACTTTCTTCCAAATGTGATTCCCTTCTAACTGTTTAAATTATTAAAAGAAAAAAATATAAAATTTTTAGGTTAAGCATTGGCCGTCAACTGTTTATAACAATTTTTTAATAGAGCACTTCTGACCCTTTTTTATGTTGTTTGCTAAGGGGTCTAGTACGAACTTGAGGTCGTCCCATATTTTTTAATTTAATTTGCTTAACAATACACTTGCAAATGGGCGGGATTGCAGGACTTTAATTGTGTGAAAGAAAAAAGAAAGCTATACACTTTCTCTAATACCCGTATACATATTTGGAAAAAATAGTCCTTTCGCGCAAATGCTGGTTTCTGGAAGAAAGGGATAGCCACTACAATAACATCTTGTCTATGATTTGTGTGCGCTCTCACTTGAACGTGTATGGTGTGTTATTAATCAGTGATACAGAGCACAATGAAAAAATGTATTTATCACCCTCGTATATTGACCCAGTCCTTTTTTCATACCCCATCCCATAGGATAGGAGGTATATTAAGTTTGATTCATAGTTTGTAACATAGAGAAATAATCACCGTAGACCCCCAAGACCTTAAGGGCATATGATCGAGACCGAATTGTTAGTCGAATGAGCCATGTCCGTCCGTCCGTGTGTCGGTAGTTTTAAGGCCTTAAATTTTGAGATTGAAACTTAATATCTTGAATTAAACTTGAAACTTAATATCTGTTCTTTCTAGGTCCCGAAGCAGTACAAGTGTAAAAAATTTTAAAATCCACCCACTGACACGCCCACTTTACTTATTAGCTTCAAAAATCAAATTTGTCGCAGGAAGCTGAAATTTGGTACGCGATATCCTCGCTTAAGTGTATTGTGATTGGCATTTAAAAAAAAGCGAATACCGCCTCCTTGTAGGCGTGGTCATACTTAATATGCATTCTAATAAACGATTTATATTAAGTATGATTCATAGTTTGTAACATAGAAAAATAATCACCGTAGACCCCCAAGGCCTTAAGGGCATCTGATCGAGACCGAATTGTTAGTCGAATGAGCCATGTCCGTCCGTCCGTCCGTCCGTGTGTCGGTAGTTTTTAGGCCTTAAATTTTGAGCTAGGAACTTGAAACTTGATATCTGTTCTTTCTAGGTCCCGAAGCAGTATAAGTGTAAAAATTTTTAAAATCCACCCACTGACACGCCCACTTTACTTATTAGCTTGAAAAATCAAAGTTGTCGCAGGAAGCTGAAATTTGGTTAGCGATATCTTCGCTTAAGTGTATTGTGATTGGCATTTAAAAAAAAAGCGAATACCGCCCCCTTGTAGGCGTGGTCATACTTAATATTCATTCAAATAAACGATTTTTGTTTGATATATTTGCTTTAAATCCAAAAAACTTGCACTATAAAATGTTCAGATATTTGCGTAAGCTCACGTGCATAAATTTTCGCCACGCCCACTTTTGGGGGTGTTTTTAAATATAAACCAAATTTTTAATATGAAAATGCAATCAACACGTGTATACCAATTCTGATAAAAAATATAAACAAAAATACGATGTTATTAAGAGGGGGTTTTATTTTTAAGCAATTACTCGAAAAAGAACATATCAAAAACAACTAACAACACTGTTTTTACTTTTTACAAGAGATGTACCTCAAGTAGAGACAACGACTGTAGCCACGTTCGCTGACGACACGGCTATCCTCGCTACGGATAAGACAGTCGAACTATCAACGGGAAAACTCCAACGCGCTTCGAATAAAATATGCGAATGGACAAAGACCTGGCGAATCCTCCTAAATGAGATAAAATCAACGCATGTAAATTTTACTTACCTCTATTTATAAACTCGGTACAAATTCCGTACGCAAACGAGGCGAAATATTTAGGCATGACCCTAGACGCAAAACTTAAGTGGAAGCCACACATTAAAAAGAAACGCGATGAACTTGAAATCAAGCTACGAGAACTGAATTGGCTTATAACAAACTGGCGTATATAACAAACTGCTATTGTATAAGCAAGTGCTAAAACCATCTTGGACGTACGGTATACAACTTTGGGGTTGTACCAAACCAAGCAACATATCTATTTTAGAAACTTTTCAGAATAAGACACTAAGAGCAATCGTAAATGCTCCATGGTATATAAGAAATAGAGATTTACATTGAGATCTAGGCATCGCAACCGTGACCGACGAAGTAAGAAACTTTGCTCGCAAACTTCACACTCGCCTTCACGGCCATTGCAACCACGAAATAATCCGAACTCTGGATCGGACAAATCTTTCACGCCGACTACAAGGAACAAGACCGTTGGATCTAGCGTCGAAAGAGGAAACCGCACATAATGACGGTATTGCAGGTGCTTTCGTTGGAAGGTAGCCTGCTAAACGCGATTACTATACAGAAGCTTGAACTACTTGTTAAGGAAACTTAGTCGTAGTCTTACAAAGATTGGGAGGTTTTTTAGTGAGTAAGAATCTCACACTACAATGAGCACGCGCGTTCGATTCTCATAGTGCCTATGAAGGTTTTTACCTACCCACGGAAAAAAAAAAAAAATCTTCCACCAGCCTATATCCTGGCGGGAAATAACAAGATGCAATGTTATAAACTAAGCAGTCAATTTTAACAGAAACTGAATTGATCTGCATAGAGTCTAGCTCAACTTCTGTGTTCTCGAAGTGCTTTATGCAGTTTTTAATGTAGAGGGAGGATCCTCCTCTCGAATTTTGCGAAGGGTGATGTACGTGATAGTCATTGTAACCTTTAAGTTTGGGTGTAGACCCGTTTTTAAGGTGAGTTTCCGTAATCATGCAAATATCAATATTGTTTTTCCGTAGAAATACTTCTAGTTCGTCTATTTTATTCAGAAGGCCGTTTGTTAGTATTTTAAATAATTCATATTCATGTTTCATATTCATGTTCTCTTGTAATTTTTTCGAGGCTTAAACTCGAGCTTGCTCAGTTTGTCAAATATATCTTTGTTGATTTAAGTCTGATCCTCAAGTTTCTCCAAGATTACTGCGAGGATCTGAGACACTGCATCTGTTGTGGGCGATCTTGCCTTGTTTTCGTTTGCCGCAACCTGTGCGTATGATTTCGGTCCGACCAGTGGTAGTTTCTCCGCTGCACTTGAACTGGCGCCGCTCTTTTGTGGAGCTTTAACGCCTTTTGTCGACGCCTCCTTTGCCAATCTAGCACTTTTGATCGGCTTTGGCGTCTTTGGAGTCTTTGGCTTAGGAGTTTCAGCAGTTTTTTCGCGTCCTAGGCTTTGATTCTGACCTCTAGTATTTTCCTTAAGAGGTTCTCGTCCCTTTTGTAGCTCTATGGCTACTTCGCATCCTCGATAGTTTGCGGGGTGGTTTCCGTGGCAAAAAACTGCTGGAGCCTTAATGTCAACTTTGCACTCTGTTGACAGGTGTTTTCCGGCACATTTCACGCAACGTGGTTCTTTTTGGCAGTAGGCACTTGTGTGCCTGAATTCTTGGCATCGCTTACACTGTGGTATCAGTCTATTGCCCTTTCGCATGGGTTCGATTTTAACCCTGATGTTAAGTATCATTTTTATTTTATAAATATCGTTTATGCTCTCAGTTCTTTCAAAGGAGAGCATAAAAATTGGAAGGCCGCGTCTGATCACAGTGTCTCTTTCACCTTGCGTGCGTTGCTTTTCCTTTTTAATGATATTGACGGCATCAATAATTTTAAGGCCTTTAGTTTTCAGGTCTTTTACAAGGCCTTCTTTTGTGCATGATGGGTGGAGCGCCCACTGCACAATGACTCGCAGTGGTTTTTCGTACTTATTTTGATAAGTATACCACTCGATTCTTTCTGCATTCAGTCTAAGAGACAGTGCGCGATAGGAATCGGCATTGTCAACATTTACTTTCCACACGTTATTTCGGTGCGAAGTAAGCTTATAGTTTTCTGTTCTCACCGTGTTTGCAATAAGGTTCCGCAATCTCCCAAAGTCTGCTATCCCGACGATGTTTATTGCGGGAGGTGGACGAATTTTCGCTTCTGGTTTAGCCTTGTTTGAGCCAGAGGGCTTATCTTCTTTTTGTATTACTTCGGGAGAGGAATTCGTCTTACGCTTCTTGCTAGACCTTTTCCTTAAAACTGAATCGGTCTCAAGTGCAAGTTCGTCCTCGTCCGTGAAGTATTCGACTGCTGGTCCGAACGTTGAACACTCTTTCGTTACCTCACAGTCTTTCGTTAAACGAGTATTTTTAATACCCTCGTTTTCTTTTCGCAGAGAGTCAACTTCCATTTTTAGATCGTGGAAGAGTCGCTCCATTTCAGAAAGCTTAGCTCGGAGTTCATTATTCTCCTTTTCTAAGCTCTTAAAATTCACAGAGTCCTGGTTTACCGGTGGACTGCTTTTTCCGAATATGTTCAATCCTTTTTCTGAAAAGGATTTATAAGCAATAAAAGGCTCTCCCCAGAATCCGTAGAGCCTGCCTCCGAAGAGGGTGGATTTTCCATCATAGCTGGGCTGCCACATGGGGTAATCAAATCTTTCGTTTTGTTCATTGCCATTTTTTTTAACTTGTCGTTTTTATGAGAAATAGGTAAGTCACTTCTATTTTCATTTTTAAATACAGCCGCCCCTTTGGAGACAGACGCCGACCAGTGAGCCGCACAATGTGTGACAGACGCCACTGGATTTTAATTTAACCTTCAGATTCATCTATAAGTTAAAACCTTACTGCCAAAAGTTGCCACAAATGGAGGAGCATCGACAGCATCCGTTGAAACATTAAAGAATATTTCTTCCGGTGGATTTTAGTCGGCTCTTACGACAGGCATACCTTACCTCAAGGCTATTCTAACCCCGACCTTGCAGGGGGAAAATTTTTCTTTGCAAAATGAAGAGAAAAATTTTTTTTTGCGCTGCCAAATATACAAGAAAACTTTGCAAATTCAAAGATAAAAAAAATTGTAATATGAAAAAATTGTTGGCTGCAAGCGAGGCAGACCACTAAATTTGCAACGCATCTGATTGGGACTTTGAGTTTTTCCCTTTAGAACGGTGCAAATGTCAGTGACCGTATATTTGTATGCTTCGATTTTTATTGATTGGCATTCTTAAGGCACTTTTCATTGATTAAGTTCAAAGTCTTAGATATTGATGGAGTGTTATAGAAGTTATATTTAGAAAAAAATATAACTTTGCATTGCATTCTCAAAATGCAATGAGTTTCCTTTAAGAGACACTGGAGAACCAATTAAGTTCTCAATTTTTTTACATGTTTTCAAACAAAAGTATGTTCGATTTGCTTAAAATATAACAGAACTAATACCATTTAACAAAAATAGGCAACATTCTTGGATACAGTAATTGTGCTGAGGTCTGTACAAATCTTTGCTCAATTATCCATGTTGCGTATTAATAGATGCTAGATTCTTCTTGCAATTAAAGGTGTACAATCAAGAACATTTTCAAAAGAAATGGGACAAACAAATTTATGCTGCGGGTAATAGGGGCAAAAAGGATAATTTGCCTGTAAACCTTTCTTCCTATCCCTTTTTTGCATGGATGTTTTTTCTTTTAGTTTACTATTTGTCTTTCCTTTCCACGAGCGAAAGAGCTTTGATACAGGAATCATGCCATAAAAATTATAAGCGGCCTAGAATATTGCAAAAAAACATGTTCCTTATAAAAAAATGTTGGATTTTTGTTCATAGGTTATTACATTTTGATTACAAACAAATGAACAAAGTTTCTAAGTTTTCTGATTTAATGCAACTTCCAGATGCTTTATTGACTGGACTATAGCTGGAGACAAAGCTGGCTGGCGAAGCATTGTTGGCTAACGTCCAGGTCCAACCCGGACTGTAGAAGCACCACATTGAGTAATTAAGTAAGTCATACCGCGCCTATTTGTAAGCAATTACTCGAAAAAGAACATATCAAAAACAACTATCCTGAGTTTTCTAAACGCTTGCGCTATTTGTAAAGAAATAAAAAACCAGTAGGTAGGTAATCTGGATAGGATGCGGTGTATAACAGTCTAACATTAAACGAACAATCATCTCCTCCAAAAAAGCTGATTGTCGATAACTACTCTCAAGAAGAACTTACCTGTTTTTTTTCCGACCACTCGCTTGGTTGGTTAATTCTCATGAAAATACTTGTTTGATCGTTTGAACTTTTGCAGTTACCCGCGTATTTGTAATCAGGAAGGTAGGTTCTGCTGTTAGCTAACTGTACCCTACCGATCATAGACAAAATATTATAATTTTGGGTACTGTAACATTATTTCGATAAGGATGCGAAAAAATGCGTTCGGACTTTTTATGATATATGAGGTGCAGGTCCAGGTTTAGCTCTTCATATGACATAAATACCCGTCATAAATAAGCGCGAAAGACATACCTAGTTAAGTTCGTAAGCCTTCTTAATACGGTGTTTGCACCGGACACTAATCCGCGATTAAGACAAATCCTCCTTAAACCCCCTCTAAATCACGAGATTTACCATACGAACTTTAATTTCTTCACGAGGTGATAAAAAATTAATCCCGTAATTAATCTCTTCCGCGCAAGAATTCTCAATCAAACCGAATAGAATTCAACGTGTTCTGCGCATTTTCTGTCGAAACAAAATAAACACACCTTCCACCTGAGGTGTCCAAATATCCTACATATTCTCTCTGCATAAATAATGCACTTAAACCAACAACATGTAATTACATTAAAAATGATCACGTGGTTCCACGTAGTCAAGCAGGAATGCGCGAAATTCACTAACACAAGTCTTCTATGCGCCATTCTTAATCAGCTACAAAGAATAGCAACGAAAGGTTGAAGGATCGTACCCTGCCGGTGAACCCCACACGGATTTTTCTTCCGACATTTCCGTCCGCTAACATTTCAACTCCACTTAACTACGAATAGAGGTACGTAGGCTTAGTTGTCATCATAATTGTTATAATTTACTTAACAACACATGTTGGCAAAAAAAATTAAAAAATATCTGGTTGGACCTGGATTCGAACCCATGACCTACAATTATCGGCACCACAGCCCACTTCCATCTCTGGTGTCCAAATAGCCTGCATATTCTCTCTGCATAAAAAATGCACTTAAACCAACAACATGTAAACACACCTTTTATTGACAGCTGTGTATCGTCAACTCAGTGTCTTTCGTGTGTGGTGTAATTTTTTTCAATTTCAATTTATTTAATTTAAGTATCTCATTTCAATAGATTACAAAATCTTTAATTTGCAAGAGTGCAAAAGTACAAATAATAATAAAGTTATAATATAAAAATTGAAAATATGCATACAAACTCATAAATATAAACAGGAAAAAAAATCAAAAAACTGAGAGACTAAAAGCAAGAATGTGTACCATTATTAAATTTTCATTCTAGGCCAGATATCTAAACAATACCTTCTGAAATTCAATTATGTTCTCTACATTTCTAATGCTGCATGGTAAAGCGTTCCCCAACCGAGTAGTGTGAACCTTAAACTGCATTTCACTTTTGCGACATGTATACCGAAAATGTAATAATGTAACTGAGCGTGATGACCTAGTAAAATTTAAGGTATCATAAAGGTTTGTGGGTTGCATAAAAATCATTGTTTGAAGTGTTGTTTGAAAATTTAATTGTTTTTTTAAGTAAGGCTCGATATTTAATAAAATTTTGGAGTTGACTGCCTAGGATTGTCTTGGAATGTGCGTATACATGATCACGTCTACCAAGATCATAAACGTATGTTACAACGCTGTTAAAAGCAACATTAAGTTACGTTTTGATTCAGCACTGTGTCCACAAAAAATTTCGCATCCATATGAAATAATTATTGGTACAAGCTTTGTCTTAACTGGCGCAAAGTGGCAGAATAATGAGAGGTTACTAAGAGCACCATAATACCTTACCGATAACTTGTCGAATATGGTCGTGCCAAGATAATTCTTGATTAAATAAAAAACCAAGGTTCTTACATATTTTATAGGGGAGCCATCAAGAAATCTTGGCGTAAAATAGTTTTGGTCTAGCTTGGTTTTATATACAATTAAGCAATTTGATTTATTTGCTTAATTTTTGCCTTTTGCCTTTTTTCATACCCCCTCCCATAGGATAGGAGGTATATTAAGTTTGATTCATAGTTTGTAACATAGAGAAATAATCACCGTAGATCATTTGATCGTAGATCATAGATGATCGAGACCGAATTGTTAGTCGAATGAGCCATGTCCGTCCGTCCGTGTGTCGGTAGTTTTTAGGCATTAAATTTTGAGCTTGAAACTTAATATCTTGAATTAAACTTGAATTAAACTTGAAACTTAATATCTGTTCTTTCTAGATCCCGAAGAAGTACAAGTGTAAAAAATTTTAAAATCCACCCACTGACACGCCCACTTTACTTATCAGCTTCAAAAATCAAAGTTGTCGCAGGAAGCTGAAATTTGGTACGCGGTGTCCTCACTTAAGTGTATTGTGATTGGCATTTAAAAAAAGCGAATACCGCAAATACCCTTGTAGGCGTGGTCATACTTAATATGCATTCTAATAAACGATTTTTATTTGATATATTTGCTTTAAATCCAAAAAACTTGCACTATAAAATGTTCAGATATTTGCGTAAGCTATCAACTCACGTGCATAAATTTTTGCCACGCCCACTTTTGGGGGCGTTTTTAAGTATAAACCAAATTTTTAATATGAAAATGCAATCAACACGTGTATACCAATTCTGATAAAAAATATAAACAAAAATACGATGTTATTGAGAAGGGGTGGATGCCGCGCCCCTTTCTTAGGCAGAAGATTCTTAACTGAGAAATTCTTAATACAATTGAAGTCAAATGAAACCTAAAGTTAACAATCAATATTTATGACACAATTCGGAGCTTGACAGTGGTCAATTGGGATGGGGTATCCAACGATTCGCCTAAGCGGATTGTAACACTCGCACTATTTACTTTTCGACATTGTTTTGTATGCGCCATCGCGGTCGAATCAAATACAAATTTCTTTGCAAAAATTTTTTTTTTGTTGAATGCTAGGGTGGACGGAGGCTAAAACTCCAAAATCTTTCAAAGATACCAATACGCCCACTATAGCAGGTATATAATTTTTTTTTTGTTGAATGCTAGGGTGGACGGAGGCTAAAACTCCAAAATCTTTCAAAGATACCAATACGCCCACTATAGCAGGTATATAATACCGACGTAGCCGATATTGGTTATGCCCGATTTCCACGTGCTAAAAAACCACCCATTTATGAGAGACACTATGAAACTGCCAGAACGCACTTCATAGTAGTAAATTTTCGCTCTCTCATAATACTTCTTGACTACAACTAAGCTAACTTAACAAGTAGTTTACGCTTCCGTAGTGTTAATCGCATTGGATGGGTTGCTTTCCAGTGAATGCACCTACTAAGCCGTTCATTCATGCGGCTTCACCCTACGTCGCTAGATCGAAGGGTCTTATACTTTGTAGTCGTCGCTCGTTGTTTACATCGTTAAGAGTCTCGTTTAGAGTACGGATCATTTCATTGTTGCAATGATCATGAAGGCGAGCATTTAGCTTTCAAGCAAAGTTTGTTACTTCTTCGCTCACGGTAGCTATTCCTAAATCTCTGTGAATATCACTATTCCTAATATACCATGGAGCATTCACAATTGCTCTTAGTGTCTTGTTTTGGAAAGTCTGCAACATGGACATGTTGCTCGGCTTGGTACAACCCCAAAGTTGTATACCGTATGTCCAGGACGGCTTTAACACCTGCCTGTACAAGAGCAGTTTGTTATATACGCTTAGTTTCGAAAATCTTCCGATAAGCCAATACATTTCCCTGAGCCTAATCTCGAGCTCGTCACGCTTCTTCTTTACGTGCGGTTCCACCTTAGTTTAGCGTCCAGTGTCATCCCTAGATACTTAGCTTCATTTGCATAAGGTATTTGTGCAGAATTTATGAACAGAGGTAAATTGTTAACCCTTTTATAAGTGAAATTCACATGCGTAGACTTGTTTTCGTTAAGAGCGATTCGCCAAGTCTTCGTCCAGACACAAATTCTGTCCAATGCTCGTTGGAGGTTTCTCGTTGATGACTCGACTGATTCACCTGTTGCCAGGATGGCCGTATCGTCCGCAAACGTGGCCACGACAGTCTCGTCATCTAGAGGTATGTCTCTTGTGTAGAGCAGGAACAGGGTCGGACCGAGGACCGCTTCCCTGGGGTACGCCAGCCCGAATTTGCTTGAAACTCGAGTATTCACTACTACACCTAATACGAAAGAGTCTGCTTGCAAGATAATTTTCCAATATTTTAAACATATCTTCCGGCAAGTTTTGCCGTAGCTTATATTTCAAGCCTTCGTGCCATACCTTGTCGAAGGCTTGCGATACGTCAAGGAAAGCACTTGAACATATTTTTTTCCCTTCTAAGGCTTTTTCAATTTCATGCGTTATTCTGTAGACTTGATCTATTGTGGAATGGTTAGGTCTGAAACCGCATGGATGATCCGGAATCAAGCGTCTTTCTGCAATTATTGGTTGTAATCGCTTCAGCAGAAGTTTCTCGAATACTTTCGATATTATCGGCAGAAGCGATATGGGCCTATAAGATTTTTTATCAGTTGCGCATTTCCCCGGTTTTGGAACTTTCCATTGTCTTGGAACGTATAGAAGTCTAAGAGAAGCGTTTATCATATAAAATAGCTTGAATTATGCCTTTTTTGGTAGCTCTTTCAATATTTCGCTAGTGATCAGGTCGTAACCCGGGGCCTTGTTATTTTTATGTTTGCTAATTGTCTGTCGGAGTTCAACTAACGAAACTTTTTTCATTCTAAAGTTATCAGGTTCCGCGTTGTTGTTTAGAACGTCAGCCAACGGCGGACCGTCGAAAGGCTTGAATGTTTCTTCTAAATGTTCAGCAAACAAATTCGCTTTCTCTTTGTCTTCTCTTGCCCATTCGCCGTTAGCTTTTTTTATTGGTGCCGAGTAGATTATAGGTTTTTTGATAGACTTAACTGCTTTCCACAGCGAGTAGTTTGAGCTCCTATCCGCCGACAAGCCTTCAAGATATTCAGTGGTCTCCAGATTTTTAAGATCTTGCAACATTCCTTTCAGTTTGTTAGAGAGGTGGTTCAAGAGGGTTTTGTCTGGGCGAGCCTTCGTGCCTTGCCATCTCCTACGCGCTCTTCTCTTTTCACGAATCAATTCTTCGATTTCGAGCGGATATGTTTTACGTACATGCCCGTCGGTGCTAACTGCGTTCTTTTGGGACGAATCGTTGTTCCAAGCAGCGCTCTGAATTGCTTCAATGAATTTGTCAACTGCGGTTTCTAACTCGAAAGGAGTTTTCAATGGTACATTCAAGCCAACACCCTCCTTGCAGTCCTTTCTGAAGGCATCCCAGTTCATGTTTTTGCTAGCTAATCTAGGAGCTCTTTCTATTTTCACCAGTCTTCCACCCATCTTCAAGATTACTCCTGAGTGGTCTGAGCAAAGATCATAACACTCTTCAATTCGCGTAAGGTATTTGGGGTACCCTTTAGCGATGAAAAAATCGACAAGGTCAGGCTTTTTATTCCTATCGGTTGGCCAATATGTTGGCTTGGCGTGGAGAAAAAGTCCACCCCACGCTTCATACTATTTTTGTACAGTAATCTGCCTCTTGTTGAATTGCATCGTGAGCCCCAAAAAGTATGCTTCGCGTTAAGGTCACTGCCAATGATAAAATTGGACCCAATGAAGTCATACATACGATCAAGATCATCTTCCACCAGTCTATATCCTGGCGGGAAATAACAAGATGCAATGTTATAATCTAAGCAGTCAATTTTAACAGAAACTGAGTCTAGCTCAACTTCTGTGTTCTCGAAGTGCTTTATGCAGTTCTTAATGTAGAGGGAGGATCCTACTCTCGAATTTTGCGAAGGGTGATGTGCGTGTTAGTCATTGTAACCTTTAGGTTTGGGTGTAGACACGTTTTTAAGGTGAGTTTCCGTAATCATGCAAATAGAAATACTTCTAGTAGAAGTATTTCTATTTCCGTAGAAATACTTCTAGTTCGTCTATTTTATTCAGAAGGCCGTTTGTTAGTATTTTAAATAACTGTTTCATATTCATGTTCTCTTGTAATTTTTTCGAGGCTTAAACTCGAGCTTGCTCAGTTTGTCAAATATAACTTTGTTGATTTTAGTCTGATCCTCAAGTTTCTCCAAGATTACTGCGAGGATCTAAAACACTGCATCTGTTGTGGGCGATCTTGCCTTGTTTTCGTTTGCCGCAACCTGTGCGTATGATTTCGGTCCGACCAGTGGTAGTTTCTCCGCTGCACTTGAACTGGCGCCGCTCTTTTGTGGAGCTTTTACGCCTTTTGTTGACGCCTCCTTTGCCAATCTAGCACTTTTGATCGGCTTTGACGTCTTTGGAGTCTTTGGCTTAGGAGTTTCAGCAGTTTTTTCGCGTCCCAGGCTTTGATTCTGACCTCCAGTATTTTCCTTAAGAGGTTCTCATCCCTTTTGTAGCTCTATGGCTACTTCGCATCCTCGATAGTTTGCGGGGTGGTTTCCATGGCAATTGGCGCAAACTGCTGGAGCCTTTATGTCAACTTTGCACTCTGTCGACAGGTGTTTTCCGGCACATTTCACGCAACGTGGTTCTTTTTGGCAGTAGGCACTTGTGTGCCTGAATTCTTGGCATCGCTTACACTGTGGTATCAGTCTATTGCCCTTTCGCATGGGTTCGATTTTAACCCTGATGTTAAGTATCATCATTTTATAAATATCGTTTATGCTCTCAGTTCTTTCAAAGGAGAGCATTAAAATTGGAAGGCCGCGTCTGATCACAGTGTCTCTTTCCCCTTGCGTGCGTTGCTTTTCCTTTTTAATGATATTGACGGCATCAATAATTTTAAGGCCTTTAGTTTTTATGTCTTTTAGCCCCCTTACAATGACTCGCAGTGGTTTTTCGTACTTATTTTGATAAGTATACCAGTCGATTCCTTCTGCATTCAGTTTAAGAGACAGTGCTCGATAGGAATCGGCGTTGTCAACATTTACTTTCCACACGTTATTTCGGTGCGAAGTAAGCTTATAGTTTTCTGTTCTCACCGTGTTTGCAAGAAGGTTCCGCAATCTCCCAAAGTCTGCTATCCCGACGATATTTATTGCGGGAGGTGGAGGAATTTTCGCTTTTGGTTTAGCCTTGTTTGAGCCAGAGGGCTTATCTTCTTTTTGTCGGGAGAGGAATTCGCCTTACGCTTCTTGCTAGACCTTTTCCTTAAAACTGAATCGGTCTCAAGTGCAAGTTCGTCCTCGTCCGTGAAGTATTCGACTGCTGGTTCGAACGTTGAACACTCTTTCGTTACCTCACAGTCTTTCGTTAAACGAGTATTTTAATATCCTCAATTTCTTTTCGCAGAGAGTCAACTTCCGTTTTTAGATCGTGGAAGAGTCGCTCCATTTCAGTAAGCTTAGCTCGGAGTTCATTATTCTCCTTTTCTAGGCTCTTAATTTTCACAGAGTCCTGGTTTACCGGTGGACTGCTTTTTCTGGATATGTTCGATCTAGGTGGTGGTGATCGATTTAGTTTTGTCCTTTTCTCAAAAGGATTTATAAGCAATAAAAGGCTCTCCCCAGAATCCGTAGAGCCTGCCTCCGAAGATGGTGGATTATCCAGCATAGCTGGGCTGCCACCTGGGGTAATCAAATCTTTCGTTTTGTTCATTGCCATTTTTTTTTTTTAACTTGTCGTTTTTATGAGAAATAGGTAAGTCACTTCTATTTTCATTTTTAAATACAGCCGCCCCTTTGGAGACAGACGCCGACCAGTGAGCCGCACAATGTGTGACAGACGCCACTGGATTTTAATTTAACCTTCAGATTCATAAGTTAAAACCTTACTGCCAAAAGTTGCCCCAAATGAAGCAGCATCGACAGCATCCGTTGAAACATTAAAGAAAATTTCTTCCGGTGGATTTTAGTCGGCTCTTACGACAGGCATACCTTACCTCAAGGCTATTCTAACCCCGACCTTGCAGGGGGAAAATTTTTCTTTGCAAAATGAAGAGAAAATTTTTTTTTTGCGCTGCCAAATATGCAAGAAAACTTTGCAAATTCAAAGATAAAAAAAAATGTAATATGAAAAAATTGTTGGCTGCAAGCGAGGCAGACCACTAAATTTGCAACGCATCTGATTGGGACTTTGAGTTTTTCCCTTTAGAACGGTGCAAATGTCAGTGACCGTATATTTGTATGCTTCGATTTTTATTGATTGGTATTCTTAAGACACTTTTCATTGATTAAGTTCAAAGTCTTAGATATTGATGGAGTGTTATAGAAGTTATATTTAGAAAAAAAATATAACTTTGCATTGCATTCTCAAAATGCAATGAGTTTCCTTTAAGAGACACTGGAGAACCAATTAAATTCTCAATTTTTTTACATGTTTTCAAACAAAAGTATGTTCGATTTGCTTAAAATATAATAGAACTAATACCATTTAACAAAAATAGACAACATTCTTGGATACAGTAATTGTGCTGAGGTCTGTACAAATCTTTGCTCAATTATCCATGTTGCGTATTAATAGATGCTAGATTCTGCTTGCAATTAAAGGTGTACAATCAAGAACATTTTCAAAAGAAATGGGACAAACAAATTTATGCTGCGGGTGATAGGGGCAAAAAGGGTAATTTGCCTGTAAACCTTTCTTCCTATCACTTTTTTGCATGGATGTTTTTTCTATTAGTTTACTATTTGTCTTTCCTATTCACGAGCAAAAGAGCTTTGATGCAGGAATCATGCCATAAAAATTATAAGCGGCCTAGAATATTGCAAAAAAAAACATGTTCCTAATAAAAAAAATGTTGGATTTTTGTTCATAGGTTATTGTATTTTGATTACAAACAAATAAACAAAGTTTTCTGATTTAATGTAACTTCCAGATGCTTTATTGACTTGACTATAGCTGGAGACAAAGCTGGCTGGCGAAGCATTGTTGGCTAACGTCCAGGTCCAACCCGGACTGTAGAAGCACCACTTTGAGTAATTAAGTAAGTCATACCGCGCCTATTTTTAAGCAATTACTCGAAAAAGAACATATCAAAAACAACTAACAACACTGTTTTTACTTTTTACAAGAGATGTACCTCAAGTAGAGACAACGACTGTAGCCACGTTCGCTGACGACACGGCTATCCTCGCTACGGATAAGACAGTCGAACTATCAACGGGAAAACTCCAACGCGCTTCGAATAAAATATGCGAATGGACAAAGACCTGGCGAATCCTCCTAAATGAGATAAAATCAACGCATGTAAATTTTACTTACCTCTATTTATAAACTCGGTACAAATTCCGTACGCAAACGAGGCGAAATATTTAGGCATGACCCTAGACGCAAAACTTAAGTGGAAGCCACACATTAAAAAGAAACGCGATGAACTTGAAATCAAGCTACGAGAACTGAATTGGCTTATAACAAACTGGCGTATATAACAAACTGCTATTGTATAAGCAAGTGCTAAAACCATCTTGGACGTACGGTATACAACTTTGGGGTTGTACCAAACCAAGCAACATATCTATTTTAGAAACTTTTCAGAATAAGACACTAAGAGCAATCGTAAATGCTCCATGGTATATAAGAAATAGAGATTTACATCGAGATCTAGGCATCGCAACCGTGACCGACGAAGTAAGAAACTTTGCTCGCAAACTTCACACTCGCCTTCACGGCCATTGCAACCACGAAATAATCCGAACTCTGGATCGGACAAATCTTTCACGCCGACTACAAGGAACAAGACCGTTGGATCTAGCGTCGAAAGAGGAAACCGCACATAATGACGGTATTGCAGGTGCTTTCGTTGGAAGGTAGCCTGCTAAACGCGATTACTATACAGAAGCTTGAACTACTTGTTAAGGAAACTTAGTCGTAGTCTTACAAAGATTGGGAGGTTTTTTAGTGAGTAAGAATCTCACACTACAATGAGCACGCGCGTTCGATTCTCATAGTGCCTATGAAGGTTTTTACCTACCCACGGAAAAAAAAAAAAAATCTTCCACCAGCCTATATCCTGGCGGGAAATAACAAGATGCAATGTTATAAACTAAGCAGTCAATTTTAACAGAAACTGAATTGATCTGCATAGAGTCTAGCTCAACTTCTGTGTTCTCGAAGTGCTTTATGCAGTTTTTAATGTAGAGGGAGGATCCTCCTCTCGAATTTTGCGAAGGGTGATGTACGTGATAGTCATTGTAACCTTTAAGTTTGGGTGTAGACCCGTTTTTAAGGTGAGTTTCCGTAATCATGCAAATATCAATATTGTTTTTCCTTAGAAATACTTCTAGTTCGTCTATTTTATTCAGAAGGCCGTTTGTTAGTATTTTAAATAATTCATATTCATGTTTCATATTCATGTTCTCTTGTAATTTTTTCGAGGCTTAAACTCGAGCTTGCTCAGTTTGTCAAATATATCTTTGTTGATTTAAGTCTGATCCTCAAGTTTCTCCAAGATTACTGCGAGGATCTGAGACACTGCATCTGTTGTGGGCGATCTTGCCTTGTTTTCGTTTGCCGCAACCTGTGCGTATGATTTCGGTCCGACCAGTGGTAGTTTCTCCGCTGCACTTGAACTGGCGCCGCTCTTTTGTGGAGCTTTAACGCCTTTTGTCGACGCCTCCTTTGCCAATCTAGCACTTTTGATCGGCTTTGGCGTCTTTGGAGTCTTTGGCTTAGGAGTTTCAGCAGTTTTTTCGCGTCCTAGGCTTTGATTCTGACCTCTAGTATTTTCCTTAAGAGGTTCTCGTCCCTTTTGTAGCTCTATGGCTACTTCGCATCCTCGATAGTTTGCGGGGTGGTTTCCGTGGCAAAAAACTGCTGGAGCCTTAATGTCAACTTTGCACTCTGTTGACAGGTGTTTTCCGGCACATTTCACGCAACGTGGTTCTTTTTGGCAGTAGGCACTTGTGTGCCTGAATTCTTGGCATCGCTTACACTGTGGTATCAGTCTATTGCCCTTTCGCATGGGTTCGATTTTAACCCTGATGTTAAGTATCATTTTTATTTTATAAATATCGTTTATGCTCTCAGTTCTTTCAAAGGAGAGCATAAAAATTGGAAGGCCGCGTCTGATCACAGTGTCTCTTTCACCTTGCGTGCGTTGCTTTTCCTTTTTAATGATATTGACGGCATCAATAATTTTAAGGCCTTTAGTTTTCAGGTCTTTTACAAGGCCTTCTTTTGTGCATGATGGGTGGAGCGCCCACTGCACAATGACTCGCAGTGGTTTTTCGTACTTATTTTGATAAGTATACCACTCGATTCTTTCTGCATTCAGTCTAAGAGACAGTGCGCGATAGGAATCGGCATTGTCAACATTTACTTTCCACACGTTATTTCGGTGCGAAGTAAGCTTATAGTTTTCTGTTCTCACCGTGTTTGCAATAAGGTTCCGCAATCTCCCAAAGTCTGCTATCCCGACGATGTTTATTGCGGGAGGTGGACGAATTTTCGCTTCTGGTTTAGCCTTGTTTGAGCCAGAGGGCTTATCTTCTTTTTGTATTACTTCGGGAGAGGAATTCGCCTTACGCTTCTTGCTAGACCTTTTCCTTAAAACTGAATCGGTCTCAAGTGCAAGTTCGTCCTCGTCCGTGAAGTATTCGACTGCTGGTCCGAACGTTGAACACTCTTTCGTTACCTCACAGTCTTTCGTTAAACGAGTATTTTTAATACCCTCGTTTTCTTTTCGCAGAGAGTCAACTTCCATTTTTAGATCGTGGAAGAGTCGCTCCATTTCAGAAAGCTTAGCTCGGAGTTCATTATTCTCCTTTTCTAAGCTCTTAAAATTCACAGAGTCCTGGTTTACCGGTGGACTGCTTTTTCCGAATATGTTCAATCCTTTTTCTGAAAAGGATTTATAAGCAATAAAAGGCTCTCCCCAGAATCCGTAGAGCCTGCCTCCGAAGAGGGTGGATTTTCCATCATAGCTGGGCTGCCACATGGGGTAATCAAATCTTTCGTTTTGTTCATTGCCATTTTTTTTAACTTGTCGTTTTTATGAGAAATAGGTAAGTCACTTCTATTTTCATTTTTAAATACAGCCGCCCCTTTGGAGACAGACGCCGACCAGTGAGCCGCACAATGTGTGACAGACGCCACTGGATTTTAATTTAACCTTCAGATTCATCTATAAGTTAAAACCTTACTGCCAAAAGTTGCCACAAATGGAGGAGCATCGACAGCATCCGTTGAAACATTAAAGAATATTTCTTCCGGTGGATTTTAGTCGGCTCTTACGACAGGCATACCTTACCTCAAGGCTATTCTAACCCCGACCTTGCAGGGGGAAAATTTTTCTTTGCAAAATGAAGAGAAAAATTTTTTTTTGCGCTGCCAAATATACAAGAAAACTTTGCAAATTCAAAGATAAAAAAAATTGTAATATGAAAAAATTGTTGGCTGCAAGCGAGGCAGACCACTAAATTTGCAACGCATCTGATTGGGACTTTGAGTTTTTCCCTTTAGAACGGTGCAAATGTCAGTGACCGTATATTTGTATGCTTCGATTTTTATTGATTGGCATTCTTAAGGCACTTTTCATTGATTAAGTTCAAAGTCTTAGATATTGATGGAGTGTTATAGAAGTTATATTTAGAAAAAAATATAACTTTGCATTGCATTCTCAAAATGCAATGAGTTTCCTTTAAGAGACACTGGAGAACCAATTAAGTTCTCAATTTTTTTACATGTTTTCAAACAAAAGTATGTTCGATTTGCTTAAAATATAACAGAACTAATACCATTTAACAAAAATAGGCAACATTCTTGGATACAGTAATTGTGCTGAGGTCTGTACAAATCTTTGCTCAATTATCCATGTTGCGTATTAATAGATGCTAGATTCTGCTTGCAATTAAAGGTGTACAATCAAGAACATTTTCAAAAGAAATGGGAAAAACAAATTTATGCTGCGGGTAATAGGGGCAAAAAGGATAATTTACCTGTAAACCTTTCTTCCTATCCCTTTTTTGCATGGATGTTTTTTCTTTTAGTTTACTATTTGTCTTTCCTTTCCACGAGCGAAAGAGCTTTGATACAGGAATCATGCCATAAAAATTATAAGCGGCCTAGAATATTGCAAAAAAACATGTTCCTTATAAAAAAATGTTGGATTTTTGTTCATAGGTTATTACATTTTGATTACAAACAAATGAACAAAGTTTCTAAGTTTTCTGATTTAATGCAACTTCCAGATGCTTTATTGACTGGACTATAGCTGGAGACAAAGCTGGCTGGCGAAGCATTGTTGGCTAACGTCCAGGTCCAACCCGGACTGTAGAAGCACCACATTGAGTAATTAAGTAAGTCATACCGCGCCTATTTGTAAGCAATTACTCGAAAAAGAACATATCAAAAACAACTATCCTGAGTTTTCTAAACGCTTGCGCTATTTGTAAAGAAATAAAAAACCAGTAGGTAGGTAATCTGGATAGGATGCGGTGTATAACAGTCTAACATTAAACGAACAATCATCTCCTCCAAAAAAGCTGATTGTCGATAACTACTCTCAAGAAGAACTTACCTGTTTTTTTTCCGACCACTCGCTTGGTTGGTTAATTCTCATGAAAATACTTGTTTGATCGTTTGAACTTTTGCAGTTACCCGCGTATTTGTAATCAGGAAGGTAGGTTCTGCTGTTAGCTAACTGTACCCTACCGATCATAGACAAAATATTATAATTTTGGGTACTGTAACATTATTTCGATAAGGATGCGAAAAAATGCGTTCGGACTTTTTATGATATATGAGGTGCAGGTCCAGGTTTAGCTCTTCATATGACATAAATACCCGTCATAAATAAGCGCGAAAGACATACCTAGTTAAGTTCGTAAGCCTTCTTAATACGGTGTTTGCACCGGACACTAATCCGCGATTAAGACAAATCCTCCTTAAACCCCCTCTAAATCACGAGATTTACCATACGAACTTTAATTTCTTCACGAGGTGATAAAAAATTAATCCCGTAATTAATCTCTTCCGCGCAAGAATTCTCAATCAAACCGAATAGAATTCAACGTGTTCTGCGCATTTTCTGTCGAAACAAAATAAACACACCTTCCACCTGAGGTGTCCAAATATCCTACATATTCTCTCTGCATAAATTATGCACTTAAACCAACAACATGTAATTACATTAAAAATGATCACGTGGTTCCACGTAGTCAAGCAGGAATGCGCGAAATTCACTAACACAAGTCTTCTATGCGCCATTCTTAATCAGCTACAAAGAATAGCAACGAAAGGTTGAAGGATCGTACCCTGCCGGTGAACCCCACACGGATTTTTCTTCCGACATTTCCGTCCGCTAACATTTCAACTCCACTTAACTACGAATAGAGGTACGTAGGCTTAGTTGTCATCATAATTGTTATAATTTACTTAACAACACATGTTGGCAAAAAAAATTAAAAAATATCTGGTTGGACCTGGATTCGAACCCATGACCTACAATTATCGGCACCACAGCCCACTTCCATCTCTGGTGTCCAAATAGCCTGCATATTCTCTCTGCATAAAAAATGCACTTAAACCAACAACATGTAAACACACCTTTTATTGACAGCTGTGTATCGTCAACTCAGTGTCTTTCGTGTGTGGTGTAATTTTTTTCAATTTCAATTTATTTAATTTAAGTATCTCATTTCAATAGATTACAAAATCTTTAATTTGCAAGAGTGCAAGAGTACAAATAATAATTAAGTTATAATATAAAAATTAAAAATATGCATACAAACTCATAAATATAAACAGGAAAAAAAATCAAAAAACTGAGAGACCAAAAGCAAAAATATGTACCATTATTAAATTTTCATTCTAGGCCGGATATCTAAACAATACCTTCTGAAATTCAATTATGTTCTCTACATTTCTAATGCTGCATGGTAAAGCGTTCCCCAACCGAGTAGTGTGAACCTTAAACTGCATTTCACTTTTGCGACATGTATACCGAAAATGTAATAATGTAACTGAGCGTGATGACCTAGTAAAATTTAAGGTATCATAAAGGTTTGTGGGTTGCATAAAAATCATTGTTTGAAGTGTTGTTTGAAAATTTAATTGTTTTTTTAAGTAAGGCTCGATATTTAATAAAATTTTGGAGTTGACTGCCTAGGATTGTCTTGGAATGTGCGTATACATGATCACGTCTACCAAGATCATAAACGTATGTTACAACGCTGTTAAAAGCAACATTAAGTTACGTTTTGATTCAGCACTGTGTCCACAAAAAATTTCGCATCCATATGAAATAATTATTGGTACAAGCTTTGTCTTAACTGGCGCAAAGTGGCAGAGTAATGAGAGGTTACTAAGAGCACCATAATACCTTACCGATAACTTGTCGAATATGGTCGTGCCAAGATAATTCTTGATTAAATAAAAAACCAAGGTTCTTACATATTTTATAGGGGAGCCATCAAGAAATCTTGGCGTAAAATAGTTTTGGTCTAGCTTGGTTTTATATACAATTAAGCAATTTGATTTATTTGCGGTAAATTTAATGTGGTTTTCGCTGGTCCAATTACTTATGAGTTTAAGATCTTCATTTGTATTGTACACTCCATCTTCAATCAACCCTAGCTTACAAGAGAGTAATAGTTGGTAATCATCAGCGTACATTTGCGTACAAACTCTGTACTACAGAGTGCCTTGTGCAATACGGCAGATCATCAATGAATATCAAAAATAACAATGGTCCCAGTATAGATACTTGGGGAACCCCTCTCTGTGTGCTTAAAAAACGCTCAACATATGTTATTTGCATAAACAGCTTGCTTTCTTTCACTAAGGTAGGAGAAAAAATGATAGATTCTCCTTTGAAAAATCAGGGAGGACCAAAAACGAGACCATGTGACTATCCATTGCGTTTCTGATGTCTTCCGGAACCTTACGCAGGGATTGCTTTGGTCGAAAACCGGACTGGCCTGGATGGTGCTTAGTAAATTATGTCTCATGAGAAACTTTGAAATCTGGAAATGAAGGATCTTTTCCATGACCTTAGATACATAAGGAAGAGTTGAAACTGGTCTGTATTCCGTTAAAGCGTTGATGGATGCTTTTTTTTTAAACTGGAGTAACTTTAGACTCTTTCCAAAGCAGCGGGAGAGATGACGTTAGAATTATTGTGCTAAATGTGTGTGTTATATAATTTTTTTCTTTTTTTTTCCGTGGGTAGGAAAAACCTTCATAGGCACTACGAGGACCGGCCGCGCGTGCTCATAGTAGTGTGAGATTCTTACTCACTAAAAAACCTCCCATTTCCGTCAGACTACGACTAAGTTTCCTTAACAAGTAACGGGTGATTTTTTAGCTGGTTTGGTTTTGGCAACACTGGTTTTGACAGCTGACGTGTGTTTAGTACCTTGTGTCACTGTCAAACAGCTTCAGTTTGGTTTGCAATTCAACCATGGATCGTTTTACAAATGAACAACGCTTGCAAATTATTGAATTTTACTATCAAAATTCGTGCTCGGTTCGAAATGTTCATCGCGCGCTGCTTCCATTTTATGGTCGGCATTCTCGACCTTCTTTTGTTCAGCGATGAGGCTCATTTTTGGTTGAATGGGTACGTAAATAAGCAAAATTGCCGCATTTGGAGTGAAGATCAGCCAGAAGCATTGCAACAGCTACCAATGCATCCCGAAAAAGCCACTGTTTAGTGCGGTTTATGGGCGTGGCATTATTGGGCCATATTTCTTCAAAGATAATGTGAATCGCAGCGTTACTGTCAATGGTGAACGCTACCGAGCGATGATAACAAACTTTTTTTGCCCGAAATGGAAGTTCTTGACTTGCATGATATGTGGTTTCAACAAGACGGTGCCACATGCCACACAGCACGCGAAACTGTGGCGCAATTGCGAGGCGAGTTTGGTGAACAGTTAATTTCACGTTTCAGGCCGGTCAATTGGCCGCCTAGATCGTGCGATTTGACACCATTAGATTATTTTTTGTGGGGGTATGTCAAGGCTAATGTCTATAGGGACAAGCCCGCTTCGATTGACGCACTGGAAGCCAACATCCATGCATTCATTCGTGAGATACCGGCCGATATGTGTGAAAGAGTATGCCAAAATTGGACTCAGGGGATGGGCTACCTGAGACGCAGCCGCGGTCAACATTTGCATGAAATTATCTTTAAACATTAAATTGCAAGGTTCAAACTATCGATTCAAATAAATATTTCATTGATTTTTTCGAATTTTTTGTGTTTTTTTTTAAAAAAAAAAGTTCTCAACCTCTTAAAAAATCACCCGTTAGTTCAGGCTTCTGTAGTAATCGCGTGTGGCAGGCTGCTTTCCAACGAAGGCACCTACAATACCGTCAATTTATGCGGTTTCATCTTATGCTGCTAGATCTAACGGTCTCATTCGTTGAAGTCGGCGCGTAAGATTTGTCTGATCCAAAGTTCGGATAATTTCATTGTTGCAGTGTCCGCGAAGACGAGTACTAAGTTTGCGAGCAAAGTTTGTTACCTCGTCAGACACGGTTGCGATTCCTAGATCTCGGTGTAGATCGCTATTTCTTATATACCATGGAGCATTAACGATTGCTCTGAGTGTCTTATTTTGAAAAGTTTCTGAAATAGATATATTGCTTGGTTTAGTACAACCCCAGAGTTGTATACCGTACGTCCAAGATGGTTTTAGCCTTTGCTTATACAAAAGCAGTTTGTTATATATGCTTAGTTTCGAAAATCTTCCGATAAGCCAATTCATTTCTCTTAACTTGATTTCGAGCTCGTCGCGTTTCTTTTTAACGTGCGGCTTCCATTTAAGTTTTGCGTCTAGAGTCATTCCTAGATATTTCGCTTCATTTGAGTACGGTATTTGTACCGAGTTAATGAATAAAGGTTTGTCGCTTATCTTTTTATATGTAAAGTTAACATGCGTTGACTTAGTCTCGTTAAGGACAACTCGCCAGCTCTTCGTCCAGTCGCATATTTTGTCTAAAGCGCGCTGAAGTTTCCCTGTTGATAATTCAATTGCCGTATCAATTGCAAGAATAGCAGTGTCGTCAGCAAACGTAGCTAAAATTGTTCCCTCATCGTGGGGTATGTCTCTTGTATAAAGCAAAAATAATATTGGGCCGAAAACGCTTCCTTGTGGGACACCGGCATTTATCTCTTTGAATTCCGAGTACTCATTTTCGTACCTTACGCGAAAGATTCTGTCTTTAAGGTAAGACTCTAAGATTCTATAGAGTTTCCCTGGTAAGCAAAGCATTAATTTGTACTTCAGGCCTTCGTGCCACACCTTGTCGAAGGCTTGCGATACGTCGAGAAAAGCGCTAGTACATATCTTTTTCGCTTCCAGAGCTTTTTCGGTTTCGTGTGTTATACGATAGACCTGGTCGATTGTTGAATGTTTTTTTCTAAATCCGAATTGGTGATCCGGAATCAATCGTCTTTCTTCAATGATTGGTTGCAACCTTTTAAGCAACAGTTTCTCGAACACCTTAGCTATTATCGGCAGTAGCGAAATAGGTCTTTATGACTTTTTGTCTTTCGGACATTTTCCTGGTTTCGGAACCATTATGACCTCGGCCACTTTCCATTGCCTTGGAACGTATAAAACTCTCATGGAAGCGTTAATGATATAGAGTAGCTTGACCAAAGCTTTTTTCGGCAGCTCCTTTAGAATTTCGCTAGTAATTAAGTCGTAGCCAGGGGCTTTGTTGTTTTTCAGATTATTTATCGTTTGACGAAGTTCAGCCAATGACACGGTTTTTATTCTATAATTATCTTGTACCGCATAAGGATTGAGCTCCTCGACCAACGGTTCCCCGTCAATCGGTTTGAATGTTTCTTCTAGGTAATCTGCAAATAAATCCGCTTTTTCTTTGTCTTCTCTTGCCCATTCGCCGTTGGCTTTTCTTAATGGCGCAGAGTGTGCTATAGGCTTCTTAACGGACTTGACTGCTTTCCAAAGAGAGTAGTTCGAACCTTTATCGGCAGTCCAACTTTCGAGGTAAGCAGTAGTCTCACGACTTTTAAAATCTTGAAGTTCGTGCTTCAGTTTGTTAGAAAGGTGGTTCAAGATTGTCTTATCCTCTTTTCGCATATTAGCTCTTCTATTTCTCGCGGATATATTGTTCCGCTGTTCGATAATTCGGACCGCCGAAAAGAAGTGTTATACCACGCAGCGCTCTGAACAACTCTCACGAGTTGATCTAATTCTTCTTCTATTTCAAGTGGCGTTTTGAGCGGTACATTTAAAGCTATGTTTTCTTTGCAGTATTTTCTAAAGCCGTCCCAGTCGGTGTTGTTGTTAGTTAATCTAGGCGCTCTATTCTTTTTCGCTAGGCTTCCGCCGATTTTCAAAAGAACTGCCGAGTGATCTGAACAGAGATCAAAGCGTTCTTCTACGTTCGTAAGGTAACGAGGTACCCCCTTGGCGATAAAGAAGTCGACGAGATCAGGTATTTTATTTCTGTCGGTTGGCCAATATGTTGGCTTTCCCGTCGATAAGAAGATCACGCCACGTTTTGTACTTGCTTTAAAGAGGGCTCTGCCTCTTGTTGAATTGCACCGTGAGCCCCAAAAAGTATTTTTCGCTTTAAAGTCCCCGCCGATGATAAAGTTTGACCCAAGTGAATCAAAGAGCAGAGCAAGATCTTCATCTGCCAGCCGATACTGCGGAGGAAAATAGCTCGTCGCGATGTTGTAATTTATGTGACTTAATTTTACTGAGACTGAGGTTATTTGCATAGAGTCAAGTTCTATTTCTTCGTTTTTGGAGTGCTTTATGCAGTCCTTAATGTAGAGAGAGGATCCACCTCTCGAATTTTCTGAAGGATGATGCGCGTGATAGTCAATGTTACCTTTTATTTTGCGTGCTGAACCCTTTTTAAAGTGGGTTTCCGAAATCAGGCATATGTCTACATTATTCTTCCGTAGGAATACTTCTAGTTCGTCAATTTTTTGCAAAAGGCCGTTTGCATTCCATGTAATTATTTTGATTGACTTTCCCATATTCATGATTTTTATTAAATGCTTTTCGAGGTTTAAACTCGAGCTCGCTTTTTTGTTGAATTTGTTGAATATTACTTGATTAAGTTTCGCCTGTTGCTCAAACTTTTCTAAAATCATGCCTAGCATTTGAGAGACCGAATCTGATGCGGCCGATTGCGGCTTACTTTCACGTGACGCGACTTGAGCGTACGATCTTGGACCAACAAGTGTGGATTCTCCCTTTTGACTCCGGTGGGAACTAGGACCAGCGACGTTTTCTTGTGCGTTTTGAATTTTGCCTTTAATCAAACCCTTATCCCTTGTCGACTTAGGGGTTTTGGCTTATCTACTTTAGGAGGTTTTAGGCTTGGGCCCTTATTTTCAGTATTTTTCTTCGGAGCTTCATGTCGTTTTTGCAACTCAATGGCAATTTCGCAACCTCGGTAGCTCGCTGGGTGACTTCCCCTGCAATTGGCACAAACCGCGGGGGCCTGACTACTGACATTGCAATCCGTCGAGAGATGTTCGCCGGCGCATTTTACGCATCGCGGCTTTTTCTGGCAGTACGCTTGCGTATGTCGGAAACCTTGGCATCGCTTACATTGGGGAACTAGCCTGTTGCCCTTCCGCTTGGGCTCGATTTTTACCTTGATGTTAAGGATTGATTTAATTTTGTAGATTTCGTTAATATTTTCAGTTCTATCAAAAGAAAGCATAAAAATTTGCAGGCCGCGTCGGATAACAGCGAAATCTTTGCCTTCGTCCGTACGTTGCTTCTCTTTCTTTATGTTCACGGCGTCAAGAATTTTAAAGCCTTGGGCTTGAACGCCTTGCATTATTTCGTCCTTGGTACAGGATGGGTGTAGTCCCCTCGCTATAACCCGCAGCGGCTTTTCGAGGTGATTTTCATAAGTAAACCATTGGATTTTCTCTAAATTTAACTTTTGTGACAGTGACCGATAGACATCAGAGTCATCGACGTTAACTTTCCATACGTTGTTTCGAAGTGATGTAAAGTTATATTTCGTCCCAAGAGTATTTTTAAGGATGCTTCACAACTTTCCGTAGTCCGCGATCCCAACGACGTTTATTGCATTTGGCGGGCGGTTTTTTTCTTGGGGTATTCCTGTCGCTTTGTTTGATACGACTGGTGTTTCTTCTTTTTGCTGCACAGTTTCTACTTCGGGTGAAGAACCGGCCTTTCGTTTCTTGGTAAGCCTTTTCCTAAAGACCGGATTCGTTTCGCGTGCAAGTTCTTCCTCGTCCGTCTGGTATTCACATTGACGCTTCGGCGTTTCCTCGCATACTATAGTACCACGGGGGTTCCTTAAGGCTTCAATTTCTTTACGTAAGGAATCTACTTCGCTTTTAAGCTCATGGTAGAGACGTTCCATTTCATTAAGCTTAGCACGGAGTTCGTTGTTTTCTGCTTCAAAGCATTTAATTTTCGCTGAGTCCTGATTAACCGGCGGACTTCCTTTCCCGGAGACCTTCGATCCAGCTGGTGGAGATCGAGGCACCCTTGATTTTTTCAAAAAGGGATTTATAAGCAATAAATGGCTCTCCCCAGAATCCGTAGAGCCTACCTCCGAAGAGGGTGGATTTGCCAGTGAAACTGGATTGCCACCTGGGGTAATAAAATCTTTTGTTTTGTCCATTGCATAGTTTGTATGCGCTACGCGCTCGGCATACGGAGGGTGGATTTTAGTCGCCTCTTACGACAGGCATGCCTTACCTCGGGTATATTCTAACCCGAAGGGGGAAATATATTTTTTATAGGGGGGTGTTATATATGACAATATGTATGGTAGAATGATTTTAATAAAATGGGGATGAATTTCATCGAAACTGGTTGCTTTTGAATTTACTTGTAAAATTGCTTTAAGAACGTTATAGTCTACCCTAGAAAAAGTAAAGCTGCGATGAATTATCAGAACGAAGTGCTCAAAAGATGCACTTCGTTCTGATAATTCACTCGAATTCTGATTTAAAGAAGAATTTGCGAACTATGAGTCCAGTGTTTGTATTTTCACAAATTCTTTGTTCAACTGGACAGGATTCACGTTACTAATATCGTCCGTTCTTTTCTTCCCTACACCTAAATCCTTAAGGTTTCTCCAAAGGGTTTTACATTTAAGAGTAGTGTCTAAATGTTTGGGATAACAATCACGTTTAACTCCTCTTATCTTAGAGTTCACAAGATCCGAAGTGCCCGAAATGAATCATGCAGTTCTTGTTCTGGAGTCCTGAAGCGTTTCTTACCGTTGTACGCTGCATCAATTGAATTTTTAATTGGCTTATTTCGGCACTAAACGAAGGAATATCTCTATCTATGTGTTTTTCATTTGGCTTTAATTGGAATATGCCGGTTAGATAAACTACGAACACTGTTTTGCTAAAAATATACTTGGGGCTTGGGCATCATGAGAGCCCGCACAATAAATTTGCCAGTCGATTTCAACTAGTTATTTAGTTAGTTTAGTGACTATTTTATTTCATAAAGGATATTATTTACAATTTTTTTTTGTTGCTTCTTAGTCTTTATGGTTTGGCTGAAGGCCGTCTACCAGATTGACATAGCTGCATAATGTTACTTCGTTTTTGTTTTTTTTTAGCTAATTAAAATAGAACTTCATTTTTATTGTTTAGAATTTTCCTCGATAATAAGGTCTCTGTACCGTAGTACATATATTGTGTAGTTAAACAATGTATCCCAGCCTGGGTTGACGTTGAGCATGTTCAAAGTTTCCTCTAGTCCCAGTAGTACCGATCCAAAGAAATTGAGACGAAATTCTCTGGCAGTGTTGTGATTACTGAGCTTCATTTAAACGTTTTTTAACTTGGGTATCCTTTTGTCGTTTATTGTCATGACTCTCACTATATGATCAAGACGGAGCTTGAGAGTGTCCAGGAACAGAGGTGCAACTCCTGTCTCCAAATGGATTATATAGTTGGGTGAACTGCTGATAATTTGAAAACTCGTTTAATGAAGTAGCGGAGAAACTTTTCTACTATTTCGAAGGAGCAGTAACCCCAAACTTGAGCTGAGTAGAAGAGGATAGAAGTTGCTGTGGCACGGAATATTTTCTGTTTCGAGCTATGCGATATACTATTTTTATTTACACATCTACCCAATACTGCACACATTGTTCGCTTGGCTTCGCTTAATTTGAAAAGTGCTCGGTCCATCTGCGTAAGACGTCGTTCTCATTTGAAAGAAATGTAACTTCTTAGGATTTAACCCTTGAACGATGTTCCTAGTCTATAATAGTCTGCCAAAATGTCTTATTTGCAGATCTGTAATCGTGCTTCAACCTCTCGCCGAACTTTTTCGAGGCCTGTTCTTTGGCTGTTCTGACCGTCATATTGGAAATTGTTCGCGCCTCAGTGTACCGGGCTCGAGAAATAGAGTTTCTTCATTGGATCCACACAATATAGGCTCTCTGCTTCTCTTTGGTGGCTTCTTCAGGAAACTCCAGGAAGGAAACTCCAAGGAACTCCAGGAAACTTAAACCACACAGTTCTTTTCTCATCACCAGCCGCCACACCAAGCCGCTTCACTCCACAAACATTTATTGCAGAGGCAAAGACTGCCGATGAAAACAGCTGCCATTGTTCGTCTACATTTAAAAGGTCAGTTGGAATTTTTTCAAACTTCTGTAAGAAGTGCCGTGCAAATCGCGCCCTGCAATCAGATTCAGCATTATGTAAGCTTTACCACCGTATGCAGGTCACCCGTCTTGGATTTTGTCTGGGTGGCAAAGGTATACTGTCGTTAAAGCGCAATTTGCACAGCAATAAGTGGTGATCAGTTGACAGCTCAGCTCCTCTCGAAACGTGAATATTTCAAATAAATTTTTTGAACACACGATGGTACTACAAAGAAATCAATAAAAGATCTCTGATTCTTTACCTAGCTGCCAGGTTTCTGTGCGGCCGATCCTAAGACGGACAACAGACACCGACCAAAAAGACGAGACCAAAAAGCCGACCAGACACTCTTAGAGTGTACCTGTTTAGCGTTCAGCCGCCCCTCTGGGATCAGACGCTGACCAGTTTGCCGCTTGCTATGTATCAGACGCTACTGGGTTTTATTTGGACCTTCAGTTTCAAATAGATAGATAAATATTTATTTTTCTTCATGGTTTTGTTGCAAAAAAACAGTTGATGCAAGTTTCAAAAATAATTATTTCACAATAACTTAAATAAGTTGCCTGTCAGGTACGGAGTATCATAAATGGTATACGTTAAGCTTAGTGAGAAATACATTCACAAAAATTCATTTAATACTAAAGAGCGATATTTGAGCAATGCTTTTAAGAAACTGTACAGTTGAGTATAGTTTTTATTTCATCTTATTTGCATAGGTACAAGCAGAAATGAATTTGTGCCGTCCGCAAACAGCCGGGAACTAGCCCATATGGCCTTAAAACTAAATATATAACAATTGAAAAAAGAAACTTAAATTATCTTAGATTTATCTTAAATAATTATCTTAAACTATCTTATGAACTATTGTTAAATTTTAGATGAAACTTCATTAATTTTATGAATTTTATCAATCCTTAACATCAAGGTAAAAATCGAGGAAGGGCAACAGGCTAGTTCCCCAATGTAATCGATGCCAAGATTTCTGACACACGCAAGCGTACTGCCAGAAAAACCGCGAGTCGACAAGGGGTACGGGATTAATTAAGGGCAAAATTCAAAATACGCAAGAAAACTTCGCTGGTCCAAGTTTACACCGGAGTCCAAAAGGAGAATCCACACTTATTGGTTCAAGATCGTACGCTCAAGTCGCGTCACGTGAAAGTAAGCCACAATCGGCCGCATTAGATTCGGTCTCTCAAATTCTAGGCATGATTCTAGAAAACCTTGAGCAACAGACGAAACTTAATCAAGTAATATTCAACAAATTGAGCGAGCTCAAGCTTAAACCTCGAAAAGCATATAATAAAAAATCATGAAAATGGGAAAGTCAATCAAAATAATTACATGGAATGCAAACGGTCTTTTGCAAAAAATTGACGAACTAGAAGTATTCCTACGGAAGAATAATTTAGACATATGCCTTATTTCGAGAACCCCTTTTAAAAAGTGTTCGGCACGCAAAATAAAAGGTTACATTGACAAATTCGAGAGGTGTATTCTCTCTCTACATTAAAGACTGCATTAATAACTCCAAAAACGAAGAAATAGAATTTGACTCTATGCAAATAACCTCAGTCTCAGTAAAATTAAGTCGCATAGATTACAACATCGCGTCGAGCTATTTTCCTCCGCAGTATCGGCTGGCAGATGAAGATCTTGCTCCGCTCTTTGATTCACTTGGGTCAAACTTTATCATCGGCAGGGACTTTAACGCGAAAAATACTTTTTGGGGCTCACGGTGCAATTCAACAAGAGGCAGAGCCCTCTTTAAAGCAAGTACAAAACGGGGCGTGATCTTCTTATCGACGGGAAAGCCAACATATTGGCCAACCGACAGAAATAAAATACCTGATCTCGTCGACTTCTTTATCGCCAAGGGGTTACCACGTTACCTTACGAACGTAGAAGAACGCTTGATCTCTGTTCAGATCACTCGGCAGTTCTTTTAAAAATCGGCGGAAGCCTAGCGAAAAAGAATAGAGCGCCTAGATTAACTAACAACAACACCGACTGGGACGGCTTTAGAAAATACTGCAAAGAAAACATAGCTTTAAATGTACCACTCAAAACGCCACTTGAAATAGAAGAAGAATTAGATAAACTCGTGAGAGTTGTTCAGAGCGCTGCGTGGAATAACACTTCTTTTCGGCGGTCCGAATTATCGAACAGCGGAACAATATATCCGCGAGAAATAGAAGAGCTAATATGCGAAAAGAGGAGAGCGCGCAAGAGATGGCAACGTTTGCGAGCACCCCCGGATAAGACTATCTTGAACCACCTTTTAAACAAACTGAAGTACGAACTTCAAGATTTTAAAAGTCGCGAAACTACTGATTACCTCGAAAGTTTGACTGCCGATAAAGGTTCGAACTACTCTACTATTCTACAGCACACTCTGCGCCATGAAGAAAAGCCAACGGCGAATGAGCAAGAGAAGACAAAGAAAAAGCGGATTTGTTTGCAGATTACCTATAAGAAACATTCAAACCGTTTGACGGGGAACCGTTGGTCGAGGAGCTCAATCGTTACGCAGTACAATATAATTATAGGATAAAAGCCGTATTATTGGCTGAACTTCGTCAAACGATAAATAATCTGAAAAACTACAAATCCCCTGGCTACGACGAACTCCTAGCGAAATTCTAAAGGAGCTACCGAAAAAAGCTTTGGTCAAGCTACTCTATATCATTAACGCTCATGAGAATTTTATACGTTCCAAGGCAATGGAAAGTGGCCGAGGTCATAATGCTTCCGAAACCAGGAAAATGTCCGAACGACAGAAAGTCATACAGAGTTATTTCGCTACTGCCGATAATATCTAAGGTATTCGAGAAACTGTTGCTTAAAAGGTTGCAACCAATCATTGAAGAAAGACGATTGATTCCGGATCACCAATTCGGATTTAGAAAAAAGCATTCAACAATCGACCAGGTCTATCGAATAATAAACGAAATTGAAAAAGCTCTGGGAGCGAAAAAGATATGTACTAGCTCTTTTCTCGACGTATCGCAAGCCTTCGACAAGGTATGGCACGAAGGCCTGAAGTACAAGTTTAAGCTAAACTTACCAGAAAAACTCTATAGAATCTTAGAAGACAGAATCTTTCGCGTAAGGTACGAAAATGAGTACTCGGAATTCAAAGAGATAAATGCCGGTGTCCCGCAGGAAGCGTTCTCGGCCCAATATTATTTTTGCTTTATACTAGAGACATACCCCACGATAAGGGAAAAATTTTAGCTACGTTCGCTGCCGACACTGCTATTCTCGCTATTGATACGACAGTTGAATTATCAACAGGGAAACTTCAGCGCGCTATAAACAAAATATGCGACTGGACTAAGAGCTGGCGAGTTGCCCTAAACGAGACTAAGTCAACGCTTTTTAACTTTACTTATTAAAAGATAAACAACAAACCATTATTCATTAGCTCGGTACAAATCCCGTACTTAAATGAAGCGAAATATCTAGGAATGATTCTAGACGCGAAACTTAAATGGAAGCCGCTTGTTAAAAAGAAACGCGACGAGCTCGAAATCAGGTTAAGATAAATGAATTGGCTTATCGGAAGATTTTTGAAACTAAGCATATATAACAAACTGTTTTTGTATAATCAAGTGCTAAAACCATCTTGGCGTACGGTATACAACTCTGGGGTTGTAATTAACCAAGCAATATATCTATATTAGAAACTTTTCAAAATAAGACACTCGGAGCAATTGTAAATGCTCCATGGTACATAAGAAATAGCGATCTACACCGAGATCTTGTAATCGCAACCGTGACTGACGAGGAAACATACTTTGCTCGCTAAACTAAGTACTCGACTTCGCGGACATTGCAACAATGAAATTATCCGAGCTTTGGATCAGACAAATCTTACGCGCCGACTACAACGAATGAGACCGTTAGATCGCACGTGGGTGGGTCTTCTTTTCTGTATAAATATCCTTTGTTAAACATGGTGTGTCCAAATCTTGTTCTGCAGATCTGAACTGATTGTAATCGGCTCAAGGAGCTTTGGTAAGTTACCTTAGACGAAGAAGACTTGTAACGATGCAAAAAAGAACTAGATAGGCTCCAACGTACATTCCCATCTTCGTGTAGTTGGTTGGCTATGTGGTTAAGTATACTTTCTGTAAAAGGAGGAACGGCATACACAAGAGGCAAATTTATAGCTTCACGAGCACCAGAGTCTGCTTTTTCATTTCCCGGGATCCCAACATGACCTGGTATCCATATCAGATGGATCCTCGGGAAATTGGTGGAGATAATTGCTCAAAGTTTGAGTAAGATCGGCTTTTTGCATCTGTTGTTTTGAATGCTACGTACAGCGCTAAGTGAATCTGTACATATAGCTGTTTTAACACTAGTCCCATTAGCAAATTCAAGCGCTTCAACGAGAGCCATTACTTCTCCAATGAAAGAGTTTTGTTCTGGAATTGTTTGTTTTTGAGATATCATATCGTTAGCTTGGTTGTCCAGTCATAAAACGCAATATCCAGTATTTCCTTGGTAGCAGGAGGCATCCGTGTACTAAACACAACCGAAGTTTTTATCGATGAAAAGCTCAGCAAACCTTTTCTTTCAGTATTGTGCTGGGGTGTTGTCTTTTAGGGTTGTGCTTAGCGAAGTATTGAAAGCCAGTAGCGGAAAAAGCTAGGGTGGTGTCGACGATTCGTAGTCTATGGATTCAGGGACTATGATATTTGAAAGATAGCGACGTTGAATGAAGTTAAAGAGTTGGCATATAAGGATTGGCATATCTTATGCAACGGGCGTAGAGTGTCGATAATGCTCTTTGATACTAATATCGTGAGTGACATGGTTTGCGTGTCTACAAATCTAGGACTTTGTGTTTCGGCCAGTAGAGAATATATAGGTGTAGATGTAGATGTGCTAGCTATTTTGAATCTTGTGAAAAAGTAAAAACGCATTTCAAGACTATTTCAACTAAATACTAGAGCATTCGTGTGCAGGACTTTCCACTGCGTGATTTTGATCCATAACTTTGGGAGCGAGCACTCTTATAGCTGCATTCACGAATAACGGTCCACAGTCCACACATAAGATCAATCAGAGTATACCTATATGTGAGTCGATTGGCGGTAGAGTTGCTTCCGACAGTAACATCAGCAAATTGTAAACTGTAGTAATGTTGTTTTTATTCCCGGGCCCAGGGGAAATTCACCCGTAACTCCCCCCTCTCGATGGCCCTGTTTGTAGCTATGCCGGTCGTAGTGCACCCAAGATCTTGCATATGTAATTGTGCACCCAGAATCATGTATACCTGTACAATGTCAAAATAAAGCTTTCTATTGTTATGTACTTGGGTACTTTTGTGTGTCTCTTTTATTGACGGTTATAGTGACATGTTGCGTTGCGAACAAGGCGTGAGAGTGTGAGTCACTTTCCGCCGAGTGTGGCCACGACGTTGTAATATGAGTAACTAATAAGATAAGTGACAGATCAGAATCAAAGGATACGAGTGCTCTGCGTTGGCAGCTACACGCACAGGGTGTGGAGATGTTTTATGAGAGTGATCTGCAATCTCGGCTGCACAGACACAGAGTGTGCATATGCAGGCGTAAGGAAGTATGCTTGTGAGCTTTGAGGAAGGGCAGTTGAGTTCTGTCGGTCGGAGATGCAGGATATTTTCTAGCAATTTTAAATAAGCTATAATGTTCGTAGACTCGCTTTGTTTCGCTAAAGAGAAGGACAATGTCAGAAAGTGACGCGCTTAATTTCGTGTCTCCGACATGCCTACCTATGCCTTCCTTTAGCAAAATAAGAAGCGAAACCCCTGGCCAGAAAATTTTCCAAAAGAATTGGAAAATATTCGTGCGTACATAAACAAAATATGAGGGATAAAAACACAAAAAGCACAATGTAGATAGATGCGTACGCCTCTCCACACCAATCCACCTTTTTTATCTTCATGTGCAAAGTGTTAAGCAAAGTGTTAAGTGGGTAGATCGGCACATTCATAAAGAAGGTAGGATGATAAATTAAAAATTTCAACCTTCAATACATCTGCTCCGTCCACATGCGCAAGGCAAAAACACACACATAGTTCTATCGGCTGACATTGACATAGCGCACAAAAAAATTACGCAGATAGCCCAAAAGCAAAACAAACAGCAAAATCCACTCCAAGGTCTCTGTTCATTTATTTTCATGTAGAAAAGGCAAAGAATAAATGAACCCTTTGAATACTCAAATGCAGAGTGGATGAATTTTCCCTTTTTAGCATATACAAAGATTGAGAGAATGAATATTACCTTTTACAGCAACCCATCACTAGCGCCACACCGTGGACTGGAGTGATGGTTACTGGATTCGGCCAAGTGATAGTACTATGGGTTTCCATATACAACGCCCCCACTTACAACTGGTGGACCTTAATTTTCTTTTCGTGCCTACGTAGACCCCGTCGAGTCCTCCGTGGACCCCTGGGGGTCCACCTGGACCACTTTGGGAATCACTGGTGTAGATAGTAGTGCTCCAATTGCTGACAAACACTCTTGCTCGTTTTTCTTTGCACAATTCGAGTACACTGTAAGACCATGTTGTAAAGAACCTCATATCAGCGTTTGGGCTATTTTTATGGCTGTGGTCATGTGGGGTCCATTGCTTTTGCGGCAAATGATTTTTATTAAATTCAAGCATTTCGCTAACTTATCGCAAACTATTTTAGCATGCGCATGCCATTTCCAAGTCTTTGTGCATGCCATTCCAAGGGCTCTCATTTTTTCGAATAGAGGAAGAATTGTGTTTCCAAGATTTATAGCAGAACAACGAGAGCTACGCTTTCTACATGCATGTAGAGCTCTAATTTTTTGAGTTGGTAATTTCGCACCGGTCTTATCGCACCAATTCAGAGCCTTTGAGAGCACGCGGTTGATTTCATCCTCCACATCTTCTCTAGTAAGAGAAAAATGTCCATTAACCTAAAACATTATATTATAGATAATGAACATAAGTCAACAACATGTAATTACATTCAAATGATCAAGTGGTTACACGTATTCAAGCAGCAATGCGCGAAATTCACTAACACAAGTCTTCTATGCGTCATTCCTAATCAGCTACAAAGAATAGCAACGAATATAGCATACGAAAAGGCAAAACTAGTGAGGTGGTCGGATTTGGACTTATAGTCAAACGTGTTCACTGTAGCTCAAATGGTAGAGCATTACTCGCGACAAGTAAGGTTGCAGGATCGTACCCTGCCGGTAAGCCAGACACGGTTTTTTCTTTCGACATATCCGTCTGCTTACATTTCAACTCCACTCCCCCCTTCGGGTAGGGGTTAGAATATACCCGAGGTAAGGCATGCCTGTCGTAAGCGGCGACTAAAATCCACCCTCCGTATGCCGAGCGCGTAGCGCATACAAACTATGCAATAGACAAAACGAAAGATATCATTACCCCAGGTGGCAATCCAGTTTCACTGGCAAATCCACCCTCTTCGGAGTTATGCTCTACGGATTCTGGGGAGAGCCATTTATTGCTTATAAATCCCTTTTTGAAAAAATCAAGGGTGCCTCGATCTCCACCAGCTGGATCGAAGGTCTCCGGGGAAGGAAGTCTGCCGGTTAATCAGGACTCAGCGAAAAATAAATGCTTTGAAGCGGAAAACAACGAACTCCGTGCTAAGCTTAATGAAGTGGAACGTCTCTACCATGAGCTTAAAAGCGAAGTAGATTCTTTACGTAAAGAAAATGAAGCCTTAAGGAACCCCCATGGTACTATAGTATGCGAGGAAATGCCGAAACGTCAATGTGAATACCAGATGGACGAGGAAGAACTTGCACGCGAAACGAATCCGGTCTTTAGAAAAAGGCTTACCAAGAAACAAATGGCCGGTTCTTCACCCGAAGTAGAAACCGTGCAGCAAAAAGAAGAAACACCAGTCGTATCAAACAAAGCGACAGGAATACCCCAAGAAAAAAACCGCCCGCCAAATGCAATAAATTTTGTTGGGATCGCGGACTACGGAAAGTTGCGAAACATCCTTAAAAATACTCTTGGGACGAAATATAACCTAACATCACTTCGAAAAAACATATGGAAAGTTAACGTCGATGACTTTGATTGATGCTTATCGGTCACTGTCGCAAAAGTTAAATTTAGAGAAACTCCAATGGTTTACTTATGAAAATCACCTCGAAAAGCCGCTGCGGGTTATCGCAAGGGGACTACATCCATCCTGTACCAAGGACGAAATAATACAAGACGTTCAAGCCCAAGGCTTTAAAATTCTTGACGCCGTGAACATAATAAAGAAAGAGAAGCAACGTGCGGACGAGGGCAAAGACTCCGCTGTTGTCCGACGTGGCCTGCAAATTTTTATGCTTTCTTTTGATAGAACTGAAAATATTAACGAAATCTACAAATTTAAATCAATCCTTAACATCAAGGTAAAAATCGAGCCCAAGCGGAAGGGCAACAGGCTAGTTCCCCAATGTAAGCGATGCCAAGGTTTCCGACACATGCAAGCGTTCTGACAGAAAAAGCCGCGATGCGTAAAATGCGCCGGCGAACATCTCTCGACGGATTGCAATGTCAGCAGTCAGGCCCCCGCGGTTTGCACCAATTGCAGGGGAAGTCACCCAGCGAGCTACTGAGGGTGCGAAATTGCCATTGAGTTGCAAAAACGACATGAAGCTCCGAAGAAAAATAGTGAAAATCAGGGCCCAAGCCTAAAACCTCCTAAAGTAGATAAGCCAAAAATCCTTAAGTCGACAAGGGATAAGGGTTTGATTAAAGGCAAACTTCAAAATGCGCAAGAAAACGTCGCTGATCCTAGTTCCCACCGGAGTCAAAAGGGAGAATCCAAATTTGTTGGTCCAAGATCGTACGCTCAAGTCGCGTCACGTGAAAGTAAGCCACAATCGGCCGCATCAGATTCGGTCTCTCAAATTCTAGGCATGATTTTAGAAAAGTTTGAGCAACAGGCGAAACTTAATCAAGTAATATTCAACAAATTGAGCGAGCTCGAGTTTAAACCTCGAAAAGCATTTAAAAAAAAATCATGAATATGGGAAAGTCAATCAAAATAATTACATGGAATGCAAACGACCTTTTGCAAAAAATTGACGAACTAGAAGTATTCCTACGGAAGAATAATGTAGACATATGCCTGATTTCGGAAACCCACTTTAAAAAGGGTTCAGCACGCAAAATAAAAGCTTACATTGACTATCACGTGCATCATCCTTCAGAAAATTCGAGAGGTGGATCCTCTCTCTACATTAAAGACTGCATTAAGCACTCCAAAAACGAAGAAATGGAACTTGACTCTATGCAAATAACCTCAGTCTCAGTAAAATTAAGTCACATAAATTACAACATCGCGACGAGCTATTTGCCTCCGCAGTATCGGCTGGCAGATGAAGATCTTGCTCTGCTCTTTGATTCACTTGGGTCAAACTTTATCATCGGCGGGGACTTTAACGCGAAAAATACTTTTTGGGGCTCTCGGTGCAATTCAACAAGAGGCAGAGCCCTCTTTAAAGCAAGTACAAAACGTGGCGTGATCTTCTTATCGACGGGAAAGCCAACATATTGGCCAACCGACAGAAATAAAATACCTGATCTCGTCGACTTCTTTATCGCCAAGGGGTTACCACGTTACCTTACGAACGTAGAAGAACGCTTGATCTCTGTTCAGATCACTCGGCAGTTCTTTTAAAAATCGGCGGAAGCCTAGCGAAAAAGAATAGAGCGCCTAGATTTACTAACAGCAACACCGACTGGGACGGCTTTAGAAAATACTGCAAAGAAAACATAGCTTTAAATGTACCACTCAAAACGCCACTTGAAATAGAAGACGAATTAAATAAACCCGTGAGAGTTATTCAGAGCGCTGCGTGGAATAACACTTATTTTCGGAGGTCCGAATTATCGAACAGCGGAACAATATATCCGCGAGAAATAGAAGAGCTAATATGCGAAAAGAAGAGAGCGCGCAAGAGATGGCAACGTTCGCGAGCACCTCCGGATAAGACCATTTTGAACCACCTTTCTAACAAACTGAAGCACGAACTTCAAGATTTTAAAAGTCGCGAGACTACTGCTTACCTCGAAAGTTTGACTGCCGATAAAGGTTCGAACTACTCTCTTTGGAAAGCAGTCAAGTCCGTTAAAAAGCCTATAGCACACTCTGCGCCATTAAGAAAAGCCAACGGCGAATGGGCAAGAGAAGACAAAGAAAAAGCGGATTTCTTTGCAGATTACCTAGAAGAAACATTCAAACCGTTTGACGGGGAACTGTTGGTCGAGGAGCTCAATCCTTATGCGGTACAAGATAATTATAGAATAAAAACCGTGTCATTGGCTGAACTTCGTCAAACGATAAATAATCTGAAAAACAACAAAGCCCCTGGCTACGACTTAATTACTAGCGAAATTCTAAAGGAGCTACCGAAAAAAGCTTTGGTCAAGCTACTCTATATCATTAACGGTTCCATGAGAATTTTATAATTTCATAATGGTTCCGAAACCAGGAAAATGTCCAAACGACAAAAAGTCATACAGACCTATTTCGCTACTGCCGATAATATCTACGGTATTCGAGAAACTGTTGCTTAAAAGGTTGCAACCAATCATTGAAGAAAGACGATTGATTCCGGATCACTAATCCGGATTTAGGAAAAAGCCTTCAACAATCGACCAGGTCTATCGAATAACAAACGAAATCGAAAAAGCTCTGGAAGCGAAAAAGATATGTACTAGCGCTTTTCTCGACGTATCGCAAGCCTTCGACGAGGTGTGGCACGAAGGCCTGAAGTACAAGTTAAGGCTTAGCTTACCAGAAAAACTCTATAGAATCTTAGAGTCTAACCTTAAAGGCAGAATCTTTCGCGTAAGGTACGAAAATGAGTACTCGGAATTCAAAGAGATAAATGCCGGTGCCCCGCAAGGAAGCGTTCTCGGCCCAATATTATTTTTGCTTTATACAAGAGACATACCCCACGATGAGGGAACAATTTTAGCTACGTTCGCAGACGACACTGCTATTCTCGCTATTGATACGACAATTGAATTATCAACAGGGAAACTCCAGCGCGCTTTAGACGAAATATGCGACTGGACGAAGAGCTGGCGAGTTGCCCTAAACGAGACTAAGTCAACGCTTTTTAACTTTACTTATAAAAAGATAAACAACAAACCATTATTCATTAACTCGGTACAAATCCCGTACTTAAATGAAGCGAAATATCTAGGAATGATTCTAGACGCGAAACTTAAATGGAAGCCGCTTGTTAAAAAGAAACGCGACGAGCTCGAAATCAGGTTAAGATAAATGAATTGGCTTATCGGAAGATTTTTGAAACTAAGCATATATAAGAAACTGTTTTTGTATAATCAAGTGCTAAAACCATCTTGGCGTACGGTATATAACTCTGGGGTTGTAATTAACCAAGCAATATATCTATATTAGAAACTTTTCAAAATAAGACACTCGGAGCAATCGTAAATGCTCCATGGTACATAAGAAATAGCGATCTACACCGAGATCTTGTAATCGCAACCGTGACTGACGAGGAAACATACTTTGCTCGCTAAACTAAGTACTCGACTTCGCGGACATTGCAACAATGAAATTATCCGAGCTTTGGATCAGACAAATCTTACGCGCCGACTACAACGAATGAGACCGTTAGATCGCACGTGGGTGGGTCTTCTTTTCTGTATAAATATCCTTTGTTAAACATGGTGTGTCCAAATCTTGTTCTGCAGATCTGAACTGATTGTAATCGGCTCAAGGAGCTTTGGTAAGTTACCTTAGACGAAGAAGACTTGTAACGATGCAAAAAAGAACTAGATAGGCTCCAACGTACATTCGCATCTTCGTGTAGTTGGTTGGCTATGTGGTTAAGTATACTTTCTGTAAAAGGAGGAACGGCATACACAAGAGGCAAATTTATAGCTTCACGAGCACCAGAGTCTGCTTTTTCATTTCCCGGGATCCCAAAATGACCTGGTATCCATATCAGATGGATCCTCGGGAAATTGGTGGAGATAATTGCTCGAAGTTTGAGTAAGATCGGCTTTTTGCATCTGTTGTTTTGAATGCTACGTACAGCGCTAAGTGAATCTGTACATATAGCTGTTTTAACACTAGTCCCATTAGCAAATTCAAGCGCTTCAACGAGAGCCATTACTTCTCCAATGAAAGAGTTTTGTTCTGGAATTGTTTGTTTTTGAGATATCATATCGTTAGCTTGGTTGTCCAGTCATAAAACGCAATATCCAGTATTTCCTTGGTAGCAGGAGGCATCCGTGTACTAAACACAACCGAAGTTTTTATCGATGAAAAGCTCAGCAAACTTTTTCTTTCAGTATTGTGCTGGGGTGTTGTCTTTTAGGGTTGTGCTTAGCGAAGTATTGAAAGCCAGTAGCGGAAAAAGCTAGGGTGGTGTCGACGATTCGTAGTCTATGGATTCAGGGACTATGATATTTGAAAGATAGCGACGTTGAATGAAGTTAAAGAGTTGGCATATAAGGATTGGCATATCTTATGCAACGGGCGTAGAGTGTCGATAATGCTCTTTGATACTAATATCGTGAGTGACATGGTTTGCGTGTCTACAAATCTAGGACTTTGTGTTTCGGCCAGTAGAGAATATATAGGTGTAGATGTAGATGTGCTAGCTATTTTGAATCTTGTGAAAAAGTAAAAACGCATTTCAAGACTATTTCAACTAAATACTAGAGCATTCGTGTGCAGGACTTTCCACTGCGTGATTTTGATCCATAACTTTGGGAGCGAGCACTCTTATAGCTGCATTCACGAATAACGGTCCACAGTCCACACATAAGATCAATCAGAGTATACCTATATGTGAGTCGATTGGCGGTAGAGTTGCTTCCGACAGTAACATCAGCAAATTGTAAACTGTAGTAATGTTGTTTTTATTCCCGGGCCCAGGGGAAATTCACCCGTAACTCCCCCCTCTCGATGGCCCTGTTTGTAGCTATGCCGGTCGTAGTGCACCCAAGATCTTGCATATGTAATTGTGCACCCAGAATCATGTATACCTGTACAATGTCAAAATAAAGCTTTCTATTGTTATGTACTTGGGTACTTTTGTGTGTCTCTTTTATTGACGGTTATAGTGACATGTTGCGTTGCGAACAAGGCGTGAGAGTGTGAGTCACTTTCCGCCGAGTGTGGCCACGACGTTGTAATATGAGTAACTAATAAGATAAGTGACAGATCAGAATCAAAGGATACGAGTGCTCTGCGTTGGCAGCTACACGCACAGGGTGTGGAGATGTTTTATGAGAGTGATCTGCAATCTCGGCTGCACAGACACAGAGTGTGCATATGCAGGCGTAAGGAAGTATGCTTGTGAGCTTTGAGGAAGGGCAGTTGAGTTCTGTCGGTCGGAGATGCAGGATATTTTCTAGCAATTTTAAATAAGCTATAATGTTCGTAGACTCGCTTTGTTTCGCTAAAGAGAAGGACAATGTCAGAAAGTGACGCGCTTAATTTCGTGTCTCCGACATGCCTACCTATGCCTTCCTTTAGCAAAATAAGAAGCGAAACCCCTGGCCAGAAAATTTTCCAAAAGAATTGGAAAATATTCGTGCGTACATAAACAAAATATGAGGGATAAAAACACAAAAAGCACAATGTAGATAGATGCGTACGCCTCTCCACACCAATCCACCTTTTTTATCTTCATGTGCAAAGTGTTAAGCAAAGTGTTAAGTGGGTAGATCGGCACATTCATAAAGAAGGTAGGATGATAAATTAAAAATTTCAACCTTCAATACATCTGCTCCGTCCACATGCGCAAGGCAAAAACACACACATAGTTCTATCGGCTGACATTGACATTGAAAATTACGCAGATAGCCCAAAAGCAAAACAAACAGCAAAATCCACTCCAAGGTCTCTGTTCTTTTATTTTCATGTAGAAAAGGCAAAGAATAAATGAACCCTTTGAATACTCATATGCAGAGTGGATGAATTTTCCCTTTTTAGCATTTACAAAGATTGAGAGAATGAATATTATCTTTTACAGCAACCCATCACTAGCGCCACACCGTGGACTGGAGTGATGGTTACTGGATTCGGCCAAGTGATAGTACTATGGGTTTCCATATACAACGCCCCCACTTACAACTGGTGGACCTTAATTTTCTTTTCGTGCCTACGTAGACCCCGTCGAGTCCTCCGTGGACCCCTGGGGGTCCACCTGGACCACTTTGGGAATCACTGGTGTAGATAGTAGTGCTCCAATTGCTGACAAACACTCTTGCTCGTTTTTCTTTGCACAATTCGAGTACACTGTAAGACCATGTTATAAAGAACCTCATATCAGCGTTTGGGCTATTTTTATGGCTGTGGTCATGTGGGGTCCATTGCTTTTGCGGCAAATGATTTTCATTAGATTCAAGCATTTATCGCAAACTATTTTAGCATGCGCATGCCATTTCCAAGTCTTTGTGCATGCCATTCCAAGGGCTCTCATTTTTTCGAATAGAGGAAGAATTGTGTTTCCAAGATTTATAGCAGAACAACGACAGCTACGTTTTCTACATGCATGTAGAGCTCCAATTTTTTGAGTTGGTAATTACGTGGGGTACCGTGGCGTAGTGGTTAGTGTGTGTGCTTACTACGCCTGGGTTCGAATCCTGCCATCGTCACCTGAAAAAAAAGACTTGTTCTTTTTCACGGTCCCCACCTCCGCGAGGGTCTGACAAGCCCTCCGAGAGTATCATTTGTCTTGAAAAACTTCTCAAAGTGCCGTTCGGATTCGGCAAAAAATTGTAGGTCCCTTTGTATGTAAAAGAAATTAACACACCAGCATACATAGAAGTTGGCCCTGGTTCACCTCGAGCTGTTGCGCCACTCTATTTATTTATTTTTAATTTCGCACCGGCCTTATCGCACCAATTCAGAGCCTTTGAGAGCACGCGGTTGATTTCATCCTCCACATCTTCTGGCTTGCCCGATGCCAAGACAAACAAATTATCTGCGTAAGTTAAGCTCACCTTGATATATTTATAAGTGTTTCCGGGTTCAATAAGTGTTAGTAGTTTATTTACATAGGTGTTATATAAAATTGTTGAGATTGGGGATACTTGTGGAATCCCATTTTGGACTCTCATGGTAAGAGAAAAACGATGGTATAACGGCGAGGACGAACCAAATACCGCTGTCAGGCAGAACGAACCATTCAACCCGGGCGAAGACGTTACCGACAAAGCATACGAACGATACCGCCCACCCGACCTGGAGGAGGTGAAAGTAGCTGTCTCTAAGCTCAAGTGCAACAAAGCTGCCAGAGCAGACGGCCTAGCTGCCGAACTTTTTAAATCCGCTGGCGATGAGCTGGTTAGGAGCATGCACCAGCTCATCTGCAAGATATGGCCTGAAGCCGTTTGTCAACAATCTGATAGGCACATATCAGTGTGGCTTTAGGCCAGGAAAGTCCACCATCGATCAAATATTCACACTGCGGCAGATCTTGGAGAAAACCCAGGAATTCCAAATCGATACACACCACCTCTTCATCGATTTCAAGGCCGCGTATGACAGCATCTATAGAGACGAGCTATATAGCGCAATGTCTAGTTTTGGCATCCCTGCCAAACTCGTCAGTCTGTGCAGGATGACGATGGAAAACTCACGCTGTTCCGTCAAGGTCGGTAAAGACCTCACAAGACAAGGCGACGCGCTGTCATGCGACTTCTTTAACATCATACTTGGGAGAATTGTGCAGAACTTTCGCGCCAACACCAGAGGTACAATCTTTCAAAAGTCCGTTCAACTACTTGCATACGCAGACGACATTGACATAATCGGTAGAACAAAGCGTGATGTTAGTGAAGCCTTCGTGAGTATTGGGACGGAAGCGGCGAATATGGGTTAAGCAGTCAATGAGGGCAAAACCAAGTATATGCTATCATCAAGAAAAGACACCCAACACCGACGTCTTGGACAAAACATCACCATCGACAGCTATAACTTTGAGGTAGTTAGTGACTTTGTCTACCTGGGTTTCGCTATCAATTCAGACAATGACACCAGCGCTGAAATCAAACGAAGGATAACTCTTGCCAATCGCTATTTCTTTGGGCTAAGAAGGCAATTGAGTAGCAAAGCCCTCTCTCGAGCAACTAAAGTATCCATGTATAAGACCCTCATCATCCCAGTCCTGCTTTACGGTGCAGAAGCATGGACCCTGTCAAAAGCGGATGAAAACACTTTAGGCTTCTTCGAGAGGAAAATTCTTCGGACGATTTACGGTCCCGTCTGCATAGACGGAGAGTGGAGGGGGAGATATAACATCGAACTGTACGGGCTGTACAGCGATACCGACCTAGCCAAAAGAGTCAAAACACAACGTCACGATGGCTGGGTCATCTAGAGCGGGTGGACCCAACGCCCCGGCCCGGAAAATCTTCGAATTCGCACCGCAGGGACTACGCGGTAGAGGAGCACCGAGACTCAGGTGGCGCACGCAAGTGGAAGGGGACCTCAGCCAACTTCGCGTGTGAAACTAAAGACGGCTAGCTAGAGACAGAGCTGGCTGGCGAAGCTTGTTGGCTGAGGCCCAGGTCCACCCCGGACTGTAGCGCCACCTTAAGTAAGTAAGTAAGGTAAGAGAAAAATGTCCATTAACCTAAACCATTATATTATAGATAATGAACATAAGCCAACCACATGTAATTACATTCAAATGATCAAGTCGTTACACGTAGTCAAACAGCAATGCGCGAAATTCAGTAACACAAGTCTTCTATGCGTCATTCCTAATCAGCTACAAAGAATAGCAACGAATATAGCATACGAAAAGGCGAAACTAGTGAGGTGGTCGGATTTGGACTTAGAGTCAAACGTGTTCACTGTAGCTCAAATGGTAGAGCATTACTCGCGACAAGTAAGGTTGCAGGATCGTACCCTGCCGGTAAGCCAGACACGGTTTTTTCTTTCGACATATCCGTCTGCTTACATTTCAACTCCACTCCCCCCTTCGGGTAGGGGTTAGAATATACCCGAGGTAAGGCATGCCTGTCGTAAGAGGCGACTAAAATCCATCCTCCGTATGCCGAGCGCGTAGCGCATACAAACTATTTAATGGACAAATCGAAAGATATCATTACCCCAGGTGGCAATCCAGTTTCACTGGCAAATCCACCCTCTTCGGAGGTAGGCTCTACGGATTCTGGGGATTCTATGAATCCCTTTTTGAAAAAATCAAGGGTGCCTTGATCTCCACCAGCTGGATCGAAGGTCTCCGGGGAAGGATGTCTGCCGGTTAATCAGGACTCAGCGAAAAATAAATGCTTTGAAGCGGAAAACAACGAACTCCGTGCTAAGCTTAATGAAGTGGAACGTCTCTACCATGAGCTTAAAAGCGAAGTAGATTCGTTACGTAAAGAAAATAAAGCCTTAAGGAACCTCCGTGGTACTATAGTATGCGAGGAAACGCCGAAACGTCAATGTGAATACCAGACGGACACGGAAGAACTTGCACGCGAAACGAATCCGGTCTTTAGAAAAAGGCTTACCAAGAAACAAAGGGCCGGTTCTTCACCCGAAGTAGAAACCGTGCAGCAAAAAGAAGAAACACCAGTCGTATCAAACAAAGCGACAGGAATACCCCAAGAAAAAAACCAACCGCCAAATGCAATAAATGTCGTTGGGATCGCGGACTACGGAAAGTTGCGAAACATCCTTAAAAATACTCTTGGGACGAAATATAACCTAACATCACTTCGAAAAAACATATGGAAAGTTAACGTCGATGACTTTGATTGATGCTTATCGGTCACTGTCGCAAAAGTTAAATTTAGAGAAACTCCAATGGTTTACTTATGTGGATGATTTTGCTGTTGGTTTTGGGCCTAATACTCCAGTTAATTTGCGGCTTTGGTTGTATACCCTTCGGCCACCACCAGATTTGCTCTACTATAGGTTTTTTGTGAAGCTGCCCAAAAAACTTAGAGCTCGTTTCTATAGAAAAACAGGTGCTATCATAAGATGAAAAATTGATGAGAAGTTGGTGGTTTTCGCTTTCGATTTCCCTTTTTTCAGGATCTGCAGCAGTGCGAATGTTTGATCAACCGTGGACTTTCTTCACATAATGCACTAATTTGGACTCCTCTCCTCAGTCGGCTGACAAACTAATTGAGGCGCTCACAAGGTACAGCGGAAAAGAGAGTTATGCTAAATGCTAAAGAGGCCGCTGCAGAGCTGCTTCTGTGGTTGCCTCAACTCAGAGGGTTCCTTTTCTTAAGGGTCGGGCGAACAGTGCTGAAGTTTTTTCATCGAGCATTCTTCTCTTAAATCTTGCCGATAAGTTGGTGCATACTCCTCACCAGTTATGCTCTCTAAGGTAAATTCTAATAAAGTTGAATTAGGGGTTAGAAGGAAAGAAAAGTTGAATTAGGGGTTACCCTTACCCCGAAGGGTAGGTTACCCTTACCCCGAAGGGTAGCATATTCTAACCCCTACCGAGGTAAGGCATGCCTGTCGTAAGAGGCGACTTAAATCCACCCGAGCGCGTAGCGCATACAAACTATGCAATGGACAAAACAAAAGATATTATTACCCCAGGTGGAAATCCAGTTTCACTGGCAAATCCTCCCTCTTCGGAGGTAGGCTTTACGGATTCTGGGGAGAGGTCATTTATTGCTTATTAATCCCTTTTTGAAAAAATCAAGGGTACCTCGATCTCCACCAGCTGGATCGAAGGTCTCCGGGAAAGGAAGTCCGCCGGTTAATCAGAACTAAGCGAAAATAGAAAAAGAAGAAACACCGGTCGTATCAAAAAAAGCGACAGGAATACCCCAAGAAAAAAACCGCCGACCACCTTCAATAAATGTCGTTGGGATCGCGGACTACGGAAAGTTACGTAACATCCTTAAAAACACTCTTGGGACGAAATATAATTTAACATCACTTCGGAATACCGTATGGAAAGTCAACGCCGATGACTCTGACGCCTATCGGTCACTGTCACAAAAGTTGAACACAGAAAATCCAATGGTTTACTTATGAAAATCACCTCGAAAAGCCGCTGCGGGTTACCGCGAGGGCACTACATCCACTACATCACCATCGACAGCTATAACTTTGAGGTAGTTAGGGACTTTGTCTACCTGGGTTCCGCTATCAATTCAGACAATGACACCAGCGCTGAAATCAAACGAAGGATAACTCTTGCCAATCGCTATTTCTTTGGGCTAAGAAGGCAATTGAGTAGCAAAGCCCTCTCTCGAGCAACTAAAGTGTCCATGTATAAGACCCTCATCATCCCAGTCCTGCTTTACGGTGCAGAAGCATGGACCCTGTCAAAAGCGGATGAAAACACTTTAGGCTGCTTCGAGAGGAAAATTCTTCGGACGATTTACGGTCCCGTCTGCATAGACGGAGAGTGGAGGGGGAGATATAACATCGAACTGTACGGGCTGTACAGCGATACCGACCTAGCCAAAAGAGTCAAAACACAACGTCACGATGGCTGGGTCATCTAGAGCGGGTGGACCCAACGCCCCGGCCCGGAAAATCTTCGAATCCGCACCGCAGGGACTACGCGGTAGAGGAGCACCGAGACTCAGGTGGCGCACGCAAGTGGAAGGGGACCTCAGCCAACTTCGTGTGTAAAACTGGAGACGGCTAGCTAGAGACAGAGCTGGCTGGCGAAGCTTGTTGGCTCAGGCCCAGGTCCACCCCGGACTGTAGCGCCACCTTAAGTAAGTAAGTAAGGTAAGAGAAAAATGTCCATTAACCTAAACCATTATATTATAGATAATGAACATAAGCCAACCACATGTAATTACATTCAAATGATCAAGTCGTTACACGTAGTCAAACAGCAATGCGCGAAATTCAGTAACACAAGTCTTCTATGCGTCATTCCTAATCAGCTACAAAGAATAGCAACGAATATAGCATACGAAAAGGCAAAACTAGTGAGGTGGTCGGATTTGGACTTAGAGTCAATTAATAGCTCAAATGGTAGAGCATTACTCGCGACAAGTAAGGTTGCAGGATCGTACCCTGCCGGTAAGCCAGACACGGTTTTTTCTTTCGACATATCCGTCTGCTTACATTTCAACTCCACTCCCCCCTTCGGGTAGGGGTTAGAATATACCCGAGGTAAGGCATGCCTGTCGTAAGAGGCGACTAAAATCCACCCTCCGTATGCCGAGCGCGTAGCGCATACAAACTATTTAATGGACAAATCGAAAGATATCATTACCCCAGGTGGCAATCCAGTTTCACTGGCAAATCCACCCTCTTCGGAGGTAGGCTCTACGGATTCTGGGGAGAACCATTTATTGCTTATAAATCCCTTTTTGAAAAAATCAAGGGTGCCTTGATCTCCACCAGCTGGATCGAAGGTCTCCGGGGAAGGAAGTCTGCCGGTTAATCAGGACTCAGCGAAAAATAAATGCTTTGAAGCGGAAAACAACGAACTCCGTGCTAAGCTTAATGAAGTGGGACGTCTCTACCATGAGCTCAAAAGCGAAGTAGATTCGTTACGTAAAGAAAATAAAGCCTTAAGGAACCCCCGTGGTACTATAGTATGCGAGGAAACGCCGAAACGTCAATGTGAATACCAGACGGACGAGGAAGAACTTGCACGCAAAACGAATCCGGTCTTTAGAAAAAGGCTTACCAAGAAACAAATGGCCGGTTCTTCACCCGAAGTAGAAACCGTGCAGCAAAAAGAAGAAACACCAGTCGTATCAAACAAAGCGACAGGAATACCCCAAGAAAAAAACCAACCGCCAAATGCAATAAATGTCGTTGGGATCGCGGACTACGGAAAGTTGCGAAACATCCTTAAAAATACTCTTGGGACGAAATATAACTTAACATCGCTTCGAAACAACATATGGAAAGTGATGCTTATCGGTCATTGTCGCAAAAGTTAAATTTAGAGAAAATCCTATGGTTTACTTATGAAAATCACCTCGAAAAGCCGCTGCGGGTTATCGCAAGGGGACTACACCCATCCTGTACCAAGGACGAAATAATACAAGACGTTCAAGCCCAAGGCTTTAAAATTCTTGACGCCTTGAACATAATAAAGAAAGAGAAGCAACGTGCGGACGAAGGCAAAGATTCCGCTGTTGTCCGACGCGGCCTGCAAATTTTTATGCTTTCTTTTGATAGAACTGAAAATATTAACGAAATCTACAAAATTAAATCAATCCTTAACATCAAGGTAAAAATCGAGCCCAAGCGGAAGGGCAACAGGCTAGTTCCCCAATGTAAGCGATGCCAAGGTTTCCGACACACGCAAGCGTACTGCCAGAAAAAGCCGCGATGCGTAAAATGCGCCGGCGAACATCTCTCGACGGATTGCAATGTCAGCAGTCAGGCCCCCGCGGTTTGCGCCAATTGCAGGGGAAGTCACCCAGCGAGCTACCGAGGGTGCGAAATTGCCATTGAGTTGCAAAAACGACATGAAGCTCCGAAGAAAAATAGTGAAGATCAGGGCCCAAGCCTAAAACCTCCTAAAGTAGATAAGCCAAAAACCCCTAAGTCGACAAGGGATAAGGGTTTGATTAAAGGCAAACTTCAAAATGCGCAAGAAAACGTCGCTGATCCTAGTTCCCATCGGAGTCAAAAGGGAGAATCCAAATTTGTTGGTCCAAGATCGTACGCTCAAGTCGCGTCACGTGAAAGTAAGCCACAATCGGCCGCATCAGATTCGGTCTCTCAAATTCTAGGCATGATTTTAGAAAAGTTTGAGCAACAGGCGAAACTTAATCAAGTAATATTTAACAAATTGAGCGAGCTGGAGTTTAAACCTCGAAAAGCATTTAAAAAAAATCATGAATATGGGAAAGTCAATCAAAATAATTACATGGAATGCAAACGACCTTTTGCAAAAAATTGACGAACTAGAAGTATTCCTACGGAAGAATAATGTAGACATATGCCTGATTTCGGAAACCCACTTTAAAAAGGGTTCAGCACGCAAAATAAAAGGTTACATTGACTATCACGCGCATCATCCTTCAGAAAATTCGAGAGGTGGATCCTCTCTCTACATTAAAGACTGCATTAAGCACTCCAAAAACGAAGAAATGGAACTTGACTCTATGCAATTAACCTCAGTCTCAGTAAAATTAAGTCACATAAATTACAACATCGCGACGAGCTATTTTCCTCCGCAGTATCGGCTGGCAGATGAAGATCTTGCTCTGCTCTTTGATTCACTTGGGTCAAACTTTATCATCGGCAGGGACTTTAACGCGAAAAATACTTTTTTAGGCTCACGGTGCAATTCAACAAGAGGCAGAGCCCTCTTTAAAGCAAGTACAAAACGGGGCGTGATCTTCTTATCGACGGGAAAGCCAACATATTGGCCAATCGACAGAAATAAAATACCTGATCTCGTCGACTTCTTTATCGCCAAGGGGTTACCACGTTACCTTACGAACGTAGAAGAACGCTTGATCCCTGTTCAGATCACTCGGCAGTTCTTTTAAAAATCGGCGGAAGCCTAGCGAAAAAGAATAGAGCGCCAAGATTAACTAACAACAACACCGACTGGGACGGCCTTAGAAAATACTGCAAGGAAAACATAGCTTTAAATGTACCACTCAAAACGCCACTTGAAATAGAAGACGAATTAGATAAACTCGTGAGAGTTATTCAGAGCGCTGCGTGGAATAACACTTCTTTTCGGAGGTCCGAATTATCGAACAGCGGAACAATATATCCGCGAGAAATAGAAGAGCTAATATGCGAAAAGAGGAGAGCGCGCAAGAGATGGCAACGTTCGCGAGCACCTCCGGATAAGACCATTTTGAACCACCTTTCTAACAAACTGAAGCACGAACTTCAAGATTTTAAAAGTCGCGAGACTACTGATTACCTCGAAAGTTTGACTGCCGATAAAGGTTCGAACTACTCTCTTTGGAAAGCAGTCAAGTCCGTTAAAAAGCCTATAGCACACTCTGCGCCATAAAGAAAAGCCAACGGCGAATGGGCAAGAGAAGACAAAGAAAAAGCGGATTTATTTGCAGATTACCTAGAAGAAACATTCAAACCGTTTGACGGGGAACCGTTGGTCGAGGAGCTCAATCCTTATGCGGTACAAGATAATTATAGAATAAAAGCCGTGTCATTGGCTGAACTTCGTCAAACGATAAATAATCTGAAAAACAACAAAGCCCCTGGCTACGACTTAATTACTAGCGAAATTCTAAAGGAGCTACCGAAAAAAGCTTTGGTCAAGCTACTCTATATCATTAACGCTTCCATGAGAATTTTATACGTTCCAAGACAATGGAAAGTGGCCGAGGTCATAATGGTTCCGAAACCAGGAAAATGTCCAAACGACAAAAAGTCATACAGACCTATTTCGCTACTGCCGATAATATCTACGGTATTCGAGAAACTGTTGCTTAAAAGGTTGCAACCAATCATTGAAGAAAGACGATTGATTCCGGATCACCAATTCGGATTTAGGAAAAAGCTTTCAACAATCGATAACATATCGAACAACAAACGAAATCGAAAAAGCTCTGGAAGCGAAAAAGATATATACTAGCGCTTTTCTCGACGTATCGCAAGCCTTCGACAAGGTGTAGCACGAAGGCCTGAAGTACAAGTTAAGGCTTAGCTTACCAGAAAAACTATAGAATCTTAGAGTCTTACCTTTAAGGCAGAATCTTTCGCGTAAGGTACGAAAATGAGTACTCGGAATTCAAAGAGATAAATGCCGGTGTCCCGCAAGGAAGCGTTCTCGGCCCAATATTATTTTTGCTTTATACAAGAGACATACCCCATGATGAGGGAACAATTTTAGCTTCGTTCGCAGACGACAGTGCTATTCTCGCTATTGATACGACAATTGAATTATCAACAGGGAAACTCCAGCGCGATTTAGACAAAATATGCGACTGGACGAAGAGCTGGCGAGTCGTCCTTAACGAGACTAAATCAACGCATGTTAACTTTACTTATAAAAAGATATACAACAAACCTTTATTCATTAACTCGGTACAAATCCCGTACTTAAATGAAGCGAAATATCTAGGAATGACTCTAGACGCAAAACTTAAATGGAAGCCGCACGTTAAATAGAAACGCGACGAGCTCGAAATCAAGTTAAGAGAAATGAATTGGCTTATCGGAAGATTTTCGAAAATAAGCATATATAACAAACTGCTTTTGTATAAGCAAGTGCTCAAACCATCTTGGACGTACGGTATACAACTCTGGGGTTGTACTAAACCAAGCAATATATCTATTTTAGAAACTTTTCAAAATGAGACACTCAGAGCAATCGTTAATGCTCCATGGTACATAAGAAATAGCGATCTACACCGAGATCTAGGAATCGCAACCGTGTCTGACGAGGTAACAAACTTTGCTCGCAAATTTAGTACTCGCCTTCGCGGACACTGCAACAATGAAATTATCCGAACTTTGGATCAGACAAATCTTACGCGCCGACTACAACGAATAAGACCGTTAGATCTAGCAGCATAAGATGAAACCGCATAAATTGACGGTATTGTAGGTGCCTTCGTTGGAAGGCAGCCTGCCACACGCGATTACTACAGAAGCTTGAACTACTTGTTAAGGAAACTTAGTCGTAGTCTGACGGAAAATGGGAGGTTTTTTAGTGAGTAAGAATGTCACACTACTATGAGCACGCGCGGCCGGTCTTCGTAGTGCCTATGAAGGTTTTTCCTACCCACGGAAAAAAAAAACTCCACTCTACGACTAAACGTAAAAATAGAGGGGCCTAATTAATAATTATTATAATTATTATCATAATTATAATTATTATCATAATTATTATAATTTACTTAACAAGACATGTGGGCAATAAATTAAAAATAAAAAGATGATTGGTTGGACCTGGATTCGAACCCAGGACCTCCCAATTGTCGGTCATAGGTGCTAGCATCTGCCCCACAGCCCACTTCCATCTCGGGTGTCCAAATAGCCTACATGATCTCTTTGCATAGATAATGCACATAAACCAACAACATGTACTTAACCATTATAACACAGTTTGACATAAGGGAAAAGATGATACGGATAATATATTCGTCTACGACCCATTCTTGGAGTTGCCTGGTTACTGCGAGGATAGTTAATCTCTCAAACGCTTTTTCCAAATCCATAGATAGGAGAACAGAGTGTTTACATAACGCTAGCTCTGAATGCACTGCTTGGTCGAGTGTATTTAGCAGCGTGTGTGTTCCTCTTTTGGATCTAAAACCATGTTGCCCCATATTCAGATGCTTTTCTAGGGTCCATTTCAGTGTGTTTCCAATTATTTTTATACCCCATCCCATAGGATAGGAGGTATATTAAGTTTGATTCATAGTTTGTAACATAGAGAAATAATCACCGTAGACCCCCAAGACCTTAGGGGCAAATGATCGAGACCGAATTGTTAGTCGAATGAGCCATGTCCGTCCGTCCGTCCGACCGTGTGTCGGTAGTCTTTAGGCCTAAAATTTTGAGCTAGGAACTTGAAACTTAATATCTGTTCTTTCTAGGTCCCGAAGCAGTACAAGTGTAAAAATTTTCAAAATCCGCCCACTGACACGCCCACTTTACTTATTAGCATGAAAATTTAAAGTTGTCCTAGGAAGCTGAAATTTGGTACGCGTTATCCTCGCTTAAGTATATTGTGATTGTTGGCATTTAAGAAAAAAGCGAAACCCGTCCCCTTGTAGGCGTGGTCATATAAAATATGCATTCTAATAAACGGTTTTTATTTGATATGTGGAATGCCTAATTTTATTAAAAAGGCTGTGCCGTCTTTATTTCGACAATGCGATTTAATATTGAAGTAGGCCTTATAGTTTTTATATCTGGATGGGGCATTTTTTTGAGAACTTTTGTTTCTTGCAGGGCAATAATTGTACGATTGTATTTGTGTATTAGAATATCCAGAGAAGGGAGGTTGTTAAAAAATCCTCCAATATTCCACTGAATAATTTGTATGTTTATTTCTTTTTTCGAAGAAATTGAGATTTGTAATTGTTTATGGGCTTCTGAAGGGGCGGTTGAAGTATTAAAATCTGCGGGTGGGCTTCGAGAGCGGGTATTATTGCTATATGACATCAACATCGTCGGGATTATTCACTGGGGGAGTGGAATACTACTGATTTTTGTTTATTAGTGACAGCTAACAAGATAAGTTGAAGAAAGTGGTAATGAAAGAGAAAGAAGAGGTTGTTTAGTTGTGTTGTTTGAAATGTTTTTATTAAGACTTTCACTTGACTTATTTGTTCTGATAAGGTTCTCATTATCAGAATCCGCTAGCACGGGTGTAGAGATTAAACTATTTGAGTTAGAGCAATTTACCTGTTCGCATATGTGTTGTTTAGATCTGGTAGTATTGGTGCGGGAAGAGTTTGAGTTTATTTTTTTGGCATCTGTATTTGAGTGAAAAGCTGTTGCGTGTTTTGTGGCGAGGGAGTTAGCGTGAATGGTAGCGGTTTGAGTGTTAGAGTCTCATGAAACGCGATTGCAGTTTTAAAAGGGATGGGGAGGAAGGTTGCAGGTTTCACATGATGCATTGTCATTGCACCTCTTTGCGGTGTGACCCAGCAATTGACAACTGCGACAGCGCATTGGATTCGGAAAATATTCCGAGGCCTGTGTGAAAACAGACTGTTATGGAGCAAAGATTGGATAGGGTCTTAGCAGATAGTAAAAGACCGGCTATTTTTGTGATTTCGCCAATATAAGTAGGCTTCCATCTCGTAGCTGAGTTATTGACTCATAGGCGCTGCTGATGCTGTCGATAGCCTTTTTCTGCATAAGGACACTGAAATTCGTGAAAAGTTTTTCACTGTCAGATGGAGAGATCACAACGAATCTAGGGTTTCAAGAGGCACTGTTAGTAGGGAAAACATCAAATTCAATTGCGGGAGCAGTAAGCTTTTTTCGTCGTTTTGATTTGGGTTCGACAAGTGGCTCTATATCAAGGCCACTAAATCGATTACCCGAGGAAGTACTTGGCCTCCCGGCCATGAAATTATGCGGAAATTAGTCGCTCTGTGCACTTAGATTGTTTGTACTACCAAGCGAAAGGGATGTAAAAAATACTTTTAAATTTATCACTTAAAAGGATGAACCAAATTTGCTTATGTCACGATGAAATCCTTTTTCGACCACAAAAAAAAAATTGTTTTTTCAATTAAAAGACCAAAAATAACTTTGTCATGCAAAATTGAATTTTTATTTAATTTAAATAATTGTCTACGAATGCATTTCGGGCAGACAAAGCTGCTCAGAAGATGCTTCAGAAGCCGAACGCTTTGTTCAAAGCTGCCGATTTTATGTGGAGCGTTGTTGTTGTCACATGGTGCTAAAACGTGAGCTGAAATTGCTGAATGGTTGGTTTGTTTGTTCTTCACGCAGTTGATGTGTTCTTTGTAGCGCATCTCAATCCCCCGTCGCGTCTGACCTGCATACTTAGCTGGACAATCTAAACAGCTGATTTCATAAACTCCGCTCTTCGAAGCTTTTAGTGTTTCGTCTTTCGTAGAGCCAAGAATATTTTTCAATTTGCCGTTGCTGTTGTAGACGATGAATGTGTTCTTACATTTGTTTTCTAACATTTTCCGTAGCTAGTTGGTGATAGCGGGGATGTAGGAAAAAGAAACTCGTTGCTCGCTGTTTGTCCTCTCTGTTTCGTTTTGCCTATAAAGTGTTGTGGTTTCGTCTCTTTTTATCTTGTTTGTTGATTGTTTCTTTATGATATTTTCCACGACCGATTTGTCAAAGCCCCTTCTAGAAAAGGAATGCAATTTTTTTCTACCTCTTCTTCGTAGGTAAAGTTGATGCTTGCATACTGGCTATTTAACGTATTTATGAACATTGAAAATGCCATGATCGAAAGTGCTATTCAATATAAATCGCTGGAAACCAAGGCCAAAATTCGTAAAGCAGCTAAAAACGCCATCAAACGGGTTAAATACACACCACCATTATAAAGCCAACAAACACCTTACAACATGGACGTAATCAAAAAATTAAAAGAAAAGGACGTCTTTTACATTAAAGCGGATAAAGGAAATCAAATCGTTATTATGAAGAAAACTGATTATGAAGAGAGAATGAAAAAATCTATTGCAGAAGATGGTTACAAGATTCTGAACAAATCGCCTTTGAACAAAATGAGTGGCGATCCGAAATTATTAATCAAATAAATCTGCACAACTTTCAGCCTCAACAAATTCAAATTATTGGTCTCCAATCCAGAAGTACCCAAAATGTATGGTTTACCCAAGATGCATAAGCCTGGGTAAAAAAATGGGCGGAAAATAGTGTCCAACGTAAAATCACCACTAGTTAAAATTTCCAAATGGCTTGTTGAAGAACTTGAACAATATGGAAGATTTCACAGTTCAAGTGTGTTAAACACATACGAATTGGTGGATAAAACGAAAGACATAGTCATACAAGACAATGAAACAATGGTCTCTTTCGATGTTCAAGCTCTCTTCCCCACTATTCCAATCAATATAGCCATCGAATCTTTAAAACTACACCTCGAAACACACGGCGTTGACAGCGAAAAAATTATTTTATATTTGAAAACTGCTAAAATATGCATGTTACATAATTGTTTTGTGTTTCGCAACAAATTCTACTATAACGATTTTGGTTGCGCCATGGGGAACCCATTGTCACCGTTGATTGCAGAGGCTTTCATGTCAAAGTTCGAAAGCGAATTGAAGTCCAATAAGCTTTTGCCTCGTATATGGCTCCGATATGTTGACCACGTCTTCAATGTAATAAAGAAAAACACAGCTGATATGGTCATCAATACGTTAAATAGCCAGTATGAAAGCATCAACTTCACCTACGAAGAAGGGGACGAAAAAAATTGCATTCCCTTTCTAGACGTGCTCTGCAGGAAAGCCAACAACAAAATTACATTTGATGTTTACAGAAAAAACACCTCCACAGATCGTTACATCACAATTGATTCTTTTTGTTCCCATTAACATAAAATAGCAGCTTTTCACTCGATGGCTCATCGCGATGGCTCATATAAGATCAAAAGAGACGAAACCACAACACTTTATAGGCAAAACGAAACAGAGAGGACAAACAGCGCGCATCGAGTTTCTTTTTCCTACATCCCCGCTATCACCAACCAGCTACGGAAAACGTTAGAAAAGGAGAACATATTCATCTTCTACAACAGCATCGGCAAATTAAAAAATATTTTTGGCTCTACGAAAGACGAAACACTAAAAGCTTCGAAGAGCGGAGTTTATGTAGTCAGCTAAGTATGTAGGTCAGACGCGACGGGAGATTGAGATGCGCTACAAAGAACACATCAACTGCGTTAAGAACAAACAAACCAACCGTTCAGCAATTGCAGCTCACGTATTGGCGCCATGTGACAACAACAACGCTTCACATAAAATCGGCAGCTTTAAACAAAGCGTTCGGCTTCTGAAGCATGTATACAACGAGAGTCTTTTAGACGCCTACGGTTCGCTATACATATATAAAACAGCTGATCCTATGAACACCGACGGCGAAAATATTGTGTCTCCTTTGTTTACACAAATATGATATATGCATTTTTTATTGTAAAATAAAAAGCTTTCTCATTTTGTCTTTGTTTTTCCATTGTTCACTTTTATTCGTTCTTTTATTTTGGTCATCTTTCGTTAAATTTTGTTAGCACACTGTGTTAAACGCTGATGATGAGCAGCTTTGTTTGCCCGAAATGCATTCGTAGACAATTATTAAAGAATAAAAATTCAATTTTGTATGACAAAGTTATTTTTGGTCTTTTAATTGAAAAAACATTTTTTTTGTGGTCAAAAAAGGATTTCATCGTGACATGAACTTCAAGCGAAAGGGAATTTATAATGGTATAGCAATGAAAATAGCGGGAAAAATCACCAGCAAAAGAGACGAATACTATTCGGGACAAGTTCGACGTTGCCGACTCAAATAGTCAGTGACTGTGAGTTAAGTATAGTATTCTCCGTTTAGAACTCTGAGAACTCTTAGCACTGGATAACGATCCAGTTCATCGTTCCCAAGAAAAAGTTAACTGCTAGCTTTAAAAATATGGCAGACTCCTACAAAATGGAAAGTGTTTTCGCTTGCGTCGAGGTTGCATATGCCTAGTTGCAGTATTCACCATGAAACTGTGACTGTAGTGCTTGATCCGTGCTAGCAGTCCAGTGGTCTTCTTTCAGTTTGGCAAGGAGTATTGTTGGCGCCCTGGCGACTATGTTCAGTAAAAACTCGAACCTGATGATTTCAGTATAATTCTTTTATTGAAAATCCATGTAATAATGGATTATAAAGAATACTAAATCTTAATACAAGGGAGTAAAAATACTTACTAGCAAAAGGTATATACGTAAGGAACAATGTTTTTTATTTTAATACTTTACGATTGTTCAGATCCGGAAAATTTCGTTTCGTTCTTGAAGGCGTGTGGCTATCCAAAGAAAGTAAAATTTGAGCCACCCGGAAAAAGCCGCCATTGCCGACTCTTTCTAACTATTCGCTCCACACACAATGCCTCTTACACTGCCTAACCATCCGCCACCTATCGCTACCTAGCCAAAACTATAAAGGGTTCTGCCAAGTTCGGTAACACTCCCCGCTGTAAGCCAGTCTTTATGGCTGGTTACCATCCTTCTCGAACTTTCGCACATCTAGCACAGTCCAGTTTTACAACAGGACGCGTATATATATAGCGCTCTTGGTCTGTACTACAGCACTCCGTATAACTCCGTCTTTACCGGGCTGAACTTTTATAACTTTACCTTAAGGCCATGATCTTCTAGGATTATTTTGATCTCTTACGATTACAATGTCTCCTTCCTTTATTGGTTCTGCCGAATTATGCCATTCGGTTCTCCGGGTTAAATCAGGTAAGCACTCTCGTATCCACCGTTGACAAAACTTGTTCGCGTACTCCTCACTTGATAGCCAATTTTTCCGAAGTGATGCCCCATCACACGTCATATGCAGTATGCCCTTATTACCATTAGATGATCCCAACAGGAAATGGCTGGGGATAAGTGCTTCTTCGCGCTCAGCCTCAATTGCTACATTGGTAAGCGGTCGGCAGTTCATTATAGATTCGACCTCTGCCATCATGCTCAGTAAGAGCTCATCGCTGCGGTTATTTCATGGTGTTATTTCAGCCAGGGTTTGTTTTACTGACCGTATTAGACGTTCCCAACTTCCACCCATATGCGGCGTCATTGGTGGGATGAAGTTCCATTTTATCACTGCTTCAAATTCTCTTGCTATTGCCCGACTGTCCAGATTTTTAAGCTCAGCTTTCAATTTTTCGCTCGCTCCTCTTAAATTAGTCCTATTATCGTCTTCTGATCTTTACATATAACGGTCCGAGTAGATCGGTGCCTGTGCATGTAAATGGCTGAGTGAATGTTTTAAGCCTTGCTACTGGCAGCTCTGCCATAAGTGGTGTTTTTGGAGCTGCTCTTTTATTTTTACAGCGCTGACAACTTTGTTTGACTTTTACGAGGACAGATCTGAGGCAGGGGATGTAAAAAAATTGTCTTATCTCTCCTCGTTGTCTCGTTATAAAGGTGATGGTAACGGGGGGGAAATTAAGTACAATGAGGTCGGTAACGGGGTGGTGTTTCGGTAGAATCACGGGTCGCTTCACTTCTGTGGGTACGTTTTGGGCTGCATCAATGCGACCGCTGAGACGAATGACTCCGTTTTCATCCAGATAAGGTGACAACTTAAATAAGGGGCTTGTCCGTTTTAAGCCCGCATTCTTTGGCTCTGACCTCTTTGCTAACAGAAGTGTGTAGTTTTCTTTAAATCCTTCCTTTTGACATTCACGATAGAGTCGGTTTTCAGCTCTGACACGTTCGAAATTCGAAAATAGGTCTGAGAATCTTATGGAAGTTCGTCTGATGATTCGTATGTCTATTAATCTGAGTGCGTACATTACAGCTCCAAGCAGTATCTTCCACCTCGAAAAATTTGAAAAACAACTATGGGACTGTTTTGATGCTGCATGTGGGCGTAACAGACATTTACCTCATGGTCTTGCTCCGGGTGTTTGAATAAGTCTTTGCTGACAGGCCAGTTTTCCTCAGATTCATAGAGGAATTCTGGACCGCGATACCACCGACTGTATTGAAGGTAGACTTGTTTTTTTTCTTTGGTGGCATCGTCCGCAAAATTATCTTTACTATCTTTACCATCTCCAATCCTTGATTTCTGAATTCTCCAAGATTTCACCTGTTCTGAAGGCCAAAAAATGTTTGTATTTGCGATGCTCGGAATTTATCCAGCAGAGGACAATGCGTGAATCAGTCCAATTTACGGTTCTCTCAAATCCGATTGAATGGCTGTTGACTATAAATTTCGATAATCTGAGCCCAAGTATTGCGGCTTCCAGTTCCATTGGAGGAATCGAGATTGCTTTTATAGGTCCAACTTTGGTCTTTGCGTTCACCAAGACGCATTCTATCGTGGTTCCATGTGATATCCTTATAAAGGCTGCCGCTGCATATGCTGAGTCACTTGAGTCCACAAACACGTGTAATTGAACACTGCATTCTTTATCGCTGAATCTCAAATAAGTTATGTAAGGTCGTTGAATTTGAATTTTTTTTTTAGAGTTGCAATTAAGTTAACCCAAGCTTTCCGTTTCTCAAAATGTGAGCTCCTTATTTTATCATTCCACCCTATATAAGAACGCCATACATCCTGCATAAAATCCTTCAAAATGATGGTGAAATTCGCAATCAACCCTAGAGGATCAAATATACACATTAAGACTCTTAATATCTCCCTTTTGCTTGGAACAACGTTTCCGGACAATAATTACTGCCTAATTTTGCTACTTTTGAAGGTGAAGAGAAATTCATCTGCTGTTGTTGAAAACCACATGCCCAGCAGCTTCTCTGCACTATCCGCAAAGTTGAGACTCGTTACCGCTTTCTTTTCGTTGATAAGTTTCTTGTTGAGAGAGTTAAGCACTGCTTCCGAATTTGAGCAGAAATTTCGAATCTCGAATCCTGCTTGCCTGTGTATATGGATTACATTCCGCGCTAGATTGATTCCTTCTTCCTCGCTGTCAACACTGTCTAAATAGTCATCGACGTAGTGATTGTGAACAATGGCTTGCACCGCTCGCGGATAATCTTTCCTGAATCTCTGAGCGTTTTTATATGTCATATACTGTGCGCAGTAGGGCGAACAGGTTGAACCGAAGGTCAGTACCAACATTTTTAAAAGTCTCTATCTCTCCCGTGGTTTAGTTCCTCCAAAGAAATCTTTGAGCGTCTTGATCCTTTTCGATGACGTTTACTTGATGAAACATTTCCCGTATATCCGCGGATAATGCAAATTTCCTTTCTCTGAAACGGAGAATCATGGCTGAAAGTTGAAGTGGCCAGTTAAAAGCATTGTATTTAAAGACACTCCTTCTACAGTGGCTTGTTAGGGTTTGTTACAGAACGACAATAGTTACACGGAGCTAACTATTGTCGTCTTCGCATAAGTTTTCCAGTTTCTTGGCGTATCCTTTCTGAACGTATTCCATTACGAGAGTGTTGAGTTTCTCCTCTAGATCTTTGTCTCGCGTAAATTTTCTTTCTAGGCAGGCCAGTCACTTTTCGGCCATATTTCTGCTGCAGTGCACTGAGAAGTTGTCATCTTTTCATAAGAGCGGCACAGAATACCGATTTCCGTTAAAAGATGTTTGAGTTTCAAGCGCTTTCATCGCCCTTTGGTCGTCGGCATAACGCAGAGCTTTATGAGGTTTTAGACCCGCCGATTCTATGTCGAAGTATTCCTTTATCATTTTATTAAGTTCTGCGTCTAGGCTGCCGTGACAATCGCAAACTTGAAAACTATGTTCGGTTTTAGTAGCGTGGCAGGAACTTCTATTCATGAAGCCGTACACTGTCCAGCCTAACCTAGTTTTTGCAGCAACTGGTTGATCATCATCGCCCTCTATGGTTTTAAGTGGAACACCAAGTCTCCAATGTTGCAGTCCAATAAGAATACGTGGCCTAGCTTGGCTATATGATGCTAGTGGGAGGCCTCTTAAATGCTTATATTTCCTGGAGAGCGTTTCTATACTGATCTATTGATCTGGGAGATCCAGGGACTGCACAGTGTGCACTTCGTTCAACGGAAACCTGACTAAACCCTTAACTGCAGATATTTCTGTATTAACATATCTTCATTTCGATGAGTGTTGCCCGTCCATTTAAGGCATAGCGGATCCACCTTGCCTTCTGCATTTAAAATTTGAGCTACCTCTTCATCAACCAACGTTACTGATGACCCATCGTCGAGAAAAGCAAAGATATCGAATGAATCGGTCTCATAGTGTAAGGTAACGGGTAATATTTTGAACAAGGTAGAGGCACCTGGACCACTAAACATCGAGAGACTGCTATGCTCGTTGCTTACGGTACTATTGCTGGCGCGTAACAACTTATGATGTTTGATGTTGCATCCATCTATGCCACATGCTACTGCAGCGAAGCAACGGTTTCAGGCAGCTGCAACAAAGGAATTTGGCTTTAACATTCGACCACCTATCATTGACGTTCATGTTCAGGAAGACATCACACACAGCAACCCATTTACAGCCTTGTTTACACAACAAACATTTCCGAACATTTGTTGCAGTAGGTTCCTTGTGTATATTGACAAATGCTCCTTGCTTCTTTTGCTTTGATTCCTTTTGCTCAACCCTTTGCGTTTGTGGAAAGGTTGTAACCTCTTAAGCGGCCCTTGCTACCTTTCCCAACCAATCGCTGAATGTCGATAAGTTGATTTCTATTAAGTCGGTATTTTGCTTATGTAGGCCCCAACTAAGTTTTAACTGAGATGGCAAGCGCTCAAGTAACTCTTGAACTAAGCATGGGTTGTTCAAATGTGAGCTCAGGCGAGTTGCTTTCATTGTTTCGCAGGCATTTTCCACTAAGAGAGAAACTTCCTATAGACTCCAACTTATCTGCCCTCGGTGGCCGTTCGGACCTTATGGTTTGCAGTAAGGATTGAACTATTGCTTCAGGGTGCCGACATAGCATCCGCAACGTCGCGATAATATTGTCGACCTGATCGGGGTGCAGGAGCTTGAATTTTACAGCGTTAAAGGTGTCACCCTTTAGGCAACGTTGTAGCTGAACGAGATTTTCTTGGTTGACTAAAACCGCACATTTGAGATGAATTTTCCCACCAACTAAAGTTGTGTTCACTTTCCTTTGGCTATCAAGTGGTAAATTGTTGGAGCGTAGCGCAGTTGTAGGCGATACATAAGAAAGTGGTAATGCTGATGATGAAACTAACTTTGTTTTTTTTTTCGAATGACTGGACCTTTTTACACAATGGCAATGACTCTTCAACCCACTCTCCTACTCGCATCTCGTCGAAAGACACTTCGCTAGCATCCGACTCATCCTCAGATATATTTTGCTGTAGTATTTGATATTTTTCATCCAGATACTCCTGATCCCTCTTTGCTTTTAACTTCATCTCCTCTTCCAACCTACTTAACTGAAGTTTTGTTTGCATCTGCGACGATGCAGTGGATTTGGACCTACACAAACGCGAACGAGGCCTTTGAGAGTCTGATGGTTCCACATACGAATCAGCCTTGTCGTGATAAGGGGTAGTTAGTTTAAGCACGGGAGTTGTGGCCGATTTAGGCTTGAGTTGTTGGGAAGGACCAACAGTATTGACAAACATCTGTTTCCTGGTTATCTGTTTTCTGGCTATCTTTTTTCTGGCTATCTGTTTGCGGACAGGCGGTACAAGACTACGGTTCATTTTCAATTTCTGAGGCGCACGAAAAATGATATCATTCACTGCAGTGGTCGCACTAAACCATTGGCTCATACTCGTCGGGCTTGGATCACTTTTGGCAATGCGTGCTCAAATGATTTGGTACCTTTTCGAGACATAGTGTATATAGCAATATAATTATAAGAGTGACTTTGAAAAGGCTTTCCTGATTCATGGCTCGCTGTGATGAATTGACTTGTCTTGATGACTTGGTGTACTGATGCTCTGGTCCAATGATGATGCTGCTTCAGAAACACGTAGCGACTGATGGCCTTGATGTCTGATGGCACTGAGGCACTTTCAGAAGATGTCTGTAACACACGGCGACTGTGTCTTATTGCGCTGCGGCACTCTCGGAAATCCTTCGTTACACACGGGGCCTGGTGGCTTCGACTCTGATGGCACTGATGCACTTTCAGAAAATATCTGACAGCTTTGACTTGTGCCCTGAAGAACACACCGTGACGATGGCTTTAGCTCTGATGGCGCTGAATTCAGAATGCCTGGCGACTAGCAGCTGTTTCTGTGCACAAAAGGCACACGGTGACTGTGACGGATGCCTGCCGGATGCCTGACTTTCAGATCCTGCTCCTGGCGGCTGAATCCAGCTTTGTCTGGCGCAAGAATACATGGCGACTGTGGCGGCTGTCTGCCTTCGAAAATTCTTGGCAGTTGTGTCTTGTGCCCTGACGAACATGCGGCGACAATGGCACGGCGATGTCTGATGTTATTGTGGCACTTTCGAATCTTGCTATCCTGGCGGCTTGCAGCTATGTATTGTGCCCTGACGAACACGCGGCGACAATGGTACAGCGATATCTGATGGCGCTGTGGCACTTTCAGATCCTGCGCCTGTCGGCTGGCAACTGTGTCTTGCGCAAGAACACACGGCGATTGTCTGATGCGCAAGGGAACACACGGCGACTGTGATGCGCAAAGGAACACACGGCGACTGTGACAGCTGTCTGCCTTCAGGAGTTAATGAAAGCTCTGTCTGGCGCAAAAACACACGGTCTGTCTGGCGGCACCAACGATGCAAAATCGATTTAGGTTTGTTGGCACCCTGGCGACTATGTTCAGTAGAAACTCGAACCTGATGATTTAAGTATAATTCTTTTATTGAAAATCCATGTAAATATGGATTATAAAGAATACTAAATCCTAATACAAGGGAGTAAAAATACAAATTAGCAATATGTATACGTAAGGAACAATGTTTTTTATTTTAATAGCTTACGATTGTTCAGATCCGGAAAATTTCGTTTCGTTCTTGAAGGCGTGTGGCTATCCAAAGAAAGATAAATTTGAGCCACCCGAAAAAAGCCAACCCGGCAAACCCGTTTCCATGAGAAGGGCGTAGTTGGGTGTATTATTCGGTAAGATAAAACATTTTTTTAAAAAGAAGCGTTAAAGTTTTTCGGTTGGAACATGTTCAAAATAGTCCTACATTTGTGCGCAGTAATGCATTATCGTCTTTGCAGCAGCATTGTATATTTTAAGTTTAGCTGAGGGTGGGATATTTTTATTTCTTATGAAGTTACGGTCTATACGAAATTTACCCAGGCGCGAATAAAAGTTATCCTTTTTTTTTTTTTTTTTTGAATACTAGGTCCATCCTAGTTCCATCCTAGAGGCTAAAACTCCAAAATCTTTCAAAGATACCAATACGCCCTCTATAGCAGGTACATAATACCGAAGTAGCCGATATTGGTTATGCCCGGCTTATCAAGTGTGTACACACAGTGAAGGATAAGTCTTATTAAAAGTTATCTCATAATTTAATTTATATTATATTTGTAAATTATTGATCGAATTTTTTTTACAGAAGCCGTGTCTTACATGTTGATATTGCATGGTGGATATAACTACTCAAACTATTCCAATAAAAAATCTAAAACGCTTCTGATTCGTCTTCGTCCCGTTACGAAGCTATATTATCTAAAATATATGTAGGTAAATTAATTTTAATTTAAATAAAACCACTGTTGTACCATTATTGTTATTATTGTTAAGTTGGGCTTTGCACTGCGACCTGTTGGTCTATTGGGGGGGTATATTACCCCTACTAAGCCTTGGAGAGGTTAATTCTTCTCAAAGGAACTTCCCTCACACTATAATGCATTACTTAATTATACCGAGGGTACCTATGTGCTCCTGTTTGGCCTTGACTGAAAGAACTCATTTTTATAGCACATTCTCTAGTCCAGTTTCACGTAGGAATCTGAGAATGAGAAGTGGGTCCAAGGTGGGTATATCTCTGTCTGGTATCTGGTATTGGCATAGACATTTCATTCTCTTATGGTTCAGAGCCCCACAGGATTGCAAAATGTGTTCCGGAGCTTCACTAGCCTCATCACAAAATCTGCATGGGGGCTCCTCTCTTACGCCATTTTTCCTTAAGTGTTCCCGGAGTTTACAATGCCCCATTAGGTACCCTGTGAGAATGCGAAGATTAATTTAACTAAGACCGATGTGTGCCTTGAATCTTCTGTGGTTCTAGTTCCCTAGAAGTTTCTTTGCTTGCCTTAGACCTTGAAGGCTTTCCCACATCTTAGTTCGGTTTACCTTCTCTGTTATCCTGAATTCTTCATTTAGGGTGTGTTCTCCTATTCCGCAGAAAGGTTCAGGTCCTATGAAGAGTTCTGCTTTTCGTAAAACCATGTGGTTTGATGACGTTAAGCTTTCGTTCAGGTAAATTCGACAGTCAGAAGAAAGTCCAAAGTCGCGTAAAAAAAAGTGTTTTTTGGTGTTTTTATATTGCTGGTTAATAAAAGGAGCATCGTCACGGTCCATACAAAATTTACACAGACGCGATTAAAAGTTATTTCATAATTTAATTTATACTATTTTTGTTAATTATTGATAGAATTTTTTTACAGAAGCCGTGGCTTACATGTTGATATTGCATGGTGAATTTACATTCACCGGCAAAACAAACCGCCCAAAACTATTCAAATAAAAAATCAAAAACGCTTCAGATTCGTCTTCGTCCCGTTACGAAGCTGTATTACTAAAAATATATGTAGGTAAATCAATTTTAATTTAAATAAAACCACTGTTGTACCGTTACCCACAATTGAATTTTAGAAATAGGGTGTTTCGTCATTACCAACAAAGCAGCGCAAACAACACGCACTAGCAAAGTGCGAAATATGTATAAAGACGCTTATGATATTTAAATTTCTTTGAATTTTAAGTGTGTAAAAATATTAAGAAGTTTCTTACAAGGTTTACAGGGCAAATCGGGAATTTAAAACGGTGATAAAACATTATTTATTTACCCAAGCCTCGACGAGTTTATTTGACACCTGATCTGATTAAAAGATCTGATCGACCGCTTTTTGACCTTCCGAAACATAAATTATTTTTCTCACGAAGCAAGGCGAAATAAGCCCTAAGCTATTGGAAGCAAGGTCTTTTAGTATTATAAAAAACAGTGGAGATATGTTAAGGGTAAATCTTTACTCCCGTTACTTGAAAGTTATATGAAAAATAACTACATTAGCCGTATCCCCCAGGCGAGGATGAATAAATATTTTTTTATGATTGTTTGATGCTCCTTTGATATATATTTTAATCGTCTTTGTATAGGTACAAGGTATAGGTATCGCATCTTATGCGCTGCTTTTATAGTTTACTATTTAAGAAGCCTATCGTACGACAGTAACAACGCAGGACACATCGATTAAAATTATATACATATAAAAAAATTGCCCTGTGCCCGACGCATTTTGTGTCCAACCAACCCCACGTGAACCGACCACTCTCGCGATGAACAACCTTATCACATAACTTGGACCTGTAAATAGCGCTTTGAATACCTATGCACATATCACTTTATTGTAGGGGAACTTTATATATCTCAGTTTTAACATTTTACTTTTTACTTTGGAGTAAAATGATATGCTTTATGAAAGAAGCCCTTTTATTGGTTACTACCAGTCCAGTACTACCAATGAACCCATGTAATACTGTAATGAGCGCAAAGAATTCTGGAGGAAGTGGGCTGGAGCTGGAAGGATCCTTTATAAAAGGGATGCATATCATTTTTCGGTACTACCAGGCCAGAAACTTCAATGAACCTAAGAAATACTATAATGAGCCCAAAGAATTGTGGACGAAGTGGGCAGGATCCGAAGAAATCTAGATCACATAGAATAGGTAGATCAGGTCGGTACGAGATAAAGAACAGACTTGTTAGTTCACCTCTAAGTTTAAAAATTGTGCTGATCAAATGCATAGAGTAACGGTTATGGAAGTAAATTGAGCCGTTTTCAATGCGGTTGAATTTCAGCCTGCTGTAAATCAATTGGTGTTGCGATGCGCGCGTTTCATCCAAAAAAAGATCATATAAGACGTTGCCTGCTTTTATTAAAAACGCTTGTTAACAAAGGCTTTATCGATACAAGTTGTGTGTTTGCCGAAATATTCAAATTTTCTCCAAAGTTCGCAGTCAGCTGCTCCCACTCTTGTACCAGGGTACCTCTTTTCGAGACTATGTGCTTCCAGCACAATCCTCGGCAGCCTTCCTTCTTCCATCCTCGCGACTCCTGCAAGGTTGTCAGCATGCAGCTTAAGTGTCAAAAAAAAAAGCGGTGGAAAACATTATTCCAAGTGAAGCATGTAGATTGGGGTGCATGTAGGAAGCCTAAAGATTCGCTTTGAAAAATATCTTTGAAATTTTTCAACTTCCTCGAAAAGCAATAACCCCATAAGCACGCCTAGATATTTGTTCTCTTTCACAACGTCAACGCCTTCACCCTGATTAAACCACTTTTGGTTGCGAGAGTATCTTCCGCGATCGTCTCCGAAGATCATCACATTGGATTTCGATACAGTATTTTTGAAGATGATTCATAATAAGCTGTAATCCATCGACGGTCTCCGCCAAAAAGACTGTCATCAGCAAACTTTAACGCCGAAATCCTCGCGCCAGCCAATTAATACCCACCTTCTACTTCTTCTACGATGTCGCTAGTGAATAAGATGAAAACAACGTGCTTAAGGTGCAGCCTTGCTTGACACCCATATGCGATGCGAATTCCTCCGACATAGACTCACCACTCCAAACGTAAGCCACGTTGTCCTCGTACTTCGCTTTTAGTTGATGACCTTGCTTGATAGTACAATTTTGTACAGCTTGTAGAAGAGAGCTTCCCTCGCTATTGAGTCAAAAAAAAGCATAGAGTTTCTGTCTGCTGCGTTTAATAACGTCCGCAATGGTTGTTAGGGTAAAGATGTGGTCTAATGTTGAGTAGTCTTTTCTGAACATCGCCTGGTAATCATTAAGGCGCCGAAAAGTTTTGCTGAGGTGTTTAGAAAAGAGATGCCCCTATAGTTTGCCGAGCTATCCAGTTCGCCCTTTTTGTGCAAGGGAAAAATAATAGCTTTCTTGAAGCTTTCCGGGACACTGGCTGTATCAAATATTCTGTCATATTCCCTTATAAGCGCAGTTAGAAATTCGGTTGACCTATTCTTGTAGAATTCAAATGGGATCCGAATTCGAATGGGAACCATATAATTTTTCGGTACTACCAGGTCAGGAACTTCAATGAACCCAAGTAATACTCTAATGAGCCCAAAGAATTCTTGAGGAAGGCGGCAGGAGCTGGAGAGATCCTTTATAAAGGGAATCAATATAACTTTTCGGTTCTACCAGGCCAGGAACTCCAATGAACCACTACCAAGTCAGGAACTCCAATGAACCCAAGTAATACTGTAATGAGCCCAAAGAGTTCTGGAGGAAGTCGGCAAAGAGCTGGAAGAATCCTTTATAAAGGGGAACCATATCATTTTTTGGTGTTACCAGGCCAAAACCTCAAATGAACCCAAGTAATACTGTAATGAGCCCAAAGAATTCTGGAGTGGGCATGAGCTAGAACGATCCCTTAAAAAGGGAAACATCGATACTAACAGATACTAACAGGTTAGGAATACCAATGAACCCCAGGAATACTGCAATGAACCCATGGAATACTCCAGTGAGCCCAAGGAATTCTCGGTGAAGTGGGCAGGAGCTGGAAGGAGCCTTTTTAAAGGTCAATTTTTCGGTACTAACAAGGAATACTGCAATGAAGCCAAGGAATACTCCAATGGGCCCAAGGAATTTTGAGAGAAGTGGGCAGGAACTGGAGGGATGCTTTATCAACGGGAAGCATATCACAGCTTTGTCGGTACTTCCAAGCCAGGAACTCCAATGAATCCAAGGAATACTGTAATGAGCCTGAAGAACTCCGGCGGAAGTGGGCGGGAGCTGCCGGGTCACACGACTTCGACTTGTCATTTGGCGAATGTACGTGACATACTTACGCACATAGCGCTTTATTATAAAGCGGATAATGACGAATCACCCTGTTAATAAGATTCTGTTGTTGGTAACTGTACTGTTTGGGTTTTATTAAAGATAATATTGATTAACCTACGTTTTTTATGACCATTATGTTGGCATTTGTCCAAACGTTTAGCTATACGTTAAATTGAAAATTGTGAGAATGAATGTCTTTATACCCTTTGCGACTACTGTACGTAAGCGTACATTATTCATCGTTTGCGTAGTAGAAGTATAGCAGTGGTAGTGTTTTCCTTGAAGTTTTTATTGAAACTGAACAAACACCTTACGCAAAGGAGGCCCCTGTTGTCTAGTTACTGTTAAGAAGTTTTGTACCCATAAAAAACGTTTATATTTTCATGATAGCCACTGATATTAAAAAAACATTATATGAATTAATTGTGCACATTATAATAAAATATATAAAATAAAATTTCTTTGCTTCAGGCCTGCGTCACATTTGACGAGTCTGCTTTAACATTTTGCTTTTTTCGGTAACGGCATTAAGTTTTATAATTACTGCCGTGTCCTCATTTTCATCTTTTGGTTCTGCGCAAAAAATGTCCTTAAGTGTCGGCAGCGGTGTGACAAAAATAAATCTGCGGGAAAGTAAATCGCATGAGAAAATACCGTTTTCCACCTTTGTTTGAAATAAAAAATAACCGATCAATACGGGTCTAAGATCTCGTGACAACTGACTTCATTTAAAAAGAGCTGCAATTTATAATAATTACAAGAATGATTTTAAGTATATAAACATTAAGTATTTAAACAATGTAAAAAAGCAGGAAATGTGTGAATGTATGATGTATAAATGTATGCCGAAATTGAATGTGTGAAAGGTTTGAATTAACCTACGTATGAGAATACGCGCAAATTATAGGAAAGAACAGGGTGTATCTTTAATTTTCAACATCCTCCGGTCGCGCCTGCTGGTGCACCTCCAGCGGATACAAAAGTTGAATAGCACGACGAAACCTTCTGCCGTCAGCAAACCGCACTTCACATGACCTGATTTTGTTATCCCTTCCGGGGTAGCATACCTCGACTAACGCTAGTTTCCAGTGTACACGGGGAGTACTGGCGTCATTTACCAAAACGACATCACCAGGTTGGATTTCTTTCGAAAATGTATACATGGCGTGATGTGCTGAACGTAAAAGCTTGAGATACTCCGCTTTCCATCGCTTCTTTAGAAAGGATGTGTGATGCAACCTTGACTTCCAATTGCTTCGGAGATCCGAGGCAATCATTTGGCCTTTGCTCTTGTTATCAGTTACCTTGGGGCGATTAATAAGAAAACATTGAGGTGTTAAAGGGGCCAAATCCATGGGATCGTTACTCACGTACGTTAAAGGTCTCATGTTTATAATTTGCTCAGCTTCAGTAAGAAGGGTGTAAAGCTCTTCGTTGGTAATTTTGGCCTTCCAAATAGTGACTTTAAGAACTTCTTTCATGTTTTTGACCAACCGCTCCCAAAAGCCCCCCCCACCAGGTGCTCTTTCCACGCTGAATTTCCAAGTTATTCCACGGTTACTTAGATACCCGTAGTTAAAAAATCTCGTTGTTAAAAATTTCTCCCAAACTCTTTACGTCGGTTGCGGCCCTTTTAAACGTCTTCGCATTGTCCAAATAAATAGTAAGCGGCAAACCCCGCCTTGCTTTAAAACGGCGTATGGCTAAGAGGCAGCATTCTGTCGTCAAGTTGAGAACTAGCTCTAGATGCACGGCACGGATAACGGAACACGTAAGCAACATTATGTAGACTTTGCTTTGTTATCATCTGAACGTGTGAAAAGAGGCCCCGCAAAATCCACTCCCACAGTCTCGAAAGGTCTTGATGCTTGAAGTCGATCCCTCGGTAGAGGGGTGAAGGTTTGGGACCCAGGTTTTCCCCTGAGTCTGCGGCAAAGTGGGCATTTAGGGCATCGATGATCTTTTTTATCAGCTGTCGTGCAGCCAGCAACCAGAATTTTTCACACAGACGAGTCAATTGCACAGCTGTGTTCACACCACTGTGCACGGGCCACTCGTGGAAGTAAGTAGCGATTAATTTGCTCAAATAACTGCCCCGTGGTAAAATTACGGGACTAATGACGTCGAGCGATTCGTCTAGTTGCGTCAATCGGGTTCCAAAACGCAGCAAACCATGGTCATCCAAAAACGGATTTAACGTCCGGAGGGTAGAAGATCGAGCTATAGTTTTCCCCTCCTGCAAAGATAAGATTTTTTCGAAAAAAAATAAACTGAAAATAGCTTATCCAGTATGTTTCCGCATTCTTCATCTCAATTGCTTGCAAAAACCTTGAGGTATGAGTTTTCCTGCCATTTTTTTCCGCCCAAGCGGGGCACAACTTCTTAAGAACAACATTTACACCTCGACGTACTTGGGCTGTGATTCTGAGCAGCTTCTTATAGTGCCTAATGGATTCATACTGCAGCAGTGGTTCTGAATATTTGGCTGGAGTAAAAATATCTTCATTCAGAACAGGCAGCAACACAGGAACAGAAGCATCCACATGCGACAAATTTCCCAATGGCCACAGGGACTTGTCTTCTTTTCAATTTTTCGGTGGATATCCCTCTGGTTGAGACTGGCTGGGTTTTCTGTCCCCGAACAATGATGCCAGTTGTTTACATCTGTAAGCTCTTGGATTTCTTTAACTCGGCTAAACACGTACGGCTTCCATTTTCTGGCACCTCCTTGAATCCAGTGAAGCGTGATCTGCGAGTCCGTCAAGTAGAATCTTTGTAATGGTAATTGTAACTTCTTCATGTAAGAGCATAATCGGGCAGCAACCAATGCAGGGTTTGCAATACGGTTTTCGTAGCAGGATCGGTCCACTGGTGATTTGATGGCATATCTCACTGAAAAGTGGAACCATTCCTTGCATATTCATGGTGAAAGCAAGATTGTTGCGCTTGATATTTCAAAAGCATTTGACAGAGTTTGGCATCAAACTCTTTTGTCAAAAATGCGTGCATTTGGAATCGACGAATCTCTTATTCAATGGATTAGTAATAACCTTTCGGACCGTTCAATTCAAGTTGTTTTGGATGGGTTCAAGTCTGCAATTCACAAAATAAGCGCTGGGGTTCCCCAGGGCTCTGTTTTGTCTCCGACTCTCTTTTTAATCTTCATAAATGATCTTTTGTCTGCTACTTCTAATCCAATTCATTCCTTTGTCGATGACAGCAACCTCAGCTTTTCATATTCGTTCTCAGCTCCTCGTCCCTGCTTTTCGAACGTTGAACTGGAACAGCAGCGTATGTCAAACTCATTAAACTCTGACCTTAACAGCATTGTATCATGGGGATCTCAAAATAGAGTAGAGTTTAATGCTTCTAAGACTCAATGCTGTCTTCTTTCATTGAAGCAAAATCGAAACACCCAGCCATTGTCCCTGAATGGCACTTGCATCGACGAAACCGAAACGCTTTCTATTCTCGGTACGTGTGTCAATAACAACCTTAGTTGGAACGACCACATATTCGACGTCGCCAAGAACACTGCGAAATGCCTAGGTTTCCTTAAAAGATGCAAGAAATATTTCACCCCTTCTGATTTGGCTATTTTATATAAGGCCTATTTTCGCCCAAAAATGGAATATAACTCCCATGTCTGGGCTGGTGCTCCTTAAACAACACTGCACCTGCTCGATAGGATCCAGAAACGCGCGATAAAACTCATAGGTGACAGAAATATTGCAAAGTTTATCGACTCACTCGAACATCGACGCAATGTCTCTTGCTTGTCACTGTTTTACCGTTTTTTTTTTTACAAACAGTGTTCCAACGAAATGGCCATTTGCATTCCACCCCTCAAATTATTCAACCGTAATACTCGCCAACGATCGAATGCTCATCAGTTCACCCTTCAGCCGACTTTCGGGCGTACTGTCAAGTTTAGAGGTTCTTTCATAAGCCGAACAACGCGAATGTGGAATGTCCTAACACGACAACTCTTTCCTACGCAATACAACCCACAACTGTTCAAAACAAGAGTGCAGCGGTACCTCTCATCCCTTTGCCCTTCTTCTAATCCTTTCCGCTCGTGAGATGCTAAACATTAAAAGGGTAGCCAATCCTTTATTCGCGAGTACATTATAAAAAAAACCAATGCAGCGGTTAGTTCCAACTTGGGTAACGCGAGATGGTCAGTTTTCGTTTCCTTCAGGGGCGCGACGCGGGCCTTGGCACACACAAACTTAACATTTATTTCTAGACCTGACGTCTGAAGTCTTAGAAACGCTGCTGCTCCAAAGGCCTTTTGGCTTGCATCGGCAAATATATGCATTTCGACGCATGTTGACTCATCATTAGTTTCAAGCCACCTTGGCATTGAAATTTCGGGAATAAATTCTAAATCCTTTAAACAGTCGATGTAGTTTTGGCTCGACTCAGTATCTAATAGCATGCCCCATTTAACTTTGTTGCCACAATGTCTGAAACAACATTTTAAGTTTAATTAAAACTAGGCTTACAAATTCACATGGGTCGAACACTTGCGCAATAACTGTCAGCAAATTTCGCTTGGTAGGCGTCGCCAACGTCTTCAAACAGTCCACGTCAAATTTGATCATCAATTCGTCGCTGTGCACGTTCCATAGAACTCCGAGAGCTGAATGTACCGATTCTTCTGCCACCTCCAAAGAACTCTGAATTTTCGAATTATTGCAACGCCATTTCCGCAGATTCACATAGGCCTTCATAAAAATCTCAGTTGAATCTTTACACAGTCTCTCTGCATCTGCCTGATTTCTGACGCTCTTGACAAGATCATCCATATAACAGACCGTCTCAGCAATTCACATGATCTTGGATATTCCTTTGCCTGCGCGCAAATATGTAGAGCAATTGTTGCAGACAGCAAAAACGGACTAGAAGAAACTCCAAAGATGACACGAGTCATACGATACTCTGCTTCAGATGAAAAGTCAGTGCTCAAATCTTTGTTTTGCTTAAACCAGATAAAGCGATGCCTATCTGTATCTGGTTGGGCTAAAACGATTTGCAAAAACCCTTTTTCAATATCTGCGACTAGCCCAATCTGCCCGATACGGAAGTTCAGCAAGATTTGCAAAATATCTGGAAGGAGGTTCGAACCTGTCCATAAGCATTCATTTAAAGAATATTTACCTGGTAAATGAGACGAGGCATCGAATACTATTCTGATCTTGGTTGTTGTCTTTTCCGGGCGATATACAGCGTAGTGTGGCATGTAGTACAGGTTCTCCACATTTTTGTCATTCGAATCAACTCTCTCAGCGTATCCCGATGCTATGAACTGCAGCATTACGACGTCGTACTCCCGAAGTTCACTTGGATCCTTCCGCAGCCTTCTGAAAAGGGAGTATAATCTCGACCCGGCCATTGTTTTGTTGCTTCCCAGTCCATTCAGTCCATTCGGGTTTTTCCAGGACAAAAGCGCTTCGTATCTTGATTCAGTCTTCTTAATGCACTTAGTTTGGAGTTCTTTGGTGAATTATTTTATCTCTACTTTATCGCTCCGTATTCCCAAACTCACCAGGCTCCACATGTCTTCAGGGGATGGGCTAAAGAGAGTAGAAACATTTTCACTTAAGATCAATTCACTTGACTCAGACAGGTCTTCAAGAGAGGAGCTGAAAAGAGAAGAAACGTTTTCATTTAAGTCCAATTCGTCTGAGTCGCAAGGGCCTTGAAGAGTCCAGCCAAAAATAGTCTCTACTGATGCTAACAAGTTAGTTATTCGTTTGTATTTGCTCCAACTAGAACACTTAAGGCTTCTTCTTGCTCCAGTCCGCAAATATTCGAGTCTGCCAAACAGAACTCTTCGAATGAATACTTTTTCTTGTGGGAGCCAACAAGACGTCCAAGCATATTTCGGGAACCACCACCGCAGCCACTTCCACAGACTTTTCACAGAATGTTCACAACTTTCATTTTCTTACCACCAGAAATCTTATCTTTACCGAAAGGTATAATTGCAATATTAACAAATCCACTTATTTCCAACTTGAGTTTGTTTGCCACTGCCTCTCTTATCGTACGTGCGTTGGCTTCCACCATCAATAATAAGCCGCACAAATAAACCATTTGATTTACAGAAGGAATGATTAGCTGCAATAAAGGAGCGCGCTGTTTGCAGAAACACATTGTTCTTTCTCGTAAAATTTGGAGTAGCCAAATTGAAAATTCGATTAAGCATGGAAACAGAAGTTGAATTTTCCTCTGATTTTGGCACTTCACTAGCCCACACTGTTTTATCAACAAAATCGCACAACGAAGTGGGATGCTTATGTTTACATTTCTTGCAATATAGGCTTCTCACCTACAAATTTTGCCGTGTGTCCTTCCATAGTGCATCGAAAACACCTGCCGTCTTCCTCTAACATTCGTTTCTTTTCATCGATGGTTCGCGCACAGCTGCATTCTTTAATCGAATGTTCTGTCGATCTGCAGAATAGACACGACGCGTTGGGCTAAGTGGAAGTGAAAAGGCCTGCTGCAGTCGATGGTTGTGTGTGATGTGCACTTGCTCTTGTTGATGATTTGTCGATTCCACTTCCTGCTTAAGGAATTTAAGAATAATATTAACTTGTTTGTCTCCATCGAAGGAAAGAGTAGATCCAGTCTCAGAAACGGATTCACTGGCATCTTCCGTCTTTGTCACGAACTCCTTTTGAATACGATGGTAATCTATCCGGAGTTTGTCGGGCATGCATTATATAGTAGTGAGATGAGGGGACAACCAGCGCTGTCAACGAACGACTGCTAGATATTACTTTATTATATAAATTTCTTAATCCCATAGCATCCGATTTGCTAGAAACTGCTGGAGGAATTTTTCGGTGTCGCCATACTCCTCTTGCAAAAGAGAGATAGCACCATCGTAGCAAGTATCAGATGGAGTGAAACCTGAAATGGTCTTTGCCGCATTACCAGTTAAAAAGTTCTGTAGATAATTTAGCTTTTCAGCACCGGTCAATAGTTCATTCTCATGCCCAGTTGTACGAAAATTTTCCCAGAACCGAATCCAATGTTGTTGGTGAGGTGACCAGAAAACCTTTTCAGTTCTAACTTAGGAAGTTTGGTGTAGTGCCTTTTCGCGGCTGAAGATGTAGGACTACTTTTGTTATCAATTTGATAGGGATTGGACTTAAGATGCAAGATCTTCTTGCATGGAGTCAAGCCTAGACAATTCCTCCACATCTCTGACTTTGGATGACTTCAAGTACCCTGTCGCTTCGTTGACTATTTTCGTTATCTGGCTGCGATAGCCGGCACGCGCTTGCAGCTCCATTCTTGATGAGTTATCAATTAATCGAACAACGAGAACAAATTAATTTATTTCAAACTAGGTACAGTCTCAAGTAGTTTCCCGGGTTTCGGCACCCTGACAAAATTAACTCTGTGGGAAAGTAAATCGCCTGAGAAAAGAACGTTTTCCACCTTTGTTTGAAATAAAAAATAACCGATCAATACGGGTCTAAGATCTCGTGACAACTGACTTTATTTAAAAAAAAAAAACTGCAATTAATAATAATTACAGGAATGATTTTAAGTATGTAAACATTAAGTATTTGAACAATGCAAAAAAGCAGGAAATGTGTGAATGTATGAGTGAATGAATGTATGATGTTTAAATGTATGCCGAAAGTGAATTTGTGAAAGGTTTGAATTTACGTACGTATGAGAATACGCGCAAATTATAGGAAAGAACAGGGTGTATCTTTAATTTTCAACACGGTGCATAGTTTTTCTAGTTCAAGGTAATCTAATTTTTGCTGGAGATTCTTTAAATCGGTGTGTGGTGCTGGTGATGTTTTTGAGCAGGTCCGATGAAAGTCCTCTTCCATTAAGTTGACAAGTTCGGTGAGTGTTGCCATATCTGCGTTTATCGCCTTGAAAGGATTTTCAAAATCGCTGACAATTTTGTTGAGTTTTTCGCAATAAATTTCAGTTCTCATCTGTTATTAGCTGTTTTATATTTTGGAAGTTTTTCTCCGTTTGTTGTTCGATTTTTCCTGTTAAAGCAGCATTGTTTCTGGCTGTAGAGGCGACCGAGGTAGAATATATGCCTTTTCCTGATGGAGTCTCGTGGTTGATGTTTTCTGTGCCAGACATTCTGCGATGATGCGGCGAATAAGGAGCTATTTAATTTGCGCGTAGGAAAGTTTAAAAATTATTGCAAAACTAATAATAAAACGTTGATATCCGATTAAAACTATGATGATCAGCTTGGGTTAGAATTAATGCCTCTTTAAAAAATTTATTTAGTCTTTTTCGTTCAGGTAATTACTCAAAAACTTTCGAACTAGATTGCAACACTTCTAACACGTCTAACTCGTCAAATATAACCATGACAAACGGCTGATGTTGCTGTTGATGTGGAAGTAGTTGCTCCTGTCATTAAGTTTAATGCAATAAGCAGTGCTCACTGAAAATAATGATGGATCTTGATGTCGATACTGCTGGTTGATGTTGATCAAGTTGGGTAGGTACTATCGAGTTTGTGGACTGAAATCCCAATAACATATTTGACATTTTGTTTTTCTAATTTTGGGTTATTTCATTTATTAGATAAAAAAATCGGTGGCAAATAAAAATGAACTTAATTATTTCTGAATCTGAGTTGCCCGAGAGATAAAAAAATTCACTTTTACTAGGAGATGAGCAGATGACTTGTCATTGAAAAAATGTCAAAAATAAAAACCTACGCCGAGTTCATCTTCTCTATTCCGGTTAAAACACTTTGGGATTTACTTTTAATCTTTTTATGTTAATCTCCGTATTATTTGGATTTGAAAACACCCTGCAAAGAATAATAAAAAAAAAAACAACCTGAAAATAAGTTCTAAAATTACATCATCAAGATCATCACCAGCGAAAATTTTAAATTGTCATACTCGCTGAAATAAATTGTAATGTTGTGGCCTGGGGTTCGTCGAATAAAACTCAATTTCACTTTTATAATTTCACAGTGAAACACTTTATTTATCAAACAAACTGTTATTCAACTTTACTACTCAGATTTTCAGAAGTCAACTTTTAAAATATAACTGTTTCGTACAAGCCTGTCACCCGTGTATTTATACAAAATTAAACACCTTGTAGTACTTTCCATACTTCCCCTTTGGTAATTTTCCATTGGTACTTCCGCTGAATTCCAAGGAGGGGAAATCAAAATTCGAACTTCGAATATGCCAGCTGCTGTCAGATGACCGGAATGACAACTGGGTACGTTCGTTCAGTGAATCGAGCGGGTATGTTCGTACTCCTACAGGCTGTTTTATTTCTTGTCGCCAGATAACAAAATAATAGACATTAAAAAACGGCTACCCTCCAAATGGATGCAAGCCACCAAACCAATCACGCTGTGTCCACACATAAAACATCCCTACTTTCTTAGCAACTCAAGTTCTATCTCTAAAGCCTTCAGCCCAATGAATCGTTGAGTCCGTCATGTTAAAGTACACAACTGACAGCTGAGTTAAATATACCCGGTCTTATGAGAAGCTGCCCATAGAAGAGCTTCGTGACGTATGTCGCTTTCCATAAGAACGTGTGTATTTCACTGAGTTGTCAGTTGTGCACTTTGACGTAACGGATGCAACGCATTCATTGGGCTGTTTTTCAAATCACTATTATTTCGCAACCGTCCAGAGTTTTAAAACATTTTTGATAATTTTAAAGACCGATTTGTTGCCTTTTAAAACACCGAAATTCAAGTGAATCCAAAAAATGGTTGTTCTGAAAAGTTGCAAACGGATAAGCTGAAATTTGTAAATACACCAATACATTTATTAAAATATTCATGGCTATATTTCAGCTATTTAATGAGCTAACACATTGAGATAAAATCTTATAAAGTAGCGAAGCTATGAAATAGGTAGGAACATGATTTAAAAATATGCAGTTTAGAACATAGATGAATAATATGCTTAATAGCTAAAAAATTTACTAAGAACTTACTTGATAATAATATATAAAAGGAAGAAAAAAAATAATACTACCTCTACGTGTGTCCACTGGCCAAGTGTTTCATTAGAAAAGCTTTAAATTGTTTTGCGTATCCAATTCTTCTAATACCGATTGGTAGGGAGTTCCACAAGCGAGTTGTTTCAAGTTTTGCTGCAAATATGTTGAATTTTAAATCATGTATTATAATGAATCCAGTTCACCCCACAATTCAAAGTATTTTTGTTTAGTTAATTGTCATTACCACTATTTTATATTATATAAATGTCACTACTTATTCTAAGTCTTTATACTACTATCTTAATTTAAAGCAATAAAAAATTTGCAAAACCAAGAATAATTAACCAATTATTTAAGAAAAAGGAAATGATGTCCTTTGTTGTACTGTGTGAACGCCGTGTGAAGCCGTTTGTCAACAATCTGATAGGCACATGTCAGTGTGGCTTAAGCCAGGAAAGTTCACCTTCGATCAAATATTCTCACTGCCAAAAACCCAGGAATTCCAAACCGATACCCACCACCTTTTCATCGATTTCAAATTCGTCAGCCCCCGCAGGATGACGATGGTCAAGCTCGGTAAAGAGCTCACCGACCCTTTTGTTTTTAAAAAAGGATTCAGACAAGGCAATGCGCTGTCATGTGACTTCTTATACAACATACTTCAAAGGATTTTGCAAAACGCCACCACCAAAGGTGCAATTTTTTAAAAGTTCGTTCAACTACTCGCAGACGCACACGACATTGACATAATTGGAAGAACGACGCGTGATGTCAGTGAAGCCTTCGTGAGTATTGAGATCGAAGCACTGAATATGGTTTTAGCAGTCAACGAGGGCAAAAGCAAGTATATGCACTCATCAAGAAAAGACACCTTCGACTGACGTCTTGAACAAAATGTCACCATCGTCAGCTATAACTTTGAGGTAGTTAGTGACTTTTTCCACCTACCTGGGTTCCGCTACAAATTCAGACAATGACACCAGCGCCTACATCTTATTAATTAACTCTAGCGAATCCCTGTTTCCTTTGGGCTAAGAAGGCCATTGAGTAGCAAAGCCCTCTCTAGAGCAACTAAAGTGCCCATTAGTAAGACCCTCATCATCCCAGTCCTGCTTTACAGTGCAGAAGCAAAGACCCTCTCAAAGGCGTATGAAAACACTTTTGGCTGCTTCGAGAGGAAAATTCTTCGGGTTATTTATGGTCCCGTCTGCATAGACATGAGTAGAGAAGAAGTTATAACATCGAACTGTATGGGCTGTATAGCGACACCGACCTAGCCAGAAAAGTAAAAATACAAAGGTGACGATGGCAGGGTTATCTAAAGGGGATGGATGCCAACGCCCCTGCCCGGAAAATCTTTGAATCCACCCCGCAATGGATAGCGCTAGTGGAAGACCTCAGCCCAGTTCGCGTGCAAAAATGGAGACGGCTAGCTGGAGACAGAGCTGGCTGGTGAAGCTTGTTGGCTGAGGCCCAGGTCCACTTAGACAGTAGCGCCATCTTAGGTAAGTATGTAAGTTAGAATCGGGCATAACCAATCGTCACCTCAGTTTTGGAGTGACCTAAACGACAAAAACCTAGTTTTGAGAAAACAACATTTGAAGTTTGAATGCGAATAAAACAGAAACCTTACGAACAACCATACTTAACTTAAGGTGGCGCTACAGTCCGGGGTGGACCTGGGAACAACCATAGGCAAAATTTATTAAAGTAGGAGCCGGTGAGCTATGTTTATGTTCCGGTTTTTGTTGAAAACGGGCTATTAGTTTTTTTAAATCAAAATTTTAAAAACAGAAAAATGCATATAGGGCATTATATTTTTTTCAAATTGTGCGGATTTGTATGGTCTAAAAAAATCATTTTTTTTAAACAGATGTTATTTTTTATTTGCAATTTTTTTTAGAACTTTTTTTTTGTTAGGAAAAAAGTTAGGATAACATTTAACAGGAAATTTTCTTAAAAAAAATAAACCCGTTTGTTGATAACTTGGATTTAAAAATCCAATTTTTTTAGATGTCCATCTGTCTGCCCGTATTCGAAATTTTTTAAGTCTTTAAAATCGAGATAGAGAGCTGAAATTTGAAACTCAACTCGGCTTTCACATTCTTCAGATAAAATATGAAAAGATTCGCCCACTGCCACGCCAGCAATTAAGTTGAATGCAAGAAAACCTATAATTTGTACCTTATTTCAAAACGCCTTTTATGTAAGCTACACAAGGCGTATGAACTTAAATTTTGGTGTGCATTGAATTCGGCCATAAGTTTTTAACCAGACGAAAATTGGACCACTCACGCAGTCGACCAAGCCCACTTTTATCATGTTAGATCTTTAAAAACTTGATTTTACAAAAAATTCCTTCGAAACTGAAAAATTTGAATGGACATTATTACAAATACATACATATTACCTTTCCTTAACTTTGCTCAACACAATATATTAATGGACTCCACCCATTTTTAGCCCACATTCATTTTTGGGGGTTGGGAAATACAAAAAATTGATTTGAGGAATGAAAGCACTGAATAACAAAAAACGTACGTAATGCTTTTTTGAAAACAATTGTATTTATGTTTCACTTATTCACTGAAATCATTTTGATGCTTAAAACTTCAACTCACAATTTTGTTGCTATGAAGCATTTCAATACTGAAAAATAATCATGCATAAGAAGCAAGTTGTATAGGGCATCGTATGCATAGGGCATTTCAGCACTGAATTATGTGTTTGCAAACAAAGCATAGCTCAGTCCAATTGTACGTATAGGGCATTTAAAACATTAAAAAAAGTTAATACAAATATATGACATTTCCATACAAAGGTTTATGTGGCAGATCAATACTGAGCATTTTTTCCCAAAAGTGCATATATGTCATTTGCAATACTGATATCTTTTGAAATAATAGAGATAGGAGAGATTTTATTTTACCAATTGAAAGATCTGGTTTTTTTCACAAAGAAAACATTGCCAACTCAAAAACGGCAAAAATGCATTTATGTCACTCCAATACTGAGGTGACGCAATATCTACTACTTCATATAACTGCTATTGTGGTACATTTAGGTAGGCATCTTTTGAAGACTTTGAAGGATATAAGCCTCCGTCCACCACAAAAATTCGCATTTTGTATATCTGCAATCCAAAAATAGATATTAAGTGTTGCGGATAAAATCACAAAAACCAAAATTCCAAAAGTCAAAAGTCCCTAAAATGAAAAATCTGCTCTGTGGGAGGTCTAGTTTCCATTCGCAGTCATTACGGTTGTCTTTTATTAACCGAGAGTAAAATAGGTCCCAAAAATCTTGTGAAAATGCTGGTGTGACTCACAAGGAATTTGGGTTCCCGCCTGTTCTTCTATGTTTTGGATCCCGACAAATTTCCACACATTGCATATATAGTTTGCCAGGTCCTCGATATAAAAGCCAATCTCAGGTATATCCAGTCACCCCTTACCGAAGAACGCAAGGAAGTAAATTAACTCATTAGCCTTACATTTAGCATTTTCAAGGCTTTGACTAGAAACTTAACGAACTGTTTAATAAATGTGTTAATGAAAACTTATGAGCTGTGTCTGATTCATCGAAAACAGGTGTTCGACTTGCTTATCCTGTAGATGAGGGTAGCTAAATGAGAGCACCCCTTACAGCACAATTGATGCAGGTGAAACATGAGCGTTAACACTCTTGATAATTACCATGAATCATGAACGAATGACACTTGATACCAACGAAGGGTCTCGGCACCCAACGTACACGTGTTCATTAATTAAGGGAAATGAAATATAATTGTTTGATTCTTAAGAAAGTGGGTGGACAATGAAAAGGAAAATAAAGACGAGAGGTCATCACAAATCGAATATAAATTGTATTCGATTATACCTACGCATGAATAGTATTAAAGGCCCAGGTCTACCTCAGACTGTATCACCACCTTAAGTAAATATGTAGTATAATAAGTAATATAATATAATAATTACAATAAATAACAGTTACATATATTATATATAGTATTTTACTTAAACTTTTTAATAAAACTGTTGTAATTGGCCTGGCTCAAATACTTTAAATACTTTTTCATGGTCCCCATCTTCAGAGCAAGCATGTTTGAAAACTTAGCCCTTGTTTGACTTGAGCTGTTGAGCCTCTCGTTTTTATACCCGACCCAGGGTATATTAATTTTAATGGTTTGTTTTTAATAGTTTGTTACACAGTGAAATAATCACCGTAGACCCCAAAGACCTTTTAGAGATATGATGAGACCTTGGCTGAGGCACAACCGACTAGCTTTTTACTCTGAAGGTTATTCTTGAAAAGGCCTGGGAATATGCCAAACCGGTCTACGTGTGTTTTGTAGATTTGGAAAAGGCCAACAACCGGGTTCCTTGAATAAACTTTGGAGAGTTTTTCAGGACTATGCTCTGAGTGGGCCTCTATAGAGAACTATTCAGTCTTTGTATGGGAACTGCAAGAGCTGTGTTCGGACATCTTTTCTTTTGATGTGTGCATTGCACTTCTCCAGGGTTGCGTTCTATCGCCTCTTCTTTTCATGGCATACATATATGGATTGGATGTTGAAGCGCAGTCTTGGTAAGGAACCTTTCCAAATGGCTGGCATCAGGATAAGCCATCTACTTTTCGCATCGTCCGAGAAAGAGCTTCAGTGCGCACTGAATGGGTTTTGGCCATCTGTGGTGAGGCTGAGATTTAGCTAAACGTGGGCAAATCCAAAGTGATAGTTGTTTCGCGATTGAAAGTGAGAAGTGTAGAGAGAAGTGTATCTCGGGGTCTTTTTTACGAAAGGTGAAAGGAGTGATCCTTTCTCAGTTATTCTGTAGGATTGGCCAAGCTGGATCAATAGTAAAGGAACTGCGGCAGCCCCGGTTTAGGGACCTTAATGACTTCAACAATTTTTCGTTGTCTTGAAACTTATTAGAGTTCAAGAGAAGCATTTATGATATAAAGTTGCTTGACTAAAACCTATTTCGGTAGTTCCTTCAAGGTTTTTTCTTCAAGATCCTGGTACCTTATTATTTTTAATTTTCCTTATTGTCTGCCAAAGTTCGGCTAATGACACTTTTAACAATCTTAAGCTATCAGGTCCGGCGTTGTTGTTTTGAACGTCAGCCAACCTTCCAAGTGTTCCGCAAACAAATCCGCTCTCTCTTTGTTTTCTTTTGCCCATTCGGTGTTATCTCTTTAATTTGTGACGAGTGCATTATAGGTTTCTTGATGGACAAAACTGCTTTCCACAGCGACAACTTCAAGCTCCTGTCCACCGACAAGCCTTCAAGGTATTCAGTGGTCTCACGATTTTTTTTAACTTGCAGAAAGAAAAATGAACTTCGAGTGGATGATTTTGCTGTTGGTTTTGGGCCTAATACTCCAGTTAATTTGCGGCTTTGGTTGTATACCCTTCGGCCACCACCAGATTTGCTCTACTATAGGTTTTTTGTGAAGCTGCCCAAAAAACTTAGAGCTCGTTTCTATAGAAAAACAGGTGCTATCATAAGATGAAAAATTGATGAGAAGTTGGTGGTTTTCGCTTTCGATTTCCCTTTTTTCAGGATCTGCAGCAGTGCGAATGTTTGATCAACCGTGGACTTTCTTCACATAATGCACTAATTTGGACTCCTCTCCTCAGTCGGCTGACAAACTAATTGAGGCGCTCACAAGGTACAGCGGAAAAGAGAGTTATGCTAAATGCTAAAGAGGCCGCTGCAGAGCTGCTTCTGTGGTTGCCTCAACTCATAGGGTTCCTTTTCTTAAGGGTCGGGCGAACAGTGCTGAAGTTTTTTCATCGAGCATTCTTCTCTTAAATCTTGCCGATAAGTTGGTGCATACTCCTCACCAGTTATGCTCTCTAAGGTAAATTCTAATAAAGTTGAATTAGGGGTTAGAAGGAAAGAAAAGTTGAATTAGGGGTTACCCTTACCCCGAAGGGTAGGTTACCCTTACCCCGAAGGGTAGCATATTCTAACCCCTACCGAGGTAAGGCATGCCTGTCGTAAGAGGCGACTTAAATCCACCCGAGCGCGTAGCGCATACAAACTATGCAATGGACAAAACAAAAGATATTATTACCCCAGGTGGAAATCCAGTTTCACTGGCAAATCCTCCCTCTTCGGAGGTAGGCTTTACGGATTCTGGGGAGAGGTCATTTATTGCTTATAAATCCCTTTTTGAAAAAATCAAGGGTACCTCGATCTCCACCAGCTGGATCGAAGGTCTCCGGGAAAGGAAGTCCGCCGGTTAATCAGAACTAAGCGAAAATAGAAAAAGAAGAAACACCGGTCGTATCAAAAAAAGCGACAGGAATACCCCAAGAAAAAAACCGCCGACCACCTTCAATAAATGTCGTTGGGATCGCGGACTACGGAAAGTTACGTAACATCCTTAAAAACACTCTTGGGACGAAATATAATTTAACATCACTTCGGAATAACGTATGGAAAGTCAACGCCGATGACTCTGACGCCTATCGGTCACTGTCACAAAAGTTGAACACAGAAAATCCAATGGTTTACTTATGAAAATCACCTCGAAAAGCCGCTGCGGGTTACCGCGAGGGCACTACATCCATCCTGTACCAAGGACGAAATAATACAAGACGTTCAAGCCCAAGGCTTTAAGATTCTTGAGAAAGAGACGTACGGACGAAGGCTAAGATTCCGCTGTTATCCGACGCGGCCTGCAAATTTTTATGCTTTCTTTTGATAGAACTGAGAATATTAACAAAATCTACAAAATTAAATCAATCCTTAATATCAAGGTAAAAATCGAGCCCAAGCGGAAGGGCAACGGGGTAGTTCCCCAATGTAATCGATGCCAAGGTTTCCAACACACATCTCTCGACGGATTGCAATGTCAGCAATCAGGCCCCCGTGGTTTGCGCCAATTGCAGGGGAAGTCACCCAGCGAGCTACCGAGGTTGCGAATTTGCCATTGAGTTACAAAAACGGCATGAAGCTCCAAAGAAAAATATTGAAAATAAGGGCCCAAGCCTAAAACCTCCTAAAATAGATAAGCCAAAAACCCCTAAGTCGACAAGGGGTAAGGGTTTGATTAAAGGCAAAATTCAAAATGCGCAAGAAAACGTCGCTGGTCCTAGTTTCCACCGGAGTCAAAAGGGAGAATCCACACTTGTTGGCCCAAAATCATACGCTCAAGTCGCGTCACATGAAAGTAAGCCACAATCGGCCACATCAGATTCGGTCTCTCAAATTCTAGGCATGATTTTAAAAAAGCTTGAGCAACAGACGAAACTAAATCAAGTAATATTCAACAAATTGAGCGAGCTCGAGTTTAAACCTCGAAGAGCATTTAATAAAAAATAATGAATATGGGAAAGTCAATCAAAATAATTACATGGAATGCAAACGGCCTTTTGTGAAAAATTGACGAACTAGAAGTTTTCCTACGGAAGAATAATGTAGACATATGCCTGATTTCGGAAACCTACTTTAAAAAGGGTTCGGCACGCAAAATAAAAGGTTACATTGGCTATCACGCGCATCATCCTTCAGAAAATTCGAGAGGTGGATCCTCTCTTTGCATTAAAGACTGCATTAAGTACTCCAAAATGAAGAAATAGAACTTGATTCAATGCAAATAACCTCAGTCTCAGTAAAATTAAGTCACATAGATAACAACATCGCGGCGAGCTATTTTCCTCCACAGTATCGGCTGGCATATGAAGATTTTGCTCTGCTCTTTGATTCACTTGGGTCAAACTTTATCATCGGCGGGGACTTTAACGCGAAAAATACTTTTTGGGGCTCACGGTGCAATTCAACAAGAGGCAGAGTCCTCTTCAAAGCAAGTACAAAACGGGGCGTGGTCTTCTTATCGACGGGAAAGCCAACATACTGGCCAACCGACAGAAATAAAATACCTGATCTCGTCGACTTCTTTTTAGCCAAGGGGGTACCTCGTACCTTACGAACGTAGAAGAACGCACGCTTTGATCTCTAATTAGATCACACCGCAGTTCTTTTGAAAACCTGCGGAAACCTAGCGAAAAAGAAAAGAGCGCCTAGATTAACTAACAACAACACCGACTGGGACGGCTTTAGTAAATACTACAAAGAAGACATAGCTGTAAATGTACGGCTCAAAACGCCACTTGAAATAGAAGAAGAATTAGATAAACTCGTGAGAGTTATTCAGAGCGCTGTGTTGAATAACACTTCTTTTCGGAGGTCCGAATTATCGAACAGCGGAACAATATATCCCCGAGAAATGGAAGAGTTAATATGTGAAAAGAGGAGAGCGCTTAAGAGATGGCAACGTTCGCGAGCACCCCCGGATAAGACCATCTTGAACCACCTTTCTAACAAACTGAAGCACGAACTTTAAGATTTTAAAGGTCGCGAGACTACTGCTTGCCTCGAAAGTTTCACTGCCGATAAAGGTTCGAACTACTCTACTATTCTATAGCACACTCTGCGCCATTAAGAAAAGCCAACGGCGAATGGGCAAGAGAAGACAAAGAAAAAGCGGACTTATTTGCAGGTTACCTAGAAGAAACATTCAAACCATTTGACGGGGAACCGTTGGTCAAGGAGCTCAATCTTTATGCGGCACAAGATACATTGGCTGAACTTCGTCAAACGATAAACAATCGGAAAACAACAAAGCCCCTGGCTACGACTTAATTACTAGCGAAATTCTTAAGGAGCTACCGAAAAAAGCTTTGTTCAAGCTACTCTATATCATTAACGCTTTCATGAGAATTTTATACGTTCCAAGGCAATGGAAACTGGCCGAGGTCATAATGGTTCCGAAACCAGGAAAATGTCCGAACGACAAAAAGTCATACATTCGCTTCTGCCGATAATATCTAAAGTTTTCGAGAAACTGTTGCTTAAATGGTTATAACCAATCATTGAAGAAAGACGATTGATTCCGGGTCACCAATTCGGATTAAGGAAAAAGCATTCAACAATCGACCAGGCCTATCGAATAACAAACGAAATCGAAAAAGCTCTGGAAGCGAAAAGCTCTGTACCAGCGTTTTTCTCGACGTAACGCAAGCCTTCAACAAGGTGTGGCACGAAGGCCTGAAGTACAAGTTAAGGCTTAGCTTACCAGAAAAACTCTATAGAATCTTAGAGTCTCACCTTGAAGACAGAATCTTTCGCGTAAGGTACGAAAATGAGTACTCGGAATCCAGAGAGATAAATGGCGGTGTTCCGCAAGGAAGCGTTCTCGGCCCAATATTATTTTTGCTTTATACAAGAGACATACCCTACGATGAGGGAACAATTTTAGCTACGTTCGCTGACGACACTGCTATTCTTGCTATTGATACGACAGTTGAATTATCAACAGGGAAACTTCAGCGCGCTTTAGACAAAATATGCGAGTGGACGAAGAGCTGGCGAGCCGTCCTTAACAAAGTCAACGCATAATAACTTTACTTATAAAAAGATAAACAAACCTTTATTTATTAACTCCGTACAAATCTCGTACTTAAATGAAGCAAAATATCTAGGAATCACTCTAGACGCAAAACTTAAATGGAAGCCGCACGTTAAAAAGAAACGCGACGAGCTCGAAATCAGGTTTAGAGAAATGCATTGGAAGATTTTCGAAACTAAGCGTATATAACAAACGGCTTTTCTATAAGCAAGTGCTAAAACCATTTTGGAAGTACGGTATACAACTCTGGGGTTGTACTAAACCAAGCAATATATCTATTTTAGAAACTTTTCAATATAAGACACTCAGAGCCATCGTTAATGCTCCATGGTACAAAAAAAAATAGCGATCTACGCCGAGATCTAGGAATCGCAACCGTGACTGATGAGGTAACAAACTTTGCTCGCAAACTTAGTACTCGACTTCGTGGACATTGCAACAATGAAATTATCCGAGCTTTGGATCAGACAAATCTTACGCGCCGACTACAACGAATGAGACCGTTAGATCTAACAGCATAAGAAAAAGGAATAAAGTTGAATAAATTTTTTTTATTCTCAATTCTCTATTGCCTCGCATGTGGTCTTGGCATGTAAACACAAAAAAATGCCCTAAAACGGAGTCCTTCTATTTAGTTATGGTGAAACTAGCTAGAGCTTTTCGGAATTTACCGTGATATTAATTATGGACGATTACCCGATTTGATTAGTTCTGTATGTACATAGTGGTCTATGTACAGTCTCTCTTGTGGAGATTGTGATCCTGAGCACCTACCAGACGAATTCATGTCGACGAAGTTTTACTAAGAAATGGCTATAACTTGAAACAAAGGTCTTGGAAACCAAAACCGAAACCACTCACTCAAGCTAAAGAAATCGAAAAACGCATCTTCTTGCCATACCGGAAAGGAGTGACTGAAAGTATTGGTAGAATTTTTGCAAAGTATGGAATCAAATCCATATTCCAACCCCCCGCGAAAATTCGCCAAATTCTACGCTCTCCTAAGGACAAGCTTCAGTTGCAAAATGCAGGTGTTTGTTCCGTGCCATGTAGCTATGGTTTTGTTTACATACATGAAACAAAACCATAAAAACACGATTGTGCGAACACATAAAGGCCATACAAGGCAAAACTGTCACCAAATCAGCCATATGCGAGCATTTGGCCTACAATGATGATCATTTTGCTCGTTTTGACCAGGCCAAATCTATTTCAACTGAGAAATTTCATGTACCGAGGATAGTATGAGAAGCCATAGAAATTAAGCTACACATGTCGCGTGCATGGGATCCGGTGATAAGCACATTAAAAACAAATAATAAAAAGAAAACACAAGCTGATACGGTAAGCTATGCTTGTATTCAAGACAACTCAAGTCAGCATCAAGAACCAGCGATGCACCAACAACCAGCGTCATCCCAATTGCAATTACCAGCAACGCACCGGTACAATCTCCGCAAGAGACACCGTACGTAGACCAGTATGAACATACAGAACTAATCAAATCATTTTTCACGTGACCATTGCCGTTGCACCCCGTGCACCCATTCGAAACGGCGGGTAATCGTCCATAATTAATGTCGCTGTAAATTCCGAAAAGTTCTTGTTATTATTATGATAACGACTGTAACCAATACTTGAAGAAAGACGATTGATTCCGGATCACCAATTCGACTTAAGGGTCAAACATTCAACAATTCATGACCAGGTCTATCGAATAACTAATGAAATTGAGAAAGCCTTAGAAGCGAAAATGATATGTTCTACCGCTTTTCTTGACGTATCCCAAGCCTTTGATAAAGTTTGGCACGAAGGCCTTAAATATAAGCTACGAAAAGTTTTGCCGGAAAAAATGTATGAACTCTTAGAGTCTTATCTTGACAACAGACTATTTCGAGTGAGATACGGAAGCGAATACTCAGAATTCAAAGAAATACAAGCGTCCTCGGTCCAACACTACTTTTTACAAGAGATGTACCTCAAGTAGAGACAACGACTGTAGCCACGTTCGCTTACGATATGGCTATCCTCGCTACGGATAAGACAGTCGAACTTTCAACGGGAAAACTCCAACGCGCTTTGAATAAAATATGCGAATGGACAAAGGCCTGGCGAATCCTCCTAAATGAGACAACATCAACGCATGTAAATTTTACTTACAAGAGGGTAATCAACTTACCTCTATTTATAAACTCGGTACAAATTCCGTACGCAAACGAGGCTAAATATTTAGGCATGACCCTAGACGCATAACTTAAGTGGAAGCCACACGTTAAAAAGAAACGCGATGAACTTGAAATCAAGCTATGAGAACTGAATTGGCTTATCGGACGTTATTTAAAACTAAGCGTATATAACAAACTGCTATTGTATAAGCAAGTGCTGAAACCATCTTGGACGTACGGTATACAACTTTGGGGTTGTCCCAAACCAAGCAACTTATCTATTTTAGAAACTTTTTAGAATAAGACACTAAGAGCAATCGTAAATGCTCCATGGTATATAAGAAATAGCGATTTACATCGAGATCTAGGCATCGCAACCGTGACCGACGAAGTAAGAAACTTTGCTCGCAAACTTCACACTCGCCTTCACGGCCATTGCAACCACGAAATAATCCGAACTCTGGATCAGACAAATCTTGCACGCCGACTACAACGAACAAGACCGTTGGATCTAGCGTCGTAAGAGGAAACCGCACATAATGACGGTATTGCAGGTGCTTTCGTTGGAAGGTAGCCTGCCAAACGCGATTACTATACAGAAGCTTGAACTACTTGTTAAGGAAACTTAGTCGTAGTCTTACAAAGATTGGAAGGTTTTTTTAGTGAGTAAGAATCTCACACTACTATGAGCACGCGCGTTCGATTCTCATAGTGCCTATGAAGGTTTTTACCTACCCACGGAAAAAAAAAATTATTATGATGTTAAATCGCGAAAACAATTTAAATTAGACAGTTACTTAGCATTTCAAAGAAGATGGCGAAATCTGTGTTTTAGGATGCATTTTCGCCACCATCTATCAAGGGAATGAATACCGCGGGCATATTATACACACGGTTTATGTATATGGTGTTGATAAATCTATAAATCTATCTTGGGCCAAAAATTTAAGACTTAGCAATCATCTTAAAATTAGCCTCATTTAGATACACCGTCGATTTTTATTTATATTAACCAAACCTTAAAAATTTATTTCCAAACAACGCGCAATTTAAAATGAACTCAAAGCAAACCCATACAATTTACTTACAGAAATGTATAAGATGTCTGAAGAGCAACCACGGAACTCTTTAACAACCGAAGCGACTCCTTTATAAGAACGACCGCTGCTGGCCAAGACGACAATGGCCCTGATTGCTAATGATTCTCGCTATTATCGGCTTATAGATAGCTTGTACAAATGTAAGAACTTTACAACCTTAAGAGGCCGATACTTCAAGGAGCATAAACACCAAATTTTTGGATACTGTCTAGAGCAAGAAATTTTAGTTCTTGAACAATTACAGGAATCTCAGGAACTGCGACACATTTTCAAATACAAAAATAAAAAACGATGTCATTGTAAATTAAAAAGGAAAAACAGTTTGCATAGGCCCAACGGTGACGCCTGTTGCATGAGAATTACAAGAGCATGCCACATACGCTTTTTATCGGAAGAGTGGGGAGACATGTTGGCAAGTACATGTCATGCAGTTTCCATACAAACGGTGAGATCTAGCAGCGACGAGCGAATGGAGAAATCTAGCTTTACTCGGAAATTGCTAACGCAATACCTGCAACCGAAATCGAATCATCTAGATCCCGAATCAGCGGTTCCATCTCCATCAAAATTTATCTTAATACATAAATCTAGTTTTTGTGATACGTCAAACCATTATTGGAGCGAAAATTTTAATAAAAAATTAAGACTAGTGACTTATAAGAAGAAACAAAGCCCAGTTGCGCAGCAAAGACACTCGAAGGTGCACAGTTTACAGTCCGTTTGCTATTATCTGCTTTTGATGTTTCTGATGATAGTCAGGGAACTTATTCGGTATATAAATGTTAATATAAGTCGAATGCGCCGTAAGACTAAATTTTTCTTGCCGATCTTTATACTTTTGCAGTTGATCCTTGCAGTTCCAATGACTTACTGTACTAGTCCACCCTATCAGACAAGCAGCGAGTCACTAGTTTCATCACCTATGCATTTCGCGCCTTTATCGAATCCCCTTGTCAGAGAATCATCATCGCGTGTAGTGGAAACGCAACCGACTTCAACATCCACTACGGAAATATTATCTGGGTCGGTTTTAAGTCAATACCAGGTCCCAGCTTCAAGCACACTACCTTTGTACCGTCCATCAGGCGGAAGTAGTATCACAAGTTATCTCAGCTATGAAAGTCAAGCTCGCCGTGATCCTACTCAAAGTTATACCAATATCGGTTGTCATTCTTGTCAAATGCGAGAACAAGTCAAGGCCGATAATTTAGAATCAATAAAGAGGCACATATTGTTGCGGCTAGAAATGCACACTTTACCAAATATAACGACACCGATCGTGCCACACACTATCATTGAAAATTTCTACAAAAACTACAGCCGTTTTGACAGGAAAAACCAAATATCAACTGAAGTTCACAGTTCCGAAAATGAAAAAAGTAGTTCGGTGTACAAAACACTTCCTTTATCGAAAAATAAATACGAAAAAGGAACGAAGCCCTACGACCAACGAATGCAAGCAGACGATCCCAATATTTTCTCTTTGGAAAATACGAATAAACACAAAGAGGACAATGAGCACGATGAGGACTCTTATCATCACAGCTTTGAGGACGATTTTTTTTCCGTCGTGGATAATGTGTATGTGTTCCCAACAAGTAAGTATTTACAATAAGTTGTTATTCCTTGAAGCTTTCATTTCCGGGGCAGGTAAATTTCTTAAAAGACACTATAAGGACCCATCGATCGTGCTCATATATCAGTTTGAGATTGTTACTCAAAAAGAAAAGCCCCATTTTTGACAGGCTACGACTAAATGTTTGCAGTTACATTCCGATCGCAAAATTATTGTCGATCACTGACAAACTCTATGAAAGCCGCGTTTACCAAGATACACCACCGATTCTCAAAAGGAAATCAATGCCATTGCCACCTTTTTCAGAAGAGAACCAAGTTATCAATTTTTAGCCATAAATGCCCGGCTTCTATTCTCGTTCTGTCAAATAGATAAGATCATACTAAAGAGATCGATTATTCATAGTCATTTTCAAAACATCGGTTTCAGATTAAATCAATGCAAACTATTGGGGTCCCAAAAGGCAGACTTTATCATTTCTGTTTTTTTCCTCTTCATGTTTCTATGCCCGATCCAGAGTATACAGGGTGTTTCCAAATTCGATGCAAATATTTTGACACAAGATTCTTGGGTATATTTGAAGAAAAAAATTTTTCTACAGTATGGGCCTATCTCAAATTTTGATACCACTTATTGGGAATTTTAGAAAACACCTACTTTGAGGTACCTTGACCCATACTAACACAAATATCTCCGCTAACACTTACAACAGGTACTTCATTTAGGACTTAAATTTTAGAAGAAGTAGTACTCCTTTTAACTGCATTAAAATAAAATTAATGACTTTTTTAACTTTCGAGATATTTGCTTTTAAGTCGGATCCTTTTTCCCTGCCCATGACATTTTTTTGACTTTCAAGACACATTTCTGCGAAAAATGCGTAATAAACATATCGGTAATTTTTTTTTCTAGTGCACCTAACAATACTTAATAAAAATTGCTAAGACAAGTTACCCGAAAAACCCACAGATTTTATGATACTTGGGAAATTCCATAGCAGGTAAAATTATGAAAAACTCTTTTCACGAAGCCGCGACAGGTATAAGGTGGAAATATGATTTGTTACCTACTTTTATAACCGCGATTGACAACAAGAACGATTTTTTGACTATGTATTAATAATTTACGTAGGTTTTAGAGCATGCATTTTTATTAGACTACCTGATAAAAAGGTAATTTCCCTATCATTTTTCTGTTAAATCCCAAAAAGGATTAAGTTTGAGGTTGGTCGCCTAGTTGGAAATTTACCTAATGTAAATTGTATAAAAGGTTAGAAAACAAAATTAAATCCATCAAAGTCATTTTTGAAGCCGAGGTGACACAACAGTTGTTAAGAAACCCTACTTGAAATGGCATCTTTTACAAACGAAGAATACGCCGATATTATCTACGTTTATGGGATGTGCAACGGAAGTTCTATTAGAGCAAAACAAAGATACCATCAGCTTTATCCTAACCGAAGAGTAGCTAATCCCCGCGTATTTACAAATTCGTTTCGAAGACTTCCGGAAACGGGATCTGTTTCAACAAGACGACCTAACGCAGGAGCTTCACCAGGAAGAATTGCATGAAAGAATACTGGAAGCGGTTGCGAATGATCCATCAATCAGCATCAGGCGCTTATCCTTGCGATTTAATGTTTCAACACATAAAATTGTTCGTCTCCTGCATACGGAAAACTTGTATCCATACCACCATACCACTGTGCAGGAACTGCTTCCGAGTGATTTGGAGCCGAGACTTGAGTTTTGCAACTGGTTGTTAGAGCGGAACTTGGATGACAACGGTTTTATAGGCAGAATCCTATGGACGGACGAATCTCAATTTACTAGAGATGGGATTACAAATTTTCACAATCTACACACATGGGCTGCGGGAAACTCACACACAAGGATAGAGTCATCATTTCAACACAGATTTAGCGTCAATTTGTGGGCAGGTATTATTGGAAACAACTTAATCGGTCCCTTCAAACTGCCTCCCACACTGAATTCTGCAAACTATCTGGAATTTTTGCGCAATGATTTAACAGATCTACTGGAGGATGTTCCGGTAACTCAACGAGTTTCGTCATATTTTCAACAGGATGGAGCCCCATTCCACTTTGCTCGCGAGGTTAAGAATTGGCTGGATGAAAAGTACGCTGGTCGTTGGATAGGAAGAAATGGACCAGTTAACTGGCCTGCAAGATCTCCAGACCTTACAATTATGGATTTTTTTGTATGGGGGAGAATGAAAGAACTTGTTTATTCTACAGAAATATCAACTCTAAATGATTTAGAAGATCGCATTCTCCAAGCTTCGTCACAAGTGAGGCAGGAGTTATCCTCAATAAACGTTGACAGCGTAATCCAAAAACGGGCTCTAGCATGCATACAAAATGGAGGAGGACACTTTGAACACCTTATTTGATTGTAAAGTTAACTTAATGAAATAAAAAAAAAACATAAACCAAACACAAGCATTTTTATTCAGAATAATAGGAATTGAACACTATGAATCGAGTTTTTCATAATTTTACCTGCTATGGAATTTCCCAAGTATCATAAAATCTGTGGGTTTTTCGGGTAACTTGTTTTAGCAATTTTTATTAAGTATTGTTAGGTGCACTAGAAAAAAAAATTACTGATATGTTTATTACGCATTTTTCGCAGAAATGTGTCTTGAAAATCAAAAAAATGTCATGGGCAGGGAAAAAGGATCCGACTTAAAAGCAAATATCTCGAAAGTTAAAAAAGTCATCAACTTTATTTTAATGCAGGTAAAAGGAATACTATTTCTTCTAAAATTTAAGTCCTAAATGAAGTACCTGTTGTACGTGTTAGCGGAGATATTTGTGTTAGTATGGGTCAAGGTACCTCAAAGTAGGTGTTTTCTTAAATTCTCAATAAGTGGTATCAAAATTTGAGATAGGCCCATACTGTAGAACAATTTTTTTCTTCAAATATACCCAAGAATCTTGTGTCAAAATATTTGCATCGAATTTGGAAACACCCTGTATTATATTGAATGCATAGTTTGTAACACCGTAAAATAATCAGTTAACCCCTAAGACCTTTAACAGATATGATCGAGGGCGATAGTGAATTTTTTACGCCATGTCCGTCCGTCTTTTTATATGAGGGCTTAAGTTCTTCAGAATCAAGCAAGAGAGCTAAAACTTGAAACACGCCTTGGTTTTTATATTGCACAGACATTTGATTTCCCTTTTATCCAAGCTTAACGCAAAGCATAGGAACTCAAGTTAAGGTGTGTATAAATGTCGGCAAAAAAGCTTTAATACGACGGAAATTGTATCGCCCACCCCATCAACCATGCCAACTTTTGCAGTGTTACATAGCATTAATTTTCTGTGACTGCTTATCCCTTGACGGGCCGCGGAGCGATGGCGGCTAAATGGTCCTTCCATCGCTCCAGATCCTCCGTCACCAACTTAAGAGACACAGGCGCAGTCCCCAGATGCATCTCGGTGATTTTCCTTAACTGATACCACCACCTGTTTCTTGGCCTACATGGGCAACACGCTCGCATCTCGGCTAACATGAACTGCCTAGGAAGGCTGTCGGAGGGCATGCGCAAACAACGTTAAGCATTGATTCTTACCCCTTTTTGAAAATGGGCACAATTACTCCTGTTCGCCAATCTTTAGGTGCTTTCCCGCTTTCCCAGGCCATCGTAATGACACGTTTTAGCCATTTAACACCTTCTTCATCCATTGCCTTGAGCATTTCCGGCCGGATTTCAGCGATTTAATCGCGACGTCTATTTTATTTGAAAGAATCACCGTCTCTGGATTTAGCCCCTAGCCTCTCGCGGAAGGCTCTTTCCCAGCCTGTTCCTTGGCATATCGTAAGCTCCTCACGCCTCAATGTACTGGCCTCGAGAAAATAGAGTTCCTGCATTGATTCCACACAATATGGGCTCTCTTCTTCTCTATGTTGGCTTCTTGAACTCCAGGAGACTTTACACGCAATTCTTTTCTCACCACAAGCCGCTACACCAAGACGCTTCACTCCACAAACATTTCTTGCAGAGGTAATGATTGCCGATAAAAACAGCTGCCATTCTTTCTCTAAATTTAAAAGGTCAGTTGGAATTTCTCCCTGTAATATCATTCATTATTTGCGCGAGTCTTGCAATTATCCTAAATTATTCATATTCACCTGAATATAAAAACTGACGAAAACAGTTAACTCAATAAACAGCTGTCTGATATTATAAATGTACTACACGGATTTTCTCTATCATTATCACAGCGACCAAATGTACCGGTTAAAATTATCCCACTCTCTACTGAAGACTCAAAGCCGCCGGTCCCCATGAATTTTTCTACTAATACTGAGTCAATAGTTACTGATTCAGCTAATAACCTCACACCTTTACCCATGACCACAGAACCAGAAGCAGAACCAAAAGTATCAAGTCCATCTACGAGTGATATTTCCTCTAAATCCCGCATTTTCGTTTCCTATACCTGCTAGACCTATTATCTAAATAAATAAAACAAGTGGGAAAGTGCAACAGTGGATATGCAAAAGCTCAATCCATCTATGACGGATTGCAAAATATAAGACTATATCAAAAAGAAATCTGCCACGCCTCCAAAAAGTGGGCGGGATATAAAAATATAACTGTTGAATGCTTTATGCTAGGTGGTTGCATACATTTCGGCCTAAAACTCCGCCTTTTTAACTAAAAAAATCACTTTTTTTAACGCCACGCCCACAAAAGTGGGTGGAGGCACATACAATATACATAAAAGTTAGCAAATGCTAATATCTACAGCTTTTGTCATATAATTTGTTGTCAAATTTTATATATATTTATTGAAAAACAGTCATTTTAAGCTAAAATCCTTTAAAAAGTGGGCGTGGTCAATGAAAAAGCTAACATTTTTTGGCTACCTTAAAGACAATTATAAGGCAATGTAACGTACCTAAAATGAATGCGTTAGCGCCATTGTAACACAGCTAAAATTTGCAAAATGTATTTTTTTAAATTAGAAAATTTCAGCTCTCTGCCTTAAAATTTAAGGCCTAAAAGTTGTTTACATACGGACGGACGGACGGACGGACATGGCTTAATCGATTCTCCTGTCGGTCCCATTCATATCTCTAAAAGGTCTTAGGGGTCTACTGTGATTATTTCACTGCATTACAAACTATACATCAAACTTAATATACCCTGGGTCGGGTAAAAAAGTGGCGCAACAGCTCAAAGTGAACCAGGGCCAACTTCGCAACAATGTATGTTGTGTGTGTTAATATCTTCACATACAAAGGGACCTACGATTTTTTGCCGAATTCAAACGTCACTTTGAGAAGTTTTTCAAGACATTTGTTACTCTCGGAGGGTTTGTCAGGCTTTCGCGGAGGTTGGGGCCGTGAAAAAGAACGAGTCTTTTTTTCAGGTGACGATGGTAGGATTTGAACCCAGACCTCTGGCGTTGTAGGCACACACACTAACCACGGCACGGCATCCCACAGACCTATTATCAACCCATTTAAAATAACTAATAGCCTTCTCCCTGGACCATCTAGTCGTACTTCCCCAATTACAAGCGGCTTAAAATTTGTCGAAGGTATAAAATGCGTTTTCGTCTCTAAATTGTGCCCCAATACCACCAATTATGATGTAAGTGACCTCGATGACTCACCTTTTGTCCAAAAACTTAAACAAAGAAAGAGCAGCAGAGCTTATTAAAAATACCATTCCTAAGAATTCACGCCAAGGGAGTCACTTTTTAAATCAGTTAACGATGCTGCAGCTTAGCCAACCGGACTAAGAATTCACAAGTTCTACATAAATAAAATAAGCTCTTCAAGTCCGTTTCTTCAATCAACGACAAGGTACCATGATGTCATGTTCAGAGAAATCAACACGTGCTTCACTTGTCCTCAAGTTGTTCTTTATTATTTCTTATTCTTGTTACTCGCTTTACAATAGTTCCTTAAAAACTAACGTGGTGTCATTTAGTGTACATACATATAAGGACTTCTGTGGCTACCGTTTACGAACTACTAACTAGCATTGCTAGATACGTTTAACTGGTTTTATATATATGATGTACTTAAACTACAAGACAGTTAATTTGATACACCACAACGGTTGCCACTTGAAAATAAAATGTATGTCCAAAGATGGAAAAAATATGACCAACTAAAGCTTAAAATGACCAAAATAATTGAAGTCCTTTTAAAAACAGAATAAAAATGCACAAAGTTAGCGCTTAAATGGCTAAAAGAAAAGATAACACGAAAGTCTTTTACTTGAAGAAAAAAAAAGTTTATTTGAAAGAATAGGTACAACCGTTGTCGGAGAGGTTCACGCACAGACTGACTGATGCAATGAAAACGGCGTCAACATTCCGCCTACCTTGGAACGAATGACAAATGTAGTTCAAAAACTAATTAAACAATGTTAACAATTATTGTTATTAGTGAAAATTAGAATTAAAGAATTTAAGAGTAATTGAACAAGAATTAAAAAAAATTAATTGGAAGTTAATTCAGTCTGCGATAAAAGAGGTGAGATTTTTACAAGAGGTCGAGTAAGCGTTCCTTCTGCTGTGCTCAAAGTTACAACTCTCACGTTGCCGTCCGCACCAGGATGAACTTCAATGATCCTCGCTAGCTTCCACTTTGTATGAGGTAGTCTGTCATCACGAATAACGACCAGGTCACCAACATTTACATTAGAAGTTCGACGAGCACACCTTGATCGCTGCTGTAGATTAATTAAGTATTCGGCGCTCCATCTTCGCTAGAAATGTTGTCGCATATTTGATAAAACAAACCATCTGCTTTGTAGATTCCCTTTGAAGTACGTCGAATCAGGCTCAGGAATAAGTTTAAGCGGCTCGCCAATAAGAAAATGGACTGGAGTAAGAACCGCCAAGTCATCTGCATCCGTTGACATCGAACAAATAGGTCTGGAGTTCACGCATGCCTCTATTTCAGCCAAGAAAGCAGTTTTTCTGTACGGTGCGTTGTAAGCAGTTTTTCTCCCACGGTGCGACGTTAATGATATTTGACGCGTTTAACAGCAGCTTCCCAATACCCACCCATGTGAGGTGAGGCTGGTGGGTTGAAATGCCAAATAGTACCATCATTCGCTAGATATTTAGCAAGATGTTCATCTTGGGTTGCGGCTGAAAGCAAGTCTCGCAGTTCTCTTTCGACTCCAGTGAAATTTGTGCCATTGTCACTAAACAGCTCCCTGCAATGCATGTCGTGACACAAAACGCTTGAACACAGCAATAAACGTTGCCAACGAGAGGTCACTTGCAAGCTCCAAATGCATCGCGTCTGTCGCCATACAGATAAAGACTGATATGCAGCCCTTTACGGATTTCGATCCACGTCCTTTCGAAAACCGAAGCTGCACTGGGCCAGCAAAATCCACTCCACTGCGCGCAAAAGGTCGACACTCTTCCACACGTGATTTAGGCAGGTTACCCATCAACTGCTCCAGCATTGTGTGTGAACGCCTTCGGCACTGAACACAGGTCCAGTAGATTTTCCGAATAACGTTGCGAGCACCAATTATCCAAAATCGCGTTTGGAGCATGGCCTGAGGTCCTGCATGTAAAGTGATGTGATGAATATCTTCGCAGATGAGCTTCGTTAGTCTTGCAGATGCTAGTAAGAGTATTGGATGATTCCGGTCCTGTTGAAGGGAAATGTTGGCTAACCGTCCGCCTACCCTGAGCAATCCTTTGTTGTCTAGAAGCCTACAAAGGATTGCTCAGGGTCCTAGCTGTTGTAACATTGTTGTCCTAGCTGTTTGCCGGACGAGAGCCGCTGAATGTCATCGTAGAAAAAATGATTTTGAGTGACTTTCATCCAAAAAGAGAATACCTCGTCTAATTCGGATGAAAGATTTTACAAATGTCCTGGCTTGCGCGGTTGATGAGTGGTGCGCTGACTACTTATTGCCTTTTTAAGATTCTTTTGGAACCGCTGAATGTAAGCTGTGATGCGTTTTAATTTGGCTAGGGTTGAAAAGCAATCTATTAGTTTCCATATCGGTGTTACTGTACATTTGCTCTTGCTCCCTAAGCCAAGGAGGACCCCTCCCACAAGAGCTAAGTTTTGTGGAAATATGTGGCGCAGTCAGCTGGATTGTGCGATGATTGTACATGAAACCACATTTCTGGAGGCACTACGCTTTGGATTTGTGACACCCGATTGGCCGCAAAGGTTGTCCACTTGCCTGGCTGCTGGTGGATCCATGCGAGGGCGACACTTGAATCGGTCCATCCAATGGTGTTGCATATTGGATAACGCAATGCTGATTTGACTTGTGATATTAACTGCGCTAACAAAGCAACACCACACAGCTCCAAGCGGGGCAGCGACAAAGTTGGTTGCTTTAGAGGAGCCACTCTAGTTTTAGCTGTTAAAAGACGGACAATCTGGCCATCTGAGGTAATTGTTCGGATGTAAACAGCAGGCGTCTGCAAATCCGTGTATGTCGGATTCGGGACACCAAAACCAACCCACCTCGGTAACTTGATTACTGCGAGAGAGGTGATATGATCTCGATAATACAGCCATTGTTGCTTGACATCTTCCGGAACTGCTTCAGCCCAGTCGACTTTGGGACTCCAAAGCCGTTGGAAAAGCATTTTCGGGATGATCGTACAAGGAGATAATAGACCCAATGGATCAAAAAGCTTGGAGGCGTCTGAAAGTAGAAGACTTTTAGTTAAGTTTGCATATCTATTTCATGAACCTGGACGGTGAACGTTAAATAGTCAGAAAGCGGTTCCCACTGAAGCCCCAACGTTCGTTCAGATAAATCAAGACGATATTTGGTTTCCCGTTCGTGCTATGGAATTATGCTCGTGACGAACTGGAAGACAGGTTGGACGAACTGGAAACAGGGTGGTTTCCTCAGATGGAAACCACCCTGGCCAAGTATAGATAACACTTCTACTTGCAGACGTTGAAGTTCTGTTTCGTTGTCGCATCCGGTCAATAAATCATCCATGTAGAAGTCGTTGAGGATGACTTGCTTGGCTTTGGGAAAATCTTGAGCTTCGTCCAAAGCAGTTTGTTGGAGTGATTTAACAGCTGAGTGGGAAGCCGATGCCACGCCAGACGTCACGGTGAGCAGTCGATATTCCTTGATGTTGGCTGCTGGAGAATCGCGCCAGACGATGCGCTGGTAGTCGATGTTCCCTTCGTAAACTCTCACTTGGCGATACATCTTCGCTACGTCTGTGCACATAGCAAAACGATGGGAACGAAGGCGAAGAAGCGTCGTGAAGAGGAAGTAATTGCGGACCAACCATTTGTGAATAGTTGAATGAGAATCCTGAACTGCTAGGGCAAGAGGTGTTAAAAACAACTCTTAATTTAGTTGTGCTGCTGGTGTCCTTGATAACAGCTCTATGCGGCATGTAGTAGTGGCGCCCTGGTTCAGGTGTATCAGTGACCTCTTCCATGTGGCCGAGGTCTATGAATTCATGAATGAAGTTTTGGTGCTGCGATTGTAGATCCGCATCCTTCGCGAAAGCCTTCTCCATCCTCAGTAATGCGCGAACTGCAGCCTCACGCGACCTTCCCAGGGGACAATTTGGCTTAAACGGAAGTTGTACTACGTACCTGCCGTCTCTATCGCGGAAGTGTGTATCAGCTAAAAACCTTTCACACGCTTGCTCTTCGATTGACAGATGCTTTACCTCCGGCTGAGACTCGACTTGCCAGAATTTTGATACAGCTTTCGTAAGCGCAGCGTAAGTGAGCATGCATGTTGCAGTCATAGTGGTGAGCGGCGATTTGCATTCGGTAATCTTTCCAAAAAGAATCCGACCCAGCGTAGTTTGTTGCGCGACAGGAGTACCGATGGGGCCTTTGGTAAACCAACTTGGAGAAATTGCCCTAGTTCATCCGAACCTACCAAGATATCGATGACTGCTAGTGTATGAAATTGCGGATCGGCCAGTTGTAAATCTCTAATGTGTGCCCAATCAGTTTTGCTTAGCTGGATAGGAGGAAGTTGGCTCGTGATGTTTGGTATGACTTGTGCGCTGATTGTTGTACTGAATGTGAGATCAGAGGAGGACATGGCAAGCTGTACCTCACCTTTGGAGCTGACGGCTGTTGTGCCACCAATTCCCTCGAGACTTTCGCTTATAAAACTAAGGTGGGATGGTTGTCAAACAATAGCCTGGCTGGTTGGTATCTGGTAGATTGGTCAAGCACTCTGACTAACGCGGTACCAAGCAGCACTACTGCGTCATTTAAGGGGACATTGGACGTCATCGAGCTTGAGTTCGAAGTAGCAGCAACGGATGGCACTGCATCATGATGTAGAAGCGTATGGTGATTAATTTGGCAGACTCTGCACATGCTCGAGCTTCGGCACTTGGTATGTTCGTGACCAATTCCCAGGCAGTTACCACATATTTTTTTTTTCTGAACGAAGGATCGTTTTCTGGTAACATCGAGTGCTCGGAACTGGTCACAGCTGTATATCTTGTGTTTTGCGTTACAATACGCGCATGTTTGTTGATCGGGCTTTTGCGATGAATATCCACCAGGTTGCTTAGCGGGCGCTGTGAAGTGAGCTGGGGCTTGATTTAACATTTGCTTTGTTAAGGTGGTTGGAATGTGCTTTAAATGAAGCAGCTGCGGGTCTTTGATGCGAACCAATAGCGTCTAATGAACGACATCTTGATTCAACAAACGTGATAAGCGAGCTAAAGGTCGGTACGTCGTCATCTTTTTGCAATAATTCCCATTGTCTGTGGGTTTCTGTACTCAACTTGCTTACCGTTAGATGTACGAGCCAGTCATCCCAGTTAGTTACTGGTCGGCCAAGAGCTTTGAGGCTTTGGTAGTGCTCTTGGGTTGCGTCGATAAGAGCTTTGAGACCGGCTGATGATTCGCTTTGGAGCTTTTTTAACGCTAAAATGGCTTTAAAATGCAAGTCGATGATAACACGTGGCATGTTATACCGCTTCTCCAAAAGCTTTCGGGCTTCCACATCAGGCTTCCAGTTTCACATCAACACCAGCACATGTGTTTGTGACCTGTGTTGTCACATGCGTTGTGTGAGCTTTGAGTTTTTTAGCAGCACGTGTCAAATTGGCAAATGCTTCACGATACCATTCTTCACCTTGCGATCTTTCAGATTCTTCTTCCTGGATTTTGTCTTTGCCACAAGCAAGCTCGACTGCATCCTGAGCCTGGCAGAACAGCACCAATGCTCAGACAAAAGTAAGAAATATGATTCCAAATCAGCTTCGTCGTACGTTTCTGCTTTTTTGCTTGCTTTGCTTTGCTTTTTGTTTTGCATTCCAACACGCGTCACGTTTCACCAAAGTGCTCATAGCGAAGAAAAATACGCGTTTTTCTTTTTTAGACAATTTTTGTTTGAACGATAGGGAAAAACGGTTTTGTCGTCGACAGACAGATTACAAAAAGCGTACGGTGAATGCCGCGTGTTTTTGCAAGAACGAAACATAGAATATTGCATAGTTTTGGAGTGAGGATTGTCTTTATATGTTTTTCGCGCCGTATATGTTCATAGATAGAAGCACACGGACGAAAAAAGGTATCCGTTTGTCATCGAAAGACAGATGAACCACACAGTTAATATCGCGTGTCGAACTTGTGAGAGCGAAACAAGAAAACCAAGTGCACCGTATTAGCTTGGAATGACGAAGTCGATAGGGCGATTGTGTTCGCTTTTTACACTCGGTATAGAGGCACAAGAACGATAAGGAGGTAACCGTTTGTCATCGATAGACAGATGAATACGTACAATTAGCTCCGCTTCTTCAATGTACCAACGAATATAATTGGGAAGAAGAATGCAAAATTTGATTTGGGTGCGATTGGGTGCGAGCGAGACTGTGGACGTGTGGACTTGCGAGGGTTTTTTCTGTATGAACGTTTATTTGCGGTTGAATTGATTAATTCACAATTTATTTGACGATTTAAATATTAGGTACTGGTCATATGTGTTATTAATTTTATTATCCGGCTCGAAGGACCACTGTTCGCGCTGTAATGGCGAAAAGAAAAGATAACACGAAAGTCTTTTACTTTAAGAAAAACAAAAGTTTATTTGAAAGAATAGGTACAACCGTCGTCGGAGAGATTCACGAACAGACTGACTGATGCAATGAAAACGGCGTCAAAAAACTCTTACTTTTAAGTAAGACAACATAAATAAAAAAAAATTAACGAACAATACATAAAAAGCCCCTATAATGAGGTAATATATCCATAATGAGATAACAGCATAAAAGCCTTAAAAATAAAGATACCTTAAGATTTATAAAAGCGTTTTTTTTTTTAAATTGCGGCCCAAACGATATGACTATTTTTTTCATCCTTAAGCTCTGTGGCCAGCATTTCATCATTAAATTTGTTTTGACCTGTCTTAACTCATAAGACTTTCGTTCACCATAGATAAAAGTATTAAAATTTTCGAACCATTAGTCGTTTTACCACTCTTAAGAGGTTTTTCGAAGCATATAGGGCCGGTTTTTCATTGCTGAGTTAAGCCCAGCTTAAACCATGATCTGTTAATCCCAACTTATCTCAACGCCGTCAGTAAAGATTCCAAAATCTTCGACTCTCGAATTTTTTTTTTTTTGAATACTAGGGTGGACGGAGGCTAAAACTCCAAAATCTTTCAAAGATACCAATACGCCCACTATTGGTTATGCCCGATTTCCACGTGCTAAAAAACCACCCATTTATGAGAGACACTATGAAACTGCCAGAACGCACTTCATAGTAGTAAATTTTCGCTCTCTCATAATACTTCTTGACTTCAACTAAGTCAGTTAACTTAACAATAGAAAAATACAGGAAAAGAAATTTGAGTCATTTGCAGATGTCGTTTTTCGCGGTATCACGCAAAGCCACTGCCATTCACACAGAAAAAACATTCAAAGAAGTTTATTCTGTTGACTCAGAGTTGATCCGGGATTAACTTACCAAATTAAGCTTGCATGAGGCAAAAATAAAAGTTTCTTTTTATAAAAGTTAATTTTTTAATGTCGTAAAAAATGACCAAATGGAAAAAAGATGACCATCTGAACAAGAGCAAAAATAGTGTCCAAAATTGGTCATAAATGTGGCAACCGTAAATGTCCCCCTAAAATTTAAAATAAATATATTTTTACTGTTTTGAATCTGCTTTTGGATCCCTTTCTTTTACTTGCAACTAAGGCCAATCTATTTTTCTACTTTTCTTAGTGCTACGTGAATTTTCAACATCTTGATTCGCACTACTTTGTTGATCTGTGACATTGCCACCGCTTGCGGCTTCTTCATTTGCAGTTTGCTCACCATTTTTATCTGCCTCACTCTTTTTGTCTTCAGTTTGTTTTACCACTAACTCTTCAATAGCAACAAAATCTAAAGCATTCAACTTTTCATTATTATGTACATATACAAATTGATATAAGTTTAATCAAATGTCGTTTCCATGTTACATAAGCCTATTTAATACTTTTACGAGAAAATGCTGTCAGTCTACCCAGTACTTTAACAATTTTGCATTTAGTCCAGCTTTGTTTTCCTGCTTTTGAACAATCTTTTGCAATAAATATAATCATAATCACCGACTTTAAACATTTTATTGTTGTTTTTATTGTTTTATTGTAGAAATTATTTACAATAAAATATTATCATTTTATTGTTTTATTGTAGAACCGCTTCCAAGTATTTGTTTGCATCAGTTGCACCTCAATACATGGCTCTTTTCAATGCTATCTTGCAGGTCTTCACAGTGTTTTCGGCTTGTCTATTTGTGGCTGGGTGGCCCACTGGAATAGTCTTGTGAACAATTTTATTATACCCGACCGAGGGTATATAAATTTTAATGCATAGTTTGTAACACAGTGGCGATTATATAAGCCATGTCCGTCCGTCCGTCTTTATGTGTGAAGGTTTAAGTCTTAAGTCTTGAAACTTGGTACACGGCTTGGTTCTTTTGTTGCACAGACAAAGTGTGAAAATTGGCTCAATCGGTCAACGGCCACCTGGTGAGACAACCTCTATTTCACTATTTTTTTATCCTTGTTTACCGTATTTTCTCATGATTCTAACGAAATTACAATTAATTGATTTTAATTTTAAGCCCATGCCCACTTTTGGGGGCGTGGCGTATACAAATAATATATGAATTCGGGCCAAAAAACTTTAAGATTCGGTGTTACATGGTATATAGGGTCGGGTACATAGAAGTTTGTCACAGACAAACTCTTGCACTTACTCACTGGTTTTTCAAGTTTTTTTTTTGTTTTCTTATAAGTCACTTTTTATTGTTTTAATCTTCGTTTTTTTTTTTGGGGGACTACCTCTTGGCATCGATTTGGTCCATTCCTGACGAATTAATTCACGCTTGGTAGCAAACCGACGCACGTTTCACTTGTTTTTCTCTAAAAACATATTGAATTCTTGCGAAACAAAGGAAGTGCTATTGTCCGTAACAATAACTTTGGGAATTCCAAATCTCGATAACTGTGGACGAAATTTATTATTTGTGTTACTTGAAATATTGTCCGACACGTCGATACACTCAATCCATTTCGTATATCGACGGTTAAAGTGCAGAACCTCTTAAGTCGTTTTTGCATGTTTTTCAGAAATAATTTTTTTGTTTGTACGTTCTTATGGAGGACCTCGAATTTCTTCGTCGAATTGAAATCTAGTAGGAGACTTACGAGCTACTGCAGAAATTTCTAATGCAATTTTAAATACGAGGTTTTGAATTTTGCCTTTCCTCTAAAATGTTCAGAACAACATCCTTGCCTTGAAAGTGCCAAAAGATGCCACAACTAGATACTTACGATTATAAACGGGTCCCAAAAAGTCAAGGTGAAACCTTTCCCAAGGGCCTTCTGGCCACTCCCAACAAATTAAAGGCGCCTTACTCGGAGAAGACTGAGTTTGCATACAACCCTCACAAGACTTGACAAGGTTTTCAATTTCACTGTACATCAAAGGCCACCAAAAACAACTTACTTACTTACTTAAAGGGCTCCCGACCCATGGAGGGTCTCTACCTGGTTCACAGTAGCCTTCCATCCTCTGCGATCCTGGGCACACTGCTTCCAATTGTCCAGACCAAAACAAAGGTTCGGTCTTTCTGGTCCTTGTGTTCTGAGCGTTGTTGTCCATTCGCTTGATGTGACCGAGCCAATGTAGTCTTTGTGTTGTGGCTTTTTGAACTACATCCACATCTTAGTACAGCACATAGAGTTCGCGGTTATTTCTTTTTCGGGGCGAATCCATAGGGCATTAACACAGGATTATAAATTCGCCGCAGAATTTTTCTCTGGAAAGAGCCAAGTATAATTTCACCTTCTCTGCTTATCGTCCAGCACTCGGCGCCATAAAGCACAACTTGCAGAATAAGAGTTTTGTAGACCTTACACTTTGTCTTTCGCGAGAGGAGCTTTGAACCCATTTGTTTTGCCAAACCGAAATAACAGCGGTTTGCTAGGGTTATTCTTCAACGAATCTTCGTTGTGGAGTTGATGTTAACTCCAAGGTAGATGAACTCCTTAGCTACCTCGAAGTTGCTGCTACCAACAGTGACGTCTTGTCCTTAGCGGGGGACGGATGTTTCTTTGTTTGTTGATAACATATACTTGGTCTTATCTTCATCTACTTCCAGGCCAATAAAATTCGTCTGTTCTTCAATCGTCGTAAAACCCTCTATCACGGCATGACTAAAGCGGGCAATTATATCGATATCGTCCGCGTACCCCAGTATTTGCAAGAAATGCATCTCCTTGCCGAAACCCAGTGCATGTTTGGAACATTTCCGAGGAGCTGTTCCCAAACTGCACGTTGCACCGTGTGTTTTCTAATGTTGCACAGCACAGTTTGATCAGTTTTGGCGGGATCTTGAATTCGGCCATCGCCTGGTAGAGCTCCTGACAATGAATGCTCTCATATGCGGCCTTAAAGTCGATGAAAAAATGGTGTTTCTCGACTTGAAATTTATTGGTCTTTTCCAAGATTTGCCTTAGTGTGAAGATCTGGTCTATGGTCAATCTGCCGGGCCGGAAGCAACACTGGAAGGTGCCGATTAGTGTGTCGCAGAACGGCCTAAGATGCTCGTACAGTACGTTTGACAGGATCTTGTATGCGATATTTAAGAGGGATATGCCTCGATAGTTCTTGCAAGACATAGGATCGCCTGTCTTGAAGATGGGGCATATGGAACTGATTTTCCAGTCATCGGGCATGCTTTCGGTCACCCACACTTGGTTAATGATTTGGTGCATGTACCCCACCAAAACAAAACCTCCGCATTTAAATATCATCAGACCCGGCGGCCTTGTTGTTCTGAAGCCTCTTTTAAGGAGTACAGCGGTTGCAGTAAAACAGATGCGAATGGCAAATATACAGTAGCCGAAATAAGTATAAGGCAACTCATCGTCACACTATTCAACTTGACGTGGAGGCTTAACGCCTGAGCATATGCAAACATAATGTTCCCCAAATTTGTAGAGAGAATGGCTCTCTCAAACAAAACCAAAATGGTACTGTTCTCTACAATTGAATTTTAGGAACAGGATGATTCGTCATAATGAACTAAAAAAGCAGGTCAAAAACTGCGAAATGAGTATAAAGGCACTTAAGATATTTTGATTTTGTTGCAACTTTTTCAAATTTTTTTTTAGTTTTAAGTGTGTTAAAATATTAAAACTGTATTTTTCAAGGTCATCTGAGTAAATTCGAACCTAAAACGACGATAAAAAATTACTTACTTACTTAGTAACGCCTCGCGGAGCCGACAGGTCCGTGTGCAGAGGCAGCCCAGAGGGCTAGGTGCACGGATAGTGTCGGTCTCGGAGTGAACCCGGCAAATACTGAAATAGCACTGTTCACAAGAAAATAAAAAAAAACCTCCCATAACTCCACCAAAACTGAAAGGCGTTGAACTGTAACTTGCAGATCACGTTTAATAAATACCTGGGGGTTATATAAGATAAGAAGCTCAGTTGGAAACTGAAAATACAAGACTGTGCAAGGAAGGCCTCTATTGCCCTGTACTCCTAGAGAAAAATCCTAGGCCCAAACTTGGGACTCCAACCCAGGATTGTGCATTGTATGTATATACACGGCAGTCGTTAGGCCCATACTTATGTACGGATTACTAGTCTGGTGGAAGGCACTAAACAAGAGTAGCAATATTGCTATATTAGAGAAAGTTCAAGGACTATCAAGTATTTACATCGCGGGTGCTCTTAGAACAACCCCCTCGGCTGCGTCATCTTCTTCCCGTTGACATCTTCGGCATAGTGATGGCAGCGAAAGCAGCACTTAGGCTTACGGAATCCTTGCAATTGTCTCGTGACAACTTGGGACATGCTAGCATCCTGAATGGCCACGACACCATCCTTGGTAACTCGGACTATGTTGTCCCATACCTAGACTTCAGTGTCTAATTCAAGACCAAATTTCTAAGCAGAACCGCTTGGGAGTCAGGTGAAGTCTTAAATGCATCTGTAATAGATCGAAATTAGCACTTGAAGTAGGATCAGGAGTCTTTTCCAGTACTCTATACCCATGTATCTCTAAGCGCCTGCCGAATCACTGTATTGTTTTTCAAGCAGAAATTACAGCTGTTCTCCGCGGCCTGGATTTCAATTAACTCAATAGACTGCAGCACTATTGTTTTCTATCTAGACAGCAAAGCTGCAATAAAAGCCTTGGAATCGCCAACGATACGATCCAAGTTGGTAAAGCAATGCCTCGAATCTCTAAACGGGATTGCTGTCAGGTGCGACTTATCCCTGTGCTGGGTTCCAGGACACAGGGATATTCCAGGCAACTACAGGGCCGACGAACTAGCTAAAGTAGGTGATTGATAATGCTAATCCGATTCCTACTTCGGAACGTCTATAGGAGACGTAAGGCTAACCGAATCGGGAACCCGTACCAGGGAAATATGTACCAGTGTTTCCACAAAAGCCTTCGACAACGGTTACTCCACCTGCACTCTCCAATCCTTAAGGCTAACTCTCACTTAGGGGCAATAGTAAACCAAATATCTAAATCTAGTTACTCTCACCACACGGGACGTATTTTGTAGAAGTCCTACAGTAACTGCCATTCTCCTCATCCCTCCCCTCCTCACCATATCCCAGTGTTTTTCCTTACAGGGCTGGATCGGTGTGGGCTTATACCGCTTCGGTTGCCCTCACCTCTCCACCCCCACGTGATCACCAGCACATAATTCTCACTGGTACGGGTCTATACTGCTTCGGTTACCCCTACCTTCCCCCAATTCGAGCGCGAGTCGCCTGTAGTGCGGTTTTACACCAAAGAGTGTTACCCTACATCAGCTTCTTGCCTGAGAATTTCCCCCTGCAAGGGTTCACACCGAATCGGTTACGAGGATAATTCTTACCATAAAAGCAAGAGTTTCGGACTTATACTGAAATCGGTTGCCCCTGCCGGGCTTTCTCTCATACAGGAACTAGTCCCCACTGACCCCCCCCCCCAACTCCTCCTCGACCTCAAGCAACTACCCTCCTCAATCCTTATCAACCAGGCAAAGTCCCATCCGGAGTCCAGCAGTTACGAGACCACCCTTCCGACAGGATGTCTCTCACTGGCCCCCCCCAACTCTGCTGTCAACGGTTCATACCGAAACGGTTTATTACTTTCGTAAAGTCTCGGTATGTCTCAACCAATCAAACTTTGGTGACCGTCGGTACAGGTTCATACCGTCACTGGTTGCCTAGACCCCTACCACCCAAACGGGTAGTCATCATTTAGGTCCTCGGGCTGGTAACTTCGGTGCTACAAGTGGCATCAAAATGGACCTCCTTTGGTCTAAGTGTGTCCCTGCCCAACGGGGACAGCCACCAAACCTAACCTTACCTAACCTTACGCTTCGCGGAACTTATTTGACACCGAAAGAAAAGATCAATTATTAAAAACACAAAGAGCACAGTGTATCAAACTGTACAATTGTTGAAATTAAGGTCATATGTTTCCATTATCCGTTTAAAAAAAAAAGATGAAAATTGTACCACTGCCAGAAGTTGTGATCGACCACGCTATCAAATTATTCCTAGGCAAGGTAAGAAGCAAACTAGCGGATTGCTTCAAAATCACAAAGCGCACCTTCTTCTTTCTTGGGCTGTTCAGGAAATTCGACGGCGAATTGTTCAAGGAACTCTACAACAGAACTAGCACTCATGAAAGCAGCCTGAAAAAGTCGGATTGTTTTGAAAACGAAGCTTAGAAACTAGCAAGTTGTAGAAACTCAAAAAATTTCTGGAACTCAGCGAGAAAGCTTAACGGCATCACCCCAAAAATCAGCAAACGCCTCACATCGCAAATACTAAGGAATCTTTTTGAAAATCTTTTGAACCCACCTAATAATGGAAGTCGATTCCTGTCCTATATGCAAAGGCACACCTTATTGATGAAACACACGATAGCCCTGATAAGTAAAGTGTGCGTGTCAGTTGGCGGATTTCAAAAAATTTTACACTTGTACTGCTTCGGGACCTAGAAGGAACAGATATCAAGTTTCAAGTTCATAGCTCCAAATTTAAGGCCTAAAAACTACCGACAGACGGACGGACGGACATGGCTCATTCTACTTACAATTCGGTCTCGATTATATGCTCTTAAGGTCTTGGGGCTCTACAGTGATTATTTGTTACAAACTATGAATCAAACTTAATATACCTCCTATCCTATGGGATGGGGTATAAAAAAAAAGCTTAAGACAAGGTTGCAACGCAAGCTCAATACTATTCTTTCCTTACATTGAGGATATTGATAATTATTTGCCAGGAGGAAGTTCATTTGCGAATGTACATGTTAAATACGCTGATGACATTGTTCTATTAGCGTGCTCCCCGGAACCCTGCATCTCATGATAAATCGAGTTAATGACTACAGTGTGTCGTGGAATTTAAAAGTTAATTTGAACAAATCAAAAATTATGATTTTTAAATTAGCTGCTGGTAGGCAAGCAAGGCTGGAAAGGTGGACTTTTAACAGCGAGGCTATTGAAGTTGTTAAGCGGTACAAATATCTTCGAGTTTTAATTTCTAGCAATTTGAATATGAAACCTCATTTAGCTGTAAAGCTCCAGCAATCCAAAACAAAAACTGCTATAAGCTCGACGTGAAAAACTACAAATATTTTGTCCCCGACGAGTTTTCCGATAACCCAAAACTGCACCGAACTAGATGCTTGTGATTGAAACAAGACTTAACCCTTTCTTCTTACAAACACTTAAACAGAGCATTTGAGAACGAATTTCAAAAATCTTTATCAAGTACGCAGTATCTTTGAAAAGACTTTGGTATAAGGAAATGATAATGTTGGCGGAAATTTTTGAATGTGACTTGGTAGTAGTAAATGACTTTATTTCATAAAAAGATATGTTACAAAAATATATTTCTAAGACTTATTTGGTTTGGCCTTAAGTCTACCAGATTGACAATTGTTAGATAAAATTTGGCTACATAGGTACATAATCTAGCAACTTATGCACGTGATTTAAAAGTCTCCTTCTATTATGCATTTTCTGTAATGGAGTGCGTTCATGGTGTAGTTATACAAAAGGTCCCAGTTCTCCATTTAATATTCCGAGTGCAGCATTTTCATCTAAACTGTTCGCACCAAAATAATGTTTCCGGAATTCACGAAGAATGGACAAACTGCCAGAAAGTGAAGTACGTCTTCTCTTGCTTCCATATTACAAATATTGCACAAAATAGTTAATTCTGGACGGTGTGATATGTAGATCAACTGAATCAACTCGCCCCTGATTTTGAAAATAGCACTTATTTTTCAGTCGTAAAGCAGCTAAAAAAATAAGTTCGTTCTTCGCTCTTGTGGCTTAGTTTTCTGTAATACGACCTGTGTTGTGATAGTTGAGCTTCACTAATATAATTTTTGTAACTAACATTGCTAGTTTTTCTTAAAGTGATATTAAACTGCCTTCTTAATGAATCAGATTCGGGAGTAATGTTAACCTCACATTCAGATGCAAGACGCTCCCATTCTTTTACAAGCTTACCTCATGTTCTTATGATGTTCGCAAGAACTTTTTTTGGTAATCTTTGATCATCCATAGCAATCACTTTCAAGATATAATTAAAACGCATTTTTAATGTGCTCAGAAATAGTGGAGCCGTTCCAATTTCAAGATGTAGCATATAGTTGGGAATACTACTAGGCAGTTTTAATATATGCTTCAGAAAGTATCTGAGGAACTTTTTAATGTCAAACCAAGTATTTAACTACTTTTTAGGATTTACAAGATTTTCTTCTTCAAAACCAAAAGAATACCAAGAAGCTACGAGTTTTTCCAAGTGATATGGTGACAAAAACTACTACTTAGAGTAGTAGAACAATAATTATTGAAAATAATGTTTCTGTAGTCGATTTAACTTAATGTCATAAATATACAAAGTAATCAAGCAGTCTTGGAAAAAAATTAAATGCTAAAAATTTAATACAAAAATCTTGGAAAAAATTTAAAAGCTTTTTTAGAAACGTTATCAATATTATTTTTCTTGAAAATTGAAATAAATACATTACCTATATTTACCAATTATTTTCCTTTATAACAAAACGGTAAACCCAAGCAAATATATATCTATACAAACTCACAACTAATTTTTTTTAACCATCGCTAGGCTAATCGCATGAAACCTAGCTTTAAAGGGAACCAATAAAAAAAATAAAATTAATAATAGGAGAAAACACTCATAATTCCTCGTTTTATAACGAAGAAAACCACGTATATCAAACATGGACTGGCAAAAGCTGGATTTGATGCAATAATGCAAACTGAACTAAAATAGTTTTATAAAGAGTACATTACATTGACTCATCTTCTTCAGGTTAAGAAATAGAAAAAATTATAAGTTCTTGAGTTTCACAAAATAATATCAATTATTACTTCAGTCTTCCTTAGACTTTATTTCTTTCTTGTAGTAATATTTGGATTTGCAAGGTTTTCACACTAGCGAACGGCTGCTTGGATTTAATAGGTTTTCTTTTTTATAACTTTTGGTGGTCTACCATTACAAATATACACTTTTTATTTAAAAGAGATTTTTATTTCAATGCCAATATGATAAATTTGACAAAATCTCATTTTCGAGAAAAAGTGGATTTGCAAGGTTTGTATCCTTAAACGACGATATGTACATAGGTTTTTTTTACTTTCCAGTAATTAAATTCATCTAGCAGCTCTTGCCTGTATTTTTATGCCATTGGAATATCATTAGCTACTTATCTTTCTATTTAATATGTCAAGTATATCTGCTTCCGAAAACAGCGCTTCTCCAAAGTACCTAACTTCTAAGAAAAGTCAGAATAGGATATCTAGAAAATATCTAGCATATCCTAGAAAATGTTGGATAGTTTCCCTTTCTCTTAAAATACACATTGAGCATAACTTTGATACGTTTGCTCCAAATCTATTTCCATTCAACTTTATGATATCGCATTGCGCTTTGAAATTACACATGATTTTATCTTGCACAAATTGATCTGTTAGATAATAGATTCCTTTGCTATGGTCGAGATATTTATAAATTCGGTCTTGGCTTTCCATACACCTTCTTATCATTTCCTCCTTTTTCTTTATTATTTCTAGTTTCAAAAGCTCCTGTCTTTGATTATGTCATACTCCTGCAGATAAGTTACCCCATTCCCATCTCAATCCGTGTTTAGCTCCTAGCTCATTAAGATCTTTAGCCAAAAATATATTTTTTTGAAATATCAGTGCCGATAACAGGTGGGTTAACCTAAGCTCCCCATATGAAAATAGTGTTTTCATTATGTACCGCAACTGCAGGTCTATTATATAAAAATTACAATCTTCTGTTCCCGTTTCGAATATGATAGCATACGTTGGAGTAAAAAGAGGCAGCTTAAGTATTCTTTTTATGAAAAAACAGCTGAAGTTTGTTTACCTCTTCAAAACTTATATACCCCCATACCTGGGCTGCAAATGAGAGTTTCTTGGGGTGTTGAGTAGATTAGAGAAATGATTTTAAGTTCCTCTGCTTTAAGGCCTAAGGCGATGGTACTCCTGTTCCCATCAATAAGTTTAACAGCTCTCCAATACTCCGCTGAGCACTTTGTATTATTTAAAAGTGTAATATGACGCTCGAAAAACTCTTGCTCCTTCATGCAAATGACTTTAAAGCGTTTATTTGCTTCTGCGTATAAAGATTAAAAAAAACCATTGTTGTAGGTTCTTACCAGCCTGGGACAAGCAAAAGATTCCCCCCTAGCACGTTTGCAATCGAAGTCAAACCACTTTTGCTTGCTGGGATTGCGGACGGATTTTACTGAAGTGAAGCGGTGAGCCGCCCTTTTAATTAAATTCGTGAGGTCTTCAATATTTGGCGCCGCACTTGACTTTCTTACAGCTATAAGCTCTCTGTTGACGCTTGCCTAGAAAGTACTCTTATAACTCTCTTTCCATAGTAGTTTTGGTAATAAACTTGACGGCGTTGTGCTGGTATCACCCGTACTCCTGTACAAACTTCCAACGGCATGTGGTCAGAAGAAGTCCTTAGGGCTACTTTGAAATCTTTAAGATACATGCCTAAGTAATCAGATACAAAGCAGTAATCTATGACAGAACATGCTGCACCACGAAGAATAGTGTACTCCCCTTAGGATCACCTCCACAACTACCTTTCCGAACTCGGCAGTCAAATGCATCCACTAACTCCAGAATTGCAGTTCCTTTGGCGTCGCAGGTGTTATTCTGAGAGTTGTGGGTTGCGGATATGGTTGCTGCACCCGAACTGTTCAAAAATATATTTTGCGCCATGCCGATTCTCCTATTAAAATCGCCAATAAGTACTAGATTTGATGGATCTAAATTACTCAGTAAGTCACTTTTTTGTCGAAGTCTCTTGTCAGATGATTACAGTTCAAGTAGATGGGAACGATGTAAAATGTTTTAATATCAGATTCTAGTTCCACTACGTATTCTCCTTCTATGCACTGAAAGTTAACCTTTACTCCTACTAACTGCTTACGAAATTCATAAAGCTCCTCATCACTTCCCCTTCCAAAAGCCCCTGTTTTCACCCCTGAAACCCCTGTTATATCTATCTTCTTCATTATCTAATAAATGGGTTTCAAACAATAAGAAACTATCAAATTGCTTAACATAATTAAAAAAGTCTACAAATAAATGCGTTTTTTTATCCCTGCTTTGTTATAAATTAAAGGGTGATTTTTTAGCCGGTTTGGTTTTGGCAACACTGGTTTTGACAGCTGACGTGTGTTAAGTACCTTGTGTCACTGTCAAACAGCTTCAGTTTGGTTTGCAATTTAACCATGGATCGTCTTACAAATGAACAACGCTTGCAAATTATTGAATTTTACTATCAAAATTCGTGCTCGGTTCGAAATGTTCATCGCGCGCTGCTTCCATTTTATGGTCGGCATTCTCGACCTTCGGCATTCTCGACCTAATTTCACGTTTCGGGCCGGTCAATTAGCCGCCTAGATCGTTCGATTTGACACCATTAGATTATTTTTTGTGGGGGTATGTCAAGGCTAATGTCTATAGGGACAAGCCCGCTTCGATTGACGCACTGGAAGCCAACATCCATGCATTCATTCGTGAGATACCGGCCGATATGTGTGAAAGAGTATGCCAAAATTGGACTCAGCGGATGGGCTATCTGAGACGCAGCCGCGGTCAACATTTGCATGAAATTATCTTTAAACATTAAATTGCAAGGTTCAAACTATCGATTCAAATAAATATTTTATTAATTTTTGTGTTTTTTTTTTTAAAAAAAGTTCTCAACCTCTTAAAAAATCACCCGTTAGTATTTATAGACTAAATAAATTGGAGTTGTTCTGGTAGACGGATTTATTTTAATTTGATGACTCGCTTGCGCATGCAGTCGAATGAGTTACAGCTCCAGTCGATGTGTTGCCGCCATTAGCAATATGGAGACCTTCCCCACTGACAGGTTCGGATTCAGATGACACTGACGTTTTGAATACATTCTTTTGGTTTCGCAAATCACTCGTAAAGTTTGCTAATCATGTCGGCATTTTTCCGAGAATTTCATGGATAAATTTCAGACCGTTTTCTTTTCCACATTTTAAGCCTTCTTTTCCTCCCACATGTAACTTGTCGTCCCGTAACTTACTTACTTACTAAAGGTGGCGCTACAGTCCGGGATGGACCTCAGCCAACAAGCTTCGCCGGCCAGCTCTGTCTCTAGCTAGCCGTCTCCCGCTTCGCACGCGAAGTTGGCTGAGGTCCCCTTGCGTGCGCCACCTGAGTTTCGGTGCTCCTCTACCGCACCATCCCTGCGGTGTGGATTCGAAGATTTTCCGTGCCGGGGCGTTGGTGTCCATCCGCTCTAGATGACCCAGCCATCGTGGACGTTGTGTTTTGACTCTTTTGGCTAGGTCGGTATCGCTGTACAGCCCGTACAGTTCGATGTTATATCTCCTCCTCCACTCTCCGTCTATGCAGACGGGACCGTATATCGTCGGAAGAATTTTCCTCTCAAAGCAGCCTAAAGTGTTTTCATCCGCCTTTGACAGGGTCCATGCTTCTGCACCTTTATTTGCTCGAGAGAGGGCTTTGCTACTCAATTGCCTTCTTCGCCCAAAGAAACAGCGATTGGCAAGAGTTATCCTTCGTTTGATTTCAGCGCTGGTGTCATTGTCTGAATTGATAGCGGAACCCAGGTAGACAAAGTCCCTAAAGTCTCCTTTCTTCAGGCTCGGGCAAACAATGCTGAGGTTCCCTTCGTCGGACATGCTTTCTTCCGACCATATCATGCAGATGAGCTGGTGCATGCTCCTAACCAGCTCATCGCCAACGGATTTAAAAAGTTCGGCAGCTAGGCCGTCTGCTCCGGCTACTTTGGTGCACTTGAGCTTATACACAGCTACTTTCACATCCTCCAGGTCGGGTGGGCGATATCGTTCGTATGCTTCGTCGGTAACGTCTTCGCCCGGGTTGAATGGTTCGTTTTGCCTGACAGCGGTATTTGGTTCGTCCTCGCCGTTATACAGTCTGCAGAAGTGGTCTTTCCAAATCCTCAGCACCGACTGCGATTCTACAACGACGTTCCCTTGATGTTCCTTACAGGCTTCAGTTCGAAGTTTATACCCTTGGCGGGAACTTTTGATCGGCATTCATCGTCAAACCAGGGGTTTTGTTGTGGTGGCCATGTGAAATCCAGCACTTCACAGGCGGCGTCTCTGATGGCGTTTTGGCAATGTTGCCACTGGCTATCAATACTTGATGCTGGCTGCATAGGACTTTGTAGAAGGTTTTGAGAGACTCGGTTGGAGAAGGACCCGGCGATCTCTACAATCGCAGTCGGCCGACGTTGAACTTCTTCACAGTATTACCATTACTTGGCGCTGGTCGGGATATCCGCAGCCGTACTTTGGCGACAAAAACGTAGTGATCCGAGTCAATGGTGGCCCCTCGGAAAGTTCGGACATCCATGATACTGAAGGAGTGCCTTGCGTCGATCGCAATGTGGTCAATCTGGTTGACGGTTGATTGATCGGGAGATCTCCATATCCCTTTGTGGATATTGAGATGCGGGAACTGTCTCAATCCGTTGTCGGAGGTCGTGTCGTGCAGGCTATGCTTTCCGACTGTACGACCAAAGATGCCCTCCCTTCCTAGCTTGGCATTAAAATCGCCTAGGACAATCTTAATGTCGTAGCTATGGCATTGCTCTTAAGTTTCGTCCAAAAGCTCGTAGAACATATCTTTGGTCTCGTCATCTTTCTCCTCTGTGGGGGCATGCCCGCATATGAGGCTTATGTTGGCGAATTTAGCCTTGATGGGGTTCGTCGCGGACGCTCGCTTACAGGGTTGAAGCTCAAGACATTTTGCCTAAGTCTGCCTCCAACAACGAAACCATATCCAAATATGCGCTGGCTTTGATGCCTATAGCAGTCGCCGTAGTAGAAGTCGCAGTTTTTCATCCTTCTTTTGCCCGGCCCGTCCCACCGCATTTCTTGGATGGCAGTGATGTCTGCCTTGCAGTCGTTCAGGGCCTCCGCTAGTTGCTCGGCTGCACGTAGTCTGTTAAGGGACCTAACATTCCACGTGCAGATCCGGAGCTCGTTGTCCTATTGTCGTTTGCATTGGTCGTCAACAGTAAATCCGTCCGAATCCGAGGCTTGTTTCTGCTTCGTAGCTGGTGTTTCTTTACGTGACCGGGCAGTCACCCCGACGGCATGGCCCCCAACCTGGAGGACCACATCCTTCGTTTGAGAGCCGATTAGCCCGCTCTTTACAGGCCTGAGCTCCGAATACGTCGTAGTAGTCCATATAAGGTGTTCACTAAGTAGTTCGGCATGACTGGAACTATGTACGCCACCGTTGATTCCATCTGGGGAATTCCTCCGCTGCCGTCCCGATGCAAGAAGAAGTGCCTTATTGGGAACACTCCTCCCCCCCCCCCCCTCTCTCGTCTGCTACTCCCAACAACCTTTCAAAGGGGTTGGAACCCAATCTCCAGTTAAGGTACTTGGCAGCCGGTGTTCACCACCGGGGAGGTGAGAGTAGGAGTAAATAGACAGAGGTTGGTTTAGAAAACCTGTGGATGCTTGTATCCTCTTGAATGCACATGTCTATCTTTTGACCACCGTGTCGTCCCGTAGCACTATTTTCATTTGTGCTTTTGAATGTTTTTCGCGCAGTTCTTTCATTAAGGGCCGGTTTTACAGCACTGAGTAAAGCTCAACTCAAACCAAGATCTGTTAATCCCGTAACAAAACGAATCTAGAGTCAACCCAGCGAACAGTTTTTCAGTGCAGAGTTGTTCAGTGCAGAGTCTTCAGTGCTGACAGGAATACTGACCTTCGTCAGTAAAGTTGTCAAAATCTTCGACTCTCAAAATTATTGACTCCTTCAACTCTCACTTCACTTAGAAAAACACAGGAAAAGATGTTCGAGTCATTTTTGGATGTCATTTTTCACAGAAACACGTAAGTCCACTGCTTTGACATAGAAAAAAATTTAAAGAGATTCATTCTGTTCACCAGAGTTTATCCGGGATTAACTCACCAAATTCAATATTCTCACACAACACTCAATATTCAGTGAAAAATTTATTTCTGAAGTTAATCTCAGTTTAACTCGGATGATCTGGCACTGAAAAACTGGCCCTTAAGGGAATAGCTTTGCCCTTCGTTGACGGACGTTGGGCGGAATATCTTTGCGGATGCAGGTATTTGTGTTTTGTAGTTTTACTTGATTTTCGTAAAATATTGGTGGCTATTCTCTAGAGTTCAATTTCACAATTATTGTTGCGGTGCCGGTAAGTCGGGTATTAATTCTGTATGCAGATTCGACAGCTGTAGCCTCCTTTCTCTAATAAACCAACGCATACGGATTTAGCTTTTTCGATTGAGTCTCCATCGCCCGCTGATGGAAGGTGCACTATGACATTGGTTTCGGTGCTTTCTAGCATAAGTTTGTCGATTTGCTCCTCCAAAAGCTTGTTGCGGGTTTCCAGTAGCACGACCTTTGCCGAAATCTTTTTCTGCCTCTTCTTCATTGATGACAGCTCCGAGTACAGTTGGTTGAAGTCGGATTTCGAGACAAGCTCTTTTGCGAGATTCCTATTATTTTCCTCCAGGATTTCTTTAAGCTTGTCGATAGTGATGGCGGTTATAACGTCCGATGTCATATCGTTTATGTTTTTACTAGGTCGCCGTTTCTCAAAATTAAAATGTTCCGGTGAAGTTTCTTGTAGAACCCTTTTGCTCATTAGTGAGGTCAGGTGAAGCTAATGCGGTTTGAGACTACGTTTGGTGCTTACAGTGCTAGACTAACTCAGATTCACGTTGGAAAATGTGTCTAAGGCTATTAAATTTCGTTAGCATTGAAAATTAGTAAACTTTTTCTCTTTATTTCTTTTTTTTGATTAAAATAAATTTTGTTGAGAGCACTTCTAAAAAGCCAACTTCGCTGTGACAGAACAGTGTTGCCAATCTAAAACCAATGACTTGGTACTAGACTGGAACACACGCGAAAACTGTCAAAGTAAGCTGCAAGCCTTCATTTCGCACCTTGATTCGCGTTTTCGACAAAGATGGAGTTTCAAGACGACGGCGGCGGTGCTAGCTTTTTTAGGTCAGGGATTGACTTGAGAGGAGTCCCAATGAGGAAGTGGCCAGGGGTGAGTGGCTCCATGTCGCTTGGGTCGGATGACATCGATGTGATAGGACGTGAAGTCATTACGGCCTCAATCTCTACTAGCGCAATGGACAGCTCCTCGAACGTGAGTCTTGCTCCTCCAAGACTTCGGCAGAGGTGGTCCTTCGCAACCTTGTCAGCCGCCTCCCAAATTCCACCAAAGTGAGAACCCCTGGGTATATAAAATGAAAATTGATTTTGGAATTAGTACAAAACGTTGTAGTTTTTTCATGAAATGAAAGATATAAAAACGTCTTGCGGAGTTCTGCTAGCTTACCCTGTGTGCCGACAAAATTACAATGACGTTATCGCAATGTATATCATTTGGAAGTCCTCTACGCCCTATCACACGTTTTAGGGCTGCAACAAAAGCTTCAGAGGAGGGGTCCGAAACGCTTCTAAATGAACCGCCTTTGTTGAAAAGCAAACGCAGACTGCTGCGTAGCATTTATAAGGCGTTTTCCCCATAATTTTGTAGTATGTATAAACAGGGCTGCAAAAATCGACTCCGCAGCATGAAAACGGACGTGTTGCAGAAGCTCTACTATCAGGCAATTCTCCCATTGTTTGTTAAAACAACTTCGTAGGATATCTCTCACAATGCACACACTGCCTGACGATCTACCATGCGAGATCTCGAGCATTGAGTATCCAAAATCGTTGCCTTACTAAAGCAACTAATGCCTTAGTACCAGCGTGGTAATTCGTACGATGGAGAAGAAGAACCAGTGTTTTAGAGAAGCTCTGATTCCTTGGAAGGAGGAGTGGGTGTTTGCAATCTTCGGGAATATTTGCATGTTTGAGACGACCACCAACCCTAAGCAAAGCTACCCCCTGTGCTTTCTGAAGAAAAGGACATAACGAGTTTATAGGCCCCTTTAGTAGTTGTTTCTTCTAGTAGTTAATTCTTCTTAAGTAGAGATTTCTTCTAAAAACGCATCAGTCTGAATCAGATTAACAATTTGAAGGAGAGTTCTATCTAACTCGGCTGATGACAAATCTAAACTCTAAAAGGATGACTTCTTGGTCACTTGTGTACAAAACCTCAGAATATATGAAAAACGCGAAGAATCTGATGATAGGACTCGTATCGATCCAGTCAGTACTTGAAGTAGATAGTTGGGCTGTGATTTATTGCGAACGAGAACCATCCGACGCTTTTCCAACATACACTCCTCTGCCGACAGTAGTAGATCTAATGTCGGAGGTCAATATTTTTCTTGTTTTTTCAAAAAGGGTTGGCCGTTGAACCATATATATGGACTCCTTCAGCTCATTCACCGTACATCCTCTTGAAACGACGTCCGTAGGGTTTACCTCAGTTGGCACATGTCTCCAACAAACGTTCTGTGCGTTCTCCTGGATCTCGGCTACGCGATTTCCAACGAAGGTATTGAGCTTTGATGAAAGTGTTGCTATCGAGTGCAGCACAATAGATGCGTCGGTTCAGAAAAACACATTTGAATAGGATTCTTTGAAAATTGGGCGATTTTTTTTTTCCAAAAATTTGGCCAGTAAATGAGCTGCGCAAAGCTCTAATCGTGGTAGTTGCTTTTTGTTAGCTGGTGCTACTCGGGATTTTCCAAAAAGAAGCCTGACCTGTGTTAAACCCGAATAATTTGTTGCCATATTTGACGCATCTGCAAATCTGCAAATCCAGATTATCGTCACCAGTAATAAGATCGTCCACGTAAAACTCTAATTCTAGGATTGCAGAGCCGAGTTCAAATTAATCCTAATGCTTTTCAGCCAGATGTTTAAGACTGCGAACAGCAAGAAATGGAGCAGAAGCAGTGCCATAGGGGATGGTGTTTAACTCGTAAGTTCTAACTGGAGTGGCTTTATCCTCTCCCCACAGGATGTATTGAAACTTACGATCAGACGGATGAACTAGAAACTGCCGAAACCTTTCAACAATGTCGGCAATGTAGCAAAATCATAAAAAGTTCTGGTTGAATGGTGGGTCCGACCATCAAAGTATCGTTAAGGAATATTTGCGAAGATGTACAACAAGAGGCATTGAACACCACCCTGAGCTTTGTTGATGTGCTATCCGGCTTCAAGACGCAGTGATGCGGTAAGAAAGGGTTTCCAGCAAATTGGGCTCCTTTACTAGCGACATGTGGCCCAATTGTTCATACTCTTTCAAGAGAGCTCTTTAATGGCAAATTTTTCGACAACCTGAGTTCCGACTATAGAAAACGACAAAAGGCTGTTTTATAAGAAGAACCTAGGCAACTGGGTTTTTTTTTAATGGAAGCTTAACTATTAACTGACCAGTAGGTGTACTCCCAACATTGTCCTTGAAGTGCGTTTCGCAATCCGATTGTTCTTTTGTCCATTGCAATTGAGAGTTTTGAAGTTCTTCAAGTTCCCAAAACCTTTCCACATAATTCTCTAGCGAGTCATCTGCTATGTTCAAACAACAAACTTTCTTCCCAATACATAGTGGAGCTCTGTATTTGCCGGATACGATCCAACCTAATGACGTATTCTGAAGTGAAGGAAGGTCTGGCCCAAGCTTTACCTGGCCAATTTTAAGCCAGGTCTCAAAACTATTGTACCTTGAGCAAATTGTAGTTTGAGTCTGATATCCTATTTTAGTCTCTGCGACACCTATACCGACGATGTCAACATTCTTTCTCTGTTTTTTAAGACGTAGGGCCTTCGCGAAATTATCCGATACAAAGTGTACTTGGGAGTCAGAATCTAACAAAGCTCTACCTAACTGAAAGCTTCCCGTTGAATCCTTAGCCAGAATCAAAGCAGTTCCCAAAACAATGTGAGTGTCAGCAAGTATCTCCTTGTCCAACGCAGCAAGACTAGCTTTTATAGATGATGACGGTCCCTATCTGTGATTGCTGCGGTTTCCTTTTCGACAGGCTGAGCTTTGCTGGTTAATGCTTCTTGGTTATTTTCTTCTGCAGAATATAGATAGATAGATATTTTATTTTATTTCAGTACAATATCTTATTAAACTAGAAAACAATTTACAATTCATTAAAATTAGAAATTAAAGTACGGAAATTTACTTGACATTCTATATTTTTATATTAATAAATAAGAAAATAGTGTTGAATGTCTACTGAGCATTTTAAAACAATACAGTATAAATATGGGTGGGGTGACCCTTAAAAGCAAAATAAAAACAATGCATACCTTTATTACATACTTGCGGTTTCAAAAGAAAATACATTAAATTTACATTTGAAGTTGAAAGAAAATCTTATCGAAAGACCTAATACTTGAGAGAAAATCAAGCGAAAAAACTAAATTTTTAAGTCACACCAGATACTCGGAAAGAAGTTGTTCAATGGCAGCAAAGTTAAAACCAAGAAGCCACTTTTTTACAAGATTAAGAAATTTAACAGTTAGAGAAGCCGATCTGTACGATACTGGAAGTTTGTTAAATAGCCGAATCGAGGAAATACTATAAAAATTACGATACGCTGTGGTGCGGAAAAAAGGAACATTAGCTGAGTATGAAAAGTTGCCACGTAAATTATAATTAGAAATATTTCTAAAATTGCGATTATCAGACTTCATAAAGAAAGTTTTTAATACCTTAAAACAATACAAATGACGGACAGGAAGAATTTTCAAGTTATAGAACAAAGGGTAAAAAGGATGTCTACTTTGTTTGCGGAGTAATCTACGCACCATACTTTTCTGTAGAACCAAGAGTGGCTGAATTTTGTTCATATACGCGCCTCCCCAGCAAGTGATCCCATATTGTAATTTTGATTGAAATATGCCATAGTAAATGGTTTTTAACAAATTGGCTGAACATATATTACTAAGATAGTAAAAATGTCTAATGGTGAAACGGAAATACCTCCTCAAGGAATCTATATGATAAGCGAAGCTTAATCTTGAATCTAAAGTAAGTCCTAAATATTTAAACTCTATCACAGATTCAATCAAAAAACATTTGTCACTACAATTAATGTTACAATTAAATGTAGAAGTGGATAATTCTTGCGAAGAGTTGCAACAAGCAAGTTTTAGCCTTTGGCACTCTGGTGCATGGAAGTAGACATTCACATCGGGAGCAGGAATAGGCGACAAATTAAAAAACATTATCTTTGTTTTGGAACTCATAACCAGGTTATGTTTAGAGAACCAAATTCTCAGCAGACTTAGGTCCCAATTAATGTCCGAGATGAGATCAAGGCGACTGTCTGAACCATAACAAAAGCCTACATCATCTGCAAAGGCAGTTGGAACACCTTTGAAATCCAGTTTAAACAGAGAGTTTATGTAAATAAGAAACAAAATTGGACCTAAGACGGAACCTTGGGGCACCCCTAAGTTGAAAAACAAAAGATTGCTTCTTATATTTCCGATCTTTACTTTTTGGCATCTATTTTTTAGGTACGATCTAAGCCAGTCCAACATAAAGCCACGAATGCCTGCCTTTTCAATTTTGTTAAGAAGGATATGGTGATCAACCATATCAAAGGCTTTAGTAATATCTATGAATAGGCCAGCCGTACACTTCTTACCATCAAGATTGGCCATAACTTTGCTACAAAATTCAAGAAGCGCATCCTCTGTTGATTTTCCCTTTTGAAAGCCAAATTGAGATTTATGAAAAAAATTATTTTTGCTTAGAAAAGAAACCAGTCTATCCTTAACGAGTTTTTCAAAGATTTTGCTTAAAGTTGGAAGAAGTGAAATAGGCCTATAATTACACATTTGTAAAGCGGAACCTTTTTTAAAAAGCGGTAACACATCAGCGCACTTCAGCTCTTCTGGAAAAACTCCCTCAAAAATGCAGCGATTGAAGACAAAGGACAGTACATCTATAGTATACCAACCAATATTTTTAAGTAGAGTACTAGAGATACCGTCAAACCCACATGACCTGCTGTTCCTTAGAGAGCCGATTACCTTTAGAATTTCTAGTGGAGTTATAGGCTCAAATCTAAAGCTAGTAGAGGAAGACGACTCCAAAAGACATCTACTTGAAAAACAACGTGGTTGCACAGAACAAGACTGCAAACTGGTGGCTATGCTGGTGAAATAGCCATTAAAAGCATCTGCAATAGCTTGTTTGTCAGATACAGGATGGTCATTAACCAAATAACTGACAGTTTTTTTGTACCAGAAGGTTTATTTAAGATGCTGTTAACTAGTCTCCATTCACTTCTTAGGTTACCCTTCACTGAACTGAATTTCGAGCAGTAGTAATTATCGCGGCAAACTGGAATTTCCTTTTTAAGTTCCCCACAAAGCTTCTTATAACTGTTTTTTAAACTCATATTACCAGGTTCTCTATACAGTTTTAGTCTAAGTCTGTTTTTAATCTTAACTTTGTTTAATAAAAAACTGGAGATCCAAGATTTAAGCCTCTTCGGTAGACATTTTGCACTCAAAGTGGTGGAACAATCAAAAATATGACTCTTTAGACACTCAATAAAAACTGAATAAGAGGAACAGACGTCAGTACACGAATAGACATTAACCCAAAATTCATTCAAAAGAGCGGTTTGTAGTTTCCTTATATTAACATTAGTAAAACTCTTAGGTGGTTCTTTACTAGGCTTGCTTTTGGTTGTAGAAGAGCTAAATAAAAACCCAGTCATTGAATGATCGGTAATCATAAGGTCAAGAACGCAATTCTCGAAATTACTGAACGACCCATTTCTGTATCTTCCACAAATATGGTCTAAACACCTACCCGAAGCAAGTCTTGTCGGTTCGTTAATGTAACTTTCGAGACCGTGCATTGCTAACAGTTCTAGGTAGTTTAAGGCGAGACTACAATTTTTCAGAATGTTGATATTTAAATCACCTACTACCATGAGGTTTCTTGATTTTTCCCTGTTAAGTATACAAGAAAATTCTTCCAAAAACATCGAAACAGTGAACATATGCAATCGATACACACACAAAAAAACAAATGTTTCATGGTTAATTTCCATGGAAACCTTCAAAACATCAGCACTGAGACAATCAACATTAAGGATTTCTTGAATAACGTATTCCTCTTTCTCTTTTATAAAACATCCAACACCACCTGCAGCGTAATTTTCATTTGTATTCGCGAAAAAATTAAAACCCGGAATAAAATAATCTTTTATCTCAAACCTATAAATCCAGATTTCCGAAACAAAAATTATATCTGGAACGCAAAGGAAAGAATCGACATGTGTGACAAGAGCAGCAAAATTCTCTCTTAGACTTCTAACGTTCTGGTGTATAATTGAAAATTTGTCTTTGCAAAAGGAACTATCAGTAATTACATTAGAAAAGCGATCTAAATTTCCAAGCCTTTTAAAACTCGTAGAATAAGAAATTTTGTGTGCGCTGTCTCGACAAAAAACACAAGAGCGTTAAGAAGTAGTTAGAGTAATTTGATGACGTTGGTTGGAATGCAATGGTTTTGGTTTGAGTTCATTTTTGGAAAGCATCAGATCTTGGCTGCTGCTTACTCTCACGCGCCTCCAGGTACTGAGTTCCTTTACCCATAGCTGCGGAAAATTCTACACATGTAGGAAGAGTTGTATAATCTTCTTGCTCATCCCACTTTGCCTGAGACTCTGCATCGACCCTTGACATAGCAATATAAATGATAACAGCATTACAGATATTATTAAACGATCCAATTGTTTGAAGGGAATTATATATGGCTGAGATGTTGTCAACCAACTTCCTTAGATCAGGAGCTGAAGGCTTTAACATTTATGGAAGCTCGAATAGTTCCGAAATGTATTGCGAAAACATAAGGACATCGTTTTCGTATCGTTCCTCGTTTTCGTATCGCGAGCTTGATCGCTCAAAACAATTAAGTAAATGATTATATTTTTGTGTCTTTGTCAAATGTGATTCGTTGTCCACGAGTGTAGAAAAAGACTTAATAAAGTTCTTGAGCTCTGAGTATTTCCCACTAAACTTAGGAAGTTTTAAATAAAGCAAATTATTTGAAGCTATTTGTGATATAGCGAACGAAGTATCCACAGTACTAACACGTCTATTGGTTCCTAATTGAGTCTAGATTTTTGTTTTCGCAGAAATGAACAGATCTTCTAATTCTCCACGGTTACTTTCTGCAGGAACGAGCCTTTCGATTTGTGTTTTATATGACAAAGCCTGTTTAAAATAGGACTCAAAAATGCCTAATCTGCATTCTAACTCAGTTGCTGAAAGACTATCTGCTTTAGTTTCGACCAAATTTTTTATTTGAGTAATGCTTCCCTTGGTTGATGCCCGCATCTGTTTTAAGTCATCGAGTTGATTGTCATAATTAGCTGATCCACCGGAACGAAGTTTATTAGAATCATCAACGTTATCGATTCCCATTATGGTTGAGTAAAGCTAAGATGATTTTAATCGAAAGATGCAGGAGCGAAATAAGTAATTCCGTTTGCCGTTTCCACAAATATACTTAGATGAGCAAGATTACCACAGAAGAGCAAACTGTAACTTATGTTAGGTACGGCTAGTCTACGACAAAGTCAGCAAAACGTTAAAGAAGTTCCTTAGCAAGCTCACACTCGACAGTATGAATTTGTAATCTACTTTTAACGATGCTTAATCAATGCATACGATCATGCAGTACATTCTCCGGCGACGACGACGAAAGAAAACCAAAAGTATGTGAGAAGGAAGACGAAATTAAGATCTATGCATTGATCTATTTAACGATCAATATCGAGCAAAAAAAATCGTGGTGAAAGCTTTCTAAGTCACAGCTGAAGCGGCAGATCTGCAACCTACTGAGCGAACGTTACAACGAACGAGATAACCAAGTGCAATAAAATTGTGTATGTGCATTGCGCTCTCGAAAGCTTTTTGTGGATTCTAATAAAACTGAGCTAAAACTGAAGCAATATGCACGCAGACTTTTGCGTATTATTTTATTTCACAGTTCAACCCTTAGTTGCCAAGGCTATCGAAATTTAAAGTTTTTATTTTTTTTCGATGGCTTTTCTCAATGGTGAGGATCTATTTTAGAAAGTAATTTCTTAATTTTGACCTAAGTTGTTGGGAAGTGTGATAAAAAGATCTTGTACTAAGGAGTACCGTCGGGCCCTGAAACACAAAACTTTTTTTTAAAAGACAAAATTTTTCTTGTATTTTTTTTTTAAATAATTTTTATGTTGTTTATTAGATATATTTTTATTCGTTAATACATATATTATAGCTATTATTTATTTTTAATATCTACGCAATGATACTCTGCAAAACAGTTTTTAACATTATTGCAGCAGAGATATACATTGCACAAAGAACAAACTGAAAAAGGGCGGGATTGCACACTTTTATGCTACACAATTCACAGCGGCCACGCTTGTCAATGTATTTAACCCAATGTGCTCCACGGATCGATAGGCGCACATCTTTCGGAATGGAATAGCTTGATCCTCTACGTTTACTTGAAGATTCCAGGCAAGCTAAGGGCTTTCTTTTCAAATTAGGGCAGTACTGATGCGACATTCAACTCATGGAAACTGACCTCCGAACATCAAGAAGGGTCTTTTTTTCCCGGATGTTGCAATATATTAGATACAAATTTACAAATGCAATGTCAAGCATCCCCCGAAAAATTCTATGCCACCATTTTTTTGAACGACGGTTGACACCATACACCGCTCTAAGCCGATCGGAGTGATCCACTCCTCTCATAAATGAGTTGTAGTCCTTCACAACAGTTGGAGCAGGTATTTCAAGTTAATTCCATCTTTTTGAGTACGATTGACATTTGTCACCTCGCTGCCGTGAGAGTTACTGACAAAGTGGACAGCCCTGTTGTCTTTCCATTTCCATACTCCTATATCTCTCTCTGAAAACCGGTAGTCAAACTCACCACGAGAAAGAAGCTTATCGTTTTTCATATTATTTGGTAGACATTTTCTATTTAACCGGATAGTACCACAGGCGAGAGCGTTTTCACTTTTCAGCTTTTCGATAAGTGGCATTGAAGTAAAAAAGTTTTCGAAAAAAATTTTTCTATTCTTTCCCCATTCAGATTCAGTGAGACTAAGAACAACCCGTTCACCAAGCCCATAATTTTTAAAGTTTCACTCTGCAACTTCATTTTTGCCTTGATATGTTTCTAACTTCATAACATACCCTCTTTGATCGGACAAATTCCAAAGCTTATATCCTCTTTTTATTGATTTCAGCGGATTGTACTGTTTCATTGAGCTTCTGCCCTTGAAAAGAATAATAGATTTATCAACAGACAGCTCACGAGTGCCTTTGTAATAAAAACCAAAGGCTTCATTTAATTTGTCGATCATAGGCTGCAGCTTATACAATTTATTTTTATTATCCTCTGGCATTTTTGAATTGTCCTTTATATGAAGGTTGCTGAGTATTGAATCAAATCTAGCTCTGGACATAGAAGATGCTACAATTGCTACTCCTAGATCTCTGCTGCCTGACCAATAGTGCCGCCAGTTTGGTAATTTGTGATAACCCATAATCATATTTATACCAATGAATGTTATTAGTTCTTCTTTTTTCAAATTTAATGATTTATGCCTCTGTACGGCACAAAGATTACTTTGGTATACTATTATATCAAGAATTGGGTCAAGCAACTTTAGAAATACGTCTGTGGGTGTTTCACAGTCTACAAAAAGGTCTTCAACGGCGCCTTCAGGAAAGTTGTATATAGACTTTTCCATAGCCATTTGCCTTTTTGGCATTTCCGATCGATTATTTCCGTTATGCCGACTGAATCAGGATTATTCACAGACGGCGGAGTACCAGTAAGGGTTTTAATTACCTGTATCCTTCCTCTTTGCTGATATACATTTTCTGCGTCTACAGTGAGTTCTTCGACAGATAATACGTGGCAACCGCTTTCCCTGTCTGTCCAACCGGCCAAGTCTTTTGGTCGTCCCCCTCTCTTCAGTGTCACTATTCTCTTTGGCATCATCCCTATCATCATCTTCTTCTTCTAAGTCTGTATCTTGATTACTATCATCAGGGATTTCTTCTTCTAAAACCCTTAAAATTTCTTCACTGCAACGAAGTATTCCCTTTGACATCTAAAATTACGAAAATATTTAATAAATTGTACTCAAACGAAATTCAATAAAAACCTTTGGAAAATAGGTTTCACAGCCCGACGGTACTCTGGAGTCCAAAACTTATCAAGCTCCTTTTTAGGCAAACTAACAACGCAATTTTATTTTTCTCTCTTTATTTTATACCACAAGATATGAATCTACGTTGTTTTCATAAAATTTAGCAAATTTGTTACTTATGACATGCAAAAAAAAGAAAAATTCGGCAGAGCGATTTTGAAAGCACAAATTATTTGAAAGCTCAGATAAAGGTGACTGCAACTACAGAAAAAACGCTAACGAATAAAAATTTGAAATGTAGACGAGAGCAAAATGTTTTTCTCGAGAGAACCAATGAGTCCTGGGATCTTAATTAGTTTTCTTTCAAAAGATAAAGTGGTTTTATGAAGTGTTACTTAAAAGTACCAACGGTCAACAAAGGGTTTTAGATTTATATATATATTTAACGAAAGGTAGTTTTAATATAAATCATGCATGTCATAATTCTGTATCACAATTCCGGAAGTGCGTTTTTTTATAGTTATATCTACACGTGGACGTGGTGACTCGATGTTTTTCACTTAAATTTGTTTGATTCTTCTCTTTATTTTATTTAAATTAAAGCGCACATTCGATAGAACAAGGATTTTTAACATACCTTGGTGGAAGTGTACATATCTACCCACTTATATGTTATCCCTCGGAAAAAAGCTTGCAATGAGCTACGTCTGCTGAATTTATGTATTGGGCATCCACGCGCGCTTCCACGATGCTCGTTACCACAGCACTTGCACTTCGCGACACCGAAACCGAACCGTATAAAGTTTTTTGTACAAAGCCAATTTTGCTATTGATTCGCGTTAGAACACCACTTTTTATAGTTTTTCAGTTTTTAACACACGTGATTGTGACTACATTTACGCTCTCAAATTTTTTTTATAAAAGTTTATTAGGTACCATGTTCCGAGAAAACAAAAACACTTGGGCGCCAAAATGTAATATCGCAGCTTTTTCCGACAGCTCCTCGAGAAAATCTGTGACTTTTTTCGTCCAGGAAAATCCCCGCGGAATAATAACTTCACTTGTATGCAGACTTCAGAACTTAAGTAGCGATTTTTGAGGAAATATGTCAAAACTGCAAGGAAATATCGTAGCGAAATTTGGCGAAGGACGAAAAAGCGAAAAGCTAGCGGAAAGAATTAAAAAGCGATGTTCCACGTTTGAATGATCGCTTGACAATGACTTCATTGGCACATTGAAGTTTTAAGGAAACTTTTTAGTACATAATTGAAGCGTAGTTTTACAAAAAAAAAAGAAGGTTTCGTATTTTTATTCAATTAAGGCTCGATAGCAACAGCAAATACAAGTTTTGATGCGCCTCAACAGTCGCTATGACTTCATCCAGGTCGGATGGACAGTTTCGTTCGCATGCTTCGTGGCTAACGAAATGGTTTTCTTATGTTCCCATGGCGGTCCTTATAGGTTGCAGTTCTACTTTAAACCCTTGGCAGGGCAGCGCGCTTTCCGTGCTCTGTTTTTTTTTCTTTCGGAGAAGTCGGTGTTCCGAGAGCTAAGATTTATCTGGGAAAAAAGGCACCATGAACACAGTTTCGCACTTTTTATGCATTCCTTTATATAACCTCTGAAGCATCTTTGTTTATCTTTACAAAGGTGCTTCAGAGGAAACCACCCCGCGAACTATCAAGGATGCGAAGTAGCCATAGAGCTGTAAAAGGGACGAGAACCTCTTAAGGAAAATACTAGAGGTCAGAATCAAAGCCTAGGACGCCCAAAACCTGCTGAAACTCCTAAGCCAAAGATTCCAAAGACGCCAAAGCCGATCAAAAGTGGAAGATTGGCAAAGGAGGCGTCGACAAAAGGCATAAAAGCTCCACAAAAGAGCGGCGCCAGTTCAAGTGCAGCGGAGAAATCACCACTGGTCGGACCGAAATCATACGCACAGGTTGCGGCAAACGAAAACAAGGCAAGATCGCCCACAACAGATGATGTGTCTCAGATCCTCGCGTTAATCTTGGAGAAACTTGAGGATCAGACTAAAATCAACAAAGTTATATTTGACAAACTGAGCAAGCTCGAGTTTAAGCCTCGAAAAAATTACAAGAGAACATAAATATGAAACAGTTATTTAAAAGTATTTCTACGGAAAAACAATATTGATATTTGCATGATTACGGAAACTCACCTTAAAAACGGGTCTACACCCAAACTTAAAGGTTACAATGACTATCACGCACATCACCCTTCGCAAAATTCGAGAGGAGGATCCTCCCTCTACATTAAGAACTGCATAAAGCACTTCAAGAACACAGAAGTTGAGCTAGACTCTATGCAGATCAGTTCAGTTTCTGTAAAAATTGACTGCTTAGATTATAACATTGCATCTTGTTATTTCCCGCCAGGATATAGACTGGTGGAAGACGATCTTGATCGTATGTATGACTTCATTGGGTCCAATTTTATCATTGGGGGTGACTTTAACGCGAAGCATACTTTTTGGGGCTCACGATGCAATTCAACAAGAGGCAGATAACTGTACAAAAATAGTATGAAGCGTGGGGTGGACTTTTTCTCCACGGGTAAGCCAACATATTGGCCAACCGATAGGAATAAAAAGCCTGACCTTGTCGATTTTTTCATCGCTTAAGGGTACCCCAAATACCTTACGCGAATTGAAGAGTGTTATGATCTTTGCTCAGACCACTCAGGAGTTATCTTGAAGATGGGTGGAAGACTGGCGAAAATAGAAAGAGCTCCTAGATTAGCTAGCAAAAACATGAACTGGGACGCTTTCAGAAAGGACTGTAAGGAGGGTGTTGGCTTGAATGTGCCATTGAAAACTCCTTTCGAGTTAGAAACTGCAGTTGACAAATTCATTGAAGCAATTCAGAGCGCTGCTTGGAACAACAATTCGTCCCAAAAGAACGCAGTTAGCACCGACGGGCATGTACGTAAAACATATCCGCTCGAAATCGAAGAATTGATTCGTGAAAAGAGAAGAGCGCGTAGAAGATGGCAAGGCACGAGGGCTCCCCCAGACAAAACCCTATTGAACCACCTCTCTAACAAACTGAAAGGAATGTTGCAAGATCTTAAAAATCGTGAGACCACTGAATACCTTGAAGGCTTGTCGGCGGATAGGAGCTCAAACTACTCGCTGTGGAAAGCAGTTAAGTCTATCAAGAAACCTATAATCCACTCGGCACCAATAAAAAAAGCTAACGGCGAATGGGCAAGAGAAGACAAAGAGAAAGCGAATTTGTTTGCTGAACATTTAGAAGAAACATTCAAGCCTTTCGACGGTCCGCCGTTGGCTGACGTTCTAAAAAACAACGGGGAACCTGATAGCTTTAGAATGAAAAAAGTTTCGTTAGTTGAACTCCGACAGACAATTAGCAAACTTAAAAATAATAAGGCCCCGGGTTACGACCTGATTACTGGCGAAATATTAAAAGAGCTACCAAAAAAGGCATTAGTCAAGCTACTTTATATGATAAACGCTTCTCTTAGACTTCTATACGTTCCAAGACAATGGAAAGTTGCTGAAGTCATTATGGTTCCAAAACCGGGGTAATGCGCAAATGATAAAAAATCTTATAGGCCCATATCGCTTCTGCCGATAATATCGAAAGTGTTCGAGAAACTTCTGCTGAAGCGATTACAACCAATAATTGCAGAAAGACGCTTGATCCCGGATCATCAATTCGGTTTCAGACCTAACCATTCCACAATAGATCAAGTCTACAAAATAACGCATGAAATTGAAAAAGCCTTAGAAGGGAAAAAAATATGTTCCAGTGCTTTCCTCGACGTATCGCAAGCCTTCGACAAGGTATGGCACGAAGGCTTGAAATATAAGCTACGGCAAAACTTGCCGGAAGACATGTTTAAAATATTGAAAAATTATCTTGAAAGCAGACTCTTTCGTGTTAGGTGTAGTAGTGAAAACTCGAGTTTCAAGCAAATTCGGGCTGACGTTCCCCAGGGAAGCGTCCTCGGTCCGACCCTGTTCCTGCTCTACACAAAAGACATACCTCTAGATGACGAGACAATCGTGGCCACGTTTGCGGACGATACGGCCATCCTGGCAACAGGTGAATCAGTCGAGTCATCAACGAGAAACCTCCAAAGAGCATTGGACAGAATTTGTGTCTTGACGAAGACTTGGCGAATCGCTCTTAACGAGAACAAGCCTACGCATGTGAATTTCACTTACAGAAGGGTTAACAATTTGCCTCTGTTCATAAAATCTGCACAAATACCTTATGCAAATGAAGCGAAGTATCTAGGAATGACACTGGACGCTAAACTAAGGTGGAAACCACACGTAAAGAAGAAGCGTGATGAGCTCGAGATTAGGCTCAGGCAAATGTATTGGCTTATTGGAAGATTTTCGAAATTAAGCACATATAACAAACTGCTCTTGTACAGGCAGGTGTTAAAGCCGTCCTGGACATACGGTATACAATTTTGGGTTTGTACCAAGCCGAGCAACATGTCCATGTTGCAGACTTTCCAAAACAAGACACTAAGAGCAATTGTGAATGCTCCATGGTATATTAGGAATAGCGATATTCACAGAGATTTAGGAATAGCTACCGTGGGCGAAGAAGTAACAAACTTCGCTCGAAAGCTAAATGCTCGTTCATTGCAACAATGAAATGATCCGTACTCTAAACGAGACTCTTAACGATGTTAACAACGAGCGACGACTACAAAGAACAAGACCCTTCGATCTAGCGACGTAGGGTGAAGCCGCATGAATGAACGGCTTAGTAGGTGCATTCACTGGAAAGCAACCTATCCAATGCGATTAACACTATGGAAGCGTAAACTACTTGTTAAGTTAACTTAGTTGTAGTCAAGAAGTATTATAAGAGAGCGAAAATTTACTACTATGAAGTGCGTTCTGGCAGTTTCATAGTGTCTCTCATAAATGGGTGGTTTTTTAGCACGTGGAAATCGGGCATAACCAATATCGGCTACTTCGGTATTATATACCTGCTATAGTGGGCGTATTGGTATCTTTGAAAGATTTTGGAGTTTTAGCCTCCGTCCATCCTAGTATTCAAAAAAAAAAAAAAAATCTTTACAAAGGTTTAAATATCTTTTTCTTAAGAAACGGATAGTTATTAAAACATAATTCGAACATCTATGGTCTTCGCTGCTTTTTGATCTCTTAGTCTTGCTTTCATTTCTCCACACAATACTCGTCTCTTCTTAAGTTATTACTAGTTATTAGTTATTTTGTAACTCCTCTTATATTTTATAAAATATTCAATGAAATAAGGCGCTACAGGAATATTTTTTCCTTCATAAAGCGGTCAAAAAGTGACTGTTAAATTTTAAACGCATTGAAATTGACAATCTGTCGAAGTTAATTATTAAGTAACATGCATTACATAGATACATCTTATTTATAATGCATTTTTTTATCCACCATACGATATTATTCATCATCATTTTCGTTGACCGCTTATCCTTAGAAGGGTCGCGGAGCGAGGACGGCTAAATGGTCTTTCCATAGTTCCCGGTTCTTCGCCACCAACTCGAGAGAAAGAAGTTCAATCCCCAGACGTTTCGGAAATGTTCTTTAACTGATCCTACCACCTGTTTCAAGAATTGATCGTTTCACTCGGAGAAGTAGCTGCCCAACATTTAGACTCCCACGAATACTAACGTCAATATTTGTTCTTCTTTTACTTCGTACTTCATCTTCGTACATTTTATTTTATCTGCTGTCATGCTATCATGCTGCCGTTAATTTGCTCTCATATTTCTTATACGCTGTCCAACATTGTGAGCCATATGTTAGCGCCGGATACACAACTGCGGTGTAGAGCCTTCCTGATGGCGGAGTTTTCGCGCCACTTCATCCACCCTCCGCTTGCGCGATGATTGATGTCAAGCCCCGACATCTGCGAGGGGTCAGCGTCTTTTCTTCTATCTCTTAGGAGAATCGATTGCAGACTTCTTGTAGGCGTCCTTACCGGCCACCAAGCTTTTGCTAGACACTTGAATGTGTTAGGCTTAAGCGAAGCCACCACCTGTCCTGCCTGTGGAGTGGACGACGATGCAGCGGAAAACTTCCTTTGTAGTTGCCATGCCTTTGCTCGCATCAGATGGCGGATCTTTGGGGCTGACGTGGTGAGTGCCGAACACCTAAGCTCTTCATCACTGAAGCTCCTTCTCATCTTTCTTCGAAAGACGGGTAAACTAAATACATTTATGTAAGGTATCTGCATGCTAGTACAATGGACCAGTAATTGTGTCTGAGTGCTCCATCGGATAGTAGCAACCTCCAACAAAAACGATGTCATCACAGTTTGCTTTGCTTTTGATCACAGATCGCAGGTACTTAAACTTTTTACACTTGGGAAGCACATTTTCATTCAATTTAATGTCTGGTCTTGGCTCGGGTGGGTCAGAGAATGGGTACTCTGTCTTCTTTTGGCTAATATTTACTATACCCTCCAAAAAAACTACCCATATATCCCTTATGGGGCTGCTGGTCCTCAATTGGGCGCTATCTCCCCAGGTGGCGGATAAGGGAATGCTCACCAAATATGGTGGGTACTGGAATGGAAAATAACCGGGGCGGACCAAATCCAGCAACAAACGAAAAACCCAGAAGCGTCAGTCTCAAAATGAACGGCTTCCTGGTTGACGTCTGTTACCCAGGTTAGGGTCGGCCGAATACAAAACACCTATTTCTCTTCCAATATGCAAATAGAATGGACAACAATTTGAAGCATGCCAGATATTTTTATGAAATATTCTGCTGGTTATACTATTGCTTTTCTCCGTAAAGGCATAACACTTGCGGCGGTAAGCTTTGGTGTTTCTGTATAGAAGTTTCATGTTTGGCTCATCAGCGTTTGTTTTGTATCGAGAATTACTTTTTTCTATCTTTTCCATTCCCAAATTCTTTCCGCTCGCGATGTGCTACGCATTTAAGGGGCATTCATATCCCCTTGATCACGAGCATATTATAAAAAAAAGGTGCTTGCTGCAGGGATGTATGATCTTCACTTATGATGGCCCCATCGTCAGCGAAAAATACCTGATGTACTTGCAGGTCTGTCAGTATTCCGTCACGCAGAAAATCAAGGACTACAATGAAAAGCAAAGAACTAAGGACGCTTCCCTGGAGTACACCAACTTTAATTGGGAACTCATCAGTGACTTTGGGAGGGCATCTTACTCTTGTTCTTGTTCCATCATACATATTTTTTTTGTTTTGGATCGGCCACATGGAGGTGGTAATCTTCATGGACGCCGGTAGCCTGGGCTTCTAGCATGCACGATTCGCAAGCCCAAAATAATAAATGCCAGGATACGCCTACGTACTAATCCACCCCTTGCACTCTTCAACCACTTCCCCGCGGTACTGCCGCTTAGCATTACTTCGCGGGCTGGTATGCATTTTACGCTGTGCTTCCTGTTTCCGCTAATTCTGCTTGCCTTATTTGCTCTATTCTTTTCAGCTCGATTTGCACCGTAACCACAAATCTTTTTACTGCTGTCCAGCATTCCTCTGAGTTCTGCATCTCTTTAACAATGCAATAAGGATTTGATAGGTTAATTCTCCATTCTGCAAAGCGAACGCAATGAAATATGGCATGCTCTGTGTCCTTCTCTTGATTAGGGCATTCCGGACAAAAAGGGGAATTATCATGTCCGAAACGGTGAAGATATTTTCGGTAGCCACCATGGCTGGAGAGGAACTGCGTAGGTGGTAGTTGCAGTCCCCGTGCCTTCATTGTAGTCAAGGAGCGATTCTCGTAATGAGTTTAAATGTCCATCTTCCTTTCGTTGTGTTGGTCCACCGGGTTTTGCTACATAGCAAGTGGCGTTGCTCTTTCTTCGGAGGTTATAACGGAGGCGACCATCAGAAATGGTTCGGAAGTAACGCGCAAAGTCTATATGCTGACGATAACTTCCTTTTCGTAGTGCTTTCGCCCAGACTGGGCGGCGTATAGAAGGACCCAAGTAATTACTCTCGATAGTAAAATCCTCCTTGGGTATCTCGGTCCACCGATGTTAGGCACTATGCGCGGCAGAGCTCCCTGCATTTGTGACGTTTTCTTAGTCACAAACTCCACGTGAGCCTTAAAGTGTAGCCTATAATCCACCATAGCCCCGAGATATTTTATTACCTCCTTGGACCTGATGATATGATTTCCGACCTAAAATGTTGCGAATTCAACGGTCTTGCGGCTAGTAATCAGCACAGCTTCTATTTTGTTCTCCGCTAGTTCGAGTCCAGCGGTCGCTAGCCAATCTTTTACGTGGATAATAGCTTGGTTTGCTGCTAGCTCCACTGCATTGATATTCCTAATTTTGTAGACTTTTGATCCTTCGTCTGTATCATACCTTAGCTTTCTGTTGCTTAGGTAATTCGCCATGATGCGCCGAAGATAGTATGGCGCATCCATCCTAGTGAGAGATCTTTTAATGAAGGACCAGTTGGCCGAGTTGAAAGCATTGCTTATGTCCAACGTTATCACTGCGCAGTATTCTTTGGTGCCGTTTAGACATATTTTTCCTGCAATTGCGTGTTCTGCTATTTCAGCAACTGCTCTTATAGCGTCCACAGTAGATCGGTTTTTCCTAGAACCAAATTGCTGGTCAGAGAGAGCCCCTTTCTCCTTTGCAACTGCAAGTAACTTCCATCATCATCATCATCAATTTCGAATGCCGCTTATCCTTTAAAAGGGTCGCGGAGCGAGGGTGGCTAAATGGTCCTTCCATCTTTCTCGATCCTCCACCACCAGCTCAAGAGACTCCGGCGCAATCCCCAGGCGGGACTCAGAGAGGTTCTTTACCTGATCCCCCCACCTGTTTCTTGGCCTACCATGGGGGCGACGCGCTCGCATCTCGGCTAGCATGACCTGTCTAAGAAGTCTGTCAGGGGGCATGCAAACAACGTGTCCAAACCATCGAAGAATCGATCACTCCACTCGGAGAAGTAGCTGCTCAACATTAAGATTCCCATGAACACTGACGTTTCTCACTCTATCCCTTAGAGTAACACCAGCAACGCACCTCAGGAATCTTATTTCGGCAGCTTGTACCCGCTATCTAATTCTTTCGGTCATTACCCAAATTTTATGACCATAGTTGGGGGTCGGAACGAACACTGAATTAAAAACTGAGATCTGTGCTTTCACTCCAAGCTCAGCTTTTCTGATGACCGGCCGGCGCAGTTCCTTTACTATTGCTCCAACTTGGCCAATTCTACAGGACGGCTCAGTATCACTCCTCCCATCTTTCGTGAAGAAGACCCCGAGATACTTAAACTTCTCCACCTGTTTTAATGGGTCTCCATTTATGTGCCGGGTACACTGCACAGGAGTTCGGGAAACAACCATCACTTCCGATTTGTTCACATTAACTTTCATTCCAGCATAACCACAGACGGCTGCAAACCTATCCAGTGCTCGTTGAAGTTCCTCTTTGGATGATGCAAGGATGGCCAAATCATCTGCGAAAAGCAGATGGCTCATCCTGATGCCAGCCAATTCGAAACATTGCTCGCCAAGACTGAACTTCACCATCCAGTCCATATATTTCCCGGAAGACTCAAGAGAGATATGCCCCTATAGTTGGCGCAATTTCTCCTGTTCCCTTTTTTGAAAATGGGCACTATAACTCCAAGTAACCTGCCGTAGATAATGTTTTCAAGGATCTTTCCCATTTTGTCTCTTAAGCATATTGGGTGATAAGATGATGGTTCTCCTGGGGGTTTGATTCGTTTTGGTAGAAGGACCAAATGCTGTGTTTTCTATTTTTCAGGGAACGTTCCCTCTTCCAAGCATTTCTGAAACGCCGATATGAAGTGGTCTGGTCGTTTTTCTACAGCCGCATATACTGCTTTATTTGAAATTCCGTCGGGCCCAGGCGCCTTGTTGTCGGCAATCTTCCTGCACGCTTTGAGTAGCTCTGCCTGGCTAATTGGCTGGATATCCTTAGGGTTTATTTCTTGTACGATATTACATGTAGTAGTTGGGCTTTGAGGGAAGAGGTGCTCCACTATCAAACTCAGCATTATTGGACACGTTATTGATGGGTTCGTGTAGTCCTTCAGTTTTGTCCTCACCATTCTGCATGCCACTCCCTAGGGATTTGTGTCGGCTGCATCGCACAGGCGTTTAAAGCATGTAGCCTTGCTCTCCTTGATAGCTTTAACTAGATTACGCCTGGCCAGTCTGAAAGCGTCCAGGCGTTGTTGAAAGTCGGATCTTATTTTTAAGCGTTGGCATTTGCGGCGGGCATAAAAGCATATTTTCCTGAGTTTTTTTATCTCTTCATTCCACCAAATCACGGTTTTCACTGGCTGTTGTTTGTTCTTCTGGCCATTGATGCATCACATGCTCTAGTAATTGTGTCCGTAAGTTGTTGTACAAGACTACATTCGGATCCTACAGGGGTCTGGACGTTACGCAACATCTCCTCGAGCACATCCTTGTAGAATGATCTAACATTCCACTTTGGGCCAGTGGATTTCGGTGAGACTTCAGCTCTCTTGTTCTTAATTTCGATTATTATCACCTGACGGTCACTGTGGACAAAATCTCGCTAGTATGGCTCGCAAACACTCCATTTTACAGTTCTAAGTATAGAGCTACTAACTAAGGTGATGTCTATGATGGAGCCCGTTACGGATCCCTGGGGCACACCAGCATTTATATGGCGGATATTGGATTTGAATCCAAAACTACACGGATTGCCCGCTTCGAAAGATAACTTCTAATCCATTCAATAAACGTATCGTCAATCCCGAATGCTCCTAGTTTAGATAGAAGGGCTGGATGCCAAACTCTATCAAACGCCTTAGATATATCTAGAGCAATGACTTTGCTTTCAACTAAAAGATCCAAGAAGCGATTCCATTTTTCGGAGAGATAAGCCATCAGATCTCCCGTGGATCTTTTGCTACGGAAGCCATATTGCCGGTCATTTAGTAGCTTACATGACTCCAGATATTTCATAAGTTGGCGGTTAATAGAAAGCAAGGATGTAAGTGCAATCGGGCGGTAGTTAGAAGTGGATAAAAATCACCTATTTCAGAATGGGTTGGATAAATGCTGTTTTGTGGAAGGTCGGAGAGTAAACAGAGGAGTAGCATAGGTAAAAAAGTTTACGTAGTGGTTTAGCCAGCATAGCAGAATACATCTTCAAAACTATGGCGGATATGCCATCTGGACCTGCGGCTTTGTATATGGTAAAATTTCGAAGGACTCCTGCCACTGTACGAGTGAGGAAGTGGATTTGTCCCATAGAGTGTTCAACGCGGTCAAGTACAGGAGGAGACAAGGAAGTGTCAGGTAGTGTTGGGCTGGCAGCAAAGTGAGCTGCAAACAGATTAGCTTTGTCTTATGAACTGACTGCTGTGGTACCATTAGAAACAAGCATTGGGATGGGAGATGAGGCACAGTTCTTTATATTTTTGACAAAAGACCAAAAACTTTTATTTCCTTTACGACATTGATTTTTTGCCTCCATTTTTGGCCATAAGAAAATTAATCGCGTCTAATGAGAGCATTGGAGTCGTTCCTGGCTCGTTTAAAAATGTTCGTTAAAAAAAAATATTAAAAATCGGTTGGGTTAGCTCTAAAGGACCGATAATAAGCCTCCCTCAACTTGATGGCCTCTTTACAGCTTAAGTCACACCATGAATTTTCTTTCGGTCTGATACTTTTAACTCTGTTAGGAATTAGAGATTTCATACCGTGAATGATGATACCTGAGAGCATGTCGGCGGCGGCATCAACGTCATTATCAAGGAAGCACAGGGACCAATTAAAATTCTTGAAAACGTTGTTGAGGCTGTCCCAATTAGCTTTATCGTACTGCCAGACTACTCTTTTAGGGGCTGGAGCTTTAACTGGGTGGTTACCGTACCAGAAACAAGCCGATGCAACACAATGGTCATTAACGGTGTAATTTTTGGGATGGGAGGTAAGGAACAAGTCCAGTGTGTTAGAAGCATGACTGTGCACGTCAGGAATCCTTGTAGGCTCGCTTACGAGCTGTGACAAATTGTTAGCTGCAGCAAAAATCTCCACATACCTGCCTTCGGGTGTTGATGGCCCACTAAGGATTGTGGATGTTAAAATCGCCAGCTATTGCGATTTCGGAAGAAGGATTGCGCGAAACAATTCTGGGGATAGAGTCTGACAGCTCATCAAACTTATTGCATGATGTCTCACTGCCTAGACTCGGGCTACGGTATAAGAAGCAGTAGTGCACTACATGCCTATGGATGGTAAACTTGATCCACTTCAAATTAAATTCTGGGTCAGAACTATCGTTAATATTCTGTGGAATAGAGTAGGCAACATCGTCACGCACGTAAACAGCTATCCGCGGTACAAACGAAACAGAGGCACTATCCTATATCTAGGCAGATCCAAGTTAAGATCGGAAAGATCGCGATGATCTGGATTGTCACCTAACTGTGTTTCAGTTAAGGCCAATACGGACGGTTTGAATGTTGCAGCGTGGACATACACTGCAAAAAAACTCTTCCGCAACCCACGTATGTTGCAGACATCCACGCGAAATACTTCAGACGTCATCACAGTCCCCTACAACAAAAAACACAAACACAAACGATAATTACCAGGGCCCTGGAATGAAAAAAAAATGTTGACCGCACGTTCTATTTCCACTGGTAATTATGCCCAAGAAGAAAAAAGCAACATGCCACTCAACATGATCTATCACCCACGACTCGCATTAAATTTGTATGTTACTTGGCCTTCACTGCCGCGTGCATTGCACACAGCTTAGAACACCAAACAACAGGCGAAGGAAGGTGGAAAGAGGGGGCAAGACTGAGAACCGAAATAAATCGCGTTTGTTTAAGACAATTTGGTGGGAATTGTTGTTGTTCTTCAAGATCACATACGCACTTAATTTCATGATTATTTTCTTTGGTCTATTTCACTGATTTTATTTAGAGGCCGGACTATTATTGCGATTTAATTATCGTTTTTATCAGCCACGCACAGGGTATTCGCGATTCTTTTTTCTTATTATTTCGTGCTTGGGAGTAGTGGGACGCTAAAGGAGATGCGTGTGAACGCATCAAAGTGCACGCAGTAACTGACGGATGTAAAGTTAGCACTACCACTTTTAAAATTTTATATTCTGGCAATGCAATCTTTTGTCGTTTTCTTGTACTTCCAGAGTTTTACAAACAAAAAATTTGTCGCTCAAGTCGTTCAAAAGATAAGGGGTGGTAGTGCTAACATGACAGTAAAGTAAGCACTACCCACCCATTGAAGTTAACATTTCGCAAAACCTAACCATTGCATTAATTGTCGTTTTTTTTTTACTTCAAGAGTTTCGGAAACCAAAAATTTTTTCAATTCAACTACTTTACAAGATATTTCTGGAAATTTATAGGGTTTTATTCAACTGTGCCTCTAAATATGGGTGTGGCCCAAAACTTTGTATGAACTAAATGTAGAACTTAATATTTTCTACATAAAATATTAACTACAAATTTTTCGATTTGTAACAAAAATATTGAATAAATTGCATTTGAACAATAACTCTTTAATTCGATACCAATAATGTAATTTTTTGGGTAAAATTCAACAATTTCGTAGTATCAACCTCTAAACATGGGCGTGGCCAAAATCTTTGTAGGAACGAAATCTAGTATAGAGCCCGGTGAAGCTAATGTACTAAATTTTAGTTCTTATCCTTACTTAAGTTGGGCTAAAAAGTAGTCGAAATTCATGTTTTCTGGAAAATTAGAGGTTTTTCTTAAATTCTGCCTCCAAATGTGGGCGTGGCCCAAAACTTTGTATTAAAGAAATTTAAAAATTTGTTATTGTTGCGATGACCAGATCTAAAATTTATTTAATGGAATGTGTTGGGACTACTCCCACGGGCTTTTTTGGTCGATATTTATACCCCATCCCATAGGATAGGAGGTATATTAAGTTTGATTCATAGTTTGTAACATAGAAGAAATAATCACCGTAGACCCCCTTGTAGGTCTACAAGTTTAAAAAATTTCAAAATCCGCCCACTGACACGCCCACTTGACTTATTAGCATGAAAATTCAAAGTTGTCGTAGGAAGCTGAAATTTATTACGCGTTATCCTCACTTAAGTATATTGTGATTGGCATTTAAGAAAAAAAGCGAAAACCGCCCCTTGTAGGCGTGGTCATATATAATATGCATTCTAATAAACGGTTTTTATTTGATATATTTGCTTTAAATCCAAAAAACTTGGACCATAAAATATTTAGATATGTACGTAAGCTATCATCTCAAATGAATAAATTTTTGCCACGTACACTTTTGGGGGCGTTTTAAGTATAAACCAAATTTTTAATGTGAAAATGCAATCAAGACGTGTATACCATTCTGATAAAAAATGAAAATAAAAAAATGATATAATTGAAAAGGCGTGGATGCCACGCCCCTTTCGAAAGAGAAGATACTTTAACTGAGAAGTTCTAAATGCAGTTGAAGTTAATAGAAACTGAAATTTAACAATCAAGATTTATGACGCTTGAAAGCGGTCAATTGGGATGGGGTATCCAACGATTCGCCTAAGCGGATTGTAACCCTCCCACTAGTTTAACATGCTATGAATGAATTCATTAATGAAACTCAGTCCATAATTTCCTAACGTTTCGATCGTTCCTTTCCATCATTTCCAAGGGTAAAATTATCTTTATTGGCTGAAATTGTTACATATAAATAAATCTATTTTGTACAAATATAATTTAACTTACAAAAGTCTATTAATACATTTTTCTAGGTTTCCAAAAAATTTTTTTAATAAATTAACAAGAAACTGTGGTAGACATACGTGCATTAATACTATTGAATAAATATATAAATAAAAATTATAAGAAGTTACAACACTGAACACTGATATCTTACTTACTTACTTAAGGTGGCGCTACAGTCCGGGGTGGACCTGGGCCTCAGCCAACAAGCTTCGCCAGCCAGCTCTGTCTCTAGCTAGCCGTCTCCAGTTTCGCACGCGAAGTTGGCTGAGGTCCCCTTCCACTTGCGTGCGCCACCTGAGTCTCGGTGCTCCTCTACCGCGTCGTCCCTGCGGTGTGGATTCGAAGATTTTCCGGGCCGGGGCGTTGGTGTCCATCCGCTCTAGATGACCCAGCCATCGTAGACGTTGTGTTTTGACTCTTTTGGCTAGGTCGGTATCGCTGTACAGCCCGTACAGTTCGATGTTATATCTCCTCCTCCACTCTCCGTCTATGCAGACGGGACCGTAAATCGTCCGAAGAATTTTCCTCTCAAAGCAGCCCAAAGTGTTTTCATCCGCCTTTGACAGGGTCCATGCTTCTGCACCGTAAAGCAGGACTGGGATGATGTGGGTGGATTTCAGCGCTGGTGTCATTGTCTGAATTGATAGCGGAACCCTGGTAGACAAAGTCCCTAACTACCTCAAAGTTATAGCTGTCGATGGTGATGTTTTGTCCAAGACGTCGGTGTTGGGTCTCTTTTCTTGATGACAGCATATACTTGGTTTTGCCCTCATTGACTGCTAAACCCATATTCGCCGCTTCCGTCCCAATACTCACGAAGGCTTCACTGACATCACGCTTTGTTCTACCGATTATGTCAATGTCGTCTGCGTATGCAAGTAGTTGAACGGACTTTTGAAAGATTGTACCTCTGGTGTTGGCGCGAGAGTTCTGCACAATTCTCTCAAGTATGATGTTAAAGAAGTCGCATGACAGCGCGTCGCCTTGTCTAAATCCTTTTTTGACATCAAAGGGGTCGGTGAGGTCTTTGCCGACCTTGACGGAACAGCGTGAGTTTTCCATCGTCATCCTGCACAGACTGACGAGTTTGGCAGGGATGCCAAAACTAGACATTGCGCTATATAGCTCGTCTCTATAGATGCTGTCATACGCGGCCTTGAAATCGATGAAGAGGTGGTGTGTATCGATTTGGAATTCCTGGGTTTTCTCCAAGATCTGCCGCAGTGTGAATATTTGATCGATGGTGGACTTTCCTGGCCTAAAGCCACACTGATATGTGCCTATCAGATTGTTGACAAACGGCTTCAGGCGTTCACACAGTACAGCAGAAAAGATCTTGTATGCGATGTTAAGAAGACTCTGTAGTTGGCACAACTCAGAGGGTCTCCTTTCTTCAGGATCGGGCAAACAATGCTGAGGTTCCATTCGTCGGGCATGCTTTCTTCCGACCATATCTTGCAGATGAGCTGGTGCATGCTCCTAACCAGCCCATCGCCAGCGGATTTAAAAAGTTCGGCAGCTAGGCCGTCTGCTCCGGCTGCTTTGTTGCACTTGAGCTTAGACACAGCTACTTTCACCTCCTCCAGGTCGGGTGGGCGGTATCGTTCGTATGCTTCGTCGGTAACGTCTTCGCCCGGGTTGAATGGTTCGTTCTGCCTGACAGCGGTATTTGGATCGTCCTCGCCGTTATACAGTCTGCAGAAGTGGTCTTTCCAAATCCTCAGCACTGACTGCGATTCTACAACGATGTTCCCTTGATGGTCCTTACAGGCTTCAGTTCGAAGTTTATACCCTTGGCAGGACCTTTTGATCCTTTGGTAAAACTTTCTAACCTCATTCCTGTTGTAACATCTCTCTATCTCTTCAACCGCGCGCTTCTCGTGCTCTCTCTTTTTCCTTCGGAGAAGCCGGTGCTCCTCTCTCCTCCTCTGCTCGTAGAGCTCGCGAGCAGCTCTAGTCCTTCTGTGCAGCGCCGCTTTGTATGCTTCCTGTTTAGCTGCATGTGCTTGCCGGCATTCATCGTCAAACCAGGGGTTTCGTTGTGGTCGCCGTGTGAAACCCAGCACTTCAGACGCGTCGTCTCTGATGGCATTTTGGCAGTGTTGCCACTGGCTATCAATACTTGATGCTGGTTGCATAGGACTTCGTAGAAGGTTTTGAGAGACTCGGTTGGAGAAGGACCTGGCGATCTCTTGCGATTGTAGTCGGCCGACGTCAAACTTCCTCACAGTATTTCCATTACTTGGCGCTGGTCGGGATATCCGCAGCCGTACCTTGGCTACAACAAGGTAGTGATCCGAGTCAATGTTGGCCCCTCGGAAAGTTCGGACATCCATGATACTGGAGGAGTGCCTTGCGTCGATCGCAATATGGTCAATCTGGTTGACGGTTGATTGATCGGGAGATCTCCATGTCCCTTTGTGGATATTGAGATGCGGGAACTGTGTACTAGCTACCACAACGTGTCGCCCCGCAGCAAAGTCGATCAGCCTGAATCCGTTATCGGAGGTCGTGTCGTGCAGGCTATGCTTTCCGACCGTACGACCAAAGATGCCCTCCCTTCCTAGCTTGGCATTAAAATCGCCTAGGACAATCTTAATGTCGTAGCTAGGGCACTGCTCATAAGTTTTGTCCAGGAGCTCGTAGAACATATCTTTGGTCTTGTCATCTTTCTCCTCTGTGGGGGCATGTGCGCATATCAGGCTAATGTTGGCGAATTTAGCCTTGATGCGGATCGTCGCGAGGCGCTCGCTTACAGGGTTGAAGCTCAAGACTTTTTGCCTAAGTCTGCCTCCAACAACGAGACCACATCCAAATAGGCGCTGTCTTTGATGCCGATAGCAGTCGCCGTAGTAGATGTCGCAGTTTTTCATCCTTCTTTTGCCCGGCCCGTCCCACCGTATTTCTTGGATGGCAGTAATGTCTGCCTTGCAGTCGTTAAGGGCCTCCGCTAGTTGCTCGGCTGCACGTGGTCTGTTAAGGGACCTAACATTCCACGTGCAGATCCGTAGCTCGTTGTCCTTTTCTCGTTTGCATTGGTCGTCAACAGTAAATCCGTCCGAATCCGAGGCTTGTTTCTGCTTCGTGACTGGTGTTTCTTTACGTGGCCGGGAAGTCACCCCGACGGCACGACCCCCAACCTGGAGGACTAGATCCTTTGCTTAGCTCTAAGGACGGAGAGCCGGATAGCCCGCTCCTTATAGGCCTGAGCTCCGAATACGTCGTAGTAGCCCATATAAGGTGTTCACTAAGTAGTTCGGCCTGACTGGAACTATGGACGCCACCGTTGATTCCATCTGGGGAATTCCTCCGCTGCCGTCCGGATGCAAGGAGAAGTGCCTTAGTGGGAACACTCCTCCCCCCCTCTCTCGTCTGCTACCCCCAACAACCTTCCAAAGGGGTTGGAACCCAATCTCCAGTTGAGGTACTAGGCACCCGGTGTTCACCACGGGGAGGTGAGAGTAGGAGTTGATAGACAGAGGTGGGTTTAGAAAACCTGTGGATGCTTGTATCCTCTTGAGTGCACATGTCTATCCTTTGACCAAAACTGATATCACAGCTGGTTTTTATCTGATTAAAACTAACAATATTAAAGTTTAATTAAAGAGCCGCAGAACAGATGGTGTTGGTGTGGTCTTTGTCCTCCTTCGTATTCATTGCTCTTTTCAGTCTCTCTTGAATACGAAGAGTCTCTAGAGTGTAGCGTTTGTTGAAGTACATAATATATTAAGCAAAATTTTTTCGATTTGGAAATATTGAATAAATTGCATGTGAAAGATTTCACTTTCAATCGATGCCACGCCCATAAGGGGCGGTCTGCGGACTTTATTTTTTATGACTTGTAATCATTAGAAGATGCTAAATAATAAATTTCAGCTTTTCACGACGTCTTACAGTCTTGCAAGCACCGGAGATTGTTGCACATTTACACCGATTGTGGGCGTGTCTGTGGGAGGGAGATTTTAGCACTTGTATTGCTTCGGATGAGAGAGAGCTTACGTACCAAATTTCAACTTCCTAGGTCAAAATTTAGGGCCTAAAAATTGGTGACATATGGACGGACGGAACGATGGACGGACATGCCTCATTCGACTCAGAGTTCATTCTCGATCCTATGCCCTTAATGTCTTGGGGGTCTATCGTCATTATTTCACTACATGTGTTACATTTTCGCCTGTATCAGACTTAATATACTCCATTCCTGTAAAATAGGGTATAAAAATTTTTGAAAAAGAAGTGAAAATTTAAAGTGCTTCCGAAGAGGGCACAGAAAATATTTCATTATTATTCATTATTCCGTCATTATTTCACTGCATGTGCTACATTTTCGCCTGTATCAGACTTAATTTACTCCATTCCTGTAAAACAGGGTATAAATTTTTTTGAAAAAGACGTGAAAATTTAAAGTGCTTCCGAAGAGGACACAGAAAATAAAAATCCTAGAACATTGCCCAGTGAAGAAACTAATATGAATATCAACCCCCCACGTGCTGTGAACACAAAGAAAAATTAGGCAGAGAATTGGAAAAATTTTTGGAAGCAATGGGACAATTTTCAAATAGCAGCGGACTTAGAAAAAAACAAGTGAGTAAATGCAAGAGATCGTCTATTACAAACTTCTATAAACCCGACCCTATATACCGTGTAACACCAAATCTTGGGTCTGGGCTAAAAATAAAAATCAATTAATTGTTATTTCGTTAGAATTCTAGAATTAGAATTGCGTTGAAACCGAAAATTTTTGCAGAAAAACCCATTTTTTCTTAAACACGCCCCTAAAAAGTGGGAGGAGCTCACTAGCAAATAGTAATATCTTCAATATTTGTTATAGAATTTTTTTTCAATTTGGAGTAAACTTTTCGAGCAATCGGGTTTTTAAAGATCTAACACGGTAAAAGTGGACATGGTCGATATTGTGGGCGGTCCAATTTTTGCCTGATAGAGGCTTTGGGCCACTATTCCTCTATACCAAAATTCTAGCTCCTACGCTTTGTCTAACTTGACCAAAAGGCATTTTGAAAGTAAATTTGAAATAGAGGTTGTCTTACATTGACGCCAGTAGTGGGCGTGGCCGCCGGTGGATTTAACCAATTTTCACACTTTGTCTGAACATAATAAGACCCAAGATATACTCCAACTTTAAGCGTCCTAGCTCAATTTAAAAGTTCTAGAAACTTCACACATACGGGCAGACGGACGGCCATAGCTTAATCGACTGACCAGTCGATCCAATCATATCCCTAAAAGGTCTTAGGGGTCTATGGTGATTATTTCACTGTGTTACAAACTATGCATTAAAATTAATATACCCTCAGTCGGGTATAAACAGAACTTCAGCGAGCTGCAATTCTTAAAACATGTATTGGTGAAGAATTCTTTCGAATTTTACTGCAACTTTTACATTTCCACGGAGGCCAAAAGGAAACTAAAGGAATTTTAGATACACTGGAAAATTATTTCAAACCCAAGGTTAATGTTAGATATGAAAGGTACGTATTTAACACCGCGAAGCAGAATGAGAACGAAAATGTAGACGCGTATGTCTGCCGTTTATCTTATCAAAAGTTGCTCATATCCCATTGGATATGATGACGACGTCTTTTGTGATCGAATGATACCTGGAATCATTTGTACATGAATGCAGTGTACGAAATGCAGAAATAATTACTTATGGAGGATAACTTAACACTCACATCAGCCACGGACATTTGCCGCTTGATAGAGCAAACGACCGCTAGAATAAAATCTCTCACTAAAGACGAGACACACAACACATACGAAGCAAATCAAATAACACCCAAATATTACGCAAAGAGACCGCGGAGCACATAATAAATACCAACACGATTTAAAAAAAACATGCAGACAAGGCCAGGAAGCTAACCAGAAAAAATGCAGTTACTGTGGCTGTCAACACGCTAAAGGAGCATGTCTAGCATATGGCGCAACATGTAGAAAATGCGGTAAACACAACCACTACAGCAAGATAATCAAGGAGAAAAAAAAATCACAGTTAAAAAAACTTCAAGAGTAAATGAAATCGACATAGCAGCAAGCAGTGAAGATGAGACAGATGATGATATTTTTCTTGTCACATGCAAAGAAAATTCGAAAAAGCATTTAATAACGCAAAACATGACATTTACATATATCGAAAAAGAATAACGTTAGCTTCATGCAATATAATAAATTTTGAAGTGTATAAAAATATCGGAGGTGAATCGAACAAAATTACAGAAGCAAAAAATATTTTAAAAAGCTACATTGTTCATTTGATTGAGCCGATTGGTGTAGCATATCTTGTATGCCAATTAAATGGCATGAGCTACCGAGTAAAATTCCAAATAACAAAGGAATGTTTTAAAATAATAATCGGAGCCCGTAGCTCATAAGACCTGGGGTGGAATCGGCTAAGGTGATCTAAGGTGACAATCACAGTTTGTGACAATCAATGTGATCAAATAAAAAATTCCGTCTGCGTTAGGTGATCACAAAAAATCTTTTGCAAGTTGGCATTACTTTCAAATATTGACACTGACGTTTGTCAAAATTTGTTTTGTTTTGATTGTAGTATTCAATAAAATGTAAGTAATTATTCATTAAATCATTTAAATAAATAAAATATCAATCTTATTTAATTATAGGATTGTGGCAAAGAAATCCCAAATTGAAATTCTCACCGGGTTCATGAAAAAATATCCGGATTTGGTCAAATCCTTTTCCGCAAAAGGTGCGAGCTGCCGGGATGCACATATCCAATATTTATATAATTTATAATATAAGAATTGTGCAAAAAGACTAGGATTTTTTGAAATAAAATATATTTTATATTACTATTATAATGTTCTGAAAGGTTTTTCTATTTAAATTAGTTTTGAGAACGGTGATACTACAGATCATCCCGTATTCTGTTACGAATTCGCATTCCTTCGGTATTATTGTTTTCAGCTTCGTGGTCGTTGAGGTTGTCTCACAAAATTCCAATTTCTTCTTCTGGAAGAGGAGCATTTTGCTCACAGCAAACGTTATGTAAAGCAGCACACACATTTAATATTTCGGCGGCTCTTTAGGGAGAATACCTCAATTTCCTCAACATATATATTCATTTTGGCTTGTTATTTTGCCATTCAACATGCAAGGGACAACTAAAGAGTTGGCACAAGAAATTATCACAAAATTCTGACAATCACATGTGATAATTTCTTACTCAGACGAATTTTTGTGATTTGTGACATCACTTATCACAGATCACAGTTAATCATGTCCAAAAGGAAATTTTAACCAAACAACTGATCTAATTTTGGAAAGATATGCAGATGTTTTTAATGGTGACGGAGTTTAACCATGACCTCTAAAATTGGAAGTTGACTTAAAAGTGAATCCAACGCATGAATAACCAAGAAGAATACCAGTTGCGCTGCGGTCTGGTTTACTAAATAAACCTGACGAACTGGAAAAGAGGGGTATCATCAGCAAAGTTGAACATAGAACGCTATGGATAAGCAACCTGTTACTAGTAAAAAAAAAAGAATAAGTTACGATTATGTTTGGACCCAACTAATTTAAACAAAGCTTTGCTATGAGTGTGTTATCAGATACCTACGACTGTAGAATTGCTACCTAATCTATCAAACGCGAACATTTTTGTTAATTGGATGCGAAAAAAGACAAAGAAAGCCGTAATTTGACTACTTTTTGGACACCGTTTGGAAGGTATTATTGGAATGTTATGCCGTTTGCCATTACTGTTCAAGATGGCATATTACTCAAAGTATACAGGGTGTTTCCAAATTCGATGCAAATATTTTGACACAAGATTCTTGGGTATATTTGAAGAATAAAATTGTTCTACAGTATGGGCCTATCTCAAATTTTGATACCACTTATTGGGAATTTAAGAAAACACCGACTTTGAGGTACCTTGACCCATACTAACACAAATATCTCCGCTGACACTTACAACAGGTACTTCATTTAGGACTTAAATTTTAGAAGAAATAGTACTTCTCTTAACTGCATTAAAATAAAATTGATGACTTTTTTAACTTTCGAGATATTTGCTTTTAAGTCGGATCCTTTTTCCCTGCCCATGACATTTTTTTGACTTTCAAGACACATTTCTGCGAAAAATGCGTAATAAACATATCGGTAATTTTTTCTTTCTAGTGCACCTAACAATACTTAATAAAAATTCTTAAGACAAGTTACCTGAAAAACCCACAGATTTTATGATACTTGGAAAATTCCATAGCAGGTAAAATTATGAAAAACTCGATTCATAGTGTTCAATTCCTATTATTCTGAATAAAAATGCTTGTGTTTGGCTTATGTTTTTTTTTTATTTCATTAAGTTAACTTTACAATCAAATAAGGTGTTCAAAGTGTCCTCCTCCATTTTGTATGCATGCTAGAGCCCGTTTTTGGATTGCGCTGTCAACGTTTATTGAGGATAACTCCTGCCTCACTTGTGACGAGGCTTGGAGAATACGATCTTCTAAATCATTTAGAGTTGATATTTCTGTAGAATAAACAAGTTCTTTCATTCTCCCCCATACAAAAAATCCATAATTGTAAGGTCTGGATATCTTGCAGGCCAGTGAACTGGTCCATTTCTTCCTATCCAACGACCAGCGCACTTTTCATCCAGCCAATTCTTTACCTCGCGACCAAAGTGGGCTGGGGCTCCATCCTGTTGAAAATATGACGAAGCTCGTTGAGTTACCGGAGCATCCTCCAGTAGATCTGTTAAATCATTGCGCAAAAATTCCAGATAGTTTGCAGAATTCAGTGTGGGAAGCAGTTTGAAGGGACCGATTAAGTTGTTTTCAATAACACCTGCCCACAAATTGACGCTAAATCTGTGTTGAAATGATGACTCTGTCCTTGTGTGTGGGTTTTCCGCAGCCCATGTCTGTAGTTTGTGAAAATTTGTAATCTCATCGCTAGTAAATTGAGATTCGTCCGTCCATAGGATTCTGCTTATAAAACCGTTGTCATCCAAGTTCCGCTCTAACAACCAGTTGCAAAACTCAAGTCTCGGCTCCAAATCACTCGGAAGCAGTTCCTGCTCAGGTGTATGGTGGTATGGATACAAGTTTTCCGTATGCAGGAGACGAACAATTTTATGTGTTGAAACATTAAATCGCAAGGATAAGCGCCTGATGCTGATTAATGGATCATTTGCAACCGCTTCCAATATTCTTCCATCAACTGCAATTCTTCCTGGTGAAGCTCCTGCGTTAGGTCGTCTTGTTGAAACAGATCCCGTTTCCCGAAGTCTTCGAAACGAGTTTGTAAATACGCGGGGATTAGGTACTCTTCGGTTAGGATAAAGCTGATGGTATCTTTGTTGTGCTCTAATAGAACTTCCGTTGCACATCCCATAAACGTAGATAATATCGGCGTATTCTTTGTTTGTAAAAGATGCCATTTCAAGTAGGGTTTCTTAACAACTGTTGTGTCACCTCGGCTTCAAAAATGACTTTGATGGATTAAATTTTGTTTTCTAACCTTTTATACAATTTACATTAGGTAAATTTTCCAACTAGGCGACCAACCTCAAACTTAGTCCTTTTTGGGATTTAACAGAAAAATTATAATACATAGTCAAAAAATCGTTCTTGTTGTCAATTGCGGTTAAAAAAGAAGGTAACAAATCATATTTCCACCTTATACCTGTCGCGGCTTCGTGAAAAGAGTTTTTCATAATTTTACCTGCTATGGAATTTCCCAAGTATCATAAAATCTGTGGGTTTTTCGGGTAACTTGTCTTAGCAATTTTTATTAAGTATTGTTAGGTGCACTAGAAAAAAAAATTACCGATATGTTTATTACGCATTTTTCGCAGAAATGTGTCTTGAAAGTCAAAAAAATGTCATGAGCAGGGAAAAAGGATCCGACTTAAAAGCAAATATCTCGAAAGTTAAAAAAGTCATTAATTTTATTTTAATGCAGTTAAAAGGAGTACTATTTCTTCTAAAATTTAAGTCCTAAATGAAGTACCTGTTGTAAGTGTCAGCGGAGATATTTGTGTTAGTATGGGTCAAGGTACCTCAAAGTAGGTGTTTTCTTAAATTCCCAATAAGTGGTATCAAAATTTGAGATAGGCCCATACTGTAGAACAATTTTTTTCTTCAAATATACCCAAGAATTTTGTGTCAAAATATTTGCATCGAATTTGGAAACCCCCTGTATATATCATCCCAAGTAAGTTGAGAGCTTCGGTTTTACTCAGAATACACTACACCCATCAAGGCAAAGAAGCTGAATTAAAAAAAGCGCGAAATTCCGTTTTTTGGCCTAATATCAGCATTTACATAAGAGAAATATGTAGCAAATGCGAAGCATGCTTGGAAAATAGACCAAATCAACGAAATCCAGCGGTTTAGTGTGCCGTCTTGCCTGATTTGCCATTTCAAGGAGTCGGTCTAGACATTTTCGAATTTCTTAGCAATTTTAAAAGACAGTACTTCCTGATAACCTCCGACTATTTTTGAGATTCTGCTCATGCAAGAAAAAATTAAACCAATGGTCCAATCGAGTGTGAAGGAGAAGGTTATTCATCATAAGTAAATCACCAAACAATATTACAGCAAATCGAGCAAGAAGCTTCACACTTTGGATTATGGGCAGGATGTTATGGTTCAACCTAAAAGCAAATCGGGAGATAACGCTTGGAGCAAAGGAAAAATTTCAGACATTAAATCCAACCGACCAACTACAGTACAAGTAGGCAGTGAGAAATACCTACGTAACCGCAAACATATTTTAATGATTTTTTTACTAACTTACAATAAGTAACAACGCCCAAAATGAGTCAAATAATAAAGAGTCCAAGACTGGAGGTAGGAGCTGCGAATCAGAACATATGTTCAGGGACAAACAGCGTATTGAAAAAAAAATAATTTCAACGAAGCAGAAAAGCAGGTGGACAAGCAATCAGATGACAACCAAACACCGAGAAACAATCAATTTGAAGACGAACGAGCATCGTTGGTTATCAGTAGCCAACAGGGTCAAAAGAGAACAGCGACATCACCACCATCCATGGAGCAACCCGTATGACCCTGGCGAAAAATTCTTCGACCGAAGTGTACTCAATGATATTGTGTGAACTTAAGTCTTAAATTAACGTAGAAAAAAAAAATTGAATTATTTATTTTTGTCAATAATGAACTACCTAATATAATTTAGCATATTCACGGTGTTCCACACACCTCACCTTCCATCACCAGCTTAAGAGACATAAACCGGTCGCTTGGTTTTGAAATATTCAAGATGCCATCAAGTAGCTCTGCCGCAAGGATTATACCGATTCCGTTCCTACCTTGTTCGTTTCCGTAGTAGTGCCACTGAACGCTTCGTAGATATTAATTTTATCTAATGACTTTTCTATACTTTCGGTTGTCAGTTTTTCTTTCTTTTTATTTGATTGCAATCTAGTTGTTACTTTTAATATTTTGATGGATGACTCTCTTATATTCTGGATATCTTTAAAATCTATGCGCGACAATGCGTCAGCTACATAATTTTCCTTTCCCCTCAAGTACTCTACAGTAAAATCGTATTCTTCTAGATCTAGCGATCATGCGAGTTAATTTAGACGACGGATTTTTCATTGCAAACAGATAAGACAGCGGTCTGTGATCACTTTTGACCAAGAATTTAGTGCCGTATACGTAAGGCTTAAAATAATTTATTGCCCAATTAATGGCAGTAGTTCTTGTTCAATTGTGGATTTACTGCTTTCGCCTTTCGTGAATGATTTTGATGCGTATGCTACCGGCAGTTGGTATCCATTGTGCTCTTGACTTAGCACAGCACCGCAGGCGTATTTGCTAGCATCAGTCGTTAGTGTAGTATGTTCGGACTTAAAAGTGCTTTTTTTAAGTATTCAAATGCATGGCCACAATCTATGGTCCATTGAATGTTCAGCCTTGAATGTTCAGCGAAGTTTGGAACAAATCGTCTGTAATAGTTGCAGAATGCAACGAATCGCTTGACCTCATCTGCATTTTTGGGAATTGGATAGTCTAATAGTTATAATGTGAAATTTGCTATCATCTGGAAGAATGCCTTGATCTGTGCATTTATGACCTAAGTATGTCACTTCGTGACTGAAAAATGTGCACTTGTCTGGATGTAATTTTAGATTGTATTTTCGACACGTTTTGAATACATCTGTCAAATTTCTAAGCATATCAGCTTCTGAACGGCCCAACACAACTAAATCATCCATATATAAGAATGCTTGTGTTGGCGCTAAACCGGAGAAAGCAATTGTCATCATTCTTTGGAATGAATTTGGGGCTATTTTAAGGCCATAGGGCAGTCGCTTTAATCGAAATGAACCCTTGTCAGTTGAAAACGATGTAATGTCCCTGGAGTTTTCATCTAACTCGATTTGATGAAAACCGGACATTAAGTCCATAGGCAAGAAAAATATTTAATTTTACCTAATTGGTCAAGAATGTCATCTATTCTGGGCAGTGGGAACTTGTCTGCAACGAGTTTTTTTGTTTATGTTTCTATAGTCAACTGCTAACCTCCATCGCTTTTGACTATTACCTGGTAATGTTTTTTAGGTACCAGGAGTATTGGGCTATTCTATTCTGATGCGGAGGGTTCAACAATATCGTCTCGTATTTGTCAACTTGTTTGGATATTTCACTTTTATGGGTTTGCGGCCCAGGTCCACCCCGGACTGTAGCGCCACCTTGGGTTTGCGGAACTCTGTAATTCTTAATATATGTTGGATCGTCGGTTTTCAAAAGTTTTTGTTTGTAAAAATTATCGACGGTTGTCTTATCTGTTTCAAGTGCAAATATAATATCTATGTATTCAGAGCAAAGTTTTTGTAAATCAGACTTTATGAACTGTGGGAAATTTTTGGAAAGTTTTTGTAAGGTTTTAGGTCTTTGGATTGGCTGTCTTGTATTGATACTCCTTCATAGTCGTTTAGACTTTCTGTTTTTAGTAAAACATTTTGTATCAGTGCATTCTCATTTGTTGTGTTTTTAATACGAACAAATGCTGTGGTGCCTTTTGTGATAGTATTTGCGACAAATATTCCGTCTTGGAGTTGTTGTTGTGGAACGAACACTTCTTTGTCCTTGCTTTGAATGTTGACCTACCTAACGACTTCAGACCTTGCCGGTATCGCTATTGCATAACCTTAAGGGGCGCATGACATTGGTATTTCAGTGTCATCAAAATTATCTGGCCTTAATACCAACCAGTCTTTGTCCCTGCTGAAAAATTGTCACTTACTACATGAAATTCGTGTGCTATTAGCGTATTTTTAAATATTAAATCGAAATGGACCGTTCCCAATGTATATGTTGTTCCATGACCTATGCCGTTTAGGCTTGTTATTTTGTTAGCGTTAACGTTATCAAAATTTTGAATCTGTCCTTTCTTTATTATAGAAATATCCGCTCATGTGTCGACTATGAAAGTTGTCACATCATTATTTAGTGACGTGCTAAATGTTATGAATGATGTGAGATTCAAATTAATATTATAGATCTTTCTGCTTGTTCTTACACTACCTACTGAGTACTTGAGGTGTCTTCGTTTTTAGTTTCTTGTTGTGTCAATCTAATGTTTCTATTGCTATTATTTGTATGTCTATTATCCCTTGTTTGATTAAGATAATTTCTATGGTTTGAATTATTATTGTAATTTCCGCGTCTATGTCCACGACCTTGGCCGCGTCCAAATTCACGTCCACGAAAAAAATTATTTCGGTTATTAAAATTTTGAGCATAGCTTCTACCACGATTATTTCTGAAATGTAAAATTGGATTTGGCTGGCAATTGTTTTAAATTCATTAGCGATATGAACTGAATATTTTTACTTATCTTCATACGCACAAGACCGATGGGTGTACAGTCGCGGCGAATGCAGAGCGGTCATTACTTAGGACGCTAATGGTACTCTATTGATTGTATATGGCAGGATCGCCATGTAGTGAATGTATACAAGTAAACACATTACCGTTTCAACCGTTCGGCTTGAAAGTCAGTTCTTTATTAATTATTAAATCTTATGCGACCATGTCGCTACCTTATCTATCTTATGCGATTTTCGCTAACTTAATCATTCCCACGCCCCTGAGAGTGGTTTCCGATTCCAGACGATCGGTGACCAGGAATTCGCTTGGTCAACGGAATCTCAGGTGAGTGGGGTTTCGAGTGACGAGCAGCTAGGCTGCTCGTGTTCATTTATTAACTTATGCTACAATATTGCCTACTCGTTGAAACATTTCAAGCTACTAATCAAGCGTAAGAGACGTTTTGGATCAGTCGTGTTAAGATCGCTAAGACCACTATAGAAGAAAGCTCCCAGCTGAAAATTTCGGTTCGTAGAGAGAGCACGGGGTATGTACAAAGAAGGTAGACGTAGAGTGTGATCTCTTCTTCCTCCTCATCCATGCAGCTAATACAAAAGTCGTTGGAAAAAATACTAAGCCTGGGTGTATCGGTAGCTAAGCGCGTGTGCCCACAGCTGCTATAGAAGCGCTTAAGCCAAAACAAGATTTGCTTTTACTTTATTGCCACAATATCTGCTTGAAAAAAACTACAATGATCCGCAAGACGGAATCCGGATCGATTCACATTTCGGACGCGTACAGTCATCCTAAGAGGACCTAGGGGGGATAGTTATTTGGAAGTTTTTGTCAAACTGAAGATGAGGTATGGTGAAGTCTGTTTCTAAGAGGGGACCTGGAGATGGTTGTTTGGAAGTTCTGTAGTTCTGTTTGGAAGTCAAAGTGTAACTGAGGTATGGTGAAGTCTGTTTCTAAGAGGGGACTTAAATGGGCTTACGCCCATTTCTACCGATCCACTGAGAGGTTGCTTTGAGGCGATGAGCCGTGATTGCAACTGTTTATACCCGACCCAGGGTATATTAATTTTAATGCATAGTTTGTAACACAGTGAGATAAGCTATCGTAGAGACCTTTTAGAGATATGATCGAGACTGACAGGTAAATTGATTAAGCTTTGTCCGTCCGTCCGTCTGTCCGTATGTGTAAAGTCTTTAGGTCCTTAAAATTGAGCTAGGACGCTAAAGCTTGGAGTTTTTCTTGGTTTTGTACAGACAAAGTATGAAAATTGGTTAAATTCGTCAACGGTCACGCCCACAACTGGCTTCAATGTAAGACAACCGCCATTTCAAATTTTCTTTCAAAATGCCTTTTGGTCAAATTAGCCAAAGCGTAGCAACTCAAATTTTGGTGTAGAGCAATAATGACCCAAAACCTCTAAAAAGGCAAAATTTGAACTGCCCACAATATCGACCATGCCCATTTTTAACATGTTAGATCTTTAAAAACCCGATTTCTCGAAAAGTTGATTCCTACTCGAAAAAAAATTGTATGAAAAATATTGTTAATATTACTATTTGCTAAGTTTGGTCCATAGAAATTTTCGAGCTCCGCCTAGTTTAAGGGGGTGCGTTTAGCAAGAAACGGTATTTTTCCAAAACAATTTTCGGTTTTAAAGCATTTTGTCATGATTCTAACGAAATTACAATTAATTGATTTTAATTTTTACCCCAGGCTCACTTTTGGGGGCAAGGCCTATGCAAGTAATAAATGAATTCTGGACAAAAAATGTTAAGGTTTGGTGTAACACGGTATATAGGGTCGGGTATATAGAAGTTTGTCACAGACGAACTCTTGCCCTTACTCACTTCTTTTCTGCTGAAGATGACAAGGGGAATAATATGAAACAAAATGTCCAGGTGCGAAGTGCTCCACATATACAAAACTAATCTGATCTATGGACCTTGGTCAGCTTGTCACGATTACGACCACCTTTTCACTTTACCCTGCACTCCCGGAACTCCTAATGCACTGCACCGTATAAAAAAGACTTAATGCTTTGACAACAGATTTTCTACGGAGATTTCTACTAGAGAAGCATGGTTAAATATCATGGCAAAATATCTCTATAGAGAGGAGTGCCTTAGCTCACAATAGGCGAGTCGAGAGTATTAGAAAAAAAAGTGTAGAATTGGTTAAGCATTCTCATCATCATAGGAGCAGCCATGCCAGAAGTTGTTGCAAGAGCAACAGCAACCAGTAGAACTGATCAATTCATCAATTTTGTTCATCTAAACCGTCACAGCGTACCTATGAGTATGATATATTATCATAACTTTGTAGCCATTAACGAAACAAATGTGTATTTAAAAAAACAAATATGATTCAATATTCTTTAATAGACCCTTATCTTACCTAAAACTTTGTTCTTTCATTTTTTTACAGTGCCTCGAATGCGACATAATCGCAAAACAGAAATTCTTAACTTCAAGGTAAATGGGAATGACCATTCAACAGTGACTCAAGCCTTGTTGCACGTTTACATTCGCGGGCGGGACTGGATGCGTGAAAATGAGCCTGCTGTACTAAATACAGTTAATAAGAGCCCTGATAACGATCGCCGTGAAATTGTTATCACTGTAAACAGAGTGGTTCGCCGGGCAAACAGCACGACGGCAACACATACTGTTAACGTAACAGAATCTCACCATAAGATCCCACACGGTATGGGGGAATGGGTATCAATAGACGTTACACGCCTTGTACACGATTGGCTGCTAAACACCACATCAAATCAAGGAATTGTAATAAAAGGCTCTGAATGCTGGATGAAACCTTTCATCGTAGTCGGTGACTCTTTGAGTAATAAGGCTTTTGTAAGTATACTATATAACATACTGTAATATTTTCGCCTGAGGTTCGTCGAATAAAACTCAATTTCTCTTTTATAATTTCACAATGAAACACTTTATTCATCAAACAAACTTATTTAGGTTCAAATCACACTGTTATTCAACTTTACTGCTTAGAATTCAGCACTTTATTTCAATTCAATCACTTTTTTTATTAACGATTCTCACAAGTCAACGTTTAAAATATAACTGTCCCTTACGAGCCTGTCACCCGTGTATTTATACAAAATTAAGAACCTTCTAGTACGTTCCATACTCCCCCTTTGGTAATTTTCCATTGGAACTCTTCCGCTGAATTCCATGGAGGGGAAATCGAAATTCGAACTTGGAACAGCTGACTGGAATGACAGTTGGGTGTGTTCGCTTAGTGAATCGAGCGAGAGTGTTCGTAGCGTGAAACGATGGGTGCATTTAGCGACTCCTGCACGTTGTTTTATTTCTTGTCGCCACATAACATTGCCCCCTCTCAGTTTTGTTCGTCCCGAACAAGTTCGTCATCATTGCTTCCGTGGTCATTAATTCGCTTTACAACTTGGTATAGACCTTCCCAGTCTTGCTGTAGCTTTGGCGATCTTCCCTTTTTACGATGTGGGTTGAAGAGACATACCAGATCTACCTCGTTGAACTCGGGTGCTGTTGCTAGTGCATCGTATCTGGTTTTCACGCGGTCGCTCGCAATCTTTATATTGCTTCTCGTCCTTTGGTGTATGTTATAGATATTTTCTCTAGGGTCCGCCACGTAGTCCTCCTCGCCTGTTGGGTCTTCAATGGGAAATCCGAATGTAAGTTCACTGGGTAGCCTGGCAGTTCGTCCAAATAAAACTTCGGATGGAGGGTACCCAGATGTACTGTGAATAGCGTTTCGGTAGGCCATGAGGAATAAAGGTATTCGCCGATCCCAATCCCGTTGGTTCTCGTCCACTACTTTGGAAAGATGTTCCTTCAGTGTCTTGTTGAAGCGTTGCACCATTCCATCTGATTGTGGGTGAAGAGAAGTGGTCCGTGTCTTCTGTCGATTGCTGCGCATACTTCCTGGAATATCTTCGACTCGAAGTTTCTTCCCTGGTCGGAATGTAATTTCATTGGCACTCCAAATCTGCACACCCAGTGGTCCACTATCTGGTCGACAACGGTTTTCGCTTCTTGATTTGGGTCGCGAATGCCTCAGGCCACTTGCTGAAGTAATCGGCAATAACAAGGATGTAACGATTACCACTTTCAGTTTCCGGACACGTTCCTACGATGTCGGCGGGTCCTTTCAAATGGAGCACGCACATTGTGCTGGTGCATTTTACCCCCGGTTTTGACTTTGGGTCCCTTACTAACAGCACAAGTAGTACACCTCCGACACCAGCTTTTAATGTCGCTTCTTGCACTCAACCAATAAAAACGTTCCCGTACTTTTTCCAGGGTTTTGTTGATGCCCAAGTGCCCACCAGACACTCCATCGTGCATTTCTCGTAGAATCTCCTGGACTTTCGACTGTGGAACCACAAACTGCATCTTAAAGCACTTTCCATCCGGTATTTCCCATTTTCTTCGCAGAACGCCATCTTGTACATGAACATGGAGAGAGTCCCACTGCGCCCAATATGCCTTTAAGGTAGAACTTCGGTTAGAGATTTCTCTTGCATTCGGCTTCTCCATAGATTTCTTCCATGCAAGGATTGGCTCGGTGTCAGGATCTTCTTGTTGCGCATTATGAAGTTCCTCAGTACTCCAGCCTGCTGCAGGTTTAGCACTTACTCTCTGGATAGTTCATTCGTCCTTTTCCTCTTGTCGCAAGCAATGCTTTCAATTGGGCTCATATGATCTCCGGGATAATGCGTCCGCGTTCCAGTGCAGTTTTCCTTTGCGATGTTGTATTTCGAAGTCATAAGCCTGCAATCGCTCGATCCATCTTGCGACTTGGCCCTCAGGATTTTTAAACTGCACTAACCATTTGAGTGCGGCGTGGTCTGTACGCAGGTATTTCTGGAAATGTGCCACTCAGGTACTTCTGGAAATGTTTCGTCGCGAGCATTAAAGCAAGGAGCTCTCGCCTGGTAACACAATAATTTCTCTCTGGTCGGGTTAGAACTTTGCTGAAGTATGCTACGACTTTCTCCTGCCCACCGTGTAACTGCGACAATATTGCGCTAACACCCAAATTGCTAGCGTCTGCGTCCACAATACATATTTTGCATGGATGCGGTAAGCTAGTACGGGTGCTTTGCAAAGTCGCGGCTTTAGATGCTGAACGCTTCTCTCGCACTCACCTGACCTTTAATTGTCTTTTCTTCTCAGTCAGCTGGTGTTCACACTTTGCAATCCCGGCAAAATCCTTGACGAACCTCCTTTAGTACGTAGCAAGACCGAGAAAGCTCTTTAGTTAGTGTTTGTCTTTGGAAACTGGCCAACTTTTCACAGCTTCGATTTTCTCTGGATCCGTCTTCACTTTATCCGTCGATATTACATGCCCCAGATACTTTACTTCTGCTCTGAAGAGCGCACACTTCATCGGATTGAGCTTCAGGTTTGCTGATCGAAGTCGTGAGAGCACTTCCCTTAAGTTGTCGCAATGTTCAGCGAACGTCTTTCCTAAAACGATTACGTCATCCAAATACACCAGGCAGGTTTTCCACGCCAGACCATGTAACACAAGTTCCATAAGACTCTCAAATGTGCCCGGAGCGTTACACAGGCCAAATGGCATTACTGTAAACTGCCATAGTCCATTCCCAGTTGTGGAAGGGTCTTCTCTTTATCTTCTGGATGGATCCAGAGACATCAGGGTAGCGTCTAACGCCAACCTCCCCTACTTTCCCCTTACTCCGAATTGGGCGTGGCTAAGTCAAATCATGTGCACTCTCTCACGAGGGTGCGGTGGAGAGGGAGTCCTGGTAACACCAAATGCCATGGTAATGAAAAAAAATAAGAGATACACCGTTTGGTTTTAAGACGATGGAAATTTTTGGACTCATCGGGCGAGGGAAAAACCAAAAATTCAAGGACAACCGAGCCAAGCTGATCAGCAACTGCACTAGATTAGTCAGTCAGCTTTTGGTTCGGGAGCAGATCGGGTGCAGCAAAGACTGCTGTCTTGACGGGTAGTACGGAAAAGAACAAAAAAAAACTAAATACTTCTCATTAAAATATAGACTGTGAGTGACAAGTCTCAAAAGTTCTTAAAGTTCTCACTTAAATTTGCCTAAGTTTTCGTGTCTACATATGCTGATCGCCGCAATGAAAGATTTCTCAAACTTAAAAGAAACACATATAAAAACAAAGTATTTAACACAGACTCGTAACAACGCAGTGAAAACAGCCTTCAGTAAAAGTGCCCACTCGTATACCTAAAGCGTGAGAAAAAAAGTGCATTCCCTAAAACAGTGCCTAATCAAGCCACAAATATAACTCCTCATGTAAAAGACTTTTAATTACATGCCTATCAATTAACCACGTCCCCGACCACCTCGCCCGACCCAAAAAAAAGAAAATCAAGCGCCCACAAGATAAGAACCCCCTTCATACATCATACATAGGCACTCTCTGCCAACGAAGAGAAGACTTTAATCCAGCGGTATCGATCGAGTTTATAGATTAAGCATCTCTTCCACTCACACCGTGCCGATGAAACCTTGATCGCTGGTGAGCGAACATCAGTAGCTTGACGCAACGTTTTTTTTTTTTTTTTTTTTTTTTTTTTTTTTTGTTGAATACTAGGGTGGACGGAGGCTAAAACTCCAAAATCTTTCACAGATACCAATACGCCCACTATAGCAGGTATATAATACCGAAGTAGCCGATATTGGTTATGCCCGATTTCCACGTGCTAAAGAACCACCCATTTATGAGAGACACTATGAAACTGCCAGAACGCACTTCATAGTAGTAAATTTTCGCTCTCTCATAATACTTCTTGACTACAACTAAGTTAACTTAACAAGTAGTTTACGCTTCCATAGTGTTAATCGCATTGGATAGGTTGCTTTCCAGTGAATGCACCTACTAAGCCGTTCATTCATGCGGCTTCACCCTACGTCGCTAGATCGAAGGGTCTTATTTTTTGTAGTCGTCGCTCATTGTTTACATCGTTAAGAGTCTCGTTGAGAGTACGTATCATTTCATTGTTGCAATGAACATGAAGGCGAGCATTTAGCTTTCGAGCAAAGTTTGTTACTTCTTCGCTCACGGTAGCTATTCCTAAATCTCTGTGAATATCACTTTTCCTAATATACCATGGAGCATTCACGATTGCTCTTAGTGTCTTGTTTTGGAAAGTCTGCAACATGGAGGATGGCCGTATCGTCCGCAAACGTGGCCACGACAGTCTCGTCATCTAGAGGTATGTCTCTTGTGTAGAGCAGGAACAGGGTCAGACCGAGGACGCTTCCCTGGGGTACGCCAGCCCGAATTTGCTTGAAACTCGAGTATTCACTACTACACCTAACACGAAAGAGTCTGCTTTCAAGATAATTTTCCAATATTTTAAACATGTCTTCCGGCAAGTTTTGCCGTAGCTTATATTTCAAGCCTTCGTGCCATACCTTGTCGAAGGCTTGCGATACGTCGGGGAAAGCACTTGAACATATTTTTTTCCCTTCTAAGGCTTTTTCAATTTCATGCGTTATTCTGTAGACTTGATCTATTGTGGAATGGTTAGGTCTGAAACCGAATTGATGATCCGGGATCAAGCGTCTTTCTGCAATTATTGGTTGTAATCGCTTCAGCAGAAGTTACTCGAATACTTTCGATATTATCGGCAGAAGCGATATGGGCCTATAAGATTTTTTATCATTTGCGCATTTCCCCGGTTTTGGAACCAAAATGACTTCAGCAACTTTCCATTGTCTTGGAACGTATAGAAGTCTAAGAGAAGCGTTTATCATATAAAGTAGCTTGACTAATGCCTTTTTTGGTAGCTCTTTCAATATTTCGCCAGTGATCAGGTCGTAACCCGGGGCCTTGTTATTTTTAAGTTTGCTAATTGTCTGTCGGAGTTCAATTAGCGAAACTTTTTTCATTCTTAAGCTATCAGGTTCCGCGTTGTTGTTTAGAACGTCAGCCAACGGCGGACCGTCGAAAGGCTTGAATGTTTCTTCTAAATGTTCAGCAAACAAATTCGCTTTCTCTTTGTCTTCTCTTGCCCATTCGCCGTTAGCTTTTTTTATTGGTGCCGAGTGGATTATAGGTTTCTTGATAGACTTAACTGCTTTCCACAGCGAGTAGTTTGAGCTCCTATCCGCCGACAAGCCTTCAAGGTATTCAGTGGTCTCACGATTTTTAAGATCTTGCAACATTCCTTTCAGTTTGTTAGAGAGGTGGTTCAATAGGGTTTTGTCTGGGGGAGCCCTCGTGCCTTGCCATCTTCTACGCGCTCTTCTCTTTTCACGAATCAATTCTTCGATTTCGAGCGGATATGTTTTACGTACATGCCCGTCGGTGCTAACTGCGTTCTTTTGGGACGAATTGTTGTTCCAAGCAGCGCTCTGAATTGCTTCAATGAATTTGTCAACTGCAGTTTCTAACTCGAAAGGAGTTTTCAATGGCACATTCAAGCCAACACCCTCCTTACAGTCCTTTCTGAAAGCGTCCCAGTTCATGTTTTTGCTAGCTAATCTAGGAGCTCTTTCTATTTTCGCCAGTCTTCCACCCATCTTCAAGATAACTCCTGAGTGGTCTGAGCAAAGATCATAACACTCTTCAATTCGCGTAAGGTATTTGGGGTACCCTTAAGCGATGAAAAAATCGACAAGGTCAGGCTTTTTATTCCTATCGGTTGGCCAATATGTTGGCTTACCCGTGGAGAAAAAGTCCACCCCACGCTTCATACTATTTTTGTACAGTAATCTGCCTCTTGTTGAATTGCATCGTGAGCCCCAAAAAGTATGCTTCGCGTTAAAGTCACCCCCAATGATAAAATTGGACCCAATGAAGTCATACATACGATCAAGATCGTCTTCCACCAGTCTATATCCTGGCGGGAAATAACAAGATGCAATGTTATAATCTAAGCAGTCAATTTTTACAGAAACTGAACTGATCTGCATAGAGTCTAGCTCAACTTCTGTGTTCTTGGAGTGCTTTATGCAGTTCTTAATGTAGAGGGAGGATCCTCCTCTCGAATTTTGCGAAGGGTGATGTGCGTGATAGTCATTGTAACCTTTAAGTTTGGGTGTAGACCCGTTTTTAAGGTGAGTTTCCGGAATCATGCAAATATCAATATTGTTTTTCTGTAGAAATACTTCTAGTTCGTCTATTTTATTCAGAAGGCCGTTTGCATTCCATGTTAGTATTTTAAATAACTGTTTCATATTCATGTTCTCTTGTAATTTTTTCGAGGCTTAAACTCGAGCTTGCTCAGTTTGTCAAATATAACTTTGTTGATTTTAGTCTGATCCTCAAGTTTCTCCAAGATTACAGCGAGGATCTGAGACACTGCATCTGTTGTGGGCGATCTTGCCTTGTTTTCGTTTGCCGCAACCTGTGCGTATGATTTCGGTCCGACCAGTGGTGGTTTCTCCGCTGCACTTGAACTGGCGCCGCTCTCTTGTGGAGCTTTTACGCCTTTTGTCGACGCCTCCTTTGCCAATCTAGCACTTTTGATCGGCTTTGGCGTCTTTGGAGTCTTTGGCTTAGGAGTTTCAGCAGTTTTTTCGCGTCCTAGGCTCTGATTCTGACCTCTAGTATTTTCCTTAAGAGGTTCTCGTCCCTTTTGTAGCTCTATGGCTACTTCGCATCCTCGATAGTTTGCGGGGTGGTTTCCGTGGCAATTGGCGCTTACACTGTGGTATCAACCTATTGCCCTTTCGCATGGGTTCGATTTAAACCCTGATGTTAAGTATCATTTTTATTTTATAAATATCGTTTATGCTCTCAGTTCTTTCAAAGGAGAGCATAAAAATTGGAAGGCCGCGTCTGATCACAGTGTCTCTTTCTCCTTCCGTGCGTTGCTTTTCCTTTTTAATGATATTGACGGCATCAATAATTTTAAGGCCTTTAGTTTTTATGTCTTTTAGAACGCCTTCTTTTGTGCATGATGGGTGGAGCCCCCTTACAACGACTCGCAGTGGTTTTTCGTACTTATTTTGATAAGTATACCACTCGATTCTTTCTGCATTCAGTTTAAGAGACAGTGCGCGATAGGAATCGGCGTTGCTAACATTTACTTTCCACACGTTATTTCGGTGCGAGGTAAGCTTATAGTTTTCTGTTCTCACCGTGCTTGCAAGAAGGTTGCGCAATCTCCCAAAGTCTGCTATCCCGACGATGTTTATTGCGGGAGGTGGACGAATTTTCGCTTCTGGTTTAGCCTTGTTTGAGCCAGAGAGCTTATCTTCTTTTTGTATTACTTCGGGAGAGGAATTCGCCTTTCGCTTCTTGCAAGACCTTTTCCTTAAGACTGAATCGGTCTCAAGTGCAAGTTCGTCCTCGTCCGTGAAGTATTCGACTGCTGGTCGGTTCGGTGTTACACACTCTTTCGTTTCTTCACAGTCTTTCGTTAAACGAGTATTTTTCATATCCTCGTTTTCTTTTCGCAGAGAGTCAACTTCCATTTTTAGATCGTGGAAGAGTCGCTCCATTTCAGTAAGCTTAGCTCGGAGTTCATTATTCTCCTTTTCTAAGCTCTTAATTTTTACAGAGTCCTGGTTTACCGGTGGACTGCTTTTTCCGGATATGTTCGATCTAGGTGGTGGTGATCGATTTAGTTTTGTCCTTTTCTCAAAAGGATTTATAAGCAATAAAAGGCTCTCCCCAGAATCCGTAGAGCCTGCCTCCTAAGAGGGTGGATTTTCCAGCATAGCTGGGCTGCCACCTGGGGTAATCAAATCTGTCGTTTTGTTCATTGCCATTTTTTTTTTTTTTTAACTTGTCGTTTTTATGAGAAATAGGTAAGTCAATTCTATTTTCATTTTTAAATACAGCCGCCCCTTTGGAGACAGACGCCAACCAGTGAGCCGCACAATGTGTGACAGACGCTTCTGGATTTTAATTTAACCTTCAGATTCATCTAAAAATTAAAACCTTACTGCCAAAAGTTACCCCAAATGGAGCAGCATCGACAGCATCCGTTGAAGCATTAAAGAATATTTCTTCCGGTGGATTTTAGTCGGCTCTTACGACAGGCATACCTTACCTCAAGGCTATTCTAACCCCGACCTTGCAGGGGGACGTAGCTTGACGCAACGTAAATACATCCAGTAACGAAGGAACTTTGGGCCTCTGTCATGATCATCATTGTCAAGCTTCAGCGGTAAGGCTCTTTTCAACTGTACCTAAGCCGAAGAGAAGAGAGTTTCTACTCAGCGAAATCCACCTGCGCTATCAACATTGTATCTGCGATCCGAGTATAGCAACATGGTCCTAAGGCCTCAACAAGAATCCGTCGTCCATCAAAGCCACCAAGCCCCGTGATTCAGATTTGACCACCTTATTCCTACCTCATTTCCCAGTGCGGTTAAAACTAGTGGGGGGGTTACAATCCGCTTAGGCGAATCGTTGGATACCCCATCCCAATTGGCCAATTCAACTGCATTTAGAATTTCTCAGTTAAGGAATCTTCTCCTTAAAAAGGGGCGTGGCACCCCTTTTCAATAACATCATTTTTTTGTTTTAATTTTTTATCAGAAGTGATATACACGTCTTGATTGCTATTTCACATTAAAAAGTGGGTTTATACTTAAAAACGCCCCCAAAAGTGGGCGTGACAAAAATTTATTCATTTGAGTTGATAGCTTACGTACATATCTAAAGATTTTATGGTCCAATTTTTTTTGGATTTAAGGCAAATATATCAAATAAAAACCGTTTATTAGAATGCATATTATATATGACCGCGCCTACAAGGCGGCGGTTTTCGCTTTTATCTTAAATGCCAATCACAATAGTCTTAAGCGAGCATAACGCGTACGAAATTTCAGCTTCCTATGACAACTTTGAATTTTCATGCTAATAAGTAAAGTGGGCGTGTCAGTGGGCGGATTTTGAAAATTTTTACACTTGTAGACCTACAAGACCTAAGCTCGGGACCTACAAAGAACAGATATCAAGTTTCAAGTTCCTAGCTCAAAATTTTGGGCCTTAAAACTACCGACAAACGGACGGACGGACATGGCTCATTCGACTAACAATTCGGTCTCGATATGCCCTTAAGGTCTTGGGGGTCTACGGTGATTATTTCTCTATGTTACAAACTATGAATCAAACTTAATATACCTCCTATCCTATGGGATGGGGTATAAAAATATACAAAACAATTAATTACGCAGCCTCAATTAGCTAGAAAATAATACTAAACATAAATTTTTGAAATTGAAATTTTGAAAGTTTTTTTTTTGTGATAAGATAAAAATTAAAGTGAATACGATTTGCAGGATATTTAGACGGAAAAAAAAGTAAAATCTTTGTAAAAGTAAAAGTTTGCGCCAATATTAAAATTTTAAGTCTCGCGATTCGATTTTTAAAGTACAAACTTTTTTTTCGAATAGGCCCACGTGCAAATTGATTTTTTTTTGTTGCAACAATAAATTGTTTCAGAAATTAATTGGATGCAGAACCAGAAGGATGCTGTGCAGAGGATTCATCTGTAATTTGCGTCATCATCTATACACATGTTGGTGAGTTATTTGTTCTTTCATATCATATTGTTCATTCGCACGTTTGCTATACAAGCCTATCCGCTTCGGGATTAAAGTAAATTTTTTTTAATAAAAAGTATCGAGTTCGACAATTTAGTTTAAAAAAAAATTGAATTGATGCTGATAAGTTTTTATACCCGACCCAGGGTATATTAAGTTCATTGTATAGTTTAAAACGCAGTGAAATAATGACCGTGACCCCTAAGACCTTTTAGAGATATGAATGGGACCGACAGGAGAATCGATTAAGCCATGTCCGTCCGTCCGTCCGTATGTAAACAATTTTTAGGCCTTAAATTTTAAGGTACAGAGCTGAAATTTTGTGGGTTTGCTGGAAGTCCATTGGACCAGATCAGGTTTGAAAAATAGCCGAATTCGCCCACAGACACGCCCACTACAGGCCCGTATGTGAGACCATCTCTAATTTAAATATATACTTTTTCTAAATTTAAGCTGTGTTAGAATAGTGCTAGCGCATTCATTTTTGGTATGTAACATTGCCTTGTAATTGTCTTTGAAGTGGCCAAAAAATGTAAGCCTTTTCATTGACCACGCATTGACCACTTTGAGGGATCTTAGTTTAAAATGGCTGTTTTTCAATAAATATATATAAAATTTGACTAAAAATTGTATGACAAAAGTTGTGGTAATTAACATATTCTAACTTTCATGTAAAAGTACTATGAACCTCTGCCCACTTTTGTGGGCGTAGCGTTAAAAAATGTGGTTTGTTTAAGTTAAAAAGGCGGAGCTTTAGACCGCAATGTATGCAACCAACTAGTATAAAGCATTCAACTGTTCTATTTTTGTACCCCGTCCACTTTTTGGAGGCGTGGCAGTTTTTTTGGTATGGTCGGGTATTTTGCAATCCGTCGTAGATGGACTGAAACTTTTGCATACGCACTGTTGCACTTTCCCACTTGTTTTTTCTTATTTTAAAGTTTTCGTGTTATCCGAAGCATAGTTAACTACGAACAATTTTAAAGAATTTGCTTATAGTTTCGGCAGTTTAGCAGTTTTTTTTTCTCAAAATACATTTTACTTTTTTTTGTGCCGGTACTAATTGCTTTTTTTTGTAAACTCGATTTTTTAATATCATATACCTTAATATCATATACAAATTATATACTTCTGTATTAACAACATGTATATAAGAATATAATTTTGATAGTTTTGCTAACTGATTTATATTGTTTTAAGTACATTTTCTTTATATATTTTTTGGTGCTTTCAAAAATGAAACTGAAGTTTCTAAGATTTCTTATTTTGTACTCGATAGATACGTTCCAACTAAAAAGTCGTTAAGTTTTTTTTTTTTAAATTGCAAATGAATTATACTTAGAAACCTAAGATACACTCCTGTTGTTATAGCATAACTTTCACCTTAATAAATTAGAACATTTTTTATACCCGACAACTATACATCAAACTTAATATACCCTCTTATTAAGTTTGATGTATAGTTTGTAACGCAGTGAAATAATCACCGTAGACCCCTAAGACCTTTTAGAGATATGAATGGGACCGACAGGAGAATCGATTAAGCCATGTCCGTCCGTCCGTCCGTCCGTCCGTATATAAACTTCTTTTGGGCCTTATATTTTAAGATACAGAGCTGAAATTTTGTGGGTTCACTGGAAGCCCATTGGACCAGATCAAGTTTGAAAATTAGCCTAATCCGCCTACAGAAACGCCCACTACAGGCCCGTATATGCGACCTTACTAAATACTTTTTCTAAATTTTAGCTTTATTAGAATTGAATGGACCCTGCAAGGTCGGGTTTAAGAATAGCCTTGAGGTAAGGTATGCCTGTCGTAGGAGCCGACTAAAATCCACTGGGGGAAGTAATCTTCAGGCATAAGTGACGCTGTCCAGGAGTATGAACTCCTTGTGGGGCCACCCTTGGCAGTAAAGTTATAACTGAAAAAGATGAACCCGAAGGTTTAAATAAAATCCAGCAGCGTCTGATACATGAGGCCAAAAAGTATCAGCTCGATGCAACTGGCATCACCTCAACCAAGTGGAAGGGTTTGGAACTAAGGACTTCGATGATGGGTGGAAGCTCATCTGGTCTGGCGTCCCAAATCACATGACTGCACAGGTGGGTGTGGCGATACTCACAAGCCCGCGGTTGTCAGAAAATGTATTCGATGTCATTCCGTTATGGGGAAGGATTCTTATCTTAAAGCTTCAGCTTGAACGATCGACTCTGGCTCTGGTTCAGGTTTATGCACCAAATCGAGAGTCAGAGTATGAGTCCTTTTTGAACGAAGTTGATGCTGCCCTGGACAGAATGGCAGAAATAGACTTCTTTCTCCTGATGGGTGACTTCAATGCACATGTGGGTACGGACAACAGTACTTGGAGGAGTGTGATCGGGAGGTACGGTGACCCGGATCAAAACAGGAACGGAGGGAAGTTGTTGAACTTTTGCTGTGCATATGGCTTGTCCATCATGAACACCTTTTTCCCACACAAAGACATTCAGAAATACACATGGTACAAGCACAGTTTAAATCAGAGGTCACGGATTGATTTCTTTGTTGTACCATCGTGTACTCAAAGAACGATTTGTGATGCTCGAGTTTTCAGGGAAGCTGAGTTGTCAACTGATCACCACTTAGTGCTGTGTAAATTGTTTTTCAGTGACAGTATTCCTTTGCCACTCAGGCGAAAACCAAGACTGGTGACCCGCATACGGTGGGAAAGGTTGCAGGATGCTGACTCTGATTTCAGAGAGTGCTTTGCACAGCTTGTTTCGGAGAAGTTTGAACAAATTCCAACTGACCTTTTGAATGTAGAGGAGGAATAGCAGCTACTTTATCGGCAGTCATTGCCTCTGCAGGAAATGTTTGTGGAGTGAAGCGGCTTGGGGTAGCGGCTGGTGGTGAGAAAAGAAGTGCTTGGTTTAAAATGCCTGGAGTTCAAGAAGCCATCAGAGAGAAGAAGAGAGCCTACATTGCGTGGATCCAATGTAGAAACTCAACTTCTCGAGTCCGGTACAATGAGGCGCGAAGGACTTCCAATCTGGCAGTCAGAACAGCCAAGGAACAGTCATAAAAAAAATGGGCGAGAAGTTGGAGCACGATTACAGATCTGCAAACAAGATATTTTGGCAGACCATTCGCCGGCTCAGAGGAAGGAAGTTGAATATCATTCAAGGGGTTAAATCTAAGGACGGTACACTTCTTTCAAATGAGAGCGATGTCTTGCGCAGATGGAGAGAGCACTTTTCGGAGTTGCTCAACCCCCAACAGGGCACTGAAGATGGCATTCCCACTGCTGACGAGATAAGGGCGGAGAATAGTCCCAAAGTAGACGAAGTCACTAAAGCGCTTAAATCGCTTAAAGTTGGCAAGTCTGCTGGAGTTGATGAAATCCGGCCAGAAAGGCTCAAGGCAATGGGTGAAGAGGGTGTTAAATGGCTTACACGTGTCATTGAGGTGGCCTGGGATAGCGGGAAGGCACCTAGCGATTGGCAAACGGGAGTTATAGTGCCCATTTTCAAAAAAGGGAACACGAGAGATTGCACCAACTATAGGGGCATATCTTTCTTAAGTCTTCCGGGAAAAGTATTCGCAAAGGTGTTGGAAACGCGTTCCAGAGCTGTAGTCAAGCCTTTGTTACGGGAAGAACAGTGCGGCTTTCGGTCTGGCAGAGGCACAACCGACCAGTTTTTACTCTAAAGGTTATTCTTGAGAAGGCCTGGGAATATGCCAAACCGGTCTATGCGTGTTTTGTAGATCTGGAAAAGGCGTATGACCGAGTCCCTCGGAATACACTGTGGAGAGTTTTGCAGGACTATGCGCTGAGTGGGCCTCTTCTGAAAGCCATCCAGTCTTTGCATGGAAACTGCAGAAGCTGTGTACGGATAAATGGCGTCAAACCCCGTCCTTTTGATGTGTGCGTTGGACTTCGTCAGGGCTGTGTTCTGTCGCCGCTCCTTTTCATAGCATATTTGGACTGGATGGTGAAGCGCAGTCTTGGCGAGCAATGTTTCGACTTGGCTGGCATCAGGATGAGCATCTGCTTTTCGCAGATGATTTGGCCATCCTTGCATCATCCAAAGAGGAACTTCAACGAGCACTGGATAGGTTTGCACCCGTCTGTGGTGACGCTGGGAAAAAAGTAAACGTGAACATATCGGAAGTGATGGTTGTTTCCCGAACTCCTGTGCAGTGTACCCTGCACATAAATGGAGTTCCATTAAAACCGGTGGAGAAGTTTAAGTATCTCGGGGTCTTTTCCTCGAAAGATGGGAGGAATAGTAAGGGAACTGGAGCAATAGTAAAGGAACTGCGCCGGCCGGTCATCAGGAAAGCTGAGCTTGGAGTGAAAGCAAAGATCTCAGTTTTTAATTCAGTGTTCGTTCCGACCCTCATCTATGATCATGAAATTTGGGAAATGACCAAAAGAATTAGATCGCGGGTACAAGCTGCCGAAATGAAATTCCTAAGGTGCGTTGCTGGTGTTACTCTAAGGGATAGAGTGAGAAACGTCAGTATTTGTGGGAATCTTATTGTTGAGCAGCTACTTCTCCGAGTGTAGCGATAGATTCTTCGATGGTTTGGACACGTTGTTCGCATGCCCCATGACAGACTTCCTAGATAGGTCATGCTAGACGAGATGCGAGCGCGTTGCCCCCTGGTAGGCCAAGAAGCAGGTGGTGGGGTCAGGTAAAGAATCTCTCTGAGTCCGGCCTGGGGAGGCCAAAAAATGTCAGCTTTTCATTGTCCACGCCCACTTTTTTAAGGGATTCTTGCTTAAAATGGCTGTTTTTCAATAAATATATATATTAAATTTGACTAAAAATTGTATGACAAAAGTAGATATTAGCATTTTCAAACTTTCATGCATAAGTATAAGAACTTTTATGGGCGTGGCGTTAAAAAAAGTGATTTTTTGAAGTTAAAAAGGCGGAGTTTTAGACCGAAATGTATGCAACCAATGAGTATAAAGCATTCAGCAGTTATATTTTTGTATCCTCCCCACTTTTTGGAGGCAGTTTTTTTTTGAAGAAGCTTAGCTTTTCAGGTCGATTGTTTTAGTGGTTAATTCATTTTGAAATTAACATGCAGCAGTGAAGACTTCTTCATAAGGATGTGAGTGTGCGAAAAATGAACATGGCCTACGGTAGCCTAGAGAAGAAGGCTAATAAGATCGAGCTCTTCCTATTAGCTTTTGGGGATTGTAACCAAAGATGGAGACGTTGCAATCCAGGCGTATACCAATTGGAATACGGAGGGTGGGTTACTCCATGGACAAGATCATCTCTATCCTCTTTCTTGATTTTTTCCGTGTTTAAGAAATAGAGCAGTGCATCTAACAGGACATTCGGGATCTAATTTATTTTATATCTATTAGGTATTTTTATTCCTTCTTCTGTATTTTGGTCGGCTAACACCTATACGAATTTCCATTATGACATATTTAGCGTTTTCTAGGCCTGAAATAAACGTAACACCGTCCCGTTTCTGACTCGCAAGATCCCACCCCAAACGACGAGCTAGTTTGCGCAACAACAAGCAGGCCTGTGGCGGCTTACAGTTCGGGACACCCCTATTGCACCTTTGCCCGGACGGGCCGAACTGACCTGTAACTTTTGGTCCTATGGGTGGATTAGGATGTGGTAGGGTTATACAAAGCTTCAAGATACAAGCTTCAAAGCATGAACTTTCATGCACGTTACAGTTCATAGCTTAAACATATTCTCTCCTGCTTCTTTTAAGTTTCTAAGGTACAAAATCTTTCTTAGATACAAAAAAAGCTTTAAAATATAGTAGTAGGTAATTTTGTAATCTTTTTTTTATAAACTTAATTTTAGGTATACATATTTGTAACTTATGCGCACTCACCTAAAGCAGGGTAATAGTTTATCTTGTTTTTTCTTTATTAAATATTGATACGTTTTATTTTCATTTAAAATATTGAGTCTATGTACGATTTTTGATTTCCCAAAAACTGAAATTGGTCGAATTTTTTTTTCTTTACCAGACTATATTTAAATTAATAAACTAAACGCGCGCGAATGTTAGTTCTCTTTTGGACTTCCTCGCTGCTGTCTCCCTCACTTCAAATATTCAATTCAATTCAATTCAAAAAACTTTTTATTTTCATTTCGATAAGTTTTACAAAAAGAAGTTTACAAAAAGTAGTATACAACATGGCTTAGAGCCGTCTGCCGTTGAATGATAGGACCGAGAAAGTTAATTAATAATTAGTGCTTATATTAGGTTTTTTTTTTTTTTTTTTTTGTTAATTTAATTTGTAATACAAAAGAAAAGATTGTGACTTCTTTGTCATCTATACTTATGGGCTTTTGGTTTAGCTTAAAACGGAACAAAAGGGATTTTTTCGTGGATAGATCTGATTTTGTTTTGCTGATTTAGCTCACGGAGACTGATACAAATTACGAAAAGCAATTGCTTCTTTTAGATAGCATGTAAGTATCTTCCAACCAAATCCGCCGTTTATTAAGGAGCGACATTCCTGGATCGAGAGAAAGCTCTTGGCAAAAAATAATCTTCGGATCTCTTGAAGGATAGGACATAAAGCTAAGAAATGGAAGGTGTCTTCGTTCTGATTGAGGTTACAGAGGTTACAAAGCGGGTTTAAGTCATTTCGGTATGGTCTGAAGTTAAGAACAAGCATTTCAGTGCGTGCCTTAAATACTAAACTAATTTTGGACGCGTTCAGCTTATCACAAAAATAGTTGGCGGTGTGTAAATCGTGAGTGAGGCTTTTGCAAAGTTCTCTTGTAAGTGATGTTCTCGCTCTGCACAAGGACTGCTGATAGAGCTTTTCGTCAATGGTTGCAAGGCAGTCATAGAATATACTTCGCCATTCGTGGCAATTTCTCTCGTCAAGATTTAATTGACAATAATGGTTAACAGCGAGCTCACGCCATTCCTTAAAAGGTGAAAAGCCCCCTTCTAGTGCAACCAAAAGAACTCTACGTTGCAAGTTATTCACAGATCTTATAATAACTTTGGACAAATAGTCGGCACTTGATTTGGCATTTCTTACAAAAACTGGAGATAAACCTGTTTCAATGTCTATTGCGTAGTTTGGCGATGATCGAGGGAGCCTGAAAATCCTTTTTACGAAGAAACGTTGGATAGCTTCAACCTCGTCGAGCTTTCGGTGACCATAGACTTCACTTGCATACCGAAAACAGGTGTTAACTACCGCCTCAAAAACCCTGAATTTAGACCGCAAGTCAACATCTTTGTTGGAGAAAAACCTGTTCCACATAGAATTGATCGCAGTTTTAGCTGCCACCGATCTTTCTTTAATGTAAGGACGAAGGTCTAAATTGAATTTCAGGCGGAAGCCTAGATATTTGAATTCATTCACAATTTCAATGTTGTCGTTGTCCAAGGTCCACCTTTCGCTCCTACTCAATTTGTGGTGATGTCTAAAAATCATAATTTTAGATTTTAAAACATTAATTTTTAGGTCCCAAAGATCACAATAATCTTTCAGCTTATTGATGACAAGCTGAAGAGTAAGAGGGTTGTCTGATAAGACAACAAGATCATCGGCATATAGAAGTACCTTAATTAGAGTATCTCCAAATCTTACTCCACCTGGCAAGAAATTTATTACATCATCGATAAACAAAGCAAACAGCAGGGGACTCAAAATACAGCCTTGTGGGACTCCAGAGTTTGTTAGAAATTCCGAAGATTTCTTACTTCCATCCCAAACTGAGGCAGAATTGTTAGCCAACAGTTTTTCATATAATCTAATAAATTTGGAGAATATACCTAGGTTTGACAATTTATAAAGAAGTAGATTTCTATTTACTGTGTCAAAAGCTGCTTTCAGGTCGACGAAAAAGGAGTAAAGTTTCTTTTTCTTCCAAACAAAATGACTCGCAATAGTCGTTAGGGTGAAAATTTGGTCAATTGTTGACAGGCCTGGACGAAAACCTGCTTGAAAAGCACTGAGTGCATTATTTGATTCAACCCAGCTTACAAGCCTGTGGTAAAGCATTTGAGTAAATATCTTCCTGAGTGAGCTAAGGACTGAAATACCCCTGTAATTTTCCGGGACACTCGGGTCACCTTTTTTAAAAATACCAAACATTTTTGAGCACAAGAAGCTCCCGGGAACTATTTCATCTTTAAGAATCTTATTACAGAGCTCCAAGAGGTAGCTGAGGAATTCAGCGGTCGCATTCTTGAAAAACTCTGCAGGGATTCCGTCGGGTCCAGGCGACTTTGAATTTTTCATTTTTTTTAATGCTGTTAATAACTCGGACATTGCAAAAGCGTCATCTAGTTCGGGAACAACACAGTTTGGTAGCGCAAAACTTATGTGTTTTTGGCTGGGGTCTGAAGTCAATAGGTTCTTAAAGTGTGAAGCAAGGAGATCTACGCACACTACCGAAGAAGTTTTATTTTCAAGGCCGGCAACAGAACGAACGGTCTTCCAGAACGTTTTGGAGTCCTTACACAGCAGAAGCTTCGAGGCAGACCTTTTGAGACACATAGCTTTTTTGCATTGGCAAACTTCTTTGTATTCCCTGTTTGATAGTACATAAGGATTTTTAAACCATCTGTTATTTGTTTTCCTAAAGAGGTTTAAGAAAGCAAACGATTTTTTCCGAAGTTTGATACATTCAGCATCATACCACATAGTCTTTGTTATACTTGAACGCGGCGCCGAGCTAGGGATTGCTGAGTCTTTTATTACATTAAAAACAGCGTTTACAGTAACCTCGATATTACCGGAGGAAACCGCCGGTAGAAAATTCACTCTTAAGCCCAGTCTCTGTCTGTATTGATCTGTTTTTGCTGAAACCCATCTAAGACCTCCACTTGTACGTTCTTGTGGCTGAGTATTGCTGACCGGTGACTTGGCCTCACACGATAGTGAAATTGGCAAATGAGACGAGAAACCAGCAGTCAAAACCTCGAAATCGTTTACTAAGTCCAGCCATTTACCTTTAGCAAGACAGTAGTCAATCACCGAGCAGCCCTGATCAGCCACAAATGTGAACTCCCCCTCGCTATCCCCTCTTGTAACACCATTCAAAACAAAAAAAAAACCATAATCCGCAATCATTTCTACCAAGAGACTTCCACGTTCATTTAGACACTTATCTTTAGATTTTCTCCCACAAGCAAAGTTTGGATTGGAGGAATGAAAGATGTTATTAAAGCTGCTTATTCTAGCATTTAAATCGCCAATTATTAAAACATTTTCATTGGGGATATTCGCAAGAAAGTCGTGTAACTCTTCAAAATCAGATCTCCAATTTCCGAAATTTAAATAAGTAGGAACTATATAAAATTTAACATTATTAAATAACAATTCAAAAAAAGTTCTGTTACCTATACTTTTAAGTGAAATATGCTTATTATTGTTTTTAATGGCCAGCAAAGTACCTCCGCTTGCCCTACCCATGACATTTCTTCTTGCGGCAGGTATAAAATCAAAGTTAAAATCTTTAAAGTATTTGAAATAATGATGTTCCTTCCCCTTTTCAACAAATGTTTCTAAAAGTATTATTATATCATATTGAGTTACGAACTTGAAAAACTCTGGCATAATTAATTTACATTTAAGTCCTGTGATATTGTAGCATAAAATTGATAAATTTGAGTTTAAAAAATGGCAGACGGCAACCCTGTCCTATTGTCGATGAGAGCTGCTTCCTGTATGCGAACTTTGGTGGCGAGATGTCGCTGGTGTCTCTTCGGTTGCGGTGGATTGGATTTGGCATCTGTCATTTTCACGTGCGTTGCAATTGTTGACAAAAAAACACCTGCCTGCATCGCCAAATAAAGTTGACACCAATGTCAATTCGTTGGTATTTCGTAAATATCTTGACTGGCAGATCCGTTGTTTGGTTGTCAGCTGCTGTTTACACCACTAGTGCTTACAACACATTGCGGATCAGTTATATGTGTTGCGGGCGTGTGCCTCTTGTACAGTTTGAGAAACGCTCCAATAACCAATGCCGCTACTATAATGATGACGATTGATAGCAGAGAGTAACGATGAATCACTAACTCCCATTGCTGTTCTGCGTCCTTTTGGTTGAAGTCTGTTTGGTTCGTTTCCACCTCCAATTCGTCGAATGATTATTTTCCCTTCGATAGCGAATCCAACAGGTCAGCAGGGTTTCCAAGATGCAACGGGGGTAAAGTTTTATGATATCTCGTTGGTGGCGTGCTGAACTTGGTTCGTAGCACGTTTATAAGGTCAATATGATCAATTTTTGGTAGTTTGATCTCGGCAGTTGTCTCCCAAGCTTGCTCGTAGGGTAACCGCATTTCCTTTGTATAGATTTCGCAGTTTCTTAAGGTGTTGAGTATTCTATGTTGTTTAAAAACTGGGGCATATTGAGCACCGTCGCAGTTAAAGTTGATAGCCATTAGTTCCTTGACGTCTATTAGCCATTGATTACTGGAGGCCATTTTTACGATCATTTCCCGACGGGCAGGCATTGCTACGTAGTTGCAACTAGTAAGTGCAAAAGGTGCAGGAAGGTGCGTGTTGTAGAAGCTCCACCTCGCATACTGACGTTCCACTGGTATGGATCGGCTTATCGTAACTGCAAACTCTCAGTGGTAGGGTAAAATCAAAATGCACTCTGACACAATCCGTGCAATCTTCTGGGGACATCAGCACGAATAATCCTTGGCTGACTGCCTCAGCAATGTATTTATTTTGTGCGTCGACAATTAAATCCCACTTGCGGTTGACGTTTTTCGGCATTGGGAACATTCTGTTGACGGTGAAAGCAGTAGTTCTCATATCTAGAGCATATCTAGAGCGGATGGACACCAACGCCCCGGCCCGGAAAATCTTCGAATCCACACCGCAGGGACGGCGCGGTAGAGGAGCACCGAGACTCAGGTGGCGCACGCAAGTGGAAGGGGACCTCAGCCAAATTCGCGTGCGAAACTGGAGACGGCTAGCTCGAGACAGAGCTGGCTGGCGAAGCTTGTTGGCTGAGGCCCAGGTCCACCCCGGACTGTAGCGCCACCTTAAGTAAGTAAGTAAGAAAGCAGTAGTTTCCGGTAATGGTATTGTTATTTTCACTATTATAGTACTGCCATCTGGGTATGTAGAAACTTTGGCTACAGCGCTCATTTCCGCCAGTAACTGAAAGTAGCCAATTTCGTCGTGAGTGTTGATAGCTAAACTGTTGAGCTCTGCACTTACGTTGTTGAGGTTGCACCCTACTTGCTCTACTTTTGCTTTAAGTTGTTTTATAGGTTTGTGCATCTAGGTTTGAGCTCATAACAAAACCTGCTTCTTAAGCAAATCTAGAGTCTTTTTTTCATGGCCTTTCATCAAGCGGAGTTGGTTGTAAATTTTGCGAGCGTCCGTACTGTCCATAATTCCGAAAGCCCACTTTGCAAAACTTGACACTGCTTCAATAGATCGTTTCCTCCTGGTGTGTGTAAATACATGTTGCAGATGGTCGTTGTTTTGGGTAGGTTACCCACTATAACACGTACTTCATTTGTCATAAGCTTACATTTTTCTTTAAATCCTTTTGAAATCACATTCAAGCAAAGCTGATCTCGATAAAGTTAAGGACCACTGAAAAGTCCATAGGGTCTATTTGTGTGAAAACCGTCCATGAGTCCTTGAAGAACAACGCACTACCCACTGTTTCAAAAATCACCGGTGATGGAGGGAGTTGCTTGAACGTGTCAATTCCGGTTGCTGCATGGTTGATTCCACAAGTTGACCGAGACTAACAATCGCGTGGGACAAACATACAATAATTTTAAACATGTTTGTTTTTTTTTTAAAGGAGTACAATATTAAAGGAGTACAAGATATAGTATCTTGTAAAAAAAAATTTTACGATATATATACAATAATACGCTTAACTAAAATGAATATATAATTTCGAATAGGTTAGGCATATCATAAAAAAAATGATCAAACACACATAAAAAAAATTATAATAGAGCTAGCTTAATTGAAGTTCCGGATCTGTAATGAATATTTTTTTAATTATTTTAAAAGTTTAAAGGAGAGGAGGAAAAAATATAGATTAAAAAAAAACAAATGACATATGTAACATAAAAGTAATGGTTTCTATTGGTGGTAAACTTTTAATCTATTGTTGTGTACTTTTCGGATCGACTTATTAACTCTGACAGAAGTTGGAAACGGACCATTAATGAGCACTACCTCATATGGTTCAATCCATATGGTAGAAAATTTATTTTTCCTCGTCGCGTTTTTAATGAGGACTAGCGAGACACTTTTCGAATCCTTATCGTAGAGTTCCTTGGATGTAGCTTTTGCTTTTGCAGGTTCTCCCTGGCTAATTGATGGGCTACCCCCAGTTGGTATTTAAGTTGGGATGGATAATAATCGGCGTTGTACAATGGTGTTGTCCTTCTTTTGAGATTTGTTGGCATCTAAAATGTGAAATCGAACAAAGCATTGAGTGGTGTGAGTTTTTTTAGCCGTATGTATAGAATTAATGTGCACGTGCATGGCTTGTCGCAGCTATTGATCGCAATTTCTTTCATCATTGGAGACGAATGATCGGAAATACTCGGCTAATGGCCTGTGATTTCTTTCCAATGATCCATTGGATTGCGGATGGTAAGCAGTCGTATGAATTTTTTTAATTCTCCTAGCAAATATAATTTTGCGGTAGTAATTGCGGAATAAATTTGCGGTAGTAATTTGGCAAACCCAAAAATGACTGAACTTCTGTGATGTTTCTAGGTTCTGGGAAATTTGTCACACAATTTGTCTTTGCAGGGTCTGGGTATGCACATTTTTCGGAGCATACATGGCCCAGATAGACTACTTCTTTGCAAAAAAAATCTTCACTTTTCAAGGTTCAGTTTTAAGTTATACTCTTTCAGCTTAGAAAATATATACAACAACTTATCGAAGTGTTCGTCTAGATTTTTGCTGTAAACGACAATATCATCTAATTAAACAAAACAGTCTTGTCCCTGAAGGCCTATTAAAATATAATTCATTATTTTTTGGAAGGTTGCCGGTGCCCCAGTCAATCCGAAAGGCATCCTGTTAAACTCAAAATGACCTTAACCAGTACTAAAAACAGTTTTTTCTCTATCATTTTTATCAATCAGGTCCTGACGGTAACCGCTTTTTAAATCAAGGGTGGTGAAGTAGCGGCAATTTGCTAGCTGGTCTAGAATATCTTCTAGTCTTGGGAGAGGAAAAGCGTCCTTTATGTTCACATCGTTACCCCTTCGGAAATCAACCACGACTCGCCATCTCTTTTGGCCATCTGGCCCCTGCTTTTTGGGGACTATCAAAAGAGGAGAGTTCCAAGGTGACTTGCTGGGCGAAATAACACCGTCCTGCAGCATTTCGTGGACCTGTGAGCTGATTTCGTCTTTGGCGATTTGAGGCAGGCGATATTGTTTCTGATTAATAGGTGCTTGGTCAGTTTTAATAAGTATCTTTTGAGTAAGAACATTTGTGTGTGTCATTGGATCTCCTTTCAAATGAAAAATGTCATTAAATTTAACGCAAATATCTTCTACAGCTTGCCGTTCTTCTTTATTTAAATCCGTGGCCAGATTTAAAATGTTAATTAGTTCGGAAACTCGCATGGTCGGCTCCTGTTTACTTATAGTTAACACCAATTTTCCGGGTTTCTAACGGTTACCATCTTGTATATATTTAGGCTACTGAATTTCGGGGGGAAATTTTTATCCAAGAGGAAAAGTTCTGTATTGGCGTTTATTATTGGGACTAGAATGTGACCGTCCCTAACTTCTGTTATTGTATTGGCTAAGTAGACACCCGGTTTAAGCTCCAGGCTTTGGACCAATATATCCTTCCACCCAGTCTTTACCTTTAGTTTTATTACCGTTTTAGTCCTAGCTTTGTTTTCGAAGACACTCGAACGATGATCTCTGCCGAACCTTTCCGGTTCTTCGTAGGACTTAATAGGAAGTTCAACTACTTGGACTGCTTGTCTAAGAAAATTAATTTTTTATTGAACGAGTAATTATTGAGCTGTTCCAAAACAGGTCGCGACCTAAGATGCCATCTGCAGGTATTCCGCAAGTGTCGTTTAAGACGTGGAATTTCGCTTTGGGTTGATAATTTCTAGCCAACGGTATTGTTGTTGATAGTGTACCTAATGTAACCATTATTCCTCCAAATGCCCCGCCTAACTCTTGGTATTCTATTGGACTAATTTCGATTTCGTTTAGAAGTTTACCTTGTTTGATCAGACTGACCTCAGCGTCAGTGTCGATCAGAAAAATTGCGCTACCCCCCTTTGCTTCAATGATCGGCAACTTAACATACACGTCGTGTCCGTTGCGTTTATATGCTAGGAACAGATCGTGTTTTGTACAAGGGTACTTTCTAATAAAGAGTTTTTATGTTTCTTTAATATTAAATGAAGTTAGTCTCTGGGACTGAGTTTTTACAAACTTTCTGGCATTGCTTTTTATTTTCCTTGTGTATTTTTTTATTCTGCGTAAGATTGGTTAGGCTTGTTGCAGAAACCACACTTGATCTGTAATGTATTTTTTGGTTTCGGTGCCTGTTGAATGGGTGCTTTAACGTCTGGCAGCATGCATGGTGTATTTGACGCTATTTGAGGTATTTGAGGAGTTGGTTGTAAGAATGGTGTACCGGAGGAATACTGCGATTGCAAGTTAAATTGGGAAAAATCACTTGCAAACCGTTTGGCCGTTGAGGGACAGTTGAAGAGCGAGGTAAGGATTGGTTAATTGGCAGCGGATAATTCCCAACAGGTTGCTGGTAGCACATCTGCGGCCGAATCATAAGGCAGCTGCTGAAAGCATGAATTGTCGCATTGCGGGGTCAAACAGACCCGTCAGGAATAAAGTGATCCCTGTATTCTGCAGTTCTTTCACAAGAGCTATTGACTCCGCGGCTGAGTACCGAGAATCATTGATCTCTCTTGCTTTAACCCCAACTGCGTTTAACCGCCTAGCAAACGTCTGAAAATTCTCGGGCATCATCTGTGTGCACCTCTTTATCTCCGTCATGACGCTGTCAAGCGTGCTTACCGAAAGGTACGCAGTTTTGAGCAAAGATTCGAGTTCAGTTAACGTTTTAGGCTTAATTGTTCGAGCTTGTTCGAACGCATCACCAGTCAACCTAGTTGAGATTAGGGAGATGAACATTTTTTCGGTCTCACTTTTGCCGAAAAAGCGTCTGTATAGGAAGGCAATCTTGGTGCTTCCCACTGATGAGTATCAGCCAAGATTGTCGATCGAAACAGACCCGGTTACCTAACTAGGGTAAAGACAATTTTTTGATCTTTCTATACCCGACCCAGGGCATATTAAATTTGATGTATAGTTTGTAACGCAGTGAAATAATCACCGTAGACCCCTAAGGCCTTTAAGAGATATGAATGGGACCGACAGGAGAATCGATTAAGCCATGACCGTCCGTCCGTCCGTCCCTCCGTCAATATGTAAACAACTTTAAGGCCTTAAATTAAGGCAGAGAGCTGCAATTTTGTGGGTTGGTTGGAAGTCCAGTCCTTCAGATCAAGTTTAAAAATAAGCTGAATCCGCCCACAGACACGCCCACTACAGGCCTGTATGTGCGACCATCTCTAATTTAAAAAAATACATTTTGCAAATTTTAGCTATGTTACAATGGCGCTAGCGCATTCATTTTTGGTACGTAACATTGCCTTATAATTGTCTTTTTGGTAGCCAAAAAATGTTAGCTTTTTTATTGGCCACGCCCACTTTTTAAGGGATTTTAACACTTAAACTGACTGTTTTTCAATAAATATATATGAAATTTGACAAAAAATTATATGACAAAAGCTGTAGATATTAGCATTTTCTAACTTTTATATATATATTGTATGTGCCTCCGCCCACTTTCGTGGGCGTGGCGTTAGAGTTTTAGGCCGAAATGTATGCAACCACCTAGCATAAAGCATTCAACAGTTATATTTTTATATCCCGCCCACTTTTTGGAGGCGTGGCAGTTTTCTTTTTGGTATAGTCTTATATTTTGCAATCCGTCATAGATGGATTGAAGCTTTTGTATACCCACTGTTGCACTTTCCCACTGGTTTGATATAAAATCAATAAACCCTAATAACCACCCATGGGCATTGACTAGCAATAGTTAATGCAAATGGAAAATTTTGGAAATTTAATATTTGTTTGCTGGTCACGGCAGATAAATTCTACACGAACAAAATGTTCGAATTGAGCATTTGTATAGGTCTTATAAATAACACTGCGTTTTTGCAGTGAAAGTTTTAAGTTTGGCTCGGCTTATGCCGAAAAATCGTCTGTATGGGAAGGCAATCTTTGTGTTTTTCACTGATGAGTATCTTCCCTCTTGTATGATCCTACGGAACTTTCTCCAAACATCGACTTTCAACTTGCTGAGCCGTTCTTTTACGAGAGTTCAAATGTCGACTTTATAATAGGAGCTGACTTATATTCTTCATTCATAAGAGAAGATCTCAAGAAAAACGCTTTTAACTCATTAGTAGCTCAAAATAAAGTATTTTGATGGGTCTTGTCAGGGCCTCTTAAATTTGATACTAACAACAAGTTTTTAACCTTTCTTTCATATTTTTGTGAAACTTCCATTGATGATCACCTAGCAAAATTCTGGGAACTCGAAGAGTTCTGTACTTCAAAACCCTCTTCACCAGAAGGTGCCTTTTGTGAAAGACTCTACGCAAAAACCACTTCGCGGCACAGCAGCGGTCGGTATATTGTCCGTTTAACTTTCAAGGGTCCACCTCAAGTGCTTGGTCATTAAAGAGATATTGTATATAAGCAGCTCATTCGTATGGGAAGGAACCTCGGTAAAAATCCTGATATTTTCGAACAATACAATGATGTCCTTAAGGAATATTTAACCCTAGCTCATATGAAACCTGCCGCTTCTTCATATTTAACCGCTAACAACTGACTCGATCATATTTTCTACCGCATCACGCTGTACTAAAGCTTGTGTTTCGGCTTGTGTTTAACGCATCAAGCCCTACCAGCAACGGGGTCAGCTTGAATGATGTACTGCACCCGGGGCCTGCTTTGCAAAGTGATCTCATGTCGCTTTTATTAAGGTGGCATCTTTATCGATATGTATTCAGCGCAGACTCGAACAAATGTATCGGCAAATACTGATTCCTGTCATCAAATACTATCCTGCCATCGTCACCTAAAAAAAAGACTTGTTCACGGTCCCCAACTCCGCGAGGTTCTGACAACCCTCCGAGAGTATCATTTGTCTTGAAAAACTTTTCAAAGTGCCGCTCGCATCCGGCGAAAAATTGTAGGACCCCTTGTATGTAAAGAAATTAACACACCAGCATACATTGTTGAGAAGTTGGCCCTGGTTTACATCGAGCTGTTGCGCCACTCTTTTTATTTATTATTTATAAATACTCTTTCACCGTGAACATTCCCCATACCAAAGAATTCTTTTTCGTGATTCACCGCGTGAAGAGTGGAAGGACTATGAGCTAAGCACAGTAACCTTTGGCGTAAACCACGCTCCTAACCTAGCCTTGCGTCCACTTAAGCATTTGAGAAAGGAGTTTACTTACTTACTTACTTAAGGTGGCGCTACACTCCGGGGTGGACCTGGGTCTCAGCCAACAAGCTTCGCCAGCCAGCTCTGTCTCTAGCTAGCCGTCTCCAGTTTCGCACGCGGAGTTGGCTGAGGTCCCCCCTAGATGACCCAGCCATCGTAGACGTTGTGTTTTGACTGTTTTGGCTAGGTCGGTATCACTGTACAGCCCGTACAGTTCGATGTTATATCTCCTCCTCCACTCTCCGTCTATGCAGACGGGACCGTAAATCGTCCGAAGAATTTTCCCCTCGAAGCAGCCCAAAGTGTTTTTTGACAGGGTCCATGCTTCTGCACCGAGGACTGGGATGATGAGGGTCTTATACATGGTCACTTTAGTTGCTCGAGAGAGGGCTTTGCTACTCAATTGCCTTCTTAGCCCAAAGAAGCAGCGATCTGTGCCTATCAGAAAAGATCTTGTATGCGATGTTAAGAAGACTTATGCCTCAGTAGTTGGCACAACTCAGAGGGTCTCCTTTCTTCAGGATCGGGCAATCAATGCTGAGGTTCCATTCGTCGGGCATGCTTTCTTCCGACCATATTTTGCAGATGAGCTGGTGCATGCTCCTAACCAGCTCATCGCCAGCGGATTTAAAAAGTCCGGCAGCTAGGCCGTCTGCTCCGGCTGCTTTGTTGCACTTGAGCTTAGACACAGCTACTTTTACCTCCTCCAGGTCGGGTGGGCGGTATCGTTCGTATGCTTCGTCGGTAACGTCTTCGCCCGGGTTGAATGGTTCGTACTGCCTGACAGCGGTATTTGGTTCATCCTCGCCGTTATACAGTCTGCGGAAGTGGTCTTCCCAAATCCTCAGCACCGACTGCGATTCTACAACGATGTTCCCTTGATGGTCCTTACAGGCTTCAGTTCGAAGTTAATACCCTTGGCAGGACCTTTTGATCCTTTGGTAAAACTTTCTAACCTCATTCATGTTGTAACATCTCTCTATCTCTTCAACCGCGCGCTTCTCGTGATCTCTCTTTTTCCTTCGGAGAAGCCGGTGTTGCTCTCTCCTCCTCTGCTCGTAGAGCTCGCGAGCAGCTCTAGTCCTTTTGTGCAGCGCCGGCATTCATTGTCAAACCAGGGGTTTCGTTGTGGTCGCCGTGTGAAAGAGGCGGCGTCTCTGATGGCATTTTGGCAATGTTGCCACTGGCTGTCAATACTTGATGCTGGCTGCATAGGACTTAGTAGAAGGTTTTGATAGACTCGGTTGGAGAAGGACCTGGCGATCTCTTGCGATTGTAGTCGGCCGACGTCAAACTTCCTCACAGTATTTCCATTACTTGGCGCTGGTCGGGATATCCGCAGCCGTACATTGGCTACAACAAAGTAGTGATCCGAGTCAACGTTGGCCCCTCGGAAAGTTCGGACATCCATGATACTGGAGGAGTGTCTTGCGTCGATCGCAACATGGTCAATCTGGTTGACGGTTGATTGAGCGGGAGATCTCCATGTCCCTTTGTGGATATTGAGATGCAGGAACTGTGTACTAGCTACCACAACGTGTCGCCCCGGAGCAAAATCGATCAGCCTGAATCCGTTATCGGAATTCGTGTCGTGCAGGCTATGCTTTCCGACAGTACGACCAAAGATGCCCTCCCTTCCTAGCTTGGCATTAAAATCGCCTAGGACAATCTTAATGTCGTAGCTATGGCATTGCTCTTAAGTTTCGTCCAGGAGCTCGTAGAACATATCTTTGGTCTCGTCATCTTTCTCCTCTGTGGGGGCATGAGCGCATATCAGGCTAATGTTGGCGAATTTAGCCCCGATGCGGATCGTCGCGAGGCGCTCGCTTACAGGGTTGAAGCTCAAGACTTTTTGCCTAAGTCTGCCTCCAACAACGAAACCACATCCAAATAGGCGCTGTCTTTGATGCCGATAGCAGTCGCCGTAGTAGATGTCTCAGTTTTTCATCCTTCTTTTGCCCGGCCCGTCCCACCGCATTTCTTGGATGGCAGTAATGTCTGCCTTGCAGTCGTTAAGGGCCTCCGCTAGTTGCTCGGCTGCACGTGGTCTGTTAAGGGACCTAACATTCCATGTGCAGATCCGAAGCTCGTTGTCCTTTTCTCTTTTTCTCGTTTGCATTGGTCGTCAACAGTAGATCCGTCCGAATCCGAGGCTTGTTTCTGCTTCGTGACTGGTGTTTCTTTACGTGGCCGGGAAGTCACCCGATGACACGACCCCCAACCTGGAGGACCGGATCCTTTGCTTAGCTCTAAGGACGGAGAGCCGGATAGGCCGCTCCTTATAAGAACTATGGACGCCACCATTGATTCCATCTGGGGAGCTCCTCCGCTGCCGTCCGGATGCAAGGAGAAGTGCCTTAGGGGGAACACTCCCCCCCCCCTCTCGTCTGCTACCCCCAACAACCTTCCAAAGGCGTTGGAACCCAATCTCCAGTTGAGGTACTAGGCACCCGGTGTTCACCACGGGGAGGTGAGAGTAGGAGTTGATAGACAGAGGTGGGTTTAGAAAAACCTGTGGATGCTTGTATCCTCTTGAGTGCACATGTCTATCCTTTGACCACCGGGAAAGGAGTTTGCGAACGATTTTTCTGTTGCTTCCTCTATTCTGGAGAGCGATTTATATGTCGACGACGTCCTGTTTGGGGCTCATGACTTACATTCGGCTAAAGCTGCACAATGCGAGTTAACACAAGCGTTAAAGTCTGCGGGGTTTTCCTTGAGTAAATGGCCTTTGAACAACAGGGAATTCCACAAAGCAATTTCTCAGCCATATCTTTACGATGAAGACTTCCTTAAATTTGAAACCACTAGTGAGACTACAACACTTGGTATTCAATGGAACGCCCAGTTAGATTGTTTTTCTTTCTTTTCTTACGTAGAGTTAAAGGATTATCACATTTCTAAACGTGCAGCTGCTAGCTAAACCGCGAAGCTGCTCATGCAACGGTCCTGCAAGGCGGCACGTCCTGGAATGCCCAGCTAGTGCCGTTAACATGCCAGCGATGGAAAACCTTTTTTATTTCTTTAACGGCCATATTTGGCTTTATGGAACCATAGTTTTGGCTTGGCTCAACAAGGCTCCATAGACAGGGAAAACATATATAGGTAATAAGGTTTTTCAAGTTCAGACAATATTGCCGAATCTCAAATGGCGTCACATTCGTTCCGCAGATAACCCTGCTAATCAAGCAACAAAAGGCATCTCTCCGAGCGATCTCAAGACTGGTCCCAGCTGGCTTCGCCAAATAGAGGCTTCATGGCCGAGGTAGATTTTCAAACGCCCGATGAACATTATCTAGAAATAAGAAGCATTCAAGTCCATTTTGCTAGTGTAGTTTCAAATATCGAAAACATTCTTGGGCGGCTTAACACCTGGCCTAAGGCTCTGCATGTAATTTCCTACCTTTTGCGGTTTTTACACAGATCTCTCCCTCGCTACAGAGCCAAATTTATCTATGCGTCACTTACGGTATCTCAGGATGAGATTCGTCGCGCAAGGAAGCTGATAATTCAACTTACGCAAGCTCATTACTAACAAACTGAATACACTTCATTACCACAATCGAAGCCAATACGACGAAAAAGCGCGCTCCTTTGCTTTAATGCAATGCTCGATTCTGAGCAGATCATGCGCTAAAATGGAAGATTAGCGCACTCACCTCTACCATATAATGAGAAATTTCCAATTTTGCTGCCCTACCAAAATGGGAATCAGCTGATTATGCGGCTATTCCGATGTGAGTTCTGGGTGCCTAGAATTCGAAACTCTTGTAAAATCAGGAGTGCCTACGTCTCTAAAGAAAGTGGATGGAAGCTATACAGAGAATGAGAAACAGAGCGCACTGCTGCTCTTAGAAAATCATTTGCCTGGAGGCTCTCCTGTTGTGCCCAACATTTGATGACTTGCCTGGAGGCTTGATGAACATTTGATGATTTGCCTGGAGGCTCTCCTGTTGTGCCCAATTCCCATGCGTTCAATTACAATTATTGTAATTGAACCTCATGATACCACAGTTAAAAACAAAAGATATTGCACGGATTTCAATCTTTTAAATGAGTGTTTAAAATACGAATTCTGGGAGCCAGTTTATCTTGAACTTAATCCCTCAATTGCATCCGATATTTTTCTTGCAACATTGGAAAAGTACATATCAAATTGCACTACCCTTTCCCCTCACGTATCAAACAAAAATAAATACCTAAAGCCGTGGATGACATTTAATTTCTTGCAGCAGATTAAAAGAAAAAACAAATTTGCAAATAAAATAAAAAGTCACCCACAAAATATAAAACTAAGAAAATATTACCATAATCTGTGTAAAACCGTGCACAAGAACATTGAAGATACACGCGACAATTTTTATTCTGAATCGTTTGATCGAGCGAGGGGTAACATAAGGGAGGAATGGAAAGTAGTAGACAGCATTTTAGGGAAAAGTAGGCAGCCAATAAGTATAAACAGCTTGGATATAGATGGTATTAATGTCACCGATTTAAGTAGCATTTCAGATAAACTCAACGAGTATTTTACCGAAATTTCAGAAAACCTCAAACCATCTTTTGAAACTAATTTAGACTGCAACTGCTTCAAAAGAACAACAGATGACACTCAACCAAACAGTTTTGTTTTCCTACCATTTTCCTCAAATGAAATTTGTAAGGCAATATTCGCACTAAAAAATAAAAACTCGTGCACTAGCGATGGCATATCAAGTGTATTGCTTAAGAAAGTGTGTTATAATGTAGCAGACGTTTTGAGTTACTTGTTTAACCTAAGTGTTGAAAGCGGTTGCTTTCCCCAGCACCTAAAAGGCGCTGAAGTAATACCACTTTTTAAAAAAGGCAACAAAAAAAATATGTCAAATTATAGACCCATTTCCCTCCTTCCAACATTTTCTAAAATTTTTGAAAAACTTATAAAATCGCGAATATTGTCATTCTTAGACAGGAATGAGTTTTTTAGTAATTTTCAATTCGGTTTTAGAAGAGGGATGTCAACGGAAGACGCAATCCTAAGATTATGTGGCCAATTATATGAAAGTGTGCACTGCAAAAAAGCCACCATGGCTCTTTTTGTTGACATGACAATAGCGTTTGACTTGGTTGACCACGACGTTCTGTTGATGAAATTATACAATGCCGGGCTTAGAGGAGTCATTCACAAATGGTTTTGCTCGTATCACAAGGGTAGAAAACAAAAGGTCAATGTAAATGGGTATTTGAGTGATTCACGTACTTTAAGAAATGGCGTTCCACAGGGTTCAGTTCTGGGTCCTGTCCTTTTTATAATTTATATTAACTCTCTGTTTGCTCTGAATCTTAACGGGGCGACAACAGCTTTTGCAGATGACATAGCCCTGACTTATCAGTGTGATACAATATTCGAAAGCATTACGAAGATCTCAGAAGACCTTGAAACACTGAGAATTTGGTTTTCAGAACATAAGCTGATCATAAGCGAGAAAACAAAACTAATGTCTTTCAGCCTATCAAACAATGATTTGGTAATTTTTGATTTATGTTTTCATTCGCCGAATTGCAAAAAACTCTGTTTGCCTGTACATAGCTGTGGAAAGAGTACTTTTGTTTGTAACTCCCCCTGCTCAAACAGTTGCTTTAAAATTGAATCTGTGCAAAATTTTAAATACCTTGGAGTACTAATTGACCGGAACCTGAATTGGAAAGATCATATTCATACCATTAAAAATCATATGCTCCTTGTAACTCGCAAAATGTACCTCATCAAAAAAAACTGCTCTGCAAACGTGCTAAAGTCAATTTATTATGGCCTTGCCCACTCTAAATTACAGTATGGTATTACAAGTTGGGGTGGCTCTTATAACAACTCTTTTAAACCATTGTTGATAGCTCAGAAACATTTAATTAGAATTATTAGTAAAAAAAATCGTCTAACTCGGAGCTGGCCATTATTTATAAATCTGCGAATTTTACCAATGAGACATCTTTACGTTTTTAAAGTACTAAAAGAATTTTTTAAGCAGAGTGGAAATCTTCCTAGTAGAACAAATGAATTTTATAGTCTTCGTACAAATAACATGCACCTGGTAAATGTTCCATTTGCCTGCACAACCCACTTTTCGCGCTTCTACACTGTTACAGCTCCTTCAACGTTTAACAATTTACCTTTTTCCGTTAGGTCCAACCTTACGATTTAATTCATTCCTAAATCGCGTAAAAGACTGGTTATTTAGACTCAACTACGACTTCCTTGAATCATTACTTGGATAATCTGCTACCTTAAACAAGAGCACAAGTCATTCCTGTATTTTTGGTGTTAGCTTCTAATGATTAAATTTATAAACCAATGAATTTATATTTGCAATTATTTTAAATGAATTTTTTATTTTATTTTGTTTATATTGTTAGATAAATTCCTTAAATTTTGAATTTCAATTAATCGATGCTCCCCCACATCAGTTATTGTATCTTTATATTGTAATTAATTTGGTTTCTTTCCACACTAACTGTAAGTTACGGATTGATTACTATTATTTTCCGCCCTATTTTAACTAAAGCTTGAACGTTATAATAATCTTAAGTTTTAAATGAAAATAATAAACTTAAAATAACTAACTAACTAACTGATAACAAAATGTGTAGCGAGTGTAAATAAACCTTGGAATAAGAAATTGTACAGTAAGCATTATTTTAGTATATATAAGGCATTAGAATAGAATAAAGTTTTTATGTTCACATTGGACACCCAGCAATACGGTCATTTTATTTAGTTTCCCCCTCCAGCGGTAAGAACTACAATAAATCTTTATTGCTGCTTAAACACTGGTCCTTCGAGCCTTTTTTGAATAACTAGCGTTACCAGAGCTACAATACTGGTAGTGAATAAACGTAAATACAAAACGTAAACACACCTACAAACTACTTACAAGCGTTGCCAGAGCTACAATACTGGTAGTGAATAAACGTAAATACAAAACGTTAACACACCTACAAACTACTTACTAGCGCTACCAGAGCTACAATACTGGTAGTAAATAAGCGTAAATACAAAACGTAAACACACCTACAAACTACTTATTAGCGTTGCCAGGGCTAAGACACTGGTAGTGAAATAAAAAGTGATATATTAAACAACAACAAAAAAAAAGCCAAGAAAGATGACGGATGAAATCGACATATACGTCATAGTAGCCAAATAAAAGGCATTCGCTGAAGATTTGGAAAAAACTATTATCAATTTCAAGAAAGACAGCCCATCCAGAAAAACTCTGAAATATAAGGAAGAGCGACTGACAAAAGTTGAGGCCATTTGGACGGAGTTTAAACGGAACCATGAAAAGATCAGACCACTTGTGAAACTAGACACCAATTATATGCAGAGAAATACGTATGGAAAGGTGGAAGAAAAATATGTAGAGATAAAAACTCTGCTGGAAAAACACAATCCACAGACAGAGGTCACGACGCCTGCACAAACCTCAGGCCCCGATCAGAGTACAGGTCAAATGCAGCGATTAAGAAAACTGCACTTGAAGATTGAGGCAATTCTGCAAAACATGGAAGAGTTTGAGGGCACATTTGCTGAGTACTCGAAAGAGACATACGAGTATCAACCAAAAATAATCACGGAGCAGATGAGAAACCTAACGGATGTGCATGAGGCAACGGATGTGCTTCATGGCAAATGCTTCAGAGTCTGACATTCAAACTCCATACGTAAAAGACTCTAAATATAACGATATAAAAAAAGACATTAACCAATGTCTGCATAGAATGGCATGTACGCTGAGGGAATCTCATTCCACAAATGTTGTCTAAGAGTCCAGTTCAAATGCAAAACTACCAATGCTCAAAATTCCAACATTTAAGGGAAATTATCTTGAATGGCGCTCATTCTGTGACATTTTCTCTACAATAATACACGAGAGGTCATCACTTAGTGCTACAGAAAAGATGGAGTACTTGAAAACTCATTTGGAAGGCGAGCCGATGCATTTGATACAACATTTAACAATATCAAGTGTTAATTATCTCTGTGCATGGGAAACATTGAAGGCGCGTTATGACAATGAAAGAAAAATTGTCTCGATGTACATTGACAAGATGATAAAGCCTGGACATCAAGGAAATCAGCCAACATCAACATCAATCAAGGCAATTCTAGATGCAGCAAAGGAAGGGTTGTCAGCAATAAGCAACATGAGTTTCAACACCTCTTTGTGGGACCCTATAATCGTGCATCTTTTAACCAAAAGCTTAGATTCAGAAAGCAGAAACCTGTTTGAACAAGGTTTAGAGCAACCAAACAAGGTGCCGTCAATAAAATTTCTTTTCGAGTTCCTCTCGAGAAGATATCAAGCGCTAGATGTCCTACCTCAAACAAAGCACAGACAACACAAAACTGAAAATGAACCGCACACGTCAGTGAGAAACTTTCACGTAGCCTCGAGATCAAATCAATGTTCTTTATGCAAAGGGGACCACGTGATATACTCATGTCCCAAGTTTCTAAGTGCACCACCAAAACAAAGGTTTCAGCAAATAAAGCAAGCCAATTTGTGTCATAATTGCTTACGACATGACAAGCAGAGTCAGTGCCTTAGCAAAAGAACCTGCAGATACTGCAACAAAAATCATCACTCTTTTCTACATGTGGAGTGGTCTGAAAAAGCACCTCAAAATAAGAGAGTGGAGGTTCAACAAACTCAGGGGAGTCAACAACCGGCAGTTCAACAACCAGGTGTTCAACAAAAGGTCGAATCTAAACAGATAGCCCATGGCTATCAAAATCAGAACGTCCTTCTGGAAACGGCTATGCTTCACGCAAGCAGCAGTGATGGGATGAAAAGTGTGAGGATACGAGCCCTGATCGATCCAGGATCTCAGGCGTCCCTTATAACTGAGGCAATCACCCAATCGTTGCGGCTTAAAAAGCAAAAAGTACTTGTTGAAGTATGCGGACTTGTAGCAATTGGCGCAGGAACAGCACGACACAGAGTAGACGTGACAATATCTCCACGCTTCTCGTCTAGATTCAAACTTCATCTAGAAGCCCTTGTATTACCAAAACTAACAAGGCAGCTGCCATCCTCTTCAACCCACAACCTTACAACGGATAAGTTTGACGACATAGAATTGGCAGATCCTACATTCAACATTCCAGGATCAATCGACATGATTATTATGGCAGATGCTTATGGTGACATTATCCTAAACGGTTTACGGAGAGAAACTAGTAATATGCTGATAGCACGATGGCTTATTTCTGGTCGCACATCTCCAAAACTGGACAGAGTTGGCACAATAAACGGTTGGCACATTAAAATCCCTTTTAACCAGAAAAAAAGGGAGTCACTAGAGCTGTGGCAAGATTCCGTCAGCTAGAAGCAAGGTTGAATACGGACAAACAACTCAAAGTAGACTATACTAAGGTGATAAAAGAGTTTCTGGAACTGGGACATATGATTGAAGCACCTCCCAACACGAAATCAATGAACAACATACCTCATCATGCTGTTTTAAAACCTGAGAGTACTACAACCAAACTGCGAGTAGTATTTGATGGATCAGCAAAGACTTCGACAGGAGTCAGTTTAAACGAATTAATGCTAGTTGGTCCAAAACTTCAAGAGGACATAACAACAATTTTAATGCGCTGGCGAAAACATAAGTATGTCTACACTGCGGACATAGAAAAAAATGTACCTCCAAATAAAGCTGAACGAAGACGACCAGGACTACCAGCGTATTTTATGGCGAACATATTTGGCAGTTAAAACACTTCAACAACTGGCTCTATATGAGCAGGAGAGGTATCCGCTTGCAGCAGACATTGTCAAAAACGATTTCTATGTTGATGATGTGATGTCTGGACGAGATACCTTAAACGAATGCGAAGAAACTCAAATGCAATTAACAACAATGCTTAAAGGGGCAGGTTTCAACCTTCGTAAGTGGGCTACCAATGACATTCGGCTGCTTAAGAACGTTCCACAGGAGTCTCAGAGCCTCAGCAGCATACAAATCGACAAAGAAGAGACCATTAAAACACTGGGTATCTACTGGAGTCCTTCAAGTGATACCTTTCAGTTTAAAGTCCATATAAGCCCACCAAAAGAAGAAATTGAAACTCTTACGAAGAGAACGACATTATCAGAAATAGCAAAGCTGTATGACCCGCTCGGATGGTTGGCCCCGGTTACTGTTAGCGCAAAAATCTTAATGCAACAGATCTGGATTGGGATCAACCACTCACAACTGAACTAGAAGATCAATGGGATAAGCTGAAGAATAACCTTGTGGTATTGGGAAACATCAGAATTCCGAGATGGCTGGGAGTTGATCAATTCAAAAAAATAGAATTACATGGATTTTGTGAGGCGTCTGAAGCCGCTTATTCAGCTGTTGTATATTCGAGGATGCCTATGCGCGGAGGTAGCTATGCTACAGCATTACTGACTGCGAAGACTATAGTCGCTCCTATTAAGAAGAGAATTCCGCTTCCTAGACTAGAACTTTGTGGAGCTCATTTGCTGTCCAAAGGCTTGTTGGAAACAATGCGGATATACAACTCGCAAGTAGGCAAGGTATTTGCCTGGACAGACTCCACAATAACATTAGCTTGGATACGACTTGGATATCAAGTTGCGCAAATCATACTGGATCCTTAAAGCAAAACGTGTGGTGCGACAGATTATACACATCTGTGTGCGTTGTCATCAGTTTAGAGCACAAGGAAAAACCCAACTTATGGGAGTTCTACCAGCCTCAAGAGTAACTCCATCAACGCCATTTACACATACTAGAGTCGATTATGCCGGACCTGTTCAAGTCCTTATATCAAAGGGTAGAGGACACCGTACAACAAAGGGTTACAATTTTCATATGCCTGGAAACCAAGGCTATTCACATTGAACTAGTGAGCGATCTGAGCTCTGCTGCGTTCTTAGCAGCTGCACGGCGCTTTACATCAAGAAGAGGAATTTGTTCGCATTTCTATAGCGACAATGGGACCACCTTTGTTGGAGCGAACAAGAAAATTCAAATAAAACAAAAAAAAATGCCATAAAACAATCAGAAATAGATGTCTCGAAAAACCTCATCGTGGATGGAGCCGAATGGCATTTCATACCACCAGCGACACCGCACTAGAGATGCACCACATAAGTACATGGATATTCAGCATGCCGCAGCAGACAACGATCAACATCATCTGTGATTTGCACCCAACACCAGTAGTCTTGGAAAAAAGCGGGATAATAAAGTTGCCTTCACACTGCATGATTCAAGATCAAACCATGATCATAATCGGCCGGCAGACAATAACCAGCAGAATTGTGTCTTCGTTTCTGCCATCACACAACTTGACCCTCCATTTACCGACACGTAATATGTCAACAGTAAATGAACTGCCAGCATACGTTCAAGGAAGTGGCAACAAACAAGCCCTTTCCAATATTGAAAAGGCAATTAATTTGCAAAAGAATCAGGAACACATGCTGGAAGAAATACGCATACATAGGATTCATCAGTATTCACTTGTTGGTTCAAGTGCAATTATTCTGATGGTCGTTATCGTCATCGCCATTATCATCTTGCGAAAAAGAGGAGGTCAATCCCCGAGAGTTCAACACCTGTATGAAACCAAAAAATCAATCACGCCACCACTACAACCAACGCTTGATGACGCCGACTTCTGCATATCGTCCGTGTGAAGAGGCCCCAGCATGTTGTGTCCAACATTTGATGACGCCGAACAATTCGCAGTTCCCAGCAATGCATGAGAATTATTTCAAAACGCAAAGTTATTTCTATCATTCCCATGCGTTCAATTACAATTATTGTAATTGAACCTCATGATAACAAAATGTGTAGCGAGTGTAAATAAACCTTAGAATAAGAAATTGTACAGTAAGCATTATTTTAGTATATATAAGGCATTAGAATAGAATAAAGTTTTTTTGTTCACATTGGACACCCAGCAATCATTTTATTTAGTTTCCCCCTCCAGCGGTAAGAACTACAATAAATCTTTATTGCTGCTAAACATCTCCTGACACGTATGTCTGGAGCAGGACCAACACGTCGAGACCTCGGAGGGAAGACTGGCATATAGTTTAGGCCATTTGCTCTAGAGTGGGCACTAGAGTGGGCAATAAGCTTCTTTCAACCTTTCAAGTCACAAAGTGTAGGCGGCATCTCACCAGCCCTATTACCAAGTGGGCAATTAATACTTCTCCCACACTTGGTATGAATAGCAAAAAGTAGTCTTGCCCTGGGATACATACCGAACTAGTGGAGACGGGAAAAGGTTGTATTTATTCCAAAAGTGGGGAAAAAAGATCCAACGCAACCTAAGTCCTATAGACCGATCAGCTTAACATCGTTTCTTTTAAAAACAATGGAAAAAGTAGTGGACATTACCTAAGAGAGGAAGGGCTAAGCAACTTCCCTCTTCACCACTGAAAGTGTGCGTACAGAGCGGGCAGATCTACCAAGACCGCTCTATATCAATTGAAGGAAATTATCCAAAATGCTCCTGACACCAAAGAGACAGTAAAATCTGCCTGCCGAACTTAATAATAATAATACTGAAGAGCGCCAGTAAAAGTAAACGATGTGTTCAGTTCAAGAGCTTATTTGAGACTTAGATTGCATTGGTATAAACTGAGGTAAGTTGTGTGGAATCCTATACTAAAGCACAAGAGTTTGTTTAATAGTCTAATGTCATAGTTTAAGCGTTGATTTAGACAAGTTAGTAAATTTTAACTAGTTCACAATAATACTTCAACAGTCTCCCTCAACGCGAAAAACTACTAATAATGATAATTTATCCAAAAATGTTAATTACAATTACTAAAGAAACTATCAAAATTATTTTGAATTCAAGTAATCTTTTTCTTAAAAAAAAAAAGGAAATAATATTTCAAGCAATCTGATCAACAAGTCCTAACAAGTTACAGAATTTATTATGTTTACTTTTTGTAAATTTTTAGTGAGGACATCTGCTAACATTTCTTCTGTAGGGATGTTACAGATGTCAATATCACCGCTACTGTAGACCTCTCTAATATGATAATATTTGATGTCGATATGTTTACTGCGTGGGTGATAGACTGGGTTTTTTACAAGCTGTTGTGCACTCAAGTTGTCTCCATGGATAAGTATGTGTGATTTGGTGAATTCGGAACCACCAAGCTCCCGGACAAGTCGTTTGAGGTATATAGCTTCTTTAGCTGATGCCGAAAGAGCCATATACTCAGCTTCAGTGCTGCTTAAAGCCACAGTCGTTTGCTTCTTGGACTCCCAAGACACAGCGGCGCCGCCGAGCATGAAAGCAAAACCAGTGTAGGATTTTCTGTCTGCAGCGTCGCCTCCCCAGTCAGCGTCAACAAAACCTTCTAGTTGTTTACCTGTAGAAAAATAGCGCAATTTAAAGTTAATTGTGGAGTTTAAGTACCTCAACAGATGTTTGACTGCTGAGTGCTCTTCATGGGGGTCCACATTGAAACGCGCTAGTTTGCTGACTGAGTGAACTATATCGGGCCTCGAAGAGATGGCCAGATACATCAATGAACCCACTATTGATTGATACTGCTCACGATCTGTCCGCTTACAATTTTCCTCCTTGCAAACAAACTGCTGCCCGGCCTCTAATGGTGTGTGGGTCTTTCTGCATTCAACCATGCCCGTTTCTCGCAGTATATTCACTATAAGCTGACGTTGGCAAATTGATATCGCACCAGTACTTCCTTCCCAACTGATTTCAAATCCCAAAAAATGCCGTAAGGGACCGTTGTCAACCACCTTAAACTCCTTTTGAATTTGTGACTTCATGTGATCTATCGATTCTTCACAAGTTGCGGCCAGAATAAAATCATCCACATAAACAGCAAAGATCCTGAGGTCAGCTTGATTATTTGCCACATAAACGCAAGGCTCATTATTGGACTGGAGAAAACCTAGTTTCTTGAAAACACCATCCAGTTTCTGGTTCCATGCCCTTCCCGATTGCTTCAACCCATACAGCGCCTTCCTTAACTTTAAAACTTTTCCTGAGCTGTTTTTGTCAACGAAATAATCGGGCTGTTGCATATAGACATCCTCCTCAAGCTCCCCGTTCAAATATGCAGATGACACATCCATTTGATGGAGTAACAGCTTCTTTTCCACTGCCAAGGCCATAAGTATTCGAATTGTCGAGTACCTCATGACTGGAGAAAAGGTTTCGTTAAAATTTATACCATATTTTTGTGCAAACCCCTTTGCCACCAGACGGGCCTTAAATTTCTTCACTTCACCATTTTCCTCACTTTTTAGAGTAAATATCCACTTAGAGCCTATTGGTTTTACACCTTCTGGAAGATCGACAAGTTCCCATTTGTTGTTGGATACTAAGCTCTGGTAATCATCATCTACTGCCTTTTCCCACAACGAGCACTCCGGTAATGAGAAAGCCTCTTCTATTGTTTGTGGAACTACAATTTCGCTTACTGTCTTTAATTTGTTTAAGAAATTACGCTGCTTCTTAGGTCTCCCTGGTTTTCCAGATCGCACGATTTTCGGTCTACCTCTGCCTATGGTGGGGGTCCGCAATTCGTCTTCCTCGCTGCTTGTTTCTACTCTCTTTCTTTTAGGGTACCGATTCATTGTTACAGGTTGTATGTCGCCATCGTTTGCACTTGCAGTTGTCACTTGCTCCTCCGTTTGCACATGTTCCACAGGTTTTTTCATGCAATGTTTTTTCAGTGATTGATCCGGGTCACTCTTCGCTGTTTCCATTTGCTTTTCCAAGGGCTTTTCGTATTCTTCTTTCTCGTCCACCTGGTGTTCAGTCTCAACATCTTGATCCTCTAACACGAGAATTCCAATGTCCTTAAGATTACCTGCAGCAATATGGTCTTCTAAAAATGAAACATCTCGTCGCTCAATAACCTTTCTTTTCGTCTTGTCAAGGAGTCGGTACGCCTTCGAGGTAGCTGAATATCCAATCATAACATACTCTTCCCCTTTCGGTTGAAACTTAGAAACTGATTTGGTTTTGTTTAGAGCTATAGCTGTGCATCCAAATACTCTAAGGTGTCCAACTGCTGGCTTTCGACCACTCCAAACTTCCTCGGGTGTGATGTTTGTTAAAATTTTCGTATGACATCTGTTCCTCAGATAAACCGCCGTATTGACTGCCTCAGCCCACATACATTCGTCGAGTCCTGACTGAATCAGCATACACCTTGCCATCTCAACGATTGTCCTGTTGGCCCTCTCTGCGACTCCATTTTGCTGAGGTGTATATGCTACCGAGAATTGACGTGCTATCCCACATTTTCCCAGAAAATTATCAAAAATATGACTGCAGTACTCCGACCCATTGTCACAGCGTAGAGTTTTTATATGTTTTCCTGTTCTAAGCTCAACCATAGCCTCGAATTTAAGGAAAATGTCGAAAACTTGATCTTTCGTTTTCATAAAATACACGAAGATCTTACGCGATTTGTCATCAATAAAAGTAACAAAGTACCTTGCTCCCCCTAGAGACGCTTTTCGCATTGGCCCGCAGATATCTGTATGCACCAGCTCCAAAACATTCATTGACCTTGTTGACGACTCTTGTGGAAAAGGCTTAGCACAAATTTTCCCCATCATACAAATTTTGCACTGAAAGTTTTTCGGACCAGCTCCAAGAGAAAGACCATTCACCATGTTATTTTTGTACGCCTTGTTAAGACTCTTAGGATTAAGGTGTCCAAATCTCTCATGCCACTTCTGATAATTGCTAAGTGTAATACCTGCATACAGTTTCTCACTTTGACAGTATCTAAAGACGAATAAATCATCTTCCAAGCTAGCCTCTAAGATAGTCTCTCCATTCCGTTTTATTTTTGCAATCCGCTTGGTAAACTCAACAGTACAATTGTTCTCCATGGCCTTGCTAACAGAAATAAAATTTGCCTCCAAATTCGGAACAAAAAGCACATTTTGCAATCGAAGCTCATACGATTCCGTTTTGAGAACAACGGTGCCAATACCAGTGGCAGTGATGAAACTGTCGCCCGCCAATTTAATCCGCTCTTTACACTTTTGCATAAAAGTAAATAGCGACTTATCACAGCATATATGTGAAGTTGCGCCGCTATCAATGCACCAGCACTGTGAGTTTAATGAATTCTTATGAGAGGCTGACAATAATGAGAAAATCGCAACTGGCTTGTTTCCCTGACGTTTTTTCGGCTCAGCGCAATTTGCAGCAAAATGCCCCCTCCTACCGCAGTTAAAACACTTTCCCATTGATCTGTTTTTCTGTCCAAACTTCGAGTTCCCCCCTCGAGCTGATCGAACTGCATACGCTTGCTGTTCAAATATCACTTCTTCTTTTCCCACCGGATCTCCTTTTTCCAATCGCCTATCCCCCTCTTCTAAAAGCTTTACCTTGAGAGAACTCATTTTCGGCAACTCATCGCGTGACTCCATGGCTACCACAAAATTATCCAATGATTTGGGAAGACTAGAGAGAAGGATTATTACCAGCAATTCGTCGTTTATAGAAAAATCTATCTCGCTAAGCTTTTCGACGACACTTGTGAAACGATTAACATATTTAGCCATGCTTTCGTTTTCCCCTAGCTTTATGTGCAACAACTGTCTGAACAAAGCGATTTTTCTTGCAGGACCACGTGGTTGATGAATTTGTTTTAAACTATCCCATGCTAACTTAGATGTCCGACAATGTTTTATGTTATTTACCTCAGACGATTTTATGTTTAAAATTATGGATGCAAGCGCTTTTCCATCCTTAGTCTCCCACTCTAATATTTCCGCAGGTGTCATAGTCTCCTGCTTAAAATTACTACCGTCGACATACGACCATAGGTTTGATATTATGAGAACACTTCTCATTTGCACAGACCAACCATCATAGTTTCGGTCATCTAATTTTTCGATTTGATAAAGAGGCGAACTCATATTTACCAACTTATATATTATCAAACTTATAAAATGAAAGCACACAATTTAAACCGTTTACTTAATCAAGCGGAAAATCCTGGGCCCATAACCTGAAGAGCGCCAGTAAAAGTAAACGATGTGTTCAGTTCAAGAGTTTATTTGAGACTTAGATTGCATTGGTATAAACTGAGGTAAGTTGTGTGGAATCCTATACTAAAGCACAAGAGTTTGTTTAATAGTCTAATGTCATAGTTTAAGCGTTGATTTAGACAAGTTAGTAAATTTTAACTAGTTCACAATAATACTTCAACAAATACCTCCTCGAAGAGCTAAATTTTCACTACCTTTCACACATACAGGTATCGATTTTGCTGGTGCCATTAATATAAAAAGTTTTTCCGGTCGAAATTGTAGACTGCCAAAATGATAGGATTGCGTGTTTGTATGTTTTGCGACAAAGGCCATTCACTTAGAGGCAGCAAGTAACTTGTCTACACTGTCGTTTATGGCTGCGCTTCAAAGATTCATTGGTCGACGTAGGCTACCACAGGCGCTTTACTTCGATAATAGGAATTTTGAGGGTGCTAGTCGATTAATAGTGCAGGATTTTTCTATCACGTCGTTGTCCGTCCGTCCGTCCGTCGGTGAGTCGTAGAAATATGAAATTTAGTACATTTATAAAGTCCAAGAAAAAAAAATAGAACGCATAAAAGCGCGTTCTTGTTCACACATAACGGTTTAGTTACAGTTTGAATTTTGATAGTAAAAACAGACAAGGAGTGGTTTAAGCACGTATATTTTTACTGCTAGAAAAAAAGCAAATTGAACAAATATTGAGTTTTCATGATAAAATAAAATTTTTCAAAAATATCAAAAAGTTTTCAAGTAATAAGGGACGTGCTTAAGGTCATAACTTTTTAATTACTTTAGTCCAGCATGAATATAAGAAACACTCATATAAAAAAAATCGCTTAAAACAAATACATGTGGAAACACCGTGTCCATTCAATGCTTTTCCATGTAATTGGTTTCCATATTCAATTGGTGAACATACCCTTGGTCGTATTCAGAGTTTTAAAGACCTTGGTGTTCACTTCTGTCATGACCTTAATTTTTCGGAACATATAAATGCCATTGCTCATAAATCCAATTGCATGTTAGGCTTTATAAAGTGATGGTCGAAGGAGTTTAATGATCCGTATGTTACCTTATCCCTTTTTAATAGTTTTGTCTGACCCCATCTGGAATATGCTTCACAGGTGTGGACACCACATCAACTCAATCAAATAAATCGTATTGAAGCAATACAACGAAGGCTTATCCGGTTTGCTCTTAACGGTCTTCCATGGGAAAAATCTTTCAATTTGCCTCCTAACGAGCACCGCATAAAGCTCCTCAATATGGAAACCTTATCTCAAAGGCGGATAAACCAAGACTTAATCTTTATATCTGAACTAATCTCAGGACAGTTACATCTTTTGAATGTCTCTAAACATAGGACAAATTATGGGAAGCATGAACCTATAACCCGCATAAGTAGTTATAATACATATTGTTTAAATATGTACAATACATATCTAAATTAAAGTCTATGGTAGACTTTAATTTAGATAAAATAGCATTAAAAAATAGACTTAAATTAGGTGTCTGCTTCCGTTAGCTCCTAATCCTGTTACTAATCCTTCTCCTTTGTATAAATTTGTACTTTTATTTATGTATTTGTATTTGTGTATGGTGTTTTGTACTAACCACTAACACCAGCACTATATGATGAGCCTGTGTAAGCATATTTTTGCTTGGCAAAACTCTGCTTGTAGATTGAGCTTGCTGAGATAAGCACACTACAACACAGATCTGATAGTGTATTTTTTTTTTTGTTGAATACTAGGGTGGACGGCGGCTTAAACTCCAAAATCTTTCAAAGATACCAATACGCCTACTATAGCAGGTATATAATACCGAAGTAGCCGATATTGGTTATGCCCGATTTCCACTGCTAAAAAACCACCCATTTATGAGAGACACTATGAAACTGCCAGAACGCACTTCATAGTAGTAAATTTTTGCTCTCTCATAATACTTCTTGACTACAACTAAGTTAACTTAACAAGTAGTTTACGCTTCCGTAGTGTTAATCGCATTGGATAGGTTGCTTTCCAGTGAATGCACCAACTAAGCCGTTCATTCATACGGCTTCACCCTACGTCGCTAGATCGAAGGGTCTTATTCTTTGTAGTCGACGCTCGTTGTTTACATCGTTAAGAGTCTCGCTTAGAGTACGGATCATTTCATTGATGCAATGAACATGAAGGTGAGCATTTAGCTTTCGAGCAAAGTTTGTTACTTCTTCGCTCACGGTAGCTATTCCTAAATCTCTGTGAATATCACTATTCCTAATATACCATGGAGCATTCACAATTGCTTTTAGTGTCTTGTTTTGGAAAGTCTGCAACATGGACATGGTGCTCGGCTTGGTGCAACCCCAAAGTTGTATACCGTAAGTCCAGGACGGCTTTAACACCTGCCTGTACAAGAGCAGTTTGTTATATATGCTTAATTTCGAGAATGTTCCGATAAGCCAATACATTTTCCTGGGCCTAATCTCGAGCTCGTCACGCTTCTTCCTTACGTGTGGTTTCCACCTTAGTTTAGCGTCCAGTGTCATCCCTAGATACTTCGCTTCATTTGCATAAGGTATTTGTGCAGAATTTATGAACAGAGGTAAATTGTTAACCCTTCTGTAAGTGAAATTCACATGCGTAAACTTGTTCTCGTTAAGAGTGATTCGCCAAGTCTTCGTCCAGACACAAATTCTTTCCAATGCTCGTTGGAGGTTTCTCGTTGATGACTCGACTGATTCACCTATTGCCAGGATGGCCGTATCGTCCGCAAACGTGGCCACGACAGTCTCGTCATCTAGAGGTATGTCTCTTGTGTAGAGCAGGAACAGGGTCGGACCGAGGACGCTTCCCTGGGGTACGCCAGCCCGGATTTGCTTGAAACTCGAGTATTCACTACTACACCTAACACGAAAGAGTCTGCTTTCAAGATAATTTTATCAATATTTTAAACATTTCTTCCGGCAAGTTTTGCCGTAGCTTATATTTCAAGCCTTCGTGCCATACCTTGTCGAAGGCTTGCGATACGTCGAGGAAAGCACTTGAACATATTTTTTTCCCTTCTAAGGCTTTTTCAATTTCATGCGTTATTCTGTAGACTTGATCTATTGTGGAATGGTTAGGTCTGATACCGAATTGATAATCCGGGATCAAGCGTCTTTCTGCAATTATTGGTTGTAATCGCTTTAGCAGAAGTTTCTCGAATACTTTCGATATTATCGGCAGAAGCGATATGGGCCTATAAGATTTTTTATCATTTGCGCATTTCCCCGGTTTTAGAACCATAATGACTTCAGCAACTTTCCATTGTCTTGGAACGTATAGAAGTCTAAGAGAAGCGTTTATCATATAAAGTAGCTTGACTAATGCCTTTTTTGGTAGCTCTTTCAATATTTTGCCAGTGATCAGGTCGTAACCCGGGGCCTTGTTATTTTTAAGTTTGCTAATTGTCTGTCGGAGTTCAACTAACGAAACTTTTTTCATTCTAAAGCTATCAGGTTCCGCGTTGTTGTTTAGAACGTCAGCCAACGGCGGACCGTCGAAAGGCTTGAACGTTTCTTCTAAATGTTCAGCAAACAAATCCGTTTTCTCTTTGTCTTCTCTTTCCCATTCGTCGTTAGCTTTTTTTATTGGTGCCGAGTGGATTATAGGTTTCTTGATAGACTTAACTGCTTTCCACAGCGAGTAGTTTGAGCTCCTATCCGCCGACAAGCCTTCAAGGTATTCAGTGGTCTCACGATTTTTAAGATCTTGCAAAATTCCTTTCAGTTTGTTAGAAAGGTGGTTCAAGAGGGTTTTGTCTGGGGGAGCCCTCGTGCCATCTCGAACCATCTCCTATGCGCTCTTCTCTTTTCACGAAACAATTCTTCGATTTCGAACGGATATGTTTTACGTACATGCCCGTCGGTGCTAACTGCGTTCTTTTGGGACAAATTGTTGTTCCAAGCAGCGCTCTGAATTTCTTCAATAAATTTGTCAACTGCGGTTTCTAACTCGAAAGGAGTTTTCAATGGCACATTCAAGCCAACACCCTCCTTACAGTCCTTTCTGAAGGCGTCCCAGTTCATGTCTTTGCTAGCTAATCTAGGAGCTCTTTCTATTTTCGCCAGACTTGCACCCATCTTCAAGATTACTCCTGAATGGTCTGAGCAAAGATCATAACACTCTTCAATTCGCGTAAGGTATTTGTGGTACCCTTTAGCGATGAAAAAATCGACAAGGTCAGGCTTTTTATTCCTATCGGTTGGCCAATATGTTGGCTTACCCGTGGAGAAAAAGTCCACCCCACGCTTCATACTATTTTTGTACAGTAATCTGCCTCTTGTTGAATTGCATCGTGAGCCCCAAAAAGTATGCTTCGCATTAAAGTCACCTCCAATGATAAAATTGGACCCAATGAAGTCATACACACGATCAAGATCATCTTCCACCAGTCTATATCCTGGCGGGAAATAACAAGATGCAATGTTATAATCTAAGCAGTCAATGTTAACAGAAACTGAACTGATCTGCATAGAGTCTAGCTCAACTTCTGTGTTCTTGAAGTGCTTTATGCAGTTCTTAATGTAGAGGGAGGATCCTCCTCTCGAATTTTGCGAAGGGTGATGTGCGCGATCAATATTGTTTTTCCGTAGAAATACTTCTAGTTCGTCTATTTTATTCAGAAGGCCGTTTGCATTCCATGTTAGTGTTTTAAATAACTGTTTCATATTCATGTTCTCTTGTAATTTTTTCGAGGCTTAAACTGAGCAAGCTCAGTTTGTCAAATATAACTTTGTTGATTTTAGTCTGATCCTTAAGTTTCTCCAAGATTACAGCGAGGATCTGAGACACTGCATCTGCTGTGGGCGATCTCGCCTTGTTTTCGTTTGCCGCAACCTGTGCGTATGATTTCGGTCCGACCAGTGGTGGTTTCTCCGCTGCACTTGAACTGCGCCGCTCTTTTGTGAAGCTTTTACGCCTTTTGTCGACGCCTCCTTTGCCAATCTCGCACTTTTGATCGGCTTTGGCGTCTTTGGAGTCTTTGGCTTAGGAGTTTCAGCAGTTTTTGGACGTCCTAGGCTTTGATTCTGACCTCTAGTATTTTCCTTAAGAGGTTCACGTTCCTTTTGCAGCTCTATGGCTACTTCGCATCCTCGATAGGCATCCTCGGAGCCTTAATGTCAACTTTGCACTCTGTTGAGAGGTGTTTTCCGGCACATTTCACGCAACGTGGTTCTTTTTGGCAGTAGGCACTTGTGTGTCTGAATTCTTGGCATCGCTTACACTGTGGTATCAGTCTATTGCCCTTTCGCATGGGTTCGATTTTAACCCTGATGTTAAGTATCATTTTTATTTTATAAATATCGCTTATGCTCTCAGTTCTTTCAAAGGAGAGCATAAAAATAAGAAGGCCGCGTCTGATCACAGTGTCTCTTTCTCCTTTCGTGCGTTGCTTTTCCTTTTTAATGATATTGACCGCATCAATAATTTTAAGGCCTTTATTTTTTACGTCTTTTACAACGTCTTCTTTTGTGCATGATGGGTGGAGCCCCCTTACAATGACTCGCAGTGGTTTTTCGTACTTATTTTGATAAGTATACCACTCGATTCTTTCTGCATTCAGACTAAGAGACAGCGCGCGATAGGAATCGGCGTTGTCAACATTTACTTTCCACACGTTATTTCGGGGCGAAGTAAGCTTATAGTTTTCTGTTCTCACCGTGTTTGCAAGAAGGTTGCACAGCCTCCCCAAGTCTGCTATCCCGACGATGTTTATTGCGACGAATTTTCGCTTCTGGTTTAGCCTTGTTTGAGCCAGAGGGCTTATCTTCTTTTTGTATTACTTCGGGAGAGGAATTCGCCTTTCGCTTCTTGCTAGACCTTTTCCTTGAGACTAAATCGGTCTCAAGTGCAAGTTCGTCCTCATCCGTGAAGTATTCGACTGCTGGTCGGTTCGGTGTTACACACTCTTTCGTTACCTTACAGTCTTTCGTTAAACGAGTATTTTTAATATCCTCGTTTTCTTTTCGCAGAGAGTCAACTTCCATTCTTAGATCTTGGAAGAGTCGCTCCATTTCAGTAAGCTTAGCTCGGAGTTCATTTTTCTCCTTTTCTAAGCTCTTAATTTTCACAGAGTGCGGGTTTACCGGTGGACTGCTTTTTCCGGACATATTCGATCTAGGTGGTGGTGATCGATTTAGTTTTGTCCTTTTCTCAAAAGGATTTATAAGCAATTAAAGGCTCTCCCCAGAATCCGTAGAGCCTGCCTCCGAAGAGGGTGGATTTTCCAGCATAGCTGGGCTGCCACCTGGGGTAATCAAATCTTTCGTTTTGTTCATTGCCATTTTTTTTAACTTGTCGTTTTTATGAGAAATAGGGAAGTCACTTCTTTTTTCATTTTTAAATACAGCCGCACAATGTGTGACAGACGCTTCTGGATTTTAATTTAACCTTCAGATTCATCTATAAGTTAAATGTAGAAAAAAATATCTGATAGTGTATAAAAATATAAAAAGGAGCTGATATAACAAATGCGTTTATAAGAAAAAATCGGATATAAGGAACGATCTTTTATTCACAAAATCAACAATTTAAAATCAAATTCAATGCATAAAAGAAACATGAATTTTTTTCTTCTCTGAACTGGATATAATTTCAAGTATGCTTGCATACTTCTTAGTTCAAGTATGCATATAGACGGTTCAGTACCAAAAACGAAGCGAACACACCTCCAAGAGACGATGACAGCTACAAAGAATAACAATATGTTCCTGCCAAATTGTGTTTTTATACCCGACCGAGGGTATTTTAATCTTAATACATAGTTTGTAGCACAGTGAAATAATCACCGAAGACCCCTAAGACCTTTTAGAGATATGATCGGGACCAACAGTTGAATCGATTAAGCCATTTCCGTCCGTCCGTCTTTATGTGTAAAGGTTTAATGTCTTCAAAATCAAGCTAGAGACCTGAAACTAAGTACGGTTGGTTATTTTGCTACAAAGTGTGGAAATTAACTCAATCCGTCAACGGCCACGCCCGCTACTAGCTTTAATGTGAGACAACCTCTATTTCACATTTTTTTTCAAAATGCCTTTTGGTCAAGTTAGACAAGGCACAGGAACTTAAATTTTGGTACTGAGCAATATTGGCCCAACAACTTTAACAAGGCAAAGGAAAGTTGACTCCAAATCGAAAAAAAATTCTATGAGAAATATTAAAGATATCGCTATTTGCTAAGTTTGCACGAGACCAGTGAGCTCCGCCCACTTTAAGGCGGCTTTTTTAGGAAAAAACTGTTTTTTTCTGAAATAATGTTCGCTTTTACCGCATTTTCTCATGATTCTAACGAAATTACAATTAATTGATTTTAATTTTACGCCCATGCCAAATGATTTGAAAAACATCACACTCATTAAGAAATATTAGTATTTTCGGAAAAGCTATAGAAATTTTTGATTCTGAGATTTAGCTCGAAAACTTCAAAAACACTTCAAAAATTATTTTTCATAATATTCTGGTATCTTAACGGTAGCACCGGTTATAAGAAATTTGGTTTGTATATAAAACGTATGAAAAAAAATTTTAAAATGTAAAATTTTTTTAAAAATGTCTCTTTTAACTTAAAATCTTCTAAGACGGTTAAAAAAAAACGAATTAAAATCCCGCATTTATAAGCGATAGCTAAAAATTATGTGGAAAATCCGTTGCGGAAAATCAATGGAAAATCACCAAAGGGGAAGTATGGAACGTACTAGAACGGGTTTAATTTGTATAAGTACACGGGTGAAGGCTCGTACAGACAGTTATATTTTAAACGTTGACTTGTGAAAATCGTTAGTAAAGTAAAAAGTGAACGAATTAAAATGAAGTATTGAGTTTTAAGTAGCGAAGTTGAATTAAGTGTGATTGAAATTTAAATAAGTTTTGTTTGATAAATAAAGTGTTTCATTGTGTGATTATAAAAGTGCAATTGAATTTTATTGGACGAACCTCAGGCCAAAACATTACATTGGTGTCAGAAGTGGGATAAAACTCATAATTGTGCGGGTAAATTCTACAGTGGATTTTACCGGAACAGTGTTAATGTATCAAACAGATTTTCTTGAGTGGATTTTTCTAGAGATATTGCTCGTTAACAACGTCGGTGGCTAAAGCGCTTTATTTTTGCGTTGGAATTCTCCGGAAATATTGTGTGCAAACAGTGTCTGTGTGACTCATACAGATTTGATTGTGGAATTTTCCAAATAAATTTAAACTGATTGTGCGATAAAGTTATAATCAACGAAGTTATAAAAACAGTATCGCTTACTTATTCAAGAGTGAATTTTCTGTAACAGATAAGGAACATATAAACTGATTGTGTTGTGAAAATTGTGTAGAGACAATTTAAAATGGGTCGAAAAATTGAACAATTGACAACAGCTGAGTTGAAAGCAGAAATAAGTAAAAGAAACCTCTAGACTTCGGGGCTCAGAAAGGAATTGTCGCTCCGACTCCAGGATGCTATTACTAAGGAAGGCGGAGACCCAACCACGATGCTGTTCGAAGTTCAAGAAGAACAGCAACAAAGCACAGTAAGTACTGCCGATGAAATGTTCGTTTTCATGAAGTTACTGTTGGAAAAGTTCGAAGAACAAAAGAATACTCTCGAGAAGCAAAAGATCTCATTAGAAGGTCTCCAGAAGGGTATTGAGGGTAAACTCGGTGCACAGTGCACTTTCTTTGACGAAAGATAGAAAGGCATTGACCAAAAATTTAAAAGCAAAATAGAAGTAGTGGAAGAAAAAGTCGGCGATGTCAAAGTACAAGTAGAAAAAGTGGAACAGCAGTATGAAGCTGGCTAAGGAGCTTGTGACAAGAAGCAGAAAATACGGGAATATTCCATCGACAGCCGACGACGCAAAGAAATGCAGCCGCCTGTGTGTTCGAAGGCCGATCAGCTCGAAGCCGTCGCGTGGACGAACAACTGGGATAATGAAGACAAGTCAATTGCTCTCACGCTCGCGCCTAGAGGAACAGCTGCCGAATTGCTTCAGACCATCCCTGAAGAAAAACAAAAGGATTATGAAGCCATCGTTAGGGCCATCGAGATGAAGTTTGGCGACGACCACATGCTGCAAGTTTACTGGGTCTAGTTGCGCCACCGAAGAGCTCAGACTAGGGGTGAAACGCTTCAACAGTTACAAGCCGACATCGAGCGATTGGCGAATTTTTCCTATTCCAACACCAGCAGGGAGATAATAAATGAGTTGGCAACCGATGCGTTTACTTATGCCTTTGCGGATGAAAAGCTACAAATGGCTGTAAGAATGGCAGGTAAGAAGACTCTCGCCGAAGCACTAGCATTCGCCCTGACAATGGAAGCTGCAAATCAAGCTTCTCTAGGTAGCCATCACAGCAGGGAAACGGCTACGCTAGAGTGCTCATGCCAGCGCATCGACATCGTAAGGTAAAACACGAACACCGCTCGGGAACAAATGAGATGCTGGAATTGTAACAAGTTGGGACACATACAGCGAACACACAGTGCAGAGCTCCAGCTGGACAAGCGAGCTGCCTAAATTGCGCTAGAAGAAGGCAAAATGAAGAAGCTTCTGGCAGGGACAACGTTCACCCTGCTGAAAAAGCTTCGGAGCAACAGAAGTCGGGAAACGCCTTGGAACCATCTAAGCAAGGCAGAAGCTGGTTGATGGAATCGTCGCCCCTGGGGCTATCATCCAAGTTTCGCAAACAAAACGCTGCAACAAGAGTGTGACAGTGGAGGCAATCATCGCCAACAGAAAATGTGTGGCCACTATCGACACAGGTGCAACGGCCTCCATCAACCGTAGTGACCTTGTTCAGACGTCCTGGCTACATAATACCAGCTGCTACAGTCTGAAGACAGCTACAGGAGAAGCCGCCAAAGCATACGGGGAGGTGCTTCTTCAGATACATTTAGCGGGAATGAATTTCTCACATGCATTCTTGGTAGCCGACATATGCGATGAATGCATCATTGGAGTGGACTTCATGACAGCACACGATGTGATTGTAGACCTTCGAATGCAGGTGCTTAAGTATCAAACTGTCGAGATCCCTATATGGAAACGACAACGCTGGGAATCTTCGAGGGATTATAAGAAGCGATGAAGTTTTGCGGCCCTCTTCAGAGACAGTTCTTTGAACACGTTTGGAGGGTGATCCTGGGAAAAGATAAGACTGATGAACCCAAATAAGCGCACCGTACAACACCGCATAGACACCGGAAATACTAGACCAATCCGCCAACCTGCCAGACGACTTCCGATACAAGGTCTTTTCCGTTGGCAAAACAGAATGAGGCCGCCGAAATGGAAAAAGAAGGTTTGATCGAAAGCTTGAAAAAACCGTGGGCGTCGCCGGATGTACTGGTGATAAAGAAAGATGGCAGCACTCAATTCTGGGTAGATTACCGGAGGCTTAATGATGTCAGAGGGAAGGAGAGACAATTTAAATGGTCAGGTGAGTGCAAAAGAAGCTTTCAGCTTCTGAAGCAGCAACTTTGTGAAGCACCGGTCCAAGCTTACCCCATCCCTGGCAGGGGATTTATTGTGGCCGCAGATGCTAGCAATGTGGGTGTTGGCGCAGTTTTGTCTCAGTTACACGATGGGCGGGAGAGAATGGAAGCATACTTCAGCAAAATTCTAACCCGACCAGAGAGGAACTACTGTGTTACCAGGCGAGAACTCCTTGCTCTTATACTGGCGACGAAACATTTCCAGAAATACCTGAGTGGCAAGAAGTTCATCTTGCGTACAGACCACGCAGCTCTCAAATGGTTACTGCAGTTCAAAAGTCCTGAGGGCCAAGTCGCAAGATGGGTTGAGCGATCGCAGGCTTATGACTTCGAGATACAAAAGGGAAGACTTATCCCGGAGACCGTGTGAGCCCAATTGTAAGCATTAATTGTAACAAGAAGAAAAGGACCAAGGTAATTCTGTCCAGAGAATAGGAGCTGAACCTGCAAAAGACTGGAGGACTGAGAAACTTCGCAGAACGCAACAAGAGGATCCTGATATCGAGCCAATCCTTGCGTGGAAGGAATCCGTGGAGAAGCCGAATGCAAGAGATATTTCTGACAGAAGTCCTACCCTAAAGGCCTACTGGGCGTAGTGGGACTCTCTCCATGTACAAGAGGGTGTTCTGCGTAGAAAATCGGTAATGCCAGATGGGAAATTTTTTAAGATGCAGCTTGTGGTACCACGATCAAAGGTCCAGGAGATTCTACGGGAAATGCACGATGGAGTATTTGGTGGGCTCTTAGGAATCAACAAGACACTGAAAAAGGTACAGGAACGCTTTTATAAACTAAGTGCAAGAAACGATGCTGGGGACCCAAAGTCAAGACCAGAGGTAAATTGCAGCAGTACAACGTTGGTTCTCCCTTTGAAAGGATCGCCGACCGAAACTGAAAACGGTCATAGTTACATCCTTGTAAGTCAATTTTCTCCACCAAGCAACACGGTTTTATGAAAGGCAGGTCGACTACCACGAATTGGAGTTTGTCTCTAGAGCTTTGTGTGCCATGGAACGCGGTAAGGAAGTTGATGTTGTTACAACTGATTTCAGCAAAGCCTTTGATAAAATTTCTTTCAAAATTATACTTTTCAAACTTAAGGCTATAGGCTTTCCTCCCCTATTCGTGGCATGGGTTAAATCATATCTTGAAGATAGATCCTACTGCGTCCTCTTCAGGACCGTGGTTTCTAAACCATTCATTGCAACTTCAGTTGTTCCACAGGGCAGTCACTTAGGTCCCTTACTTTTTGTACTTACCATTAACGATGTTGAATTTCTCTTCACTGAATCTAATTTGGAGATTTACGCTGGCGACATAAGGATTTCCAGACTTATCTCGCGCCCTGAAGACTCGCACATACTTCAGGTCAACCTTAACAAATTTTTCTCCTGGTGCCAGCATAACTTTCTCGAACTAAATGTAAAAAAATTTCAGGCAATAACTTACTCTCGCTCGTAATGAACTCGTACCTAGTTTTACTTCGATTCTCGATTTGGGCATTTCCTGTGATACTAAACTTAATTTTCATAAGCATTTTGACGACATAATCAACAGAGCCAACTCTTCTCTTGGTTTTATCAAACGTTGGTCTAAGGAGCTTTCCAATCCAAAGGTTACCAAAGCCCTCTACACAACCTTTGTTGGACCTCTTCTTGAATACGCCAGTCAAGTTTGGTCACCCTACTGTCAGATCCATATCCAAAGAATTGAAACCGTACAGCGCAGATTTATTCGTTTCGTCCTGCGCGGTCTTAATTGGGATGATCCTTTCAACCTTCCCCCCCTATGAATGCCGCCTAAAATTACTCAACCTCCAAACCTTAAGTTCACGTCGCGATGTTGCTGACATACTTTTTGTACACCAGTTGCGAACTGGAAAGATCGATAGTCCATACCTCCTCCAACAGATTAATTTTAACACTAACCCCCGCCGTCTGAGACATGTCCCTCTCTTCCATCTTCCCTTTCATCGTACTGACTACGGAAAGAATGAGCCCATAAAATATAAAATGCTACCCATACGGCACGTGGAACGTCTCGTTGCTAACGAGGAAGGAACTTGAACTGGTTGAGGAGGCCAAAAAGTATCAGCTCGATGCAACTGACATCTCCTCAACTTTGGGTCTGGCGTCCCAAATCACATGACTGCATAGGCGGGTGTGGGGATACTCACAAGCCCCCGGTTTTCAGAAAATGTATTCGATGTCATTCCGTCAGGGGGAAGGATTCTGATCTTAAAGCTTTAGCTTGAACGATCGACTCTGGCTCTGGTTCAGGTTTATCCACCAAATCGAGAGTCAGAGTATGAGTCCTTTTTGAACGAAGTTGATGCTGCCCTGAACAGAGTGGCAGAAATGGGTAACTGGATGGTGACCTGATGGGTGACTTCAATGCACATGTGGGTACGGACGACAGTTCTTGGGGGAGTGTGATCGGGGGGCACGCTGACCCGGATCAAAACAGGAACGGGGGGAAGTTGTTGGACTTTTTCTGTGCGTATGGCTTGTCCATCATGAACACCTTTTTCCCACACAAAGACATTCACAAATATACATGGTACAGGCACAGACAAACTGATTGATTTCTTTGTTGTACCATCGTGTGTTCAAAGAATGAATTGTGATGTTCGAGTTTTCAGGGGAGCTGAGTTGTCAACTGATCACCAATTAGTGCTAATAAATGGTGGTCAGTTGAACTGTAAATTGTTTTTCACTGACAGTATTCCTTTGCCACCCAGGCGAAAACCAAGACTGGTGACCCGCATACGGAGGGAGCTGTTGTCGTAAGTGTACTACTTGTGCTACTAGCAAGGGACCCAAAGTCAAGACCATAGGTAAATTGCACCAGTACAACGTTGGTTCTGCCTTTGAAAAGATCGCCGTCAACATCGCAGGCCCGTTTCCGAAAAACTAAAAAGGGTCATAGTAACATCCTTGCTATTGCCGATTAGTACTTCAGCAAGTGGCCCGAGGCATTTGCGATCCCAATTCATGAAGCGAAACCAGTTGTCGACCAGATAGTGGACCACTGGGTGTGCAGGTTTGGAGTACCAAGGGAATTACATGCCGGCCAAGGAAGAAACTTCGAGTCGAAGATATTCCAGGAAGTATGCGTAGCAGTCGGGCTACAGAAGACACGAACCACACACCTTCACCCACATTCAGATGGAATGGTGGAACGATTCAACAAGACACCGAAGGAGCATCTTTCCAAAGTATTTGATGAGAACCAACGAGATTGGGATCGGCGAATAACTTTATTCCTCATGGCTTACCGAGTGAGCTCAAGTTCGGCTTTCCCACTGAAGACCCAACATGCGAAGAGGACTACTTGGTGGACCTTAGAGAAAGGATTAATAACATACACCAGAGGACCAGAATATAAAAGTCGCAAGCGACCGCATGAAGACCAGGTACGATGCGCGAGAGCGAATAGCCCCCGAGTTCAATGAGGGAGATCTGGTATGGCTCTACAGCCCACATCGTAAAAAAGGGAAGATCGCCTAAGCTTCAGCGGGACTGAGAAGGTATAATATTAATAAGGTATATAATCAATGACGTCGTCTTCCGAATCCAACGAGGACCAAGAGCGGAGATAAAAATTGTCCATGTTGATCGCCTACATCGCTACCAAGGAAACAATAATGACGTACTTGGTTGGGACGAACAAAACTAAGAGTTGGGCAATGTTATGTGGTGGCAAGAAATAAAATACATGCAGAAATCGCTGAATGCACATATCGATGCACTTTACGAACACACCTGCTCGATTCACTAAACGAACACACCCAACTCTCATTCCAGCCAAAAGCAAAATGATATTCGAAGCTCGAATTTCGATATTGAAAATTTCCCCTCCGTGGAATTCAGCGGAAGAGTACCAATAGAAATTTACCAAGGGGGAAGTGTGGAACGTACTAGAAAGTGTTTAATGTATATAAATACACGGGTAATAGGCTAGTTCAGACAGTTATATTTTAAACGTTGACTGTGAAAATCGGTGATTGAATTAAAATAAAGTGTCGAATTCTAAGTAGCAAAGTTGAATTAAGTGTGATTTGAATTTAAACAAGTTTTGTTTGATAAATAAAGTTTTTTATTGCGTGATTATAAAAGTGAAATTAAATTTTATTCGACGTGTTCTAGGCCAAAATATTACAGTATTGTTTTGGACCACATGTACCCAACATTAGCATTTTATGCAAACTATATCTAGGTAGGTACATTATCTAATAAGTAGTCGCCTTACCTAGGTATCAAATGGTTTTTGATAATTAAATATCCTATCTAAGTAGAGATATATGTACCTACCCATCTCCATTCTCAATCTACATACACCTGTTCGTTCAAACTTCAAACCCCTTTTTCAAAGGGGTTTCTTTCAGGTACCCAGAAGAAACCTCATCAACTTCCCAAAAAAACAACAATAGGATTTATTATTATAGACGTCCCCTTACAGTTAGGTACTGTAAAACACAGGTCAAAAATCGCGTAAAATTTGTCTTCCAACTTCACTAAAATGAAAATATCATAATCTATTTCACCTTATTTAGCTATCGAGGATCGATTGCTTGAAGGTTGCAAATAAAACTGCACAAACAAAAAGAGGAACACAAAAAATATACAACAACAAACTCCACAGCAGAAAGCGACGAAGAAAGTCAACAAAAGGTTGTCAGTATCTAATGGGTAAAATTTGTTTGTAGGTATTTCATGCGCTTGCATCGAGTTTGAATGGCGATGAAAAAGGAGATGATCGAAAATTATTCAAAGAGCGCAAAGAAGTAGAGTTAAGAGAAATTATATTTTCTTACCAATACACGTAATACGTTTGGTTGAGTTTTTATTTTGGCGCTGGGGTAGACCTCACCTGAATGTTTGGCCAAAATAAGTACAGTAGACTTGTAAAAAATATAAACAGTACCTTGAGCAAAATTATCCGAAATATATCTATGTATTCTAAGAATTTATGGACATAGGAGTAAGAGTAACACCAGCAACAAGCCTCAGAAATCTCATTTCGACAACCTATACCCGCGATCTCGTTCTTTCGGTCATTACTCAAATTTCATGACCATAGATGTAGGATTCCGAGTTCAATATTAACACAGAATTACTCTTTCAAGTTCATTAAAGATTTGAATTTATTCTTGTGATACTGAATAAAGAAACGGAGCGACCGGCCAGCACAATTGTTTGACTTATTCTATACTCTACTTTACTTCGCTTGATTTTCAAAGGGAACGGTTGACTTTGGCTCGTCAGTCTCCCCGTTGTGTGCCTTTTGTTCGTCCCGCTGTGCAAAGGGCTAGCTTTTGTCACGTAGGCACTGCTCGTCTGGATGCTCTTTCGTGTTCTTCTTTTGCTGTGTCTTTGTCTCATGTGGGGAACGGACGATTCTACCGTTTGATCGTTCGGTCTGTCTACGGGGTATGCGTCTGTTTCGTAGCTATGGGTTGTGCGTGTTCGCTATATACTAAAGTCTATGTGCTTTTGCTGTTTGTGCTGGTCGTTCCGTAGGGTGTCGTTGCTTAGGTTTGACTACCTATCCCACATTCGGGTGTCCTGACGGCGCATTCGTCCCTGTTCCGACTTCCTGTTCTTGTCGAAGCCCCTTTTGTTTTCGCGTTGGATTTCGGCAATATTCTGCCGTACTGCATCGCGCGTCACATCGCGCTCTTCGTCCAACTCCTGGACACGCTTCCTCTTCCAGCAACTCCCGCAGGCCTGGATAATCTGTAACCCGCATCTCCAGCCCCGTGAGGATTCGGAACGAGCTAAATTTTGTGCTTCTCGGCGGTGAATTGTTGAGAGCTTGCTGCACCCTCTCCACATGCTTATACCAGTCTTTCGGGCTATCCAAGCAACACTTCGTCAGCATCGGTATTATGGCCTTGTGTATCCTTTCCACCTGCCCGTTGCCTCGGGGAACGTCTGTGGCAATGAGTAAGTGTTGGATGCTTTCCTCGCGGCAATAGTCCACAAAGAGGTTTGACGTAAACGCGGGACCCCTATCGGATATGATGCGTCGGGGGTTCCCAAAAACCGCGGCCTGTGTCCTCATTTGGTCTACGACCTCTTTCGCCCCGGTGCTCCTCGTCGGGTACAGCCACACAAATTTGGCAAATGCGTCGAAAACCACGAGCAAGTGATTGTATCTTTTGTGGGTCTGCTCCATGGGTCCCACATGATCGACATGGTAAGTGCCCAGAGGTCGGTCTTCCTTGTCGATCGGCCTGAGATACCCCTCCTTCTTTCCTGCCTTACTTTCAGCCACGATGCACTGTATGCATCCCCTGACGATGTTCGCTACCTTCCCGGCCAGCTCGGGAATGAAGAAACTTTTCTCCACCAAGTCTCGGGTTTTCTTTGACGAGAAATGTCCTTGACAATGAGCGATCTCAATGATCCCGTTCACCATTGCTGTCGGCACTATCACTAATTCCTTCAGAGGGTCCTTGTATAGTACTCCCGCCTTCAAGTAGAAGTCCTCGTAGTCGTCCCTCCCCAACACCTTCCTCACCGCCTTAATCCAACTACCCTCCAACTGTGCCTTCTTTAACCTATGACTGAGGGAATCCTCCAACAACAGGCAATAAGCCTTGCTCAGAGCGTCTACATGCCGCATCTTGGATCCGAAACGGAGCTCGATCTTATACTGGAAATCTTGCAGGAACGTGGCCCATCGGAATACCCTTAACGGAACATCCCTCTTCTGCATTGTCATTGCGAACGCGTTGCAGTCTGTAACTTTCTTAATTTTTAAACCAGGCACGTAAGTCCTCCACTTCTTAAGTACCCCAATGATGGCGAGCACCTCCAGCTCGTACGCGTGGTATGTCTCCTCAGGGGACGTGGTCTTCCGACTCATATACTCAACTGGGTGAAACAACTGGTCCTCCGCATCCTAATGTAGTGAGACGGCACCATACCCGTACTTGCTTACGTCTGCATGTACCTCGGCAGCCGCCTTAGGATCGAATAACTTAAGGACAGAAGCTTTGGTTAGCACTGAATTTAACTGCATTAACGCTGTCACCTGCTCGGCACCCCACCTAAACTTCGCCTCCTGGCGGAGCAGGTACGTCAATGCGACCACGGCGAATCCCTCTACAATCCTACGGATATACGAGGTCAATCCTAAAAACCGCTGGAGGGCCTTCTTTTCCGACGGGATCGGAAAATCTCTGACGGCCCTGGTCTTCTCGTCCGACGGCTTGATCGTGTTGTTCTCTGTGATGTACCATGCAGATGCATAGGCACATGGAAAAACCCATCCTTCAGGTCCAGAGTCGTGAATACGGTGCTCCCTTGCAACCTTTCGAGCACCTCATCAATTATTACTATCGGGAAATTGTCCCTGATGGCACAATCTCTTGTTTCCTCTCTTGTTGTGCTTGGCTTCACAATCTTTTTTGCGAGCCATTTCTCCAGTTGCTTCCGCACCACCAGTTGAGCAGCGAATGCTATCCTCCTCGGCCTTTGGAAAACCGGTACATCGTCCTTAAGGACCAACTTCATTTCGACCGGCGACGGCTCTTTCCCGGTCGGGTCGTACTCTTTGATAATTTTCATCAGCTTTTCTCGAACTTCTCCGATTCAATCAGGGCTCAGGCTCCCCACGAATACCTTCTCCTTCACAAACAAACAAATCGCTCCAAATTCCTCGACTAGTTCGCATACAGGGTTCGAGGCCAACCCTGCCAGAACCAGCCGAGTATGCCTGACTTACATCCAACTTACTGCACTCGAGTACTTCTGGTTCATGACCAACTTTGCCACAACCAACAGTGTACTCCGGCATTCCGCCCAGCTCATTTAACTCGAGTACTTCTGGTTCATGACCAACTTTCTATTCTACACCGTCATTCGTGAATTCTACACCGTCATTCGTGATCATCAGGTTTACCTGCCGGAGAACTTCGTTCCCTATCACCAAGGAATACGGCAGTTCTCCCTCCTATACCACATGCAAATTCGATTTCAACGGAATTCCATCCACCTCAAGCTTAGCGCTTAAGCTACCCATCGTTGTAACCTTCTGCTGTCCAATGCCCAGCAGGTTCCTCTTCTCTGGCTTCTACTCCTGATGCTCCATCATCAACAGGCTATCATATCGGAGTAGACATACGTTGCTCCCATAGGGCACATAGGTTCTGACCACCCACCGAAATGTCCTTAAAGACACGGCTCGACCCTATTGCCAGCTTGACCCTCGCTTTGGGCCAACCACCGCCTCAGCCATCCGTTGGCGCAGTGTGACCGCTGCTGGTTCCCGCTGAGGCTCCTGCCGGCTCTGAGTCCACCCGGTAATCTCTCGCCCTATACCCTGGCTGCCCTTGAAACAGGCAAACACCTTCGACCTACACTTTCTTGCTAGATGTGTCTTGGCCCCGCACTTGAAACAGGCTGCCTTCTTCTCCTCAGTCTTAACAGCTCTGACTGAATACCACTGCTGATAGCACTTCTAGAGTTTCCCCTAGTAGAATATGACGCATGCGAAATCGAACCCTTCATTTTCTCGTAAACTTTAATCTGAGCCTTAAGCTCCCTTAAATCTCTGGCCTGATACAGAACGGCTTTGTTTGACCTAACATCCGGTATCCCCTCCGCGAAATACTCGATAAGGCTTACTTCGTCGAACGTGATAGCGTTTCCAATCTCAACGAGCGAGTAGAGGTACTCTTGCAGACTCTCGGTTCGTTCTTATCGTGGGCTTTTAATCGACGGTAAACTTCTGCTGCAGACGATTTGGTCCCAAACTCCATAATCAGACTTTTCTTCAGTGCTGCCCAGCTCTTGATCCCCAGTTGACTCCGGAGGAAAGATCAGGTGGCACCCTTCAGGAGCTGCTTGGCGTAGACTAACTTCTGGATTCCGTCCCAGTTCATCGTGATGGCCATCTTTTCGAATTCTTGGATCAACAGATTGATGTCAATGGACCCAGATCCATCATACGGAGTGACTCCTCTACATCCCGAAGCGTGAAAGACCTCAACTGTCAGTTTTTCCCTTAACCCTTCTACGGTCAGAGCCATTACCGCGTCCCTGTCCATATGACTACGTTACACACTTTTTCAAAAAAAAAAAAAAAACTATACCAACTTAATTTATTTAAGAAGCAATTGCAAAAAGAATAAAATGAACAAGTGGTCTTTGGTCGCTTACCTCAATACAATTTGTTGGGACAGCTACCTCGGACGCGGCGCTGGACTCTCTTGCCTGGACGTGGCCCTGGATTCTCTTGCCTGGACACGGCAACTCCTTTCGGTGGAGCACATAACAGCGATGCAGTTAAATCTATGATTTACATACACGCCTTTAATTGTTGTTGCCCTTTTTTTTTCTTTTACTGCACAGATCACGTCGAATGTTTTGCCTTGATTTTCTTGCAACGGGCTTAGCGACGCCGTGTACGCACAAAAAACAGAGTTTCTTCTCTCGCACAAACTTGGGATATCACCCAAGTTATAGTTCTTAATATATTCCTTTATTAGTTAATATAATTATTTATTTTGTTTCTTGGGTTTAAGGTTTTACAATTAGTTAGGATGTACAGTTTATGTTGTATAGCTGATAGTTTAACTGTCCACTTCGACTTTTTGTCTTCAAGTGTGTCATCAAGCCAGGTAAGATGCCGCTGTAGACGAAGCTGTCTCCATGTGCCTGGGTTGTTGTAGAGTATAGATTCCAACCTTGTATACTACATACATAAGGCACAGTTTTGTATGCTGGCTGAGCATCGATCGAGGCATCTGCGATCGCATAAAGTTCTCTTCATAATATGTACATATTAGAGTGGATCGTATTATGTAACTCTTCCCGCTTTAGATTGAGCTCAATAGTTGGAGCTAAGGTACCTGGAGCATGTTATGTTCCTAATACATAGAACTTATCGTATTATGTAACTCTTCCTGCATTAGATTGAGCTCTGGGGAACATCATGACGGTAAGCTTCCTAAGCTTCCCCGAATTGTCTGACATAGAGCTGGCAAGGGGGTTCATCTGTGTTCAGATTTTAACTTATCGGTAGGGAGGAAGGAAGTAGGGGCATGGACTACAACAAACAATGTAATTCATTATTGATTTTTATACCCCATCCCATAGGACAGAAGGTATATTAAGTTTGATTTATAGTTTGTAACGTAGAGAAATAATCACCGTAGACCCCCAAGACCTTAAGGGCATATGATCGAGACCGAATTGTAAGTCGAATGAGCCACGTCCGTCCGTCCGTCCATCTGTCGGTAGTCGGTATTTGACGGTATCAAATAAAAACCGTTTATAAGATTGGATATTAAGTATGACCACGCCTAAAAGGGGGCGATTTTTGCTTTTTTTTTAAATGCCAATCACAATACACTTAAGCGAGGATATCACATACCTAATTTCAGCTTCCAGCGACAACTGTGATTATTCATGCTAATATAAAGTGGGCGTGTCAATGGGCTAATTTCAAAAAAATCTACACTTGTACTGCTTCGGGACCTAGAAAGAACAGATATCAAGTTTCAAGTTCCTAGCTCAAAATTCAAGGCCTAAGAACTACCGACAGACGGACGGACGGACATGGCTCATTCTACTTACAATTCGGTCTCGATTATATGCTCTTAAGGTCTTGGGGCTCTACAGTGATTATTTGTTACAAACTATGAATCAAACTTAATATACCTCCTATCCTATGGGATGGGGTATAAAAATACGATGTTATTGAGAAGGGGTGGATGCCACGCCCCTTTCTTAGGAAGGGGATTCTTAGCTGAGAAATTCTAAATACAATTGAAGTTAAATGAAACTGAAATTTAACAGCCAAGATTTATGACACAATTCGGAGCTTGAAAGTGGTCAGTTGGGATGGAGTATCCAACGATTCGCCTAAGCGGATTGTAATCCTCCCACTAGTTATATATATATTTTTTTGTTTAGCAACTCTTTTTTTTAGGGTTTACGAAATTTTCGCCTAGGTTTAATTTTTTGTTTGTGTACTTTTCGCTTATTTGAGTTTATAGTCAATTGATTGTTTGTTGCAACTACGTGTTTGTTAAAGCGGGGTGTTAACTTCTTTCTTCTATCGTCCAACTCAAAAATAACCTTTCCAGACGAAGTTTTGTGGATCTTTTCGGGTCCTATTTAGTCTGCCGATAGTATTCTTTTTATTCTTTAGGGTAAGTTCCTGAGTAAGTTTCTTTAGATTTTCGTAGTTCTGAATGTGAGTCCGAAGGTAGTCTTGTTCAGTGGCGTTTTCTGAGGTATTAGGAAATGGCTGTTCTTTATCAATGTGACCAGAGATCAACTCGAATGGTGTGAGTTTCGTCGAGGAATGAATTGAATTGTTATATGTCAAAACAGCTTCATCAATAATTTCTGTAATTGACATTGATTTATTTTGAAATTGAATTATTTTTATTAATTCTATTAGGGTAAAATGGAATCTTTCTACTGGAGAGTTGCCATTTGAACTTTTTGCACAAATTGTGTGGTGTGTGATGCCGTAAATATTAACAAAGTCCCTGAAAATTGTCGAAATAAACTCACTTTGGTTATCTGTTACCACCTCTTTTGGGATACCATGGTGAGAAAAAAAATGTCTAAGACATTTAACTATGCTCATACTATTGCGACTATTGAGCAGATAGGCATATCGTATTATGTAACTCTTCCTGCATTCGATTAAGCTCAATAGTTGAAGCTGAAGAATACTGGATAACATCAGGATGGTATGCTTCCTAAGCTTCCCCGAGTTGTCTGACATAGAACTGGCAAGGGGGTTCATCCGTGTTCAAAATTTTGAAAATTTGTCTTTAATAGTTAAAATAGCTGCCTTGTTCACAAAAAAAATGTCGATATGGACTATCTCAAGTGGTTTTGTCGGGGTCTCAGTCTCTGCAAATTTCAGTTTCTCTGCCTTGAGGTTATATAAGCGTGTGGCATACTTCGAAATTATTTATTATTTCAGTGATTGCAATTTTCATGTTAGGAAAACATGAGTGCCTTTTCAGATGTTCTACGGTTTCTAATATTCCCCTGTAATGGGAACTGGTATGATAATCTCGAATCAACTTTTGCTGTTGACCAATGTTGGTTACATCCTCAAGGATACTCATGCATCTTACTAATTTCAGAGAAGCATTGCTAAAGTATTTTGAAAATATTCCTTGAAGTGATTTAAAGGTTATGTCATCAGTAAGTATGGCTGTGAGCTTTTTTGGGATAACGTAGTTTTCTATTATATGTATGATGCTCTCTTCGATTGTTGAATTTTTATTTTGTATTGTAAATCGTTGTTTTCTTTTGAATAATTTGTAATTTTGCAAATATATCAATCCGTTGATTTGTTCTAAGAATAATAAGTTGTTTGGAAAACTTAGTTATTGGTCGTTCAGATGTAGGGATATCATATCATGGATTGTGGAAATACTTTCTTTTTCGTCTATGTTGTCTTGGATTGAAGTATCATCTAGAGCCTCACCATCGGTGGCTGGAGCTGGGTTCGTCTCATTCACATTAATTTCGACGCGGGACAAAGCATCCGCATTCATGTTATTTTTACCCTTTTTATAAATGACTGAATAACCGAAATCATCCAGCCTTAGTCTCCACCGCACCAACTTTTGGTTAGGCTCCTTTAGAGAATAAAGCCATGTGAGGGGCTTATGTTCAGTTACGATCTGAAACTTTCTTCCATACAGATGAGGCTGAAAATATTTAGTAGCCCAGACTATTGAAAACAATTCCTTCTCGATGGTGCTATAGTTTTTCTCGGACTTTGATAAGGTCCGACTTGCATAGCAAATCGGTTTATCTGAGCCTATTGAGCCCTGTGAGAGCACCGCGCCTATCGCAACATTACTAGCGTCTGTAGTAAGGTTGAAAAGCTTGCAAAAGTCGGGGTACTGTCATATTGGCTCATTACATAACAATGCCTTACAAGTTTCAAAGCAGTCAATATATGCCGAATCCAAGACAACTGCCTCACCCTTCCGTAAGCACTGGCTCAAAGGCTATTGGCAAAGGTTATATTGGCAAAGTCCCTTATAAATTTGCGGTAGTACCCCAAAAGTTCCACACGACATGATTTTTTTTAACGGTTTTTGGGATAGGGAACATTTTTATAGCACGTACATATCTTGTCTGGATTCGGTTTAATTCCATCAGGTGTTCTGATGTGACCCAGAAAGCAAACCTCCTTGCGAAGAATCTCGGACTTTGATATTTGAATTTTGAAGCTAGCACTTTTGAGTCTTTTAAATACCAATTTCAGGTTGTCTATATGTTCTTGGAGGGAGGTGGAAAAAATGATGATGTCGTCCATATAAACGAGACAGGGTTTACCTACTAGACCCCTCAGTACGTAGTCCATCACACGTTGCAAGGTTTTTGGTGCGTTGTTTAAGCCAAATGGCATTCTGACGAACTCATAATGACCATAGTCGAACGAAAATGCAGTTTTAGCAACGTCTTCCGGCTTTACCTCGATATGGTGAAATCCAGAAGCAAGGTCGATGGTGGTAAAATAAAGACATTTTCCTAGCTTTTCCAGGATTTCATTAATGTTCGGCAACGGGTACGGGTCATCTACAGTGTCATTATTCAGCTACCGATAGTCTACTACGAATCTCTACCTTTCTCTACCATCTTTGTGTTTCTTCTTTGGAACTATCCAAATCGGAGAACAATAGGGGGAAAAGCTGGGCGGATGATATTCTAGTCTAGCATTTCAATTATTTGGTTCTGTATCTCATCTCACAAAGCATATGGATAACGATACGACTTACTGTGTATCGTTATCCATATTAAAGTTAAAATCGGTCGTACCGAATTAAGCTATGTAGAGAAGGTTAAAAATCTAGGTATTGTGTTCGACTGCACTCTAAAGTGTGATCTTCACATAAACTATATTTGCTCAAGGATCTACTTTTGTCTAAGCACTCTTTACTTGTCGCAATCTTACACACCTATACTAACTAGGCTTATGTTAGTTAAAGCACTAATTCTGCCTATCATTACTTACGATTGTGAACTGTTTTCGCAAAGCGATTTCAGCAGCAATCGCAAGCTTAATGTTGCCTTTAATTCTGCAATCAGATATGTTTATAACCTAAGGAAGTATGACCACATATCTAATTACAGACGAAATATAGTTGGCTGTACTCTTGACACCTTCCTTAAGTACAGGTCGATTCTTTTGCTGCACAGAGTTATCAAGCTAAAAGAGCCAAACTATCTTTACATCAAATTGCGATTAACTCAATCTGCCCGAGCGCAGAGCTTTATAGTTCAACACTCATTATCAAGAGCCGCACAGATGCAGTTCTTTTGGTCCACTGTTAAGCATTGGAATTCTTAGCCAATTTCACTGCGAAGGAGATCTGATAGGGGGTACTTTATAATGCTTTGTTTAATTTTCTTGCAAATATTTAGTTCACATAGTTTTGTAGATCTGGAAAAGGCGTATGACCAAGTCCCTCGGGATACACTGTGGAGAGTTTTGCAGGACTATGCACTGAGTGTGCCTCTTCTGAGAGCCATTCAGTCTTTGTATGGAAACTGCAGAAGCTGTGTGCGGATAAATGGCGTCAAATCCCATCCTTTTGATGTGCGCGTTGGACTTCGCCAGGGCTGTGTTCTGTCGCCGCTCCTTTTCATAGCATATATGGACTGGATGGTGAAGCGCAGTCTTGGCGAGCAATGTTTCGAATTGGCTGACATCAGGATGAGCCATCTGCTTTTCGCAGATGATCTGGCCATCCTTGCATCATCCAAAGAGGAACTTCAACGAGCACTGGATAGGTTTGCAGCCATCTGTGGTGATGCTGGGATGAAAGTAAACGTGAACAAATCGGAAGTGATGGTTGTTTCCCGAACTCCTGTGCAGTGTACCCTGCACATAAATGGAGTTCCATTAAAACAGGTGGAGAAGTTTAAGTATCTCGGGGTCTTTTTCACGAAAGATGGGAGGAGTGATACTGAGTTGTCCTGTAGAATTGGCCAAGCTGGAGCAATAGTAAAGGAACTGCGCCTTTCGGTCTTCAGGAAAACTGAGCTTGGAGTGAAAGCAAAGATCTCAGTTTTTAATTCAGTGTTCGTTCCGACCCTCATCTATGGTCATGAAATTTGGGTAATGACCGAAAGAATTAGATCGCGGGTACAAGCTGCCGAAATGAGATTCCTGAGGTGCGTTGCTGGTGTTACTCTAAGGGACAGAGTGAGAAACGTCAGTATTCGTAGGAATCTTAATGTTGAGCAGCTACTTCTCCGAGTGGAGCGATCGATTCTTCGATGGTTTGGACACGTTGTTCGCATGCCCCCTGACAGACTTCCTAGACAGGTCATGCTAGCCGAGATGCGAGCGCGTCGCCCCCCTGGTAGGCCAAGAAACAGGTGGTGGGATCAGTTAAAGAACCTCTCTGAGTCCCGCCTGGGGATTGCGCCGGAGTCTCTTGAGTTGGTGGCGGAGGATCGAGAAAGATGAAAGGACCATTTAGCCAACCTCGCTCCGCGACCCTTTTAAAGGATAGGCGGCATTCGAAAATTATGATGATGATGATGACAAATGTTTACTTTTCTTACGAACATTAATTCAAAATAATTTTTTTTATTTAATTTTAACTTGCTCTTTATGTTTAATTTTGTATTATTATTATTGCTACTTATTATTACTTATTGCTACAAATTTCAATAACCTTGTCCTTAACTGCACCAGTTTTAAAGATTTTTGTTCTTAGGTGTATGTTGTTGTATTCAATAAATGAAATGAAATGAAATGAAATGTGTATGGGAATGTCACTTCTGGTTTTTATCCCGTGCTTAATTTCATAAAAGAATGTCAAGCTCTGTCCCTCATGAAAAAATATATCTTTGTACCTATTGAGAATTTTTTTAGAGCGTGTTTTTCCTCAACATTTAATTGCTCTGTATCTAAAATGTTTGCAAAATTTGTAGTTTCCGTGTCTTTAGGCTTTTGTATTGAAATACTGTTTGTTTCTACGTAGGAATATTTATTCAGAATCTGGGATTTGATAGGTTGTTCAACTACGAATACCTGTTCAGCATCGGATGTATTGCTTACTTCGATATATGCAAACCAGTCTTGGGCTTTATAGAGTCCCTCTGATATAATTAAATTTTCTTGAATAATGATTGGCTTTATAAAAATATTCTTAAATTCAACGTCAACAGGTAAGTGACAAATCTTTTTACTCAAACCTGGGATGACGTGTTTTTTAGATGCAACGCTTGGTTTGAACTGAATAGGGACTCTTGTTTTGTTGATTTTAAGAATGGAATTTTTAAGATCAATTTCTATGCCTACATCCTTAATAAGGTCTGCGCCAATAAGGCCATCGAAATATTCATGAAAGTTAAAAATAAGAAAGGGCAGGTAATTTTTTGTATTTAATTCAGGCAAACCACAAATATTCACTTTTCTGTCAGCATAGTGGGTATTAAATATGGTTTTTATCTGTACTGGTTGTATCGAAATTGGCTTTTCTCGTGTCCCTTGTCTGATAAAACCCATGTTACTTCCAGTGTCTATTAAAAATTTTAGGTTTTCCCTGTTTAGACTAGAAATGCTTATATATAGAAGAAGGCTCGAGTTAAAATTATTGATGTCAACGTATCCTACTGATTTTCCGAGGCTGGTAAATGAAAATTTTCCTCATCTATTTTACCATTATATTCTGCATTCAATGCAGGTGGTTACCTTCCCTTCTAAATTGGGAAGTCGTCCCGTATATGTTTAGGACTTCATTAACTTGACCAATTATTTTGTTACGCATGGCGCGTAAAATTATCCTAGCATAATAACGGTCTACCGGCGGCATAAAATCATCATCACTTCAGAGTGTGTGAGCTTAAGTGAGAGACGTGTTTTCAAAGCGATCTGTAATTCATCAGTTTTTTCCACAGTTTAATATTTTCAAATATCCCCAAGTGTCTAAAAACAATTAATAAGACAGTGACTTTTTAAAAATTTCCAATAAAGTGAAACAAAGACCATATCATTACAGTCTATTCTTCCTTTTTCACCTTGAAATTTTATCTTTAATTTGATTTCTATTAATCCCCTGAATATGAATGTGTGTGGCCACTGTAGCGATAAACTCCCATTCGATGGCGATTTTGCGGTGTGTACGATGTGCACACGCAAGCTTTACTTTGAGTGCACCACAATCTCCGAAAGAACTTGGAGAAACATGGGGATTGGGAGGAAAGAAGTGTGGAAGTGTCAGTTTTGCAGAAACTCTGGAGATGTCCAAGGTTCTACGGCTAACAGCAATGTTGGAGCGTCCGTGTCACTACAACAAGCACAAGATGTACAAGCATCGAAGAGAGTACGGCCACCTAACAGTCCAGAGTCTGGCCCAGACAACACACAAAGAGACGGTGACAACAACAATTCAGTGGTTCTTACTGAAATTCGCCTTTTGCGAGATCAAATGAAAGAAATAACTGCAAGCTGCGATTTTCTAGGTGCAAAGTATGATGAAATAAATGCAAACCTTGTAAAAAACAACAACATCATGGAAAACTTTACCAAAGAAATAAACGAACTAAAAGAAAACAATAAAATCAAAGATGAGATCATAGAAAACATGCAATCACAAATAAATAATATGGAACAACAAATGCTCAAAAACAACATCGACATCAAAAATATACCGCCTACTGCACAAGAAAATTTAGTAGAAATTGTGAAAGGAATAGGCTAAGTTATTGGTCGCGAAATAAATGACAATGATATCACTGACATTTACAGAACAAAAACTAACAACCCTGAAAAATCAATTATAATTGCTTCGTTTTCTTCAACCGCATGCAAAACCAAATTCGTTAAACAAGCTCGCGCAACTCGTCCCATCAGACTGTGTGCAGTAATGCAAGCTACCAACAAAGTCTTAAGCACTGGTGCACCTTCAGCCGCATCATCTCTGGCCGATAATACGATATATGTAAACAACCAGTTGACAAAGCTTAATAGACAGCTGTTATGGATGGCAAAGGAAAAAGCAAAACAAGAAAACTGGAGATTTGTGTGGGAGAGTGCGGGGAAAATAATGGCACTTAGGGATGAGAGCACAGAATACATAATGATAACCACCGCTAATGACGTGAAGAAAATCACACGCACATAATTATTGTGTGTGTGGGAAAATGAGTACGCGAAAACGATTTATCTAAAATGGATGATACAAATGAAAACGAAAATGAATTAGGCTTTAGCGTCGTAAATGCAAGTGAATTTAAATATAATAATTGCGCTTTCCTATGTTTTAAGATCAGGTCATTGCGTTTGCATTGGAGTAACTTTTGCTTAAGTATAAGTCGCTTTTTAAGTGCACCAAAAATAATTATTCTTGTCGAAACAAACATAGAAGATGAGGAGAAGGATTTTTATAAAATAGATGATTTCGAGCCTGAATTTCCTAACAGAAACCAAAAGAGAGGTGGAGGAATTGTGATGTTTATCAGGAAAAATTTAGGACACAAAAGAATACCCTCAGAAACTAGATCATACGAAAATATAAAAATTTGCTTTACAGAAGGTAAAAGTACGACGTACGTTGTTGGAGTTTATAGACCACCAGGCTTTAGTAAAAAAACATTTATTGAGGAACTTCCAATTAATTTAGGACAAATTGGTAGAAATGATGAAATGATTGTGATGGGGGATATGAACATTATTGTCCGTGACTCAAAATCAAATTTCGTCAAAGATTATTTGGAGATGTTAGCATCACTAAGACTGCTAAATGTGATAAATCAATATACCAGAGTAGATCCTAGTAACGGCATAAAATCAGTAATTGATCACATACTTGTAAGCAGAGCCGACAAAAAAACTAATTCTGCTGTGATTGAGAGTGGTATCACCGATCACTACCCAACTCTATACACAATGGAGTCGCTAACAAGATCGGATAACATAAGAGACAGGACATCGTTTATATGTGATGCGAGAGTTAACGAGCTTATAGTTGAAGTAAACTGGATTGATTTCATCAATAAAGAAGATGCTGATACACTATACAATAAGTTAGCCTGCAAACTAAATGAATTCTACAAAAATGCAAACGTCACAAGAACAACACAGAAGAAAAGAAAAAACAGCCCCTGGATAACCGCTAATCTTATAGCTGAATGCAAAAAAAGGGATGAGATGTACCGTAGGTGGAAAAATAATAGAGGTAACATAAGCTATGAATTGGAGTATAAAAGTTTCCGGAATAAAACTAACAAAATGATAGCAGCTCAAAAATCCAACTTTTATAAAAACAAATTTATGGAGTTTAAGACAAATCCTCGAAAAACATGGGGATTAATCAATGAAATATAAGGAAGGAAAAAGTCGAATATTGATGAAACCCTGATTAGAAATTTTTCTACTGATATAACGGTGCTATCCAACGAATGTGCACAACTTTTCTCAACACAAACGTCACATATTATTCATAAGTGTAGATTTACTACATCAAATCATATAAATACACATTTGGGAAACTCTATCTTTGCTGAAGCAACAGATACACAGGAGATGCGAAAAATAATAAGTTTTCTTGGAGAAAATAAATCGCCCGGAATTGATGGCATTAGAGCAATTGATATCAAAAGACACTCGGGCATCTTTGCACCTATTCTGTCTAAACTTACCAACCTCAGCCTGACCCAGGGAAAAATTCCCTCAACTCTAAAAACTGCCATTGTTCGGCCGATATATAAGGGTGGTGTTAAAAATCAGCTAGGCAACTAAAGGCCAATATCGATACTTGCAGTTGTAGAAAAGTGCTTGGAAGGCGTTGTTTCGAGAAGGCTACAAAGTTTTATTGACAAAAACTCACTGATACATAAAAGTCAATATGGATTCCAAAAAAACAAAAATACAGGGAAACTGCTAGGTGAATTCGCTAACTGTGTGAATGAAAGCTTAAATAAATGCCATCATGTTCTAGTACTGTTCATGGACTTCAGTAAAGCTTTCGATACACTAAACCATGATAGCTAAGTAGAAGCGCTACGGCGGATTGGCATTAGAGGTGTAATGGCTGATTGGCTTAGCGATTACCTGCACAACAGGTGGTTCAGTGTAAAGATCAAGGGAGTAATAAGCGACAAAAAGGAAGTGAAGTATGGAGTTCCACAGGGATCAAAACTGGGCCCCCTTCTTTTCATCCTTTACACCAACGAGCTTCTTCGGGGTTTTAAGGACAGCATCCCTTTTCATTGCTGATGATACGGCGATTGTGGTCTCACACAGGTGTCTGGATACGGGGATAAGGATACTACAAAAAGAATTCAATGCTGCAATAAAATGGTGTCACGATAATGGATTGGTCATCAATGCTTCCAAAACTAAAATGATACACATTCGAAGTTCACAATTTAAGCCTATGCAGAGTAGAATATATCTTAACAATGATGCCTGTCCTAACACCGCGAATGAGACTATTGAATTGGTAGAAAGTCACAAATATCTCGGAGTAATTATTGACTGCCACTTGATATGGGACAAACACGTCGATAAACTACGCATGGAGCTAAAGAAAGCATTATATGCATTATCTCATTTGCGATATCATGCCAAAGAACCTGTCCTAAGGCAAGCTTATTTTGCATTAGTGGAATCAAAACTAAGATATGGCATTCTTGCTTGGGGAAACGCAGCTGCAACACACATTCAAAAGTTTCAGAGACTTCAAAACGCAGCACTTAAACAAGTTAAAAACAATAATCAACGAAGTCATAGCAACGACTTTAAAGTTCTTCGAGTAGACCACATTTTCAAGATGACATTAATTCTGGAGTACTACGATGATGGGCGCTTCATTCGACCAGTAGATCATCTAATAAACACCAGACGACGGGCCCAGGGTATGCTTCAAGTACCTAGAAACCACAACAATTATGGTAGACGACAACTTTAATACAGCGTTCCTTCAATAATTAATGAATTACCTAGAGATCTAGTAAATATTGAAAATTTTAAAACTAGGAAAAAACAAATAAAAAGCTTCTTTTTGAATTCTTAAAATTAAAAATAAATTAAAGCTAAAGTTTTCTTAAACGAAACACAAACGTAAAGTAAACACACATTTTAAATAAAAAAATAAAAATGCACTTAAGCTTACTGTAACTTTTTTAAATGTAAAAACACAATCTCCTGCAGAAAAGGCAAGGCTTCGCAGGTACTTATAAAAATTGTTAAGACTTTTCATGAATAAACACCTTCAAAATCAAAAAAAAAAAAAAAAAAAAGTAATCGCGAATTGCCATCAAAATTAGAAATGTCCTTAACTGCATCAGGTATCCTTAGCATGTTAAAGCATCCGAGGAAATTTGACTGTATCATTGTTTTTTCGTTCCACGAGCGATTTATGATTTTATTAATTTTGTCCTTGCTTTGTAGGAGCTCGAGAGCAATTTCACTAAAACTGTTTTGTTGAAACTAAGAAAGGTTGCTTCCAAAATTTTTATTTTTCTCCAGCTTGGAGAATAAAGGGATCTGAATCTTATTGAAAGTTGCACTTTATATATTTTTTTTTATTGGGGGCATAAGGGTTACCGAAAGCTAAGATCGAACTAGACTAACCACACCTGACAGCCTGTCTCCTTAAGGTAGAGTGGGCACCCAGATAAACCGTCGAAAATGCTCCAAATAGTAATCTGCTGAGTAGTCCAGTGTATTGGCGGTATTGCACCGCGTTGTATTCTGATGATGGCTCTGATATTCGGTCGATGATATACCACGTGCTTTCTTTGTGAAGAACTGCGATAAGTCGTCGAAGTTCCTCTAATTGGTTTTGCTTAACTTTCGGTCAGGTTCTTGGATGCAGATTTTCTTTTATTTAATCTTGCACCGCAAAAGACTGCACCAGTTATAGTTCTTAATAGATTCCTTTATTAGTTAATATAATTATTTATTTTGTTTCTTGGATTTAAGGTTTTACAATTAGTTAAGATGTACAGTTTGTGTTGTATAGCTGATAGTTCAACTGTCCACTTCGACTTCCCATCTTCAAGTGTGTCATCAAGCCAGGTAAGATGCCGCTGTAGACGAAGCTCTCTCCATGTGCGTGGGTTGTTGTAGAGTGTAGAATCCAATCTTGTATACTATATACATAAGGTACAGTTTTGTATGCTGGCTGAGCACCGATCGAGGCATGTGCGATCGCATAAAGTTCTCTTCATAATGTGTACATATTAGAGTGGATTGTATTATGTAACTCTTCCCGCTTTAGATTGAGCTCAATAGTTGGAGCTAAGGTACCTGGAGCATGTTATCTTCCTAATACATAGAACTTATCGTGTTATGTAACTCCCGCACGCTTTTCTAACACACGTGCTTTCGAAAGTTTTTTGACCTTTTTCCACAATCTCTGGCACTCCGTGTCACGCACTCAACAATGTTTTTCTTGTGGGATTTAGCGATCCACACAAGAAACGTCCGGCACTTTGATATGGGATTTATCGATCCACAAATTATTGTTTTTAATTGGGGATTAAGCGATCCGCGCAATTAATTTTTACCGGACGAGTCCCCAATCATAGGATTCCGAGTTCAATAATAACACAGAATTACTCATTTAAGTTTATTAAAGATTTATAATTTATTCTTGTGATAACGAAACGTGAATAAAGAAACGGAGCGACCGGCCAGCACAATGGTTTGACTTATTCTATACTCTACTTTACTTCGCTGGATTTTCAAAGGGAACGGTTGGCTATGGCTCGTGTGTGTCTGTGTGTGTGTATATTCGTCGTGTCGTCAGTCTCCCCGTTGTGTGTCTTTCGTTCGTCCCGTTGTGCAAATGGTTTGCTTTCGTGACATAGGCACTGCTCGGCTGGATGTTCTTTCGTGTTCTTCTTTTGCTGTGCTTCGCTTGGTATTTGTCTCGTGTGGGGAACGGACGATTCTACCGTTTGATCGTTCGGTCTGCCTACGGGGTATGCGTCTGTTACGTAGCTATGGGCTGTGCGTGTTCGCTATATACTTGGGTCTATGTGCTTTTGCTCTTTGTGCTTGTCGTTCCGTAGGGTGCCGTCGCTTAGGTTTGACTACCTATCCCACATAGATTAGGGTTGCAACTAACACTGATTTAAAAACTGATATCTGCTTTCAGTCGAAGCTAAGCTTTCCTTGTGAGTGATTACCGGCCGTCGAAGCTCCTTTACTAGTGCCCCAGCTTGGCTTACAGGATAACTCATTATCACTCCTTCCATATTTCGTGAATAAGACCCCGAGAAACTTGAACTTCTCTACCTGTTTTAATGGGACTCGGGAGTTTGGGGCACAACCATCACTTCCTAGCCTACCCACAGATATCCGCGAACCCATCCAGAGTTCGCTGAAGTTTCTCCTCGGGCGAGCCAGGATAGCTAAATCATCTGCGAAAAGCAGATGGCTTATGATGCCTGATGCCTGTCATTTCGAAGGATTCTTCACCAAGACTGCGCTTCATCATCCAGTCTATATATTATATGCTATTAAAAGGAGAGGCGATAGAACACAGAACACAGCCCTGGCGAAGTCCATTTATCAGAACACAGGTTCTGCAGTACCAATGCAAAGACTGAATGGCTCTCAGAAGAGGCCCGCTCGGTGCATAGTCCTGCAAAACCCTTCAGAGTTTATCCCGAGGAACCCGTTCATGGACCTTTTCGAAATCTACAAAACACACATAGACCGGTTTGGCGTATTCTCAGGCCTTCTCAAGAGCTCGTCGGTTGTGCCCCTGCCAGGCTGAAAGTCGCATTGTTCTTCCCACAACAAAGGCTTGATAACAGCTCTGGAACAAGCTTCAAACACCTTCGCGAATACTTTTCCCGGAACACTTAAGCGAGATATACCCCTATAGTTAGAGCAGCTCCCTTGTCCCCTTTTTTGAAAATGGGCACTTTTGTTCCTGTTTGCCAATCGCTAAGTGCTTTCCCGCTATCCCGGGCCACCTTAACGACACGTGTTAACCATTTAACATAAAATTTTCTCAATGAAGATGGTAGTTGTTTGGTCGTGGGCATGGACATGGCTTCTGCCGAGCTCGATGTCTAGGTACAATCTGCATGTTGGCAGGATTCACTTCCGTTTCAATGCCAAACAGCGCTTATAGTGTAAGTAACCCTGAGTATACATGCACAATGTTAACTCACATCAACCTACAGCACTGCAAGGCCTCTACCGCTCTTCTGATTAGCGGGCTTGCGGAATGTAGTACAAAAACATGCACAACATCCATCCAAGAACCATGGGTGTGGAAAGGTAACATCTGTGGTCTTGGTGGATTGAGTGCTTCACACGACATTGTTTACGATAAGAAGTCCGAAAGAACTAGGACTTGTCTTATCGCATCGAAATCCTTAGAGGCCATCACGATCGAAAGGTTTTGTGCCCAAAATCTGGTTCCTCTATTCCCTGCCTCTATTCCCTGCCATGCAAACGGCAAATGGGAAATCTTTGTTGTTGCCTCGGCCTATTTCCCCTATAACTCTTTTACTCCTCCTCCACCAAGGGCAGTTGTTGAGCTTGTAGATTACTGTGAATTGATATTAATGCTCAGAATATTGTCTGGGGCAGCAGCAAATGTAACGCAAGAGGAGATCGTCTTTTGGAATTCATCTTATCGTCTGACATGACCATCAATTATTTGGGGCATTGACCGACTTTTGTTACCGCCAGGAGACAGCCATAAGGTAATTGACCTTATCCTGTCCAACAAGTTTTCAAGGACTATCGCAAAATGGGGAGTATCGCCAGCACCCTGCCAGATCACAGATACATTGAATTTCAAATCAATTGCGAAGTTCTACCTTTGCAAGAGAGGAGAAATCCGAGAAAAACGAGTTGGTCACAGTTTAGAGAGGAACTTGGCCACTCCGTTCAAGTTCCACTCAAACTGAGTTCACGACAAGGAATAGAGATGTCTGCTCAAAATCTGAACAGCATGCTTTCCCGCTGTTTTGAACTCGCGTGCCCAGTTACGAAAAACCTCCGTAGAAAATCGGTACCTTGGTGGAGACCAGGAAGCTCCTGAATCAGTACTTAAAAACCAATTCAGCATAAGACTGGAATCTATATCGATCGAGGAAAAAGGATTTTAAGAGATTTATTCGCAAGTCGAAAATTTACTCTCATAAATAATTTTCTGAGGAGATCGAATCTCTGATTGAAACTAGTAGGCTTGTGAAAGTTCTTCAGAGGAACAGACCAAGCAGACTCGCTTCAATACTCAAATCTGATGGCACCTACACTGAGACCAAGGCGGAGACCTTCAGCCTTCTTGAGACCCACTTCCCGGGAAATTAGATCACCACGTGCTCTTCAGTGGTACCGGCAACGGTGGCCACTGCAGAACCAGCGAGCACAACGCGGCGTATCTGGTAAATTGCATCTAGCGTGGTGACTGATGATGATATCAAATATGCTATGGCATCTTTTGAGAGTTTAAAGTCACCTGGTCCAGATGGAATCTACCCAGTTATTCCGAGGCAAGGTTTAGGTCAGCTGTTGCCCACGTTGAAAAGAATTTTCACTGCGAGCCTTGCCTTGGCTTACATACACACCCTTTGGCGTATGGTTAAAGTCATTTTCATACCAAAACCTGGTAAGTCAGACTATAGCCTAGCCAAAAGTTTCAGACACATAAGTCTGTCTTTCTTCCTGCTGAAAAGCTTAGAGAGACTGGTTGAGCTGCGCGTGTGCAAGGTTGCTCTTTCTGAGATGCAACACACTTATCAGCGCGGAAAGTCCTGCGAAACTGCGCTTCAAAACCTTGTTGGTAGGATTGAATGTGCTCTTGATGTTTTCGTCGATATTGATCCGCAGAGATCCCTAGACTTGGTCGATGATTGGGGCACTAGGAATTGGCTTTCAGTGAATCCTCTTAAAACTACGGTTGTTCTCTTAACTAGAAGGAGGAATGTCACTGGTCTGACTCAACTCGTGCTTAAAAGTGTCACTAACCCGATATCCGACGAAGTCAAATATTTGAGAGTAATCCTTGATAGAAAACTTCTTTGGTCCAAGTATGTTGAATCCAAAACCGAAAAAGCATTGTCCATCTTCTGGCAGTGCAGAGGCGCTTTTGGCAAGATGTGGGGCTTATCTCCGAAAAGGGTCCTCTGTATCTATACGGCCATGGTTAGACCACTTCACTCATACGCATCGGTTGTTTGTGGAACAGGCTTTCGCGGAAACGTGTTACCGCGTCTTTTGCCAAACTCCAAAGAACGGCTTATCTTGGCTGCACTGGGGCCTTCCCTACCACGCCAGGCTCTGCTCTAGATGCTTTGATGAACCTCCCGCCCCTTGACATATTTATCATGGGGTGTATGCTCAAAACCATCTTTCGCTTAAAGAGAGGCGGTTTTTGGTACCACACGCATTGGAATTTTGAAGAACTTGTTCGAGAATTGTCTTGCGACCCCTGTCTTATGGACATGCCCTCTGACGCAATGACCCCAGGAATCCTTTTGCGACAAAACTCCCAATTGAAGCACGTTCCATATTAAAGTAAGGCATCTGCATGGTAGTACTATAGACCAATAGTTGCGCCTGAGTGCTCCATCGGATAGTAGTAATCTAACGACAAAAAAAGCTCTCGCCGAAATTTTACTTAGCCTGTTCCCTGGCTCTTCTGACCGCCATATAGGAAGTTCTTCGCACTTCAATGTACCGAGCTCGAGCAAAGTTCCTTTATGGATTTGTCACAATATAGAATCTCTTCTTCTCTATGCTGGCTTCTTAAACACCAGGAGTCTTACACCACACAGTTCTTTTCTCACCACAAGCAGCTACACTAAGAAGCTTCACTCCACAAACATTTCTTGCAGAGGCAATGACTGCCGATGAAAACAGCTGTCATTCTGCCTTTACATTTAAAAGGTCATTTGGAATTTGTTGAAGTGCCCTGCAAATCACTCCTTGTTATCAGACTCAGCATCCCATAACCTTTCCTACCGTATGCGGGTTACCAGTCTGGGTTTTCGCCTGGGCGGCAAAAGAATACTTCCGGTTAAGCGAAACTTGCTGAGGTACGGGTAATGAGTTAAGGGGATAAGGTGTCAAGCCATGAACTCAGGCCAATAACAATACAGTTAAACAGTCGAATTTGTCGTAACTCCCTTGTAAAAAAAATTTTCGATGTTATATGATGAATGGCACAGAGCCGGGAAAGTGCCACCTTCCTTTGGGTGCTAAGGGTTGCCCCTTTTTCACTTGTTTTCTTTGGATTTTTTGAATGCATTTTTTAACCGTATATTGACTTTCCATAAACCTGTTTTTCAATATCTCTGTCTTTTTCATCTCTTTTTAGACCGTTTACATTCAGATGATAACAAAAAATAATCGGAAGCGTCGCACAAAGCGAAACACATCCATGAACTGCTCGGAGAGCGACAATGAAGAACGCTGTTGTCGTTATCCACTTGTGGTGAACTTTGTTGAGTTCGATTGGACCTGGGTTGTGGCACCAACACATTTCAATGCCTACTTCTGTAACGGAGAGTGTAAGCTGGGTTTTTTGGAAAAATATCCACACACACATTTGATGCAGCTGAGCACAGCGCCGCAGCCTTGCTGCTCACCAACCAAAATGAGCCCGTTGCAACTGTTATATTTCAATACTGAAAATATCCTTGTGATGAGCACAATACCTAATATGGCTGTGGATAAATGCAGTTGTTCATAGCTCATTGACATTATGCTGTTGTTGTTATTTTTGTATGATAAGTCTCTCTTTATAAAATAGAAATATAGTGATTGGATGATGTTATATTTACATATTTATAACAGTCTTGTAAATATCAAATTGTGTGACCATATAGTGAATAGGGAGTGGTAAATTATCTTGCAAACATACTAAATATATAAACATACAAATTGCATCACATTTGTTTAATATCTTTGAATAATTATATCTTTTTGTTTTACTATTAGCGACACTAGATTAATAGTGATCATTAAATGAATTCAAGAGAGATGTTACAACAAGAATAAGGTTGGAAAGCTTTACCGGAGGGTCAAAAGGTCCTGCGAAAGGTATAAATCTCGAACCGATGCCTGTAAAGACCATCAAGGGAACATCTCAGTGGAATCGTAGTCGGTGCTGAGGATTTGGAAAAATCATTTCTGCAGACTGTATACCGGTGAAGACGAACCAAACGCCGCTGTCATGCAAAACGAACAGTTCAACCTGGGCAAAGTCGTTACCTACAAAGCATACGAACGATACTGCCTACCCGACCTGGGTGAAGTGAAAGCAGCTGTGTCGAAGCTTTAATGCAACAAAGCAGCCGGGCAGACTGCCTATCTACCAAACGTTGTAAATCCGCTGGCGAAGAGCAGGTTGGGAGCATGCAATGAGCTGGTTGGGAGCATGCACCAACTCATCTGTTAGATATGGTCGGAAGAAAGCATGCCCGATGAATGGAACCTCAGCATTGTTTTCCCAGTCCGCAAGAAAGTAGACCCTCTGAACTGTGCCAAATAGAGAGGAAACAGTCTTCTTAACATCGCATAAGAGATCTTTTCTGCTGTTCGCCTGAAGCCATTTATCAACAATCTGATATGCACATATCAGTGTGGGCTTACGCCAGGAAAGTCCACCATCGATCAAATATACACGCTGCGACAGATCTTGGAGAAAACTCAAGAATCCCAAATCCATACCCACCACATTTTCACCGATTTCAAGAACGCGTATGACAGTATCTATAGAGACGAGCTATATAACGCAATATATAGTTTTGGCATCCCTACCAAACTCGTCAGTCTATTCAGGATGGCAATGAAAAGTCACGCTATTTCGTCAACGGTAAAGACCTCACCGGGCTCTTTGATGTCAAAAAGGCTTTAGACAAGGCGACGTGCTGTCATGTGACTTCTTAAACATCATACTTGAGAGAATTGTGCAGAACTCCCGCTCCAACACCAGAGACGTAATCTTTCAAAAGTCCGTTGAACTCGCATACGCAGACGACGTTGAAATAAATGGAAAAACAAAGCGTGATGTAAACGAAGCCTTCGTGAGTATCGGCATGGAAGCGGTGAATATGGGCTTAGCAGTCAAGGGGGGCAAAACAAAGTATATGCTATCTTCAAGAAAAGACACCCACGCCACGACCGACGTCTTGGACAAAACATTACTATCGGCAGGGGACCTCAGCCATCAAAACTGGAGACGGCTAGCTGGAGACAAAGCTGGCTGGCGAAGCATGCTGGGCTGAGGCTCAGGTCCACCCCGGACTGTAGAGCCACCTTAAGTAAATAAGTATAAGTATGAAGTATACTTACCTCATTATACGTATTTGTGCATGTTAATAATTGGGTTTTGCATGCATAAGTGTTAATTGGGTTTTAAGACTAGTTTTTGTTTCCGTACAAATTAGGAAACTATACTTTCTCCATTTAAAATGTGTAGTACAGGAAAGATAGACTGTATGTATCTACCTCTTACTGCAAAGAAGCTTGTAGTACACATTCAGCGACATCTATCAAAACTAACTGCATCAAATAATTCCAAACTACCCAATGCAGAAACCTATGGTATCGATCGGATACAGGATCGGCACAAACCGATCATTGTTTATATTAGCAGCTTATGAGAACTGCTATAATTACAACACAAAACTAAAGCTAAACAAAACCAAGATTCCCACTTTTGCTGTTATAATGCAGCCAATGTACAAACCGACTCCATTTCATATTAGCAGTTTATGAGAACTGCTCACAACACTAAAACGAAACAGAACCACGATTCACACTTTTGCTGTTATAATGCAGCCGATGCACAAACAGATTCCCAAGCTTCACAGCTTTGCGTGAATATGCACCCGATGCACAAACGAAACTACTATAATTTTATAGCACTCCAACTGATCTTCCCACAGCAAAAAGAAACATTTTTGATAACTTTTGTGCTAAAATTGTTTTGAATTCATTTTTTAAAACGAAAAGTCAAAAAATAAACATTCAAAGTCTAAGTACATAAAATGGCAGTGTCGTTGAGCCAAGTCGGTACGGATGTAGGCCCACCCCAATAATCTTTTTAAGAACAACAGTGGCACCTACGGAACATACGAACATCTTTATTTGGTGTCGTTCATCGTCATTCATCTCCATTTCATGTGGTTGACACTTCTCCCTTTCTTTTTTACGACCGTCATTCGTATCGAAGCCGGCGCCAAGGGAGAAAGCAGCGCAACCACGGTAAGAATAATTCTATTTGTACTTTATTGCAAGACGAAAAATTTGTATTTCCCTGCAGAAATAAATATACATATACCTATACGTTGTATTCGCTACACTGCCGTAGTTAACGTTCGTTTTGCGTATCATTTATTGTTATTCCTTTGTTTCGATACAGACAGCAAGTTTGAGTAACTGGAGGGTATCAAACTGTCCCAGCTTTCCTGACCACCGTATTTGGGGATTCTACGCCGCAACCGCTGCAAGGAAGCATGGAAAGCTCCGCAACCCAAGGAATACCAGGATGAGTTCTACAACAAGGTAAGAAGCCATAAATTTAAAAGCCTTTCGAATAGTGTCACCCACATCGATAAAGGCTTAGAAGAATTAACCTCTACTTTTATTAAAGCTTTTTTGGATCAAAAGCCCTAAAAAACTTCGGAGACAAACCAAAAGTCTGGCTAAGATATGTGGATGATACCTTCTGCGTACTGAAGGTACTGTATTGCATTCTTGATGTTAAGGTCTTAAGAAAACCCGACGGAACATTGGGACACACAATCTTTCGCAAAATCACACACAAACAGATACTTACATGCTAGTTCACACCACCACCCGGCAAATTTAAGATCTGTTGTTTCGACCCTAGTTCAGCGCACCCACAAACTTTGTGACAAAGACCATCTTCCAGCTAAACTTAAATTAGTTAACAACGTTCTTAAGCAAATGGTTATTCCGTAAAGCAAAGAAAATGGAAACCAGATTTGCCAAAAGAAAAGGACAACAGCGATTTAGAGAAATAAGTCTTTTTGCCTTACGTCAAAGGTGTAACAGACAGAGTCGGAAAAGTGCTAAGGAAATATGGTGTAAAATCCATATTCTTACCACCAAAAAAGGTCAGCGCCTACCTCATATCACCAAAGGACCACTTTCCACTCCAAATACCGGGCGTCTATGCTGTCCCTTGTTGCTGTGGGTCTTTTTATGTGGGGCAAACACGGAGAAGCATTGCAACCCGCTTAAAAGAACACATAAGTGCGGTTACAAAGAAACAGAGGGAAAAATCAGCTATATGTGAGCGTATCTTGGATAAGCTGGAACAACACTCTGATCCATTTTGATCATCAAAATTTTAATCGCGATGATAGTTTCAAACTCTCTCGCACCTGGGATCCACACTCCCAGCTGTGGTCAAAACACCTTGCGATGTAGTGAGCACGGTTTGCTCACAAGTACACGCACCTCAACAACAACAGGAGGATGAGCTAGAACCGTCGACGTCGACGCACCGTTACAACCTGCAGAGCCAATCTCAATTGTAACGCAATCACAGCAGTTTCCCGGTGACCATGCTCAATGTTATTCGAAGCGAAACGTTCGGGGTGAGCTCATAATTGTTCTCATAAAAATTAAAAACGCGGCTTATCCGAAAATTATTGAAAATGTTATCAAACAACCGCGAAAGCCTTAAAAGTTACATTTTATTAAAGCTTCTGAACAAACGTACACCAAAAGTCGTAGTAAACCAGGTTTTAACAATAATTTGTGGCCTTTTAGACTAAACGAGCTAAGAAAAATAGCCAAACAAAAATTCTGCAGAGCCAAAAGTTCCAATGCAGAGATTGATTGGGAAGCTTAAAAGGCTAGTCTAGAGAATTTAAAAATAAGAAATCCGAACGGCTAAGGGAATAGCTTGGAAGAAACTCTGTAGTAATATAGAAAACATTAACGGTGCAGCAAGACTGAGGAATGTCCAAAGAGCCGACAGACGAACGGACATCGCTTAATCGATTCTCATGTATGTTCCATTCATATCTCTAAAAGGTTTTAGGAGTCCACGGTGATTCTTTCACTGCGTTACAAACTATACATCAAATTAATATACCCTGGGTAGGATTCAAAAATGCGTCAGATCGAAGTTATTTAATAAATAAAACTGAAAAATTTTTTTGTTCGAACCGCAACGATAACTATATCCTTCACTTACTGCGTCATCTCGTCATCAGTTTCCAAGCAAAACATCAATTTTTGTGTAAGCAAACGGTTTTTTTACATGCGTGCGAAGTGACAGTTCCATCCCATGATGTCAAATTTACAGTTAGGTCTGTCAAACAAATGTCATAATCATAACAAATGCGTGTCATAATCTTTATTCTTAATATTCTTTCATTCATGATACCATTGGATAGGTCTTGTATCGTAGATTCATGGTTTGCATGGACACAAAAATGCGTCAATATCAAAGGGAACAATGGGGAATGGTTCTGCAACTCGCTACTGGTACCAAACAGATCAACGTACCATTTTTGTCTCAGGTTTTGTATGAGCGGAGACACCAGTCCATACATATTATGTCAATGTGTATAGCCGCTGACATAACACATATACGCTGGTGTGCAAAATAATAGGTGTATTTTTGGTTTGTGAATAATAGGTAAGAAGACAACTGCTGCCGGCAGATTGACTTCGCAGCAACCATCTCCTGATTGTTGATGGTCTGACATATATATGTGGACTGCTAGCTGTCTGTGTCTCCGCTTTTACGCAACCAGTGACAAAAATGGTTTTTTTGGAAACACTTTTGACAAAAGTGTTTCCAAATTTGACCCCGGGTACCACACATCGCGAGTTTCAACGTGCTGGAATAGGACCTTGCGCGTGGACACCAACTAGCAGTCCAATAGCACAGTTCAGCTTAGACATAGGTAGTTCAGTACAGTAAGGAACTTTTCTTATAGTTAGCTCGGACACGCTCATGGCATTCCAAAAGCATGTCAGTGGCTTATGGATTTACTAATTAAAGATTTTTTTATAGGCTAGATTATAGAAGAAAGGTGGTGGGCACAAATTACTGAATAACTAGATCTTCAGCTTCCGACACGAAAAAGCTTTGCCTACAAGCTGAAATAAAGGAATCTACCCATCTGCCGACATTTGTTTACAAATGTGAGTAGATACGTCTTTTCCATGCAATTTCGTTTTGGAGCTTTTACATCAGCTGATCGCGTAAGGTAAATTGTTGTTGATCTTCGTACACGTATTCACCGAAACGGAAATTTAAAGCTTTATAAAAGTTTAAAAGGCTTTACAAAAAACGTAAACAAATGGGTGTTGGAGGGTAAGCGGGACGCGAGTTGAATATCTAGTTATTCAGTAATTTATGGTGGATGGTTAGGTTAGGTTGAAGTGGCTGTCGGATCCAAAGAAACCAACACACTTAGACCTATATAGGTCCATTGTGATACCACGCGGATCTGACTCTATTGCGTACTCGTTGAACCATTTCGAGCTATAAATGAAGCGTAAGAGACGTTTCGGGTCAGTCGTGCTGAGATCACTGAGATCATTATAGAAGAAAGCTCCAATGTGAAGATTTCGGTTCTTGGAAAGAGCGGGGCGTGTACAGAGAAGGTGGAGAGTGGTCTCTTCTTCCTCCTCATCCATGCAGCTCCTGCAAAAGTCGTTGGAATAGACACCAAGCCTTGTCGCGTGTTTGCCTATTAGACAGTGTCCTGTAATGACACCGATTGTAGCACTAATGTGCGATCTATTAAGAGCGATCAAACTCCTAGAGCGTTTAAGATCAAGCTTTGGCCAGATCTGTTTCGTCGCTAGACAGGTACTACCACTAGTCCATCTGAGATTTGTTCTTTCTATCATCCAGTTTAATCATGAGTTTACATGTCGAAATTGGAATGCCTACGGAACCTTTATCAGGCAAAATTGGGAGGGTAGTTCCAAGTTTGGCGAGTTCGTCAGCCTTGCAGTTACCTGGAATGTCACTATGTCCTGGCACCCTGCACAGGAGAATGTTGAACTGCTCCGACATCTCCTTTAGAGATTAATGGCAGTCTAAGGCTACCATTACCTAAGGCTACCAGGTGGGAAAGCTTAGTAACTATATGAATCGTTAGTATTATAGGAGTCATAGGTGATAGATGAGATAAGACATTAGCTGCTTAGCCCGGCTAACACCTAATTATCCAGAGTAACACCTATTTATCCGAAATACACTAGGTTAACATTGATGCAGGTATACTGGTAAGGGATCCATTTTTGAATAAAAGCATATTTGAGTTTATTGGTAGTGTAGGATGGTTATGGTATAATTGAGTGTTGAGGTTTTACCTTGGGTCTCGAGTTAAACCTAGAGACAACGGTATTGGGTAGCAATAGAATTAGGTATGCCATCGTCGAATCAAAAACTTATAAGCCTTATCTATAGGTTAATAGGTTTTTTATGAAAATCATGGGTTAACCTAGGACCTCTGGTTAAGCCTATTTACTATGGTGTTAAGTAGTGATTAGTCTACCGTAGTTAAAAGATTACAGGAATGACCTCATAGGGCATTCGAAATCTTAGCCTGCGTAGCTATTTTCATTTCCTGTTTTTTCTGTTACTATTCTCAATTTCAACCCAAGCAACACATAAACTATTAAAGATATCTGCTAAAGCAATTAGAACTCTTAGTGGAGTCTTATTTCACGATGGTTAATGCAATGCCATTGTACTTATTTCCATCTAAATGAAACCTTTTAATATGCATTATTTTCTATTCTAAAAAAAACTGCAAAATGTATTTAAAACTATTTTATGTAGAGCGAATTAGGAGATGACATCTGAAAATGACAGCCAAAAATGTCTTTGAGACGGTAGATGAAAAGAATTGACGATACCTTCTATTTGACCTCATTAATAATTTTAAGTACTTCTTACTTGATCCATGCTAACCTTAGAATATATGGTTTATGTAAGAGGTTAAGACCTGCATGTCTCTAAGTACTGTAAGGGATTGGCAGATTAACACCAGCGGCAACTCTCACTTGCATATGTCTATATACTAAGTTTGAATGTAAGTCATGTATAGGTTAAGCTAGCTTTAAGAAGAGTCATTCAATAAATCACACTCAAAGTGATCACCACAGTTCTTCTCATTATATTACAGTTTATGTACTCAATCTGTATGTCACTTGTCGCAGAGTAGTCTATACGTTTTATAGATGTACACTGCCATCATTTGATTCGCCATGTTTAATGAGAACGCCATTGGAAATGGCATTTGTGTATTGTTATGTGGCGACAAGAAATAAAACAACTCGCAGGAGTCCCTGAAGGCACCCGCTCGATTCACTAAATGAACATACCCAACTGTCATTCCAGTCATCTGACAGCAGCTGTCATATTCGAAGTTCGAATTTCGATTTCCCCTCCTTGGAATTCAGCGGAGGAGTACCAATGGAAAATTACCAAAGGGGGTATGGAACGTACTAGAAGGTGCTTAATTTTGTATAAATACACGGGTGGCAGGCTCGTACGAGACAGTTATATTTTAAACGTGGACTTGTGAAAATCGGTAATAAAGTAAAAAGTGATTGAGTTGAAATGAAGTGTTGAATTCTTAATAGTAAAGTTGAATAACAGTGTGATCTGAGTTTAAATAAGTTTGTTTGATAAATAAAGTGTTTCATTGTGTGATTATAAAAGTAAAATTGAGTTTTATTCGACGAACCCCAGGCCGAAAATATTACATTGGTGTCAGAAATTGGGGATAAAACTCATAATTGTGCGGGTAAATTCTACAGTGGAATTTTCCGGAACAGTGTTAGTGTGTCAAACAGTTTTAAGTGGAGATTTCTAGAAAAAGTGCGCGTAAATAGCGTCGGTGACTAAAACGATTTATTTGTGCAGTGGAATTTTCCAGAGATATCGTGTGTCTAAACAGTGTCGGTGACTCATACAAATTTGATTGTGGAATATTCCGGATACATTGAAGCTGATTGTGCGATAAAGCTATAATTAACTAAGTTATAAAAACGGTTTCAGTGATTTGTTTATTCGCGAGTGAATTTTCTGGAACAGATATAAGACATAAACAGATTGTGTTGTGAAAATTGTGTGAAGACAATTCAAAATGGGTCGAAAAATTGAACAATTGACGACAGCTGAGTTAAAAGCGGAATTGGGTAAAAGAAACCTCCAGACTTCGGGGCTCAAAAGGGAATTGTTGCTCCGACTCCAGGACGCTATTACCGAGGAAGGTGGACATCCAGACACGATGCTGTTCGAAGTTCAAGAAGAACAGCAACAAAGCACAGTAAGTACTGCCGATGAAATGCCCGCTTTCATGAAGTTGCTTCTGGACAAATTTGAGAAGCTGGAGAGCGGCCAAAAAGAACAAAAGAATGCTCTTGAAGACAAGTTCGACAAGCTAGATACTAAGTTCGATGAGCAGAAAAAAATTCTAGAAAGCAAACTCGATTCCCAGAATTCACTTTTTGAGGAAAAGTTCCAAACGATGGATCGAAAAATTGAAAGTGTGGAGGAACAGTTCACTGAAGTCAAATCGGAAGTAGAACAGCTGGCTAAGGAACTGGAGTTGGTTAAGAAACAGAAACTGCGAGAATGTTTGCCCGACAGTCCACGGCGTAAAGAAATGCAGCCTCCTGTTTTTGATGGTCAAACGTCATGGCCGATTTATAAGAGGCAATTTGAAGCTGCCGCAATGACGAACAACTGGGACAACGAAGAGAAGTCGATTGCTCTCACGCTTGCTCTCAGAGGAACAGCTGCCGAATTGCTGCAAACTATTCCTGAAGAAAAACAGAAGGATTATGATGCCATGGTGAAGGCCATCGAGATGAGGTTTGGCGACGACCACATGCAGCAAGTTTACCGGGTCCAGTTGCGCCGAAGAGTTCAGAGAAGGGGTGAGACGCTTCAGCAGTTGCAAGCCGACATCGAGCGATTAGCGAATTTGTCTTATCCCAACACCAGCAGGGAGATAATAAACGAGTTGGCAACCGATGCGTTTGCCAATGCCATTGCGGATGGAAAGCTACAAATGGCTGTAAGAATGGCAGGTAAGAAGACTCTCGCTGAAGCACTAGCATTCGCCCTGACAATGGAAGCTGCAGACCAAGCTTCGCAAGGTTGCCATCGCATAAGGGAAATGGCTGGTCTAGAGTGCTCATGTCAACGCATCGACATCGAAAGGCAAAACACGAACACCACTCGGGGACAAATGAGATGCTGGAACTGTAACAAACTGGGACACCTGCAGCGACAGTGCCGAGCCTCAGTTAGACAAGCGGGTTGCCCACATTGCGCTAGAAGGAGACAGAATGAAGAAGCATCTGGCAGGATGTCGGGGCAGAAGTTGGTTGATGGAATCGACGCCCCCAGGACCATCATCCAAGTCTCGCAAACAAAACGCTGCAACAAGAGTCTGACAGTAGAGGCAATCATCGCCAACAGAAGATGCGTGGCCACTATTGACACAGGTGCCACGGCCTCCATCATCCGAAGAGACCTTGTTCAGACGTCATGGCTACATAACACCAGCTGCTACAGTCTGAAGACAGCTACAGGAGAAGCGGCGAAAGTATACGGGGAGGTGCAGCTACAGATACAACTAGAGGGACTGACCTTCTCACATGCATTCTTGGTAGCCGACATATGCGACGAATGCATCATTGGAGTGGACTTCATGAAGGCACACGAGGTAATTCTTGACCTTCGAATGCAGGTGCTAAGGTATCGAAGCATCGAGATCCCTATGGTATACGGAAACGACAACGCTGTGAATCTTCGAGCAATACTGGGAGGCGATGAAGTTCTGCGGCCCTCTTCAGAGACAGTTCTTTGGACACGTTTGGAGGGTGATCCTGGGAACCACCGATTCTATCTCATCGAGCCAGACAACAAAAGTGAATTTAAAAGTTACGTCGTGGGAAAAATTCTTGCAGAGCCCAGGGATAACATGGTGCCGGTAAGACTGATGAACCCAAATAAGCGCACCGTTAAGCTCAGAAAAGGAGAGGTGATCGGAAGATGTGTGCCCGTTGCAGCCATTTCGACAATAGCTGAGAGTGAGCCTGCAAGTCCTGTCTCTCCATCTAAATTGGCCGAGGTATGTAAGACTATACTCGGAGACTGTGAGCTAAATCAGGAGCAGCAAACCATAGCGGAAAATCTCATTGGCGAGTTTGCTGATATATTTGCCTCACAGGACGGAGACTATGGTCGAACACACTTAGTACAACACCGCATAGACACCGGAGATGCTAGACCAATCCGCCAACCTGCCAGACGACTTCCGTTGGCTAAACAGGACGAGGCCGCCGAGATGATATCGACCATGGAAAGAGAAGGTTTGATCGAAAGCTCGAAAAGTCCGTGGGCGTCGCCTGTTGTACTGGTGAAAAAGAAGGACGGCAGTACTCGATTCTGCGTGGATTACCGGAGGCTTAATGATGTCACAAAGAAGGACAGCTACCCTTTACCTCGAATAGATGACACATTGGACACACTCTCTGGAGCAAAATGGTTTTCCACTCTCGACCTGAAAAGTGGCTACTGGCAGGTACAGATCCATCCAGAAGACAAAGAGAAGACCGCTTTCACAACTGGCAATGGGCTTTGGCAGTTTACAGTAATGCCATTTGGTCTGTGTAACGCTCCGGCCACCTTTGAGCGTCTTATGGAACGTGTCTTACATGGTCTGACGTGGAAAACCTGTCTGGTATATTTGGATGACGTCATCGTTTTGGGAAAGACGTTTGCAGAACATCGAGACAACTTGAGGGAGGTCTTCTCACGACTTCGAGCAGCACACTTAAAGCTCAATCCAAAGAAGTGTGCGCTCTTCAGAGCAGAAGTAAAGTATCTGGGGCATGTGATATCGACGGATGGCGTGAAGACGGATCCAGAGAAAATCGAAGCTGTGAGAAGTTGGCCAGTTCCCAAGGACAAACACCAGCTAAGGAGCTTTCTCGGTCTTGCTACGTACTACAGGAGGTTCGTCAAAGATTTCGCCGGGATTGCAAAGTGTCTGCACCAGCTCACTGAGAAAGGAAGACAATTTAAATGGTCAGGTGAGTGCGAAAGAAGCTTTCAGCATCTGAAGCAGCGACTTTGCGAAGCACCGGTACTAGCTTACCCCATCCCCGGCAAGACATTTATTGTGGACGCAGACGCTAGCAATGTGGGTGTTGGCGCAGTATTGTCGCAGTTACACGATGGGCAGGAGAAAGTCGTAGCATACTTCAGCAAAGTGCTTACCCGACCAGAGAGAAATTATTGTGTTACCAGGCGAGAACTCCTTGCTTTAATACTGGCGACGAAACATTTCCAGAAGTACCTGAGTGGCCAGAAGTTCATCTTGCGTACCGACCACGCCGCGCTCAAATGGTTACTGCAGTTTAAAAATCCAGAGGGCCAAGTCGCAAGATGGATCGAGCGATTGCAGGCTTATGACTTCGAGATACAACATCGCAAAGGAAGACTGCACTGCAACGCGGACGCATTATCCCGGAGACCATGTGAGCCCAATTGTAAGCATTGCGTGCGACAGGAGGAAAAGAACGAATGTACTGTCCAGCGAGTAAGAGCCGAACCTGCAGAAGGCTGGAGTACTGAGGAACTTCGCAACGCACAACAAGAAGACCCTGACATTGAGCCAATCCTTGCATGGAAGGAATCTATGGAGAAACCGAGCGCAAGGGATATATCCGACAGAAGTCCCACATTAAAGGCATATTGGGCGCAGTGGGACTCTCTCCATGTACAAGATGGCGTTCTGCGAAGAAAATGGGAAATGCCGGATGGAAAATCCTTTAAGATGCAGCTTGTGGTTCCACGGTCGAAAGTCCAGGAGATTCTACGGGAAATGCACGATGGAGTGTCTGGTGGGCACTTGGGCATCAACAAAACCCTGGAAAAAGTACGGGAACGTTTTTATTGGCTGAGTGCAAGAAGCGACGTTGAGAGTTGGTGTCGGAAGTGTTCTACTTGTGCTGCTAGTAAGGGACCCAAAGTCAAAACCAGGGGTAAAATGCACCAGTACAATGTGGGAGCTCCCTTTGAAAGGATCGCCGTCGACATCGCAGGACCGTTTCCGGAAACTGAAAGCGGTAATCGTTACATCCTGGTTATTGCCGATTACTTCAGCAAGTGGTCCGAGGCATTTGCGATCCCAAATCAAGAAGCGAAAACCGTTGTCGATCAGATAGTGGACCACTGGGTGTGCAGGTTTGGAGTGCCAATGGAATTACATTCCGACCAGGGAAGAAACTTCGAGTCGAAGATATTCCAGGAAGTATGCGCAGCAATCGGACTACAGAAGACACGGACCACACCTCTTCACCCACAATCAGATGGAATGGTGGAACGCTTCAACAAGACACTAAAAGAACATCTGTCCAAAGTAGTGGACGAGAATCAACGGGATTGGGATCGGCGAATACCTTTATTCCTCATGGCCTATCGAAACGCTATTCACAGTACAACTGGGTACACTCCATCTGAAGTTTTATTTGGACGAACTGCCAGGCTACCCAGTGAGCTTAAATTCGGATTTCCCACTGAAGACCCAACATGCGAGGAGGACTACGTGGTTGACCTTAGAGAAAGGATTAATGACATCCACCAGAGAACCAGAAGCAATATAAAAGTTGCAAGCGACCGCATGAAGACGAGATACGATGCGCGAGCAACGGCACCCGAGTTCAACGAGGGAGATCTGGTATGGCTCTACAACCCACATCGTAAAAAGGGAAGATCGCCAAAGCTTCAGAAGGACTGGGAAGGTCCCTACCAAGTTGTAACGCGAATTAATGATGTCGTATTCCGAATCCAAAGGGGACCAAGAGCGAAGATGAAAGTTGTCCATGTTGATCGCCTACATCGCTACCACGGAAGCAATGATGACGTACTTGTTCGGGACGAACAAAACTAAGAGGGGGGCAATGTTATGTGGCGACAAGAAATAAAACAACTCGCAGGAGTCCCTGAAGGCACCCGCTCGATTCACTAAATGAACATACCCAACTGTCATTCCAGTCATCTGACAGCAGCTGTCATATTCGAAGTTCGAATTTCGATTTCCCCTCCTTGGAATTCAGCGGAGGAGTACCAATGGAAAATTACCAAAGGGGGTATGGAACGTACTAGAAGGTGCTTAATTTTGTATAAATACACGGGTGGCAGGCTCGTACGAGACAGTTATATTTTAAACGTGGACTTGTGAAAATCGGTAATAAAGTAAAAAGTGATTGAGTTGAAATGAAGTGTTGAATTCTTAATAGTAAAGTTGAATAACAGTGTGATCTGAGTTTAAATAAGTTTGTTTGATAAATAAAGTGTTTCATTGTGTGATTATAAAAGTAAAATTGAGTTTTATTCGACGAACCCCAGGCCGAAAATATTACAGTATATACGGTATCATATTGTTATATTTTTGCCTGGGTTTCATCGAATAAAACTCAATTTCACTTTTATAATTGCACAATGAAACATTTTATTTATCAAACAACACTTATTTAAATTCAAATCACACATATTTCAACTTCGCAACTAAGAATTCAACACTTTGTTTCAATTCAATCACTTTTTACTTTAATATCGATTTCCACAAGTCAAATTTTAAAATATCACTTTCCCGTTCGAGCTTGTCACCCGTGTATTTATACAAATTAAGAAGTATCCAGTACTTTCTTTATTTCCCCTTTGGTAACTTGCCATTGGTACTTTTCCGCTGAATTCCATGGAGGGGAAATAAATTTATCGATATCGAAATTCGAACTTCGAAGTTTGCTTTCAGCTGTCTGGAATGACAGTTGGGTGTGTTCGTTTAGTGAATCGATGTGTGCATTCTGCGATTCCTGCGTGTCGTTTTATTTCTTGTCCCCACACTACAATATAGGAAGGGTGGGATTTTATTTTTCGAAAAATACTTTAGTGCAAATTTTTCTAAGGCGCGTAATTTTCAAGGGTGTAAAATATAATTTTCGCAGATAAATCTTAACTTGCCCATCAAAATTAGTTTAGGGAAACACGAAATCATAACATTATTTCAACAAATTGCGCTGAATGATAACTGAAAGAACGGATAAATGAGAATTGATTCCATTTCATTTATGTTTCTCTAATTTGTTATGAACTCTGTTTTACGTTTTTTCTATGTGGAATGTTTGGTGATTGGCGTGTTTCTGTGAAAATTGACATTTGAGAATAACTCGAACTTTTTTTCCTGTGTTTTTCTATGTGAAGTGAGAGTTGGGAGAGTCAATAGTTTCGAGAATCGATGATTTTGACAACTCAGTTGGCGGAGCTAAATCTGCAGTGAAAAACTACTCGCTGGATTAACTCCAGATTCGTTTTGTTGCGGCATCAACAGATCTTGGTTTGAGCTGGGCTTAACTCAGCAGTGAAAAACCGGCCCTTAGAGATATGATTGAGACCGACAGATCAATCGATTAAGCCATGTCCGCCCGTCTGTATGTGTGAAGGTTTTAGGTCTTCAAAACCAAGCTAGAGAGCTGAAACTTGGTGCACGGCTTGGTTCTTCTGTTGCACAGACAACGTGTAAAAATTGGCTTAAGCCGTCAAGGGCCAAGCCCACTGCTGGCTTCAATGTGAGACAACCTCTATTTCACATTTTCTTTCAAAATGCCTTTTGGTCAAGCCAGACAAAACGTAGGAACTCAAATTTTGATACTGAGCAATATTGAACCAATACCATAAATTACTGAATAATTAGATATTTGACTTCGGACATGTAAAAGCTTTGCCCACAAGAAATTGAGGAATTTACCCATCCGTCGACATTTGTTTACAAATGTGAGTGAATTTATCAATTCATCATTTCCATGCAATTTCGTTTTGGAGCTTTTACACGTATTCACCGACACGGAAATTTAAAGCTTTATAAAAGCTTTAAAGGCTTTGTAAAAACCGGAAACAAATGGGTGTTGGAGGGTAAGAGGGATGCATCTGGGTTAAAATGCAAAGGAGTTTGTGGTAAAGTGTTTTACAATGCTTTTAAATGCAATGACTTGGTCCAGTACAGCATTGGCATCCGAGGTGCGAAGCCCATGCTCCGCCTTATTGGTGATGAATGTGTGCCATATATTCAAAACGTTGACTTAGTGTTGAAGGATGTGCAAGAGAATGTCAATAGTAAATTGGTAAATGGTAATCACTTAAGAGAGTAATTAAAATGGTAATAAAAATTAAAATGGTAATCACTTAAAAGAGTATAAATATGAATTTGAAGAATCGTTAAGAAGAAATGAGATCGTAGTCAAAAATTTACTAGAAGATATCCAATCAAGATATATGGATCGGCTAAGACAGTGGAGGTGGAATAAAAAAATAAGTGAAGTCAATGAACTCTTTAAAGTACAGAGCGAGAAGGTATGCAATAATAGGTGTGTTGCCTTACTCTCTGTGCTATTGTTGTCAGATTTCCTTGTTTGAAGGAGTGGGGGTAAAAATCTTTCAGTGAGAGGAAAAACAGACCAAAAGTAAGGGAACGATTTGTGCACCTAAAACTGGCCACATTTTAAACGTCAAAGCCAATGTTAAGGAAAAGTTATACCGATTAATAAAACATGCATTCATTAAAAAATACTTGAACAATTTGGATTATTGTCTGCAGCATAATATTCACTCGGCTTAAGGTTTTTTATGTTTAAAGCTGATAAGAAAATCCTTAGCATTCGAAACTTCACATAAAAAGGACTCAAATTATAGAAACAGCAAAAATTGTTCAAAAACACAAATTTCACGAGTCGATATAGCTAGCACCTAAGTGTCCACCTAAATGCCATCTGCTGTTGTCCAGCTCAATTGCCGCCGCTGATACTTTTCATAATTTTGCCCAAAGAAATTTCTGGGGCTAAATTTCGTAGGAAGGGGAAATTTCAAACTCTCATTTTTGCTCTCTCTTCTATCCAAACCTACACAGAAACCCCTGTACGGGAACAGGATTTGGCTTTTTTTCGTAGGTTTGGGTTGTTTCATGTAGCTTAGGACAGATACGGGAACAAACCTAATGTTAAACATAAATTTTGATTGGCAATCACTTAAGCTTTGATTAGACTGCATGCCATTTTAACACATTTGATGTAGGAACGAAAATGTTTGCAGCAGTTTTCTTCTTATTTACGTCAAATATGCCAAAATGGCATGCAGTCTTATTTAAGCCTTACTCCTAAGTAGTGTAAGTGAAATGAAAAATTAAATTGTGAAGGAGATAAGAATACAGAAATAAATCGGTATCAGTACCCAAGACGCCAAGTGTAAAAGTATCGGATGCCGCACAAGTTAAAAGAGGAGCACGATAGTACTTAAACCTAAGACCACTCAAACTAGTTTGATAACAAATGAAGAGATAAGGAAACAAATATAGCCTTCATCTCTGTCAATCTCTGTCAAAAAATAGAGAGGCGCAACAGCTCGAGGTGACCAGGGCCAACTTCTCAGCAATGTATGCTGTGTGTGTTAATTTCTTCACATACAAAGGGGCCTAAAATTTTTTGCCGAGTCCGAACGGCACTTTGAGAAGTTTTTTCAAGACAATTGTTACTCTCGGAGGGTTTGTCAGACCCTCGCGGAGATGGGGGCCGTGAAAAAGATCGAGTCTTTTTTTCAGGTGACGATGGCAGGATTCGAAAATAACCTACCATACCTAAAAAGGAAACTGCCACGCCTCCAAAAAGTGGGCCTGGCGGGATATAAAAACACAACTGTTGAATGCTTTACGCTAGGTGTTTGTATACATTTCGGACTAAAACTCCGTTTTTTAACTAAAATAATACTTTTTCTTAAAAAAGTGGGCGGAGGCATATAATATATATACAAAAATGTTAGAAATTCTAATATCTTCAACTTTTGTCATATAATTTTAAATCAAATTTCATATATATTTATTAAAAATAGTCATTTTATGTTAAAAGTCACCAAAAAGTGGGCGTGGCCAAACTTTTTTGCTAACTCAAAGACAATAATAAGGCAATGTCACATACCAGAAAAAAGTCCGCACAAAACGTATTTTTAAAAACTAAAAATGGTCATATATACAGGCCTATAGTGGGCGTGTTTATGGGCGCATTCAACGAATTTTCAAACTTGATCTGAAAGACTTTACTTCCAGCTCACTCACCAGATTTCAGCTCTCTAGCCTAAAATTTAAGGCCTTATGTTGCTTATATACGGACGGACAGACAGAAGGACATCGCTTAATCGATTCTCATGTAGGTTCCATTCGTATCTCTAAAATATTTTAGGAGCCCACGGTGATTCTTTCACTGCGTTACAAACTATACATTAAATTAATATACCCTCGGTAGGATTCAAAAATGCGTTAGATCGAAGTTATTTAAAAAATAAAACTCAAAAATTTTTTTGTTCGGCCAGCAACGATAACTATATCATTCACTTACTGCGTCATCTCGTCATCAGTTTCCAAGCAAAACATCTGGCTGACCTGTAATTGGTCAGCACAAATTTTTGTGTAAACAAACGGTTTGTTTTTTACATGCGTGCGAAGTGACAGTTCCGTCCCATGATGTCAAATTTACAGTTAGGTCTGTCAAACAAATGTCATAAACATAACAAATGCGTGTCATAATCTTTATTCTTAATATTCTTTCATTCATGATACCATTGGATAGGTCTTGTGTCGTAGATTCATGGTTTGCATGGACACAACCTTCAAAAATGCGTCAATATCAAAGGGAACAATGTCGAATGGTTCTGCAACTCGCTACTGGTACCAAACAGATCAACGTACCATTTTTGTCTCAGGTTTTGTATGAGCGGAGACACCAGTCCATACATATTATGTCAATGTGTATAGCCGCTGACATAACACATATACACTGGTGTGCAAAATAATAGGTGTAATAACTGCTGCCGGCAGATTGACTTCGCAGTAACCATCTCCTGATTGTTGAAGGTCTGACATATATATATGGACTGCTAGCTGTCTGTGTCTCCGCTTTTACGCAACCAGTGACAAAAATGTTTTTTTTGGAAACACTTTTGACAAAAGTGTTTCCAAATTTGACCCCGGGTACCACACAGCGCGAGTTTCAACGTGCAGGAATAGGACCATGCGCGGGGACACCAACTAGCAGTCCAATAGCACAGTTCAGCTTAGACATAGGTAGTTCAGTACAGTAAGGAACTTTTCTTATAGTTAGCTCGGACACGCTCATGGCATTCCAAAAGCATGTCAGTGGCTTATGGATTTACTAATTAAAGATTTTTTTATAGGCTAGATTATAGAAGAAAGGTGGTGGGCACAAATTACTGAATAACTAGATCTTCAGCTTCCGACACGAAAAAGCTTTGCCTACAAGCTGAAATAAAGGAATCTACCCATCTGCCGACATTTGTTTACAAATGTGAGTAGATACGTCTTTTCCATGCAATTTCGTTTTGGAGCTTTTACATCAGCTGATCGCGTAAGGTAAATTGTTGTTGATCTTCGTACACGTATTCACCGAAACGGAAATTTAAAGCTTTATAAAAGTTTAAAAGGCTTTACAAAAAACGTAAACAAATGGGTGTTGGAGGGTAAGCGGGACGCGAGTTGAATATCTAGTTATTCAGTAATTTATGGTGGATGGTTAGGTTAGGTTGAAGTGGCTGTCGGATCCAAAGAAACCAACACACTTAGACCTATATAGGTCCATTGTGATACCACGCGGATCTGACTCTATTGCGTACTCGTTGAACCATTTCGAGCTATAAATGAAGCGTAAGAGACGTTTCGGGTCAGCCGTGCTGAGATCACTGAGATCATTATAGAAGAAAGCTCCAATGTGAAGATTTCGGTTCTTGGAAAGAGCGGGGCGTGTACAGAGAAGGTGGAGAGTGGTCTCTTCTTCCTCCTCATCCATGCAGCTCCTGCAAAAGTCGTTGGAATAGACACCAAGCCTTGTCGCGTGTTTGCCTATTAGACAGTGTCCTGTAATGACACCGATTGTAGCACTAATGTGCGATCTATTAAGAGCGATCAAACTCCTAGAGCGTTTAAGATCAAGCTTTGGCCAGATCTGTTTCGTCGCTAGACAGGTACTACCACTAGTCCATCTGAGATTTGTTCTTTCTATCATCCAGTTTAATCATGTGTTTACATGTCGAAATTGGAATGCCTACGGAGCCTTTATCAGGCAAAATTGGGAGGGTAGTTCCAAGTTTGGCGAGTTCGTCAGCCTTGCAGTTACCTGGAATGTCACTATGTCCTGGCACCCAGCACAGGAGAATGTTGAACTGCTCCGACATCTCCTTTAGAGATGAATGGCAGTCTAAGGCTACCATTACCTAAGGCTACCAGGTGGGTTAGCTTAGTAACTATATGAATCGTTAGTATTATAGGAGTTATAGGTGATAGATGAGATAAGACATTAGCTGCTTAGCCCGGATAACACCTAATTATCCAGAGTAACACCTATTTATCCGGAATACACTAGGTTAACATTGATGCAGGTATACTGGTAAGGGATCCATTTTTGAAAAAAAGCATATTTGAGTTTATTGGTAGTGTAGGATGGTTATGGTATAATTGAGTGTTGAGGTTTTACCTTGGGTCTCGAGTTAAACCTAGAGACAACGGTATTGGGTAGCAGTTGAATTAGATATGCCGTCGTCGATTCTCATCAAAAACCTATAAACCTTATCTATAGGTTAATAGGTTCTTTATGAGAATCATGGGCTTACCTAGGACCTCTGGTTAAGCCTATTTACTATGGTGTTGGGTAGTGATTAGTCTACCGTAGTTAAAAGATTACAGGAATGACCTCATAGGGCATTCGAAATCTTGGCCTGCGTAGCTATTTTCATTTCCTTTTTTTCTGCTACTATTCTCAATTTCAACCCAAGCAACACATAAACTTTTTTTTTTTTTATAATGTGCTCGCGAACAAGGGATTGGCTACCCTTTTAATGTTTAGCATCTCACGAGCGGAAAGGATTAGAAGAAGGGGAAAGGGATGAGAGGTACCGGTGCACTCTTGTTTTGAACAGTTGTGGGTTGTATTGCGTAGGAAAGAGTTGTCGTTTTAGGACATGCCACATTCGCGTTGTACGGCTTATGAAAGAACCTCTTAACTTTACAGTACGCCCGAAAGTCGGCTCAAGGGTGAACTGATGAGCATTCGATCATTGGCGAGTATTACAGTTGAATAATGTGAGGGGTGGAATGCAAATGGCTATTTCATAGCCACATAAACTCTTAAAGATATCTGCTAAAACAATTAGAACTCTTAGTGGAGTCTTATTTCACGATGGTTAATGCAATGCCATTGTACTTATTTCCATCTAAATGAAACCTTTTAATATGCATTATTTTCTATTCTAAAAAAACTGCAAAATGTATTTAAAACTATTTTATGTAGAGCAAATTAGGAGATGACATCTGAAAATGACAGCCAAAAATGTCTTTGAGACGGTAGATGAAAAGAATTCCCGATGCCTTCTATTTGACCTCATTAATAATTTTAAGTACTTCTTACTTGATCCATGCTAACCTTAGAATATATGGTTTATGTAAGAGGTTAAGACCTGCATGTCTCTTAGTACTGTAAGGGATTGGCAGATTAACACCAGCGGCAACTCTCACTTGCATATGTCTATATACTAAGTTTGAATGTAAGTCATGTATAAGTTAAGCTAGCTTTAAGAAGAGTCATTCAATAAATCACACTCAAAGTGATCACCACAGTTCTTCTCATTATATTACAGTTTACGTACTCAATCTGTATGTCACTTGTCGCAGAGTAGTCTATACGTTTTATAGATGTACACTGCCTTCATTTGATTCGCCATGTTTAATGAGAACGCCATTGGAAATGGCATTTGTGTATATACGGTATCATATTGTTATATTTTTGCCTGGGTTTCATCGAATAAAACTCAATTTCACTTTTATAATTGCACAATGAAACATTTTATTTATCAAACAACACTTATTTAAATTCAAATCACACATATTTCAACTTCGCAACTAAGAATTCAACACTTTGTTTCAATTCAATCACTTTTTACTTTAATATCGATTTCCACAAGTCAAATTTTAAAATATCACTTTCCCGTTCGAGCTTGTCACCCGTGTATTTATACAAATTAAGAAGTATCCAGTACTTTCTTTATTTCCCCTTTGGTAACTTGCCATTGGTACTTTTCCGCTGAATTCCATGGAGGGGAAATAAATTTATCGATATCGAAATTCGAACTTCGAAGTTTGCTTTCAGCTGTCTGGAATGACAGTTGGGTGTGTTCGTTTAGTGAATCGATGTGTGCATTCTGCGATTCCTGCGTGTCGTTTTATTTCTTGTCCCCACACTACAATATAGGAAGGGTGGGATTTTATTTTTCGAAAAATACTTTAGTGCAAATTTTTCTAAGGCGCGTAATTTTCAAGGGTGTAAAATATAATTTTCGCAGATAAATCTTAACTTGCCCATCAAAATTAGTTTAGGGAAACACGAAATCATAACATTATTTTAACAAATTGCGCTGAATGATAACTGAAAGAACGGATAAATGAGAATTGATTCCATTTCATTTATGTTTATCTAATTTGTTATGAACTCTATTTTACGTTTTTTCTATGTGGAATGTTTGGTGATTGGCGTGTTTCTGTGAAAATTGAACACAGGAAATGAACTTCTTTTCCTGTGTTTTTCTATGTGAAGTGAGAGTTGGGAGAGTCAATAGTTTCGAGAATCGATGATTTTGACAACTCAGTTGGCGGAGCTAACTCTGCAGTGAAAAACTGCTCGCTGGATTGACTCCACATTCGTTTTGTTGCGGCATCAACAGATCTTGGTTTGAGCTGGGCTTAACTCAGCAGTGAAAAACCGGGCCTTAGAGATATGATTGAGACCGACCGATCAATCGATTAAGCCATGTCCGCCCGTCTGTATGTGTGAAGGCTTTAGGTTTTCAAAACCAAGCTAGAGAGCTGAAACTTGGAGCACGGCTTGGTTCTTCTGTTGCACAGACAACGTGTAAAAATTGGCTTAAGCCGTCAAGGGCCACGCCCACTGCTGCCTTCAATGTGAGACAACCTCTATTTCACATTTACTTTCAAAATGCCTTTTGGTCAAGCTAGACAAGACGTAGGAACTCAAATTTTGATACTGAGCAATATTGAACCAATTAAATTACTGAATAATTAGATATTTGACTTCAGACATGTAAAAGCTTTGCCCACAAGAAATTGAGGAATTTACCCATCCGTCGTCAATTGTCTACAAATGTGAGTGAATATATCAATTCATCATTTCGATGCAATTTCGTTTTGGAGCTTTTACACGTATTCACCGACACGGAAATTTAAAGCTTTATAAAAGCTTTAAAGGCTTTGTAAAAACCGAAAACAAATGGGTGTTGGAAGGTAAGAGGGATGCATCTGGGTTAAAATGCGAAGGAGTTTGTGGTTATGTGTTTTACAACGCTATTAAATGCAATGGCTTGGTCCAGTACAGCATTGGCATCCTAGGTGCGCAGCCCATGCTCCGCCTTATTGATGATGATTGTGTGCCATATATTTAAAACGTTGACTTAGTGTTGAAGGATGTGCAAGAGAATGTCAATAGTAAATTGGTAAATGGTTATCACTTTAGAGAGTAATAAAAATGGTAATAAAAATTAAAATGGTAATCACTTAAAAGAGTATAAATATGAATTTGAAGAATCGTTAAGAAGAAATGAGATCGTAGTCAAAAATTTACTAGAAGATATCCAATCAAGATATATGGATCGGCTAAGACAGTGGAGGTGGAATAAAAAAAATAAGTTAAGTCAATGAACTCTTTAAAGTACAGAGCGAGAAGGTATGCAATAATAGGTGTGTTGCCTTACTTTCTGTGCTATTGTTGTCAGATTTCCTTATTTGAAGGAGTGGGGGTAAAAATCTTTCAGTGAGAGGAAAAACAGACCAAAAGTAAGGGAACGATTTGTGCACCTAAAACTGGCCACATTTTAAACGTCAAAGCCAATGTTAAGGAAAAGTTATAGCGATTAATAAAACATGCATTCATTAAGAAATACTTGAAATATTTGGATTATTGTCTGCAGCATAATATTCACTCGGCTTAAGGTTTTTTATGTTTAAAGCTGATAAGAAAATCCTTAGCATTCGAAACTTCACATAAAAAGGACTCAAATTATAGAAACAGCAAAAAATGTTCAAAAACACAAATTTCACGAGTCGATATAGCTAGCACCTAAGTGTCCACCTAAATGCCATCTGCTGTTGTTCAACTCAATTGCCGCCGCTGGCACTTTTCATAATTTTGCCCAAAGAAATTTCTGGGGCTAAATTTCGTAGGAAGGGGAAATTTCAAACTCTAATTTTTGCTCTCTCTTCTATCCAAACCTACACAGAAACCCCTGTACGGGAACAGGATTTGGCTATTTTTCGTAGTTTTGAGTTGTTTTGTGTAGCTTAGGACAGGTACGGGAACAAACCTAATGTTAATCGTAAATTTTGATTGGCAATCACTTAAGCTTTGATAAGACTGCATGCCATTTTAACACATTTGATGTAGGAACGAAAATATTTGCAGCAGTTTTCTTCTTATTAACGTCAAATATGCCAAAATGGCATGCAGTCTTATTTAAGCTTTACTCCTAAGTAGTGTAAGTGAAATGAAATATTAAATTCTTAAGAAGGAGATAAGAATACAGAAATAAATCGGTATCAGTACCCAAGACGCCAAGTGCAAAAGTAGTCACCATCTTAAGTTCAAGCGAAAAAGACGTGATTTTCCGCTCCTTACAGTATACGCTATAAACTGGTTCTATAAATCATACACCTATCGAAAATCAATAACCAAAGTCATAGTGACAGTTTTCCCGTATTTTTGCTTAACACAAAATAAAAGTCATTGATAGTGCAGAACTTAAAAATAAACTCAATCATACATCTTTAAATTTTTCCCTACCAACTCAATATGCCTAATACCCGCTCTCTGTCCAAAGAGAAAAACAGTGAAACAATGTCTACCGCTTCGCCATCATCATTTAAATCACCCATTACAAATCAAATAAAAACTAATACGTCGAACACCAAAGCTGCCGAAAAAAAACTGGCGGATCAATTTCGCAATCTTGAAAATAGTCTGACTGCAAAATTTGCAACACTTATGGGTTCGAAGATAAAGTCCACAATTTAATTGCCGACTCAATCGATTTGCTTAACACCCGTGTGAAGCAGTGTGAGGCTGAAATAGTTAACCTGAAGGAAGAGAACACCAAAATGAGAAACCAGCTAGCTGATATGCACAGCAAGGAACGTTTGTCCGATGTAATTGTTCGAGGCATCCCACTCTCGTCAAACGAAAAACCCGTCGATCTTGCTAAGAGAATCGCTGCCAAGCTGAATCATGTGCTCACTCCGCACTGTGATGCATTTCGACTCAAAGCTCGTTCGGGCAATGTCAACAATAACCACCCGCAACCGCTTCTTATACGGCTTTCATCGCATGCTGAGCAACGAGCGCTCCTCGCCGCTTTCCGCGCCAAGAAAACTCTCACTCTCGCTGAAATTCAAACTGTTCCTGATTCCATTTCCAATGCCGCCGCCTCAACTCATTCACCGACTACACGCATCTACATTAATGAAAGTCTTTCGCCTGCAAACAGTTCTCTCCTGAGATATGCTGTTCAACTGCGTAAAGAGGGACTGCTGCACTGGGTTAGAACGAAGAATGGCCTAGTATTTGTGAAAGAGAGCGTGGTTGGCGCTGAGATGCAAATTTCTTCAACAACGAAGCTGTCATGAAACAACTCATGCCATGCCTACTGAATGTCTACACCGACACCGACTGCCGTGAACATCGCCATACGAAGATATAAATGCCAGAAATTGTATTTTCCTTCATAAAGTTATAGTAACTAGGTCACCTCAATATATTTATGAAAAACTTGATTTTTCCCGCTCCCGTCGAACGATGAATATTAATGTTCCTTCTTTCAACTATCTTAACTCTTCCCGGTTGTTCTTTATACACTCAGTCAGGCTATGGAACTCGCTGCCTTCTCGAATTAAATGCATCAACAGCGTCACAACCTTCAAGTCGCCAATCCTGAACTACTATTCTACGCCTTAGCACCCTCTTCTTCACTATAATTTTTCTCCAAACTCAATTCTGTTTTTCCTCTTCATCTATATATTCTTTCCCCATGTCTTGCCTTTCGCTTTTAATTTCTTCTATCTCTCTATCTCTACAGTATTATATTATTAATGTAAAAATATGTATTTAAGTTAGTTAGTTCTATAATTATGCTAGTTTTAAAATTCATGTACCACATATTCTATATATTTTGTAAGTACTATAAGAGACCACTGTCTCATTGTACACCCGCTCTTGGTTTCTCTAATAAATTGCATTGAATTAAAAAAAAAAAGTATCGGATGCCGCACAAGTTAAAAGAGGAGCACGATAATACTTAAACCTAAGACCACTCAAACTAGTTTGATAACAAATGAAGAGATAAGGAAACAAATATAGCCTTCATCTCTGTCAATCAACGTGAGTGGTTTGAAAAAAATTACAGAAATTTTATGATTTTTTTTTTTTTTTTGGTTTTTTGTTTATTTTTGTGACTATTTTTTGTGTTTTTATATTTTTTTTTGTAAATAATATCTTTAAAATGTGGGGTGCCGTGGCGTAGTGGTTAGTGTGTGTGCTAACTACGCCAGAGGTCTGGGTTCGAATCCTGCCATCGTCACCTGAAAAAAAGACTTGTTCTTTTTCACGGCCCCCACCTCCGCGAGGGTCTGACAAGCCCTCCGAGAGTATCATTTGTCTTGAAAAACTTCTCAAAGTGCCATTCGGATTCGGCAAAAAATTGTAGGTCCCCTTGTGTGTAAAGAAACACACCAGCATTCATTGTTGAGAAGTTGGCCCTGGTTCACCTAGAGCTGTTGCGCCACTCTATTTATATTTAATTATTTTAATATCTTAAAAATACCTTAACCTAGACACCTTAGAGCTATGTAAACCGGCCATGGCTTAACGGCGACCGACTTTGCCGATCTGAGAAAACCCTAGCCCGGATCAAAAGGGATCAAGGAGGGAGTTCCCTCTTGTAGCCACTAGAATTGCTGGGGTTGTTTAACAACGTCTCCAACATCACGGGAGGACACCGACCTACTGAATTCGGAGACGCTCCTCAGCGCCCCATGCGAAGTCACGGTTGTAGTTGAGTCGCCTGTCAACAGTTGTCCGAGCAACGTGGAGGATTATGGGCACTGCTGATCTATCCTGGATCAGACCTGCCTTGTCGAAATAGAGGAACGCCTCTGGGGGGATGAAACCATTCAGACGCACACTCTCATTATACATGAAATTTGGGTAGTGAACCCCTGAGATCAGATTATTCGTCGGGGTCATTGCTCCTGCAATGTGCATTCGAGTCAGATAAATGAGGAAATTATCCACTCTGATCAGATTCGCCCTGTTCTACAGGACCTCATTGGAATAGTACTTTGTGAACTCGCCCTTCGGAGTTCGATATCCGGAGTTTCGAGCCCTCTCGAAAACTCGAATACTTTCCATTTTATTTGCCCCTATGTTGAACCACACGCGACAACCATATGCGAGCGTAGGCCGAATATGGGCCATGTAGCAGATAACCTTCACCCTCGCATCGAGTTGGCTGCTATAAAACAGTCTCTTTGTTAGGGCAAAGGCACCCCGGGCTCTAGATAAAGCAACATCTACATATTTGTTAAAATATAGATATTGGTCTAGCCAGAGTCCAAGGCATCTGACTACATTCTTACACGCAAGTTGTTGTCCAACGATAGCAAACTTTCGCCATTTATTTTTGGTATCCCTAGAAGCCAAGGACAGCGGCGTTCTGAACAGAATGGTTTCCGACTTTCGGAAATTGATCCTCAACTTCCAGTCGTCGCAGTATTGCTAAATTTTGTCGAAGTCACGTTGCAATAGTGCTACAATGACTTCGATTTTAGGCCCTGATCTGTACGCGATCAAATCGTCGGCATACCCTATCGCAAAATGAAGAGATCCTATCAGATCAGCCGTGTAAATATTGAAGAGAATCGACCGCTACCTGTTGCAGACCGTTTTTGATATTGAACACTCCAGTCGAAGTCACATTGCCGTGTTTCACGACAAACTTTCTACCGGAAAGCATATTAAGCAACATGTATAGAAGAGGTTTGCTGATGCCTAACCTATTCAGCTTGTAAAAGAGTCCTTCTAACCATACGGTATCAAAGGCCTTATCCAAGTCAATCAGGCAGGCACGCGTGCATTGGTTCTTGCTTTTGTACCATTGGATATCTGATATCAGTTTAGACGCGGCATGTATCGTATCATGTCCCGCCTTGAAACCGGATTGTTTATCCGGAACTATTTTACTGTCCTCAACCCACTTAGTCAAAGCTCTATTGATCACCTTTTCGAATACCTTGCTGATATTCGGAAGAAGACTTATTGACCGGAGATTTGCCGGATTCGAGTTATTCTTTCCCCTTTTGGGATCGGATGTACCACAGCGATCTTCCAATGTTCTAGATAATGTGCTGTGTAAATGTTCTAGATAACAGTGTGGCGTAGATTTCCACCGCTCCTGGAGGAAGATGTCGAAGCACAATGTTCGATATTCCATCGATTGCCACAGATTTCTTCTTTTTCATTCACCTTCGATACGAACGGGGCCTGGACCCTTCCATTTGCGATGGCATTATATGCCAACAAGTTCTCTGATCGCCAGTGTTCTAAGTCACTTCGAAGGTAAAAGTTTTGAACCAGGACTCAAGGATTCTCAAGGTCGTGATTCGGGCGAATGATAGGATTAACCTTATACACGTCCTGGAAAGCAGTTCCTATAGCCTCCACTTTCTCCTGCGGATCTTCGATCACGAAAAAGTCGTCATCATCAACAGCGTCCCTAGGATCTATTCCTGCTGTTGTAAGTAATTGTTCGTTGTTTGTCGTTCGGGTGATTTTAAGACAAGGAAGTTCGTTGTCATCGTTCCTCCGAAACACTTTATTAGTCTGGGGAAACATGCTCGGGTTATCTGACCTGATAGCCCGAATCTTGTTACCCCAGTGCAAATTGGCAGAAAGTCTGTAATTTGCTTTAATAAGTACTTGAAGGTTCGCGATCAACGCCTTCAAAGTCCTTACCTCCGCGTCTTGTCTGTTAGTAAACCGTCTAAATAAGTTTTTAAGTCTTGTAAGCAGTCTACGTTTTTGCTCGTGTAATGCGTCGATTGTTGCATTGCAGTAAATGTTACTGGATGGTCGACACCGATGTATCGTACTATCCGTTGTTCGTTTAATTGACGGTGGATAAAAAAGCTTAATAATAAAAGCTTCATATTTTCTTCCATACCATTTTTGATTCTAACTTGATTTCCCTCAATTATGTTTATAGTTTCTGAATAGTATTCAGCATCCTCGTTATCCATTGTCCCGAATAACGTTTTGAATCCAGACCTATCAGGTTTACTAGTCCTCTACGTGTTCTAACCTGTTTGCCCATTAGATTGTATATTATATGAATCTTGTGTTCAATTTTAAGCAAATTATTTCGAACTACCTGTTGATATTTCTTACAATTGCCTATATGGCTTCTTTGTTTTTTTTTTTTTTGTTGGAGGTTGCTTCTTTCCGATTGAGCACTCAGACACAACTACTGGTCCATTGTACTACCATGCAGACACCTTACATTAATGTATTTAGTTTACCCGTCTTTCGAAGAAAGATGAGAAGGAGCTTCAGTGATGAAGAGCTTAGGTGTTCGGCACTCACCACGTCAGCCCCAAAGATCCGCCACCTGATGCGAGCAAGGGCAGGACAACTACAGAGAAAGTGTTCCGCTGTATCGTCGTCCTCTCCACAGGCAAGACAGGTGGTGGTTTCGCTTAAGCCTAACACATTCAAGTGTCTAGCAAAAGCTTGGTGGCCGGTAAGGACGCCTACAAGAAGTCTGCAATCGATTCTCCTAAGAGATAGAAGAAAAGACGCTGACCCCTCGCAGATGTCCGGGCGTATTCGTTTAGTCTGTCTGCACCCATCGCAGTCACGCCAACGAGCCCTGTGCTCACGAGAAACCCAAGTATCAATGGCAGACGTGACAACAGATACAGGCAGGCCTAAAGCAGGTTCGGGTCCTGAGAAAACCTCTTCTGAGCCAAGTCTGGCAAGCTCATAAGAGATCTCATTTCCCTGGATACCAGTGTGACCTGGAACCCAAACAAGATTCACTGCATTTAGCCTTTCGACTAAGTTCAACGAATTCTTGAGTTCGAGCACTATCTTGGACGAGGTAAGAGGGTTGAGCAACGCATTTAGAGCGGCTTGGCTGTTGTTGAGATAGGTCATGTCGCAACAAACACCAACGACAGCGAGCAATATCTAGACGACAACGACCTCACAACAGAATTTGATACTTTTTCATTTACGCATTCACGTTATTATTTTATTCTGTCATTTTTCTTTCTTTCTCTTGTTCCTCATATGTCTCATTGCAATTAGATACATTTATATTAATATTTTTTGTTTTTCACCTTGGCTCTTGGCTCTATTGCTCTTTCGATTGGTGGTTTTTTTGTCATTCATATTTTGTTGACTTAAGCTGTTTTTATTAACGTCAGCAATAAATTCAATTTGTATTAGATTTTTATAATAATGTAATTTTAAGCTAGACTGCTTAGAACTCAATAATCAAATAATTTCTGGTGTTCTGGTTTATGTACCGGCAATACCACTGATAGTCACGGTACAAGAACCGTGGTCTATAAACATAATAACATATTCATATATAGCAAAAGAGCTATATACATTTGGGTGACCCCGATGTGATTAGCGTATTTTGTTTCCCCCCACCAATGGTAAGGAACATTTACGGCTAGTCCAACAATAAGAGCGTGTCCCAGGGCTATACACTGGTACTTTAAATCGACATAAAAAAAACAAGCGTTCACCAGGGCTATACACTGGTGTCAAAAATCAATAAGAGTGTAATTATTCTACCAACATGAGCACGCTAGAGGAATTAACTTCTAGGCAAGCAGATACATCTGCTGAAATTTTGCGCCTTCAGGCGAATATAAGGAAGGAGCCTATAGCTCGTCGGACGACAGAACTGTATGAAGCCCGGCTCAAGCAACTGAATCAGCTTTGGGAGCACTTCGAAGCAACAGATAGCGACATCCGAACAGATTATGGAAGCGAGTTGGCACATGCGTACTTCACAAGCGGGTATTACGAATCAGTGCTACAAAGCTATGAAGCTGTTAGGTCTGATATAGTATCAAGGCTTGACAGCCTACGGAAAGGCGAACACGTCACTCCAGCTATCAAGCAGGGAACAGGTGCACCAAGCACCGAGCCTATAATAGCTGCAACACAGCCAGAAGAAAATAATTACTCCAAAAAACAATGTGCTGTTGATGGAGTTAGTAAAAGCGTAGATAATTTAATAAGAAGGCAGCAAGCAACAATGGAAGGGCTGGATAGAGCCCTTCGTGGGATATTAGATAACACTAGTCGGAGATCAAGGGAATTCTATCAAGTAAAGATCAAATCGATAGAGCGCTATTGGGACAACATCCAAAACATACACGCAGAAATATACGAACATTCTGCGGATCCCATTCTCCATGGCTACGATGTAGAGCATTACTATGACATGGAAGAGCAAGTGCAGCAGAAGATTATTTATTTATATGAGCTAACAAGCCTAAACCAATAGAGCTCATCCAACAACAACGATGCCGGACCCCTACCGAATGCCCTCAGATTGCCAAACATAGTTCTCCCAAAGTTTGACGGGGACTATATGAAATGGCGACAGTTCCACGATCTATTCATCGAACTAGTGCATAAGCAACCGATTGCAGATGTTCAAAAAATTTATTTTCTGAAAACTAGTTTAATTGGTGATGCAGAGAAGTTAATTCGCCACATCCTGCCAACAGATTCAAACGATGAAGCCGCATGGAAAATAGTTAAGGATAGGTTCGAAAATAAACGTCTGCTAGTCAACGCTGTACTTAACAAACTTATGTCCCAGCCAGCAGTGAACCTAGAAAGCGCCGCGGCAATAAGACAATTGCATGATAACACACAAGAATGCCTGTTGGCATTGGGCGGTCTGGGAATAGACACGGCTACTTGGGATCCAATTCTGATACACATTCTTACGAAGAAACTTGATAAGGCTACACACACATTGTGAGAGCAGTCACTTAAACAACCGAGATTGCTCCAGCCCCTGAAGGATTTTCTTGGATTTTTGGAAACTAGATTTCAATCTCTCGAAGCATCGGGTGGCAAATTGAATTCTGTTGATGGGACAAACAGGAGACTAGCGTCACAAAAATCACTAGCTGCTTTAACGAAGACAATTGATGGAAAATGCTGCAAATGTTGCAAGGGATTGCACCAATTATATGCCTGCAACAAATTCTTGCATATGACACCCTCGCAAAGATTCGCTTTTATCAAGACTTCTAAGAGCTGCATAAATTGTCTAAAGGATGGACACACATCATCCAGCTGCATGTCCAGAGATTGCACATTATGTGAGAAAAAACACAATACACTCTTACATCTGCAACAAGTAAGCTCTCAACCATCGGGTGTCCCTGTAAAGTCTTCAACTTCAGCAGCTGCCTCACTTCCACACATTGAAACCCAGACTACGCAAAACAATATTTCACTAACAACGACTAATATAGAAGCCAGACCAAGCTATGTCTTCTTGAGCACCGTTGCAGTGAATTTGGTTAGCAAAAGCGGATCAGTCGTCCGCTGCCGAGCGATCTTGGATTCTGGTTCACAAATAAACATTATCACAGACAGAATGATGCGCAAGCTCGAGATACCAATCACACGTAGCCCGTTGGTAGTGCATGGTATCGGAAGTTCAAGACGTGAAACACAGCGCAGAGCTAGTTTCGAATTAATGTCAGGTGCAACACACTTCTCCACAAGAATAGAAGCAGTCATCATGTCACAAATAGAAGCACCGCAGCCATCGCAATCATTCGACACCTCAACATGGCAGATTCCAGCAAACATAAAATTGGCAGATCCACAGTTTAATAAGCCAAACAAGATTGATCTACTCATTGGAGCTGAACATGTCCATCAATTGCTTTGCATTGGGCAAATAAAATTAGGAAAAGGTCTGCCATTACTACAAAACACGTTACTTGGGTGGATAGTCACCGGAAGACTAGTTGAACCAACTTCTTTATCTCCGACTTGTGGTGTCGGAGAAACAAACACCCGCAGAATGTTCGTATATTTCCGCAAAACATACACGCGGAAATATACGAACATTCTGCGGATCCCATTCTCCATGGCTACGATGTGGAGCATTACTATGACATGGAAGAGCAAGTGCAGCAGAAGATTATTTATTTATATGAGCTAACAAGCCTAAACCAACAGAGCTCATCCAACAACAACGATGCCGGACCCCTACCGAATGCCCTCAGATTGCCAAACTTAGTTCTCCCAAAGTTTGACGGGGACTATATGAAATGGCGACAGTTCCACGATCTATTCATCGAACTAGTACATAAGCAACCGATTGCAGATGTTCAAAAAATTTATTTTCTGAAAACTAGTTTGATTGGTGATGCAGAGAAGTTAATTCGCCACATCCTGCCAACAGATTCAAACGATGAAGCCGCATGGAAAATAGTTAAGGATAGGTTCGAAAATAAACGTCTGCTAGTCAACGCTGTACTTAACAAACTTATGTCATAGCCAGCAGTGAACCTAGAAAGCGCCGCGGCAATAAGACAATTGCATGATAACACACAAGAATGCCTGTTGGCATTCGGCGGTCTGGGAATAGACACGGCTACTTGGGATCCAATTCTGATACACATTCTTACGAAGAAACTTGATAAGGCTACACACACATTGTGGGAGCATTCACTTAAACAACCGAGATTGCTCCAGCCCCTGAAGGATTTTCTTGGATTTTTGGAAACTAGATTTCAATCTCTCGAAGCATCGGGTGGCAAATTGAATTCTGTTGATGGGACAAACAGGAGACTAGCGTCACAAAAATCACTAGCTGCTTTAGCGAAGACAATTGATGCAAAATGCTGCAAATGTTGCAAGGGATTGCACCAATTATATGCCTGCAACAAATTCTTGCATATGACACCCTCGCAAAGATTCGCTTTTATCAAGACTTCTAAGAGCTGCATAAATTGTCTAAAGGATGGACACACATCATCCAGCTGCATGTCCAGAGATTGCACAATATGTGAGAAAAAACACAATACACTCTTACATCTGCAACAAGTAAGCTCTCAACCATCGGGTATCCCTGTAAAGTCTTCAACTTCAGCAGCTGCCTCACTTCCACACATTGAAACCCAGACTACGCAAAACAATATTTCACTAACAACGACTAATATAGAAGCCAGACCAAGCTATGTCTTCTTGAGCACCGTTGCAGTGAAGTTGGTTAGCAAAAACGGATCAGTCGTCCGCTGCCGAGCGATCTTGGATTCGGGTTCACAAATAAACATTATCACAGACAGAATGATGCGCAAGCTCGAGATACCAATCACACGTAGCCCGTTGGTAGTGCATGGTATCGGAAGTTCAAGACGTGAAACACAGCGCAGAGCTAGTTTCGAATTAATGTCAGGTGCAACACACTTCTCCACAAGAATAGAAGCAGTCATCATGTCACAAATAGAAGCACCGCAGCCATCGCAATCATTCGACACCTCAACATGGCAGATTCCAGCAAACATAAAATTGGCAGATCCACAGTTTAATAAGCCAAACAAGATTGATCTACTCATTGGAGCTGAACATGTCCATCAATTGCTTTGCATTGGGCAAATAAAATTAGGAAAAGGTCTGCCATTACTACAAAACACGTTACTTGGGTGGATAGTCACCGGAAGACTAGTTGAACCAACTTCTTTATCTCCGACTTGTGGTGTCGGAGAAACAAACATCCGCAGAATGTTCGTATATTTCCGCAAAACATACACGCGGCAATATACGAACATTCTGCGGATCCCATTCTAAATGGCTACGATGTGGAGCATTACTATGACATGGAAGAGCAAGTGCAGCAGAAGATTATTTATTTATATGAGCTAACAAGCCTAAACCAACAGAGCTCATCCAACAACAACGATGCCGGACCCCTACCGAATGCCCTCAGATTGCCAAACATAGTTCTCCCAAAGTTTGACGGGGACTATATGAAATGGCGACAGTTCCACGATCTATTCATCGAACTAGTGCATAAGCAACCGATTGCAGATGTTCAAAAAATTTATTTTCTGAAAACTAGTTTGATTGGTGATGCAGAGAAGTTAATTCGCCACATCCTGCCAACAGATTCAAACGATGAAGCCGCATGGAAAATAGTTAAGGATAGGTTCGAAAATAAACGTCTGCTAGTCAACGCTGTACTTAACAAACTTATGTCACAGCCAGCAGTGAACCTAGAAAGCGCCGCGGCAATAAGACAATTGCATGATAACACACAAGAATGCCTGTTGGCATTGGGCGGTCTGGGAATAGACACGGCTACTTGGGATCCAATTCTGATACACATTCTTACGAGGAAACTTGATAAGGCTACACACACATTGTGGGAGCAGTCACTTAAACAACCGAGATCGCTCCAGCCCTGAAGGTTTTTCTTGGATTTTTGGAAACTAGATTTCAATCTCTCGAAGCATCGGGTGGCAAATTGAATTCTGTTGATGGGACAAACAGGAGACTAGCGTCACAAAAATCACTAGCTGCTTTAACGAAGACAATTGATGCAAAATGCTGCAAATGTTGCAAGGGATTGCACCAATTATATGCCTGCAACAAATTCTTGCATATGACACCCTCGCAAAGATTCGCTTTTATCAAGACTTCTAAGAGCTGCATAAATTGTCTAAAGGATGGACACACATCATCCAGCTGCATGTCCAGAGATTGCACAATATGTGAGAAAAAACACAATACACTCTTACATCTGCAACAAGTAAGCTCTCAACCATTGGGTGTCCCTGTAAAGTCTTCAACTTCAGCAGCTGCCTCACTTCCACACATTGAAACCCAGACTACGCAAAACAATATTTCACTAACAACGACTAATATAGAAGCCATACCAAGCTATGTCTTCTTGAGCACCGTTGCAGTGAATTTGGTTAGCAAAAACGGATCAGTCGTCCGCTGCCGAGCGATCTTGGATTCTGGTTCACAAATAAACATTATCACAGACAGAATGATGCGCAAGCTCGAGATACCAATCACACGTAGCCCGTTGGTAGTGCATGGTATCGGAAGTTCAAGACGTGAAACACAGCGCAGAGCTAGTTTCGAATTAATGTCAGGTGCAACACACTTCTCCACAAGAATAGAAGCAGTCATCATGTCACAAATAGAAGCACCGCAGCCATCGCAATCATTCGACACCTCAACATGGCAGATTCCAGCAAACATAAAATTGGCAGATCCACAGTTTAATAAGCCAAACAAGATTGATCTACTCATTGGAGCTGAACATGTCCATCAATTGCTTTGCATTGGGCAAATAAAATTAGGAAAAGGTCTGCCATTACTACAAAACACGTTACTTGGGTGGATAGTCACCGGAAGACTAGTTGAACCAACTTCTTTATCTCCGACTTGTGGTGTCTTTACTTCAAACGAAGCCCTAGAAAAATCTATTGAACGATTTTGGGAAACTGAGAACCTGCCTGAATGCAACTCCGAAAAAACGTTAGCAGAACAGCGGTGCGAGGAGATCTTCCATCACACAGTTAGAAGAGACACTAATGGCAGATTCATTGTGAGCTTACCATTTGCCGACGATCCACAAAAATTGGGTACTTCCAGGGACATTGCGCTAAGTAGATTCTACGCATTAGAAAGGAAACTCGATGGGGATAGTGTTCTGAAGCATCAATACTTAGAATTTATGAACGAGTACATCGAACTGGGCCATATGGAAGAGGTCGATTATCGAACAATTAAATCGCCACATTTCTTCCTACCTCATCATGGAGTCTTAAAACCAGACAGTACAAGCACGACATTGAGAGTGGTTTTCGACGCTTCAGCGAAGACTTCTACCAACATCTCCTTAAATGACATCATATACGCTGGGCCCACAATACAAGCCGAGTTATTCACAATCTTGTTGCGCTTCAGGATGCCATTATACGTTTTAAAAGCCGACATTCAAAAAATGTATCGGGAGATTCATTTACAAGAGAACGATCGACAGTATCACCTGATATGGTGGAGGTCAGATTCAAACCAGCCTGTCAAGGCGTATCAGCTCAAAACCGTTACATACGGTACATCATCTGCCCCCTATTTGGCAATAAAATGCTTACAAAAATTAGCTCAAGATTATGCTTATACCTATCCTTTGGGGTCCGAAGTTTTATTGAGAGACTTCTACGTAGATGATGCAATGCAATGAGCAAATAGTTTAAGCGTGGCTAAGGACATTCAAACTCAGTTGTCAGCACTGCTCCAAGAAGGAGGCTTCAAACTAAGAAAATTATGTGCAAACCACCAGCAACTCTTAAGGCATGTCCCATTAGAGGATCAGGAAATTTCTCTGGATGGGGACCATAACGAAGGGTTTGTCAAGACCCTAGGTCTGATCTGGCTTCCAAAATCAGATGTTTTCTGTATTAAAACCAAATGCATAACACAAAAAAGGTTTACAAAAAGAACAGTTGCATCAGATATCGCCAGACTCTTCGATCCACTTGGAATGGTAGCTCCAGTGGTAATTGTTGCTAAATTGTTCCTGCAAGAGCTCTGGGAGCTGAATTATGATTGGGACGCTGCACTGCCGGTAGAAATGTATACAAGATGGTGCAATTATCGAGATAGTTTAAGATCCTTGGATAATTTACATATTCCCCGTCATGTTTTTGCACAATGTGTTCCTACGTCAATACAAATACACACATTTTCTGACGCATCCGAGAAGGCATACGGCGCCGCAGAGTATATCAGATCAATAAGCAAGGATGGAGCCATAAGAGTTCGACTACTTTGCTCCAAATCGAGAGTGGCTCCTGTCAAGAGAACATCATCAGGAAACAGCTCGATGACCATCCCTCGGCTCGAGTTTTGCGCCGCGCTATTAGCTGCTGAACTTTCGCGTCGAGTAAACAATGATCTACAAATCAAGGGTGCAAGTTTTCATCTTTGGACAGACTCTCAAATAGTTCTCAGTTGGATCAATTCTAGTTCGGATTCGTTTCAAACTTTTGTGGCTCGTCGAATCGCATCAATTCAGCAACTTTCTAATATCATACAGTGGCGTCATGTAAGGTCCGTCGACAACCCAGCGGACGTCTTATCCAAAGGAATTGCACCCGATAAGTTAGCAACCCATAGCTTGTGGTTTTATGGACCAAAATTTCTACACGGCATGGAATCCATATGGCCACCGCCATTTAAGAGCAGCATGTCCAGCAGCATCGAAACGAAGAAGATATCGCTTTTCATCACCATAAAAAGGTTTCCCACCTTCATTGAACAAATTAATCATTCAAATTCATTTCGTAAGCTACAAAGGGTAACAGCCTACTGTCTTCGGTTCATTAATGTAATAACAACAAGAAAGCGGTATCGGTCAAAGAACAACAAGGAGCATCAACCAAGATCTAAAACCCAACACATGTGGCTTCTAGCAGCACAAGAGCTAGAAGAAGCCCTCCAGTTAATTTCAAGATACATCCAAACATGTGAGTTCAAGGCAGATATTATTCCGTTAAAAGCACAACAAGACTTGGATAAGAGAAGCGCCTTACTTGGACTTGCAGCCTTCATATGGCAAGACAACTTACTACGTGTGGGAGGTAGATTGCAATCATCTACAATATCATATGACGCCAAACATCCAATTCTATTACCATACTCCCACCCGTTTGTCAAACTTTTGATGACAGATCTACACACTGACCACTTGCATGTTGGGCCCCAGGGTCTTCTAGCGATCACGAGACAAAAATTTTGGCCGATCAAAGAAAAAAATATTGCGCGATCAATCGTTCAGCAGTGCACGAAATGCTCCAGGGCCCGACCCAAGATGTATTCGCAGATAATGGGTAATCTACCATCGCACAGGGTTCAACCAGCACGTCCCTTTACTAACTGTGGAGTCGATTTTTGCGGCCCAATCTGGATACACTATCGTTCGAGAGGTGCTCGCCCACAGAAAAGTTACCTAGCCATATTTTGCTGCTTTAGTACGAAGGCAGTACATATCGAAGTCGTCAGCGATCTAACAACTGATGCTTTCATTGGAGCACTTAAGAGGTTCATCGGCCGGAGAGGACACGGAGAACGCCACTAACTTTGTAGGGGCAAAGAATCAATTGTCAGAGCTGAAGACCTCTATTTACGCAGCTTACTCTCAGACCAATATAACGACTGCCTGTAATTTAAAGGGAATTGATTTCCACTTCATTCCCCCACGGGCCCCACATTTTGGAGGTTTATGGGAAGCAGCTGTCAAGTCGGCGAAGCACTTGCCGCAACATAAAATTGCTTCAGCATCCCTGACATACGAAGAACTGTGCACTATTAGTGTGGACGCAGAAGCCATTCTAAATTCAAGGCCAATTACTCCGCTTGCCAGTGATCCTAATGACCTGACTGCACTAACAACGGGTCATTTCTTAATAGGAGAGCCGTTAATAGCTGCAGTCGATCCAAACGCAGGGCCATTATGCGGAAGTTTGAGTAACAGATGGAAGCTGGTTTCTCACATTAAGGATGAGTTCTGGAAACGTTGGTCGTTGGAATATCTCAATGAGCTTCAAAATCGTAGCAAGTGGAAAACTTCGTCCAGGAATGTTCAAATTGGCACGTTGGTCATTATTAAAGAAGACAACACTCCAGTGTTAAAATGGCCACTTGGGCGCATTACCAAAGTGTATTACGGCGACGATGGAAACATCAGGGTGGCCGACGTGCGAACACAATCTGGTACCCTTAAACGACCAATACACAAGCTGGCCCCACTCATGAGGCAAGAGAAGCCTGTAGAAGCCATACCAGTCGCATCACAGGAACGACCAAATGTTGCAACACATGGAAAGAAACGCGAATACACTGAACACGACGAAGATGAAATTGATGTGCCATCGGAAGTAGTTGAGACACAAGGCATGAGAAAGCAAAAGAAGAGACGTCAATCAAGCCAAAGTTCAACCGTAGTCACATTACTACTAACTTGTCTATTACTGCCACTAGTCTTCGCAAGGGAAGTAGAGGTCTCCTACTTCAACCCGACACCAGGGATTCATTTCGAAAAATTAGGTAATATCAACACAATTACCAGTAAATGGAACCTGGTTGTCTACTTTGATCTGCGACCATACAGAAACGAACTCGCGGCTCTTGACAATAGCACGAAAGTACTAATTCATCTCTGCGAACAAAATACTCAGAAGGATCTATGCCATCAGGTTCTTCATCAAATTCAATACATTCAACAAGAAATCTTAGAAGAAGACGGACTATTCACAATTAAATCTTATTCCAGAAGGATCAAAAGAGGGGCCATTGTAGGAAATATTGACTTTGTAGACTTTGTAGGAAATATTGCAAACTCACTATTTGGCATACTTGACTCCCATTACGCAGAAGAAATGGCTGAAAATATTGAGCGCATCAATTCAAACGAGGATCATTTGAAAACATTTTTAAAAAAACAAACATCAATTTTGGATTCAACCGTAAACATTATGAAACAAAACCAAGAAGCTATGGACATGCGACACAAAACGCTCGTTCTACAGTTGGAACTGATAACCGATAGGTTAAATAATATAACCGGAAACGCATATCTGATACAAGAATTATTTTCATCTTGGTCGATATACACAACCCTTCTCATTGCTAATATCCAGAGGACACAATTCGCAATACGTAGCGTTCTGACCGATACTCATCAAAGAAAATTAAGCCATTTGTTGATATCACCTCAACAATTAAAACATGAAATTACCAACATCAAGAATCATCTACCACCAGAACAACATCTACCAGTGGATATAGACGATCTACTCCAATTCTACAACCTGATGTCCGTAGAAGGTCGAATTGTGTCAAATCACGTGGTATTTAAAATTGGCTTACCACTTGTGGGGCAAGACAAATTCCTGCTATTCAAGATCATACCAATTCCTGCAGTTATTAACAATACACAAATAGCGATCGAACCGTCATCTACCCATATCGCCGTGAATAGCTACCAAGATTATTACTTTCCACTGTCGGACAACGATATCTCCATGTGTACCATCGTAAAAAATCTGGATTACTTGTGCCTCCAATCCGAGCCAATTTATCGTCGAGGAGCCAACATCAGCCTATGCCTCACATCATGCAAGGTAAAGATCATGGAGCATAGCCCGGTATGGACGTGGATTCCCAATACTAATCAATGGATTTTCGCGGTAACGAGGGAGACACTACTAAACACTGTATGTTAAGGCCAAAATTCAATAAGTACAGTAAAGGGAGTTGGAATCCTTAAATTACCTCCAAATTGCATCGCCAAGCAGGACCTGGTAACTCTTCGAGGACAGACAACTTACTCGAGCGAGGTTCGTATGTGCTATACGAGACTGAGTCATTTGCCAAATTTCGACAACATAGGTGACTTAGCAGTCATTCAACTCAATACGCTAAATATTACGTCACACAAAAGGGAGTTGCATCTTCTTCGTGAACAAATCAACGCACAGCAATCCGAATTACCTATATTGATACGACATCATAACATTCGGCATACCATCATGGGATCATCTGGATTATTCTTGGCCATTATCACTCTAACGTATCTTTTCTGGAAACACGGTCCAAGAATTTGCAAGCGCGCGGCTACAGCACCAATCCCACAACCGAGATCATCAGCTTCACACTCTTCACACTCCATCACAAAGGTGTGATATATCAAATCAGCTTTTATACATACTTCTGATGAACCTAGAATCATCAGCGCGGGTCAGGATGTTGAGATAGGTCATGTCGCAACAAACACCAACGACAGCGAGCAATATCTAGACGACAACGACCTCACAACAGAATTTGATACTTTTTCATTTACGCATTCACGTTATTATTTTATTCTGTCATTTCTCTTTCTTTCTCTTGTTCCTCATATGTCTCATTGCAATTAGATACATTTAAATTAATATTTTTTGTTTTTCACCTTGGCTCTTGGCTCTATTGCTCTTTCGATTGGTGGTTTTTTTGTCATTCAAATTTTGTTGACTTAAGCTGTTTTTATTAACGTCAGCAATAAATTCAATTTGTATTAGATTTTTAATAATAATAATAATAATAATAATGTAATTTTAAGCTAGACTAAGCAAAATTTATGTATAAAAACCGGTGAATAAAATTCTACGGTGTGAGTCTTTTTTGCAACCACCGACATAGTAAGACATTTTTTACATTTTCTAAGTGAATCTGCTTAGAACTCAATAATCAAATAATTTCTGCTGTTCTGGTTTATGTACCGGCAAGGGGTAAGTGGAGTCTAAGGGGTAGTGGAGTCTAAGGGGTAGTGGAGTCTAATGTTCTCGCTTTCCACAAAGACTCCAGCACCAGACCCCTGTCCGGTTTTGGAGCCATCCGTGAAAATACGATGGCATTCTTTCCCTGGCTCAGAGTCTGGCCGAAGCCATTCCATTACCTGAGGAAAGTTGACTTGGTAATTTTGTCGCAAAAGCATTTCTGGGGTCATTCAAGTTCTTCAAAATTCCAATGCGTGTGGTACCAAAAACCACCTCTCTTTAAGCGAAAGATGGTTTTCAGCGTACACCCCATGATAAATATATCAAGGGGGGGGAGGTTCATCAAAGCATCAAGAGCAGAGCCCGGCGTGCTAGGGAAGGCCCCTGTGCAGTCAAGACAAGCCGTTCTTTGGAGTTTGGCAAAAGAGGCAGTAACACGTTTCCGCGAAAGCCTGTTCCACCAAACAACCGATGCGTATGAGAGGAGTGGTCTAACCATGGCAGAATAGATCCAGAGGACCCTTTTCGGAGATAAGCCCCATGTCTTGCCAAAAGCGCCTCTGCACTGCCAGAAGGTGGACAATGCTTTTTCGGTTTTGGATTCAACATGCTTGGACCATAGAAGTTTTCTATCAAGGATTACTCCCAGATATTTGACTTCATCGGATATCGGGATAGTGACACCTTTAAGCACTAGTTGAGTCAGACCAGTGACCTTCCTCCTTCTCGTAAAGAGAACAACCGTAGTTTTAAGAGGATTCTCTGGGATCTCTGCGCCTGAGAGCACACAGTCCCTAGGTTTGAGCCGACAGAAAGAACGGCGACAGCATCCGCGTAGGCTTGTGTGTAGGTTCCAGGAAGGTTGAGAGCCGATAGTAGAGAGTCTACAACCATGCACCATAAAAGGGGAGACAGAACACCACCTTGCGGGCAGCCCTTGTTTACCCCAGTTATGACGCACTTGCCACAATCTGCTTCGGTTATCAGCGTCCTGTTCATTAGCATTGCCCTAATCCATTGAACTAATGTTTCATCTAAACCATGTTGTCTGGCTGAGTTGCACATGCTATCAAACGTCGCGTTATCAAAAGCACCCTCAATATCGACGAAAACGCCCAGCACGTACTTCTTCTGGTCAAGAGCACATTCAATCCTACCAACAAGGTTTTGAAGCGCAGTTTCGCAGGATTTTCCGCGCTGATAAGCGTGTTGCATCTCAGAAAGAGGGTGCAAACGAAGAACAACTTTGCGCACGCGCAGCTCAACCAGTCTCCCTAAGCTTCTCAGCAGGAAGGAAGACAGACTTATGGGTCTGAAGCTTAGGCTAGGCTATAGTCTGACTTACCAGGTTTTGGTATGAAAACGACTTTAACCATACGCCAAAGGGTGGGTATGTAAGCCAAGGCAAGGATCGCAGTGAAAATTCTTTTCAACGTGGGCAACAGCTGACCTAATCAGCATAACCGGGTAGATTCCATCTGGACCAGGTGACTTAAAGCTCTCAAAAGATGTAATAGCATATTTGATAGCGTCATCAGTCACCACTCTAGATGCAATGTACCAGTTAAGCCGCGTTGTGTTCGCTGGTTCAGCAGTGGCCACCGTTGCCGGTACCACTCAAGAGCACGTGGTGACCTTATTTCCCGGGAAGTGAGTCTCAAGGAGAAGACTGTAGGTCTCCGCCTTGGTCTCAGTGTAGGTGCCATCAGGTTTGAGTATTGAAGCGAGTCTGCTTGGTCTGTTCCTCTGCAGAACTTTCACAAGCCTACTAGTTTCACTTAGAGATTCGATCTCGTCACAAAATTTTTTATAAGAGTCATTTCTCGACTTGCGAATAAGTCTCTTAAAATCCTTTTGCCTTGATCGATATAGATTCCAGTCTTCTACTAAATTGGTTTTAAAGGACCGATTCAGGAGCTTCCTGGTCTCTTTGCGAATACGCTGCAGTTCGGCATTCCACCAAGGTACCGATTTTCTACGGAGGTTTTTCGTAACTGGGCACGCGAGTTCAAAACAACGGGTAAGGATGCTATTCAGATTTTGAGCAGATATCTCTACCCCTTGTCGTGAACTCAGTTTGAGTGGAACTTAAACAGAGTTGCCAAGCTCCTCTCTAAACTGTGACCAATTCGTTTTTCTCGGATTTCTCCTCTCTTGCAAAGGTAGAACTTCGCAATTGATTTGAAATTCGATGTATCTGTGATCTGACAGGGTGCTATCTGGCGATACCCTCCATTTTGCGATAGTCCTTGAAAACTTGTTGGACAGGGTAAGGTCAATTACCTGCTGTCTCCTGGCGGTAACAAAAGTGGGTCTGTGACCCAAATTATTGATGGTAATGTCAGACGATAAGATGAATTCCAAAAGACGATCTCCTCTTGCGTTACATTTGCTGCTGCCCCAGACAGTATTCTGAGCATTAGCATCGCAGCACAAGACGAGACCCAATCTTTTGGATTCACAATAATCTACAAGCTCAACAATTGCCTTTGGTGGCCGAGGAGTCAAAGAGTCATAGGGGAAGTAGGCCGAGGCAACGACAAAGGTTTCCCATTTGCCGTTAGCATGGCAGCAACCAACCTTTCGATCGTGACGGCCTCTAAGGATTTGGATGCGATAAGACAAGTCCTAGGTCATTCTTATCGTAAAGAATGTCGTGTGAAGCACTCAACCCACCAAGACCACAGATGTTACCTTTCCACACCCAGGTTCCTCGATGGATGTTATGCATGTTTTTGTACTACATGCCGCAAGCCTGCTACTTAGAAGAGCAGTAGAGGCCTTGCAGTGCTGTAGGTTAATCTGAGTAAACATTATGGATGTAGACTCAGGGTTACGTACACTATTAGCGCTGTTTGGCATTGAAACGGAAGTGAATCCTACCAAAATGCAGATAGGGAGGCATGTTGTACCTAGATTCAATGACCTCGGCAGAAGCCATGTCCATGTCTACGACCAAACAGCTACCATCTTCATTAAGACGATTTTTTTTTGGGCTATGCGAACGGACAATCCAGGCTTTTGTGTCGAGGCCAGGATTCTGGGCTCGCAAACGCTTCAGCACATCCGCCGTTTTCCCCAGTTTCCCAGGGATCCAGCAGACGGCTCGCGTTAGCTTGGGTGGCTTGTAGACCTCAAGAGTTGAGGTCCCAAGGGGAGGGATTTTCGGCACCATATTGCATAGCCATTCAGAGGTTTGCTGCGATGAGGTCTTCACCCAAAAGGTTCCGTCCTTCAAACCACAGCTCTCCACCTGAATGCAAGCATTAGTTGCCTCAGCAAGTTCTAACAGTCGAGTTTTGCAGTGTTCGCACTCCGCAGCACTCAAACTGTTGTCATAACCTGCTTTCCCAATTCGAACTGCTAAGGAGGAGACAGCAGCATTCCGATAAGAACGCCTCTGATCTCCCACCTTAGCTGTCGTGCGTTCAAAAGGTTTTCCAGGTTCAGTGGCAGACTGACCTTCAGAACCGCCCGCGTCGACACAGTTCTTCTGTCCACTAGTGCTGCAGCCTGTTAAGGTCACATCACCAGCATCCATCACCAGTGCACGGGCAGCACTGACGGTTTGTGCGCTTCCTGAACTCATGCCCCTGGGGGTGCTCGCGACGTCCGGTTTCGATCCGCCAGCACTGCACCCTTCAATGGGAGAGGCACCGGCTTCACTCGGAGACCGGGCGCAAGCAGACACAAGGGCCTGAGGGGTTGCGTTACTCGTAATGAGCTTGGGTTTTTTCTTGCTTTTTGGTTCAGCATAAGAGGAGGCGGTGTCCGATGTAGAGGACTGATTTCCTTCAGTTGATGAGACTTCCAGCGACCTGTCCCGCATCATGGAAATCGCCGAAGAGCCGACCGGACTAGCAGCGCCTTTAGCCCGTAAAGCTTCTTTGCGCGACTTATCGGTCTGCCGCTTCCTTTTCCTCTTCCGCCGACCCTTAGTTTGGCACACCTCAGAGCCCGCCTCTTCCGGAGCCCGTTCAACCACAAGGGTATTCCGAGTCGTCGCGTCAGTAGCAGTGCATTGGGTAGCAGCCTCACTCAAGCTCAGATTTCCGAACGAGTCAGATACCGAGCTACAAGAGTCGGAATGTATATCAAAAATGAATGTCTATATGGCTTACACATGCTTCATTAATCATATTTATTATATTCTTAACATTATCTATGTAATCATTTAATTCTCCTATATCGATTTTATTGACTAAAGTTAACTTACTTCCTACCTCTCTAACTCGTCCTTTGTGATTAAAATATAGTCCGCTATTGTCATGTAGTTTCCTGATTTCGATGTTCCCGGCCGTGGAGTTGAAGAACCCGGTAATTATGTACCTCTGATATTTTATGTGGTCCTTTAAATTTACTCTCTAATTTTCCTTTCACTAAGTTTTTAATTAAAATTTGCTGTCCTACTTTATATTCTACAGGTTTCCCTATCCTTTTATCATAACGTATTTTTGCATTTCGCTTTGTCTTCAAAGTTCTGTTTCTGGCTGTCAACGATTTATTTAAAAGATTCTCCCTTAGCTCGTCTAAATAATCGAATACACTTCGTTCGTTATTATCATCTACCTCGCTTGGTTTGTTTGCTGGATATCCATAAACAAGTTCATATGGAGTGTATCCTGTGGTACTGTGTACGGTAGTATTATAACAGAAGCTAGCGTATGGCATTAGCTCATGCCAATTTGTTATGTTATCTTATTCCTTTCCTGTTGCGTTCAGATATTCCAGTAGACGACAAAGTGCCCTTTCTACTCCACCATTTGCCTGCGGATGAGATATGCTAGTTGTTATATGTTGCATATAAAAAATTTTACAAAATTCTTCGAAAAGTGCATTACAAAATTCCATTCCATTGTCAGTTAGGATTATCTTTGGCAGTCCAAAGTTCAAAACCCATTCGATAACGATTGCTTTAGCTACTGTTTCCATAGATTTGTCCTTTAATGGTATACATTTTATGAGTTTAGATAAATCGTCCTGTATCGTCAAACCAAATTTATGTCCGTCGTTTGTCTGTTTGAGTGGGCCAATCAAATCCATTGATATTTTTTCGAGAGCTCTTTCTTCTATTCTTGGAACGACTGCGTTGTCTTTTATCATACTACTAAATATGTCATCTATTATTTGGTCTGCTACTCGAAATTTTGTATTTCCTGGCTATTATTTTCTTTATTATTGTTACCTACTTCTTCCCCTTGTATCATTCTAACATTTCGGGACAGTTTGTCCGCAACAACGTTTTCGCATCCCTTTTTATATCGGATTTCGTACTCAAACTCTTCAAGTTTAAGCCTCCATCTCACAAGTCTAGATCCGGGATCTTTCACGTTAAACAACCAAGTCAATGGCCTATGGTCTGTCTGAACGACGATTTTCTCCAGTAAATGTCTAAACTGTTTTGTTGCCCAGACTATGGCCAAACACTCCTTTTCAGTAGTGCTGTAATTTTGTTCGGCCTGATTTAATGTCCTACTGACGTATTGTATGGGCAAATCTTTAGTACCGTGCTGTTGGCTAAGAACGGCTCCTATACCTTTGTTCGACGCATCCGTTGTAATGGTAAATTCTCTATTATAGTCTGGGTGCTGTAAAACTGGAAATTTGGTAATCGCTTCTTTCAATTTTTCGAACGATTCTTGTTGTTCACTTCCCCAGTTGAATGATACATCTTTCTTTAGCAGTTTATTTAAGGGTTCTGCTCCTTTACTAAAATTTTGAATAAACTTTCGGTAATAGCCTACCATCCCTAAAAATGATTTAATTCCTTTCTGATTGCATGGCGGTTGCATTTTTACTATACTCTCTATCTTATTAGGAGCAGGCTTCACGCCTTTGTCGGTTATCACATGACCCAAATACTGGACTTCCTTACGAAGAAATTCGCACTTGTCCGGTTGCAATTTCAATTTAGCGGATTTGGTTGAGTACTTGCACTAATTTTTCATTATGCTCTGCAGGACTCTGGCCGTACACCACCACGTCGTCTAAGTAAACAAAGCATTTAATACCCTTTAACCCTGTCATCACTGTATTCATTAAACGTTGAAAACATGCCGGAGCATTTTTCAACCCGAAGGGCATTCGAGTAAACTCGAAGTACCCGTACGGGGAGCTGAAGGCGGTTTTCTCGATATCTTTTTCCTCGACTGGGATTTGATGAAATCCAGAAGTAAGGTCGAGTGTTGTAAAATACCTGCCTTCCCTAATTGGTCAAGAATTTCATTTATATTCGGGAGGGGATAATTATCGGCTATCATCAGCTCATTTAGCTTACGATAGTCAATGACCATCCTCCACTTCTTTAAACCGCTTGCGTCCGCCTTCTTTGGTACAATCCAAAGAGGGGAGCTCCATGGTGAATTACTATCTCTTATTATACCGTCTTCCTTCAGTTGTTCAACCTGGTTACGTACCTCTTCCTCATGTACCTTTGGGTACCTGTACGTTTTAGTAAACACCGGGGAACAACCTTCCGTAGTCCTAATCTGATGCTTTGTCACATTCGTGTGAGTAAGCTTTTCATCTCTTATACTAAAAATATCACTATGACTCCTAATTATATCTAATATACTCTCTAACTCCTCTTTATTCATATGTTCTGTCCTAATATTACCTGTTACCTCACCTGTTACCTCACCTACCTCACCTTACCCCCTTCGGGTAGGGGTTAGAATATACCCGAGGTAAGGCATGCCTGTCGTAAGAGGCGACTAAAATCCACCCACCGTATGCCGAGCGCGTAGCGCATACAAACCATGCAATGGACAAAACGAACGGAAGTAATACCCCAGGTGGTAATCCAGCATCACTGGCAAATCCACCCTCTTCGGAGGCAGGCTCTACGGATTCTGGGGAGAGCCATTTATTGCTTTCAAATCCCTTTATGAAGAAACCAAGGGTACCTCGATCACCACCACCTAGATCGATCATCTCCGGGAAAGGAAGTCCGCCGGTTAATCGGCACTCAGCGAAAACTAAATGCTTTGAAGCGGAAAACAACGAACTCCGCGCTAAGCTTAAAGATATGGAACGTCTCTACCATGAGCTCAAAAATGAAGTAGATTCGTTACGAAAAGAAAAGGAGGCTCTTAAAAATCTCCGTGATACTACAAAACGTGAGGACACGCGACAGACGAAGAAGAGCTTGCACGTGAAACTAATCCGGCTCTTAAGAAAAGATCTACCAAAAAACGAAAAATTGGGTCTTCGCCAGTAGTTGAGGCCGTATATAAACACGATGAAACACCAACCGTGTCGAAAAAAAGCGACAGCGAAAATTGAAGAAAAAATTCGCCGACCGCCTGCAATAAATGTCGTTGGGGTCGCAGACTACGGAAAGCTGCGAAATATCTTAAAAAATACTCTGGGGACGAAGTGTAATTTAATTTCTCTTCGAAATAATGTATGGAAAGTCAATGTCGATGACTCGATGCATATCGCGCACTTTCGCCAAAGTTAAATACCGAGAATGTACAATGGTATACTTACGAAAACAAATTCGAGAAGCCGCTTCGGGTTTTCGCTAGGGGACTTCACCCAACCTGCACGAAGGAAGAAATTGTTGAAGATGTTCAAGCCCAAGGCTTTAAAATTCTTGATGCCGTGAACATACTTAAGAAAGAAAAACAACGTACGGAAGGAGAAAAAGACACCGTTTTCAAGCGCGGTCTTCCTATTTTCATGCTGACGTTCGATAGGATTGAAAACATAAACGAAATATATAAAATAAAAACAATCCTAAATATCAGGGTAAAATTGAGCCCAAGCGAAAGGGCAATAGACTAGTACCTCAATGTAAGCGATGCCAAGGCTTCCGACATACTCAAGCGTACTGCCAAAAAGAACCGCGATGTGTCAAATCGCCGGTGGACATCTTTCAAAAGATTGCAACGTAAGCAGTCAGGCCCCAGCGACTTGCGCCAATTGTTATGGAAGTCACCCGGCGAGCTACCGAGGTTGCGAAATCGCAATAGAGCTACAAAAACGTCAAGAAACTGTTAAGCAACATATTGTAGATAGGGCCACAACCCCAAAACGTTCTAGAGCTGACAAGCCGAAAACTCCAAAATCGGTCAGAAATACGAGATTGACAAGGAAAAAAATACAAACTCCGCAAGAAAACGTCGCCGGTCCAAGTACAAAGGGAAAATCATCACTCATCGGCCCAAGATCGTACGCTGAAGTCGCGTCACACAAAAGCAAACCTCCAGAACCTACCACAACAGATTCGGTATCTCAAATATTATTTATGATATTGGAAAAGCTTGAGCAACAAACTAAAGTTAATCAAGTAATATTTGACAAACTGAGCGAGCTAGAGTTTAAACCTCGCAAAACGAATAACAAATCATGAATATGAAGCTCATTAACATACTTACATGGAATGCAAATGGTCTTTTAAAGAAAATCGACGAACTAGAAGTATTTCTACGGAAAAAAAATATTGACCTATGCCTGATTTCGAAAACACACTTTAAGAAGTGATCCGGACCCAAAATTAGAGGTTACATCGACTACCACGCGCATCATCCATCAGAAAATTCGAGAGGCGGATCCTCTCTCTACATCAAAGACTGCATTAAGCATTACAAAAACGAAGAAATTGAGCTTGACTCTATGCAAATAACTTCAGTATCGGTAAAAATAGGTCACCTAGATTATAATATTGCCTCGAGTTATTTTCCTACACAGTATAGGCTAGCGAACGACGATCTTACTCCCCTCTTTGACTTACTTGGGTCGAATTTTATTATCGGCGGGGACTTTAATGCGAAAAACACCTTTTGGGGATCACGGTGCAATTCAACAAGAGGTAGAGTACTCTTCAAAGCTAGCATGAAACGTGGCGTCGTTTTCCTTTCGACGGGAAAGCCAACGTATTGGCCAACCGACAGAAACAAAGTACCTGACCTTGTCGACTTCTTTATCGCAAAAGGGGTTCCTCGCCACCTCACAAATGTAGAAGAAGGCTATGATCTCTGTTCGGATCACTCGGCAGTCGTTTTGAAAATCGGCGGAAGTCTAGCAAAAAATGAGAGAGCGCCTAGGCTACCTAATAACAATACCGACTGGGATGGCTTTAGGAAATACTGCAAAGAAAATGTATCTCTACATGTACCACTTACAACCCCTTTAGAAATAGAAGACGAAGTCGATAAACTCGTTAGAACTATTCAAGACGCTGCTTGGAACAATACTTCTTTCCGGAAGACTGGAGTAAGGAAAAGCGGATCAATTTACCCGCGCGAAATTAAAGAGCTCATACGCGAAAAGAGAAAGGCTCGAAAGAGATGGCATTTGTCTCGAGCTCCTCCTGATAAAACCATTCTGAATGGGCTATCTAACAAATTAAAGCACTTACTTCAAGATTTTAAAAGTCGCGAGACTACCAACTACCTCGAAAACTTGACTGCCGATAGAGGGTCAAACTATTCACTTTGGAAAGCCGTGAAGTCCATTAAAAAGCCCATAGTACACTTGGCGCCAATCAGAAAAGATAACGGTGAATGGGTAAAAGGCGACAAACAGAAAGCAGATGTATTTGCAGAACATCTAGAAGAAACGTTCAAACCGTTTGACGGGGAGCCGTTGGTTGACGATCTGTATCGCAATGCGGAACTAGACAATTATCGAATGAAACGTGACACTGTCTGAACTTCGTCAAACAATCCGAAATTTGAAGAATAACAAAGCTCCAGGCTACGACCTAATTACTGGGGAAATTTTGAAGGAGCTACCGAAAAGAGCGTTAGTCAAGCTTCTCTATATCATAAACGCATCAATGAGAATTTCATACGTTCCACGGGAATGGAAAGTCGCAGAGGTAATAATGGTTCCGAAACCAGGGAAATGCCCGAACGACAAAAAATCATATAGACCGATATCGCTTCTGCCGATTATATCAAAAGTTTTCGAGAAACTTGTGCTCAAACGACTGCAACCAATAATTGAAGAAAGACGATTGATTTCGGATCACCCATTCGGCTTTAGGGTCAAACATTCAACAATTGACCAGGTCTATCGAATAACTAATGAAATTGAGAAAGCCCTAGAAGCGAAAATGATATGTTCTACCGCTTTTCTTGACGTATCCCAAGCCTTCGATAAAGTTGCACGAAGGCCTAAAATATAAGCTACGGAAAGTTTTGCCGGAAAAAATTTATGAACTCTTAAAGTCTTATCTTGACAACAGACTATTTCGAGTGAGATGCGGGAGCGAATACTCAGAAGGTAGTGTCCTCGGTCCAACACTGTTTTACTTTTTACAAAAGATGTACCTCAAGTAGAGACAACGACTGTAGCCACGTTCGCTGACGACACGGCTATCCTCGCTACGGATACGACAGTCGATCTAGCAACAGGAAAACTCCAACGCGCTCTGAATAAAATATACGAATGGACAAAGGCCTGGCGAATCCTCCTAAATGAGACAAAATCAACGCATGTAAATTTTACTTACAAGAGGGTAATCAACTTACCTCTATTTATAAACTCGGTACGAATTCCGTACGCAAACGAGGCGAAATATTTAGGCATGACCCTAGACGCAAAACTTAAGTGGAAGCCACACGTTAAAAAGAAACGCAATGAACTTGAAATCAAGCTACGAGAACTGAATTGGCTTATCGGACGTTATTCGAAACTAAGCGTATATAACAAACTGCTATTGTATAAGCAAGTGCTAAAACCATCTTGGACGTACGGTATACAACTTTGGGGTTGTCCCAAACCAAGCAACTTATCTATTTTAGAAACTTTTTAGAATAAGACACTAAGAGCAATCGTAAATGCTCCATGGTATATAAGAAATAGCGATTTACATCGAGATCTAGGCATCGCAACCGTGACCGACGAAGTAAGAAACTTTGCTCGCAAACTTCACACTCGCCTTCACGGCCATTGCAACCACGAAATAATCCGAACTCTGGATCAGACAAATCTTGCACGCCGACTTCAACGAACAAGACCGTTGGATCTAGCGTCGTAAGAGGAAACCGCTCATAATGACGGTATTGCAGGTGCTTTCGTTGGAAGGTAGCCTGCCAAACGCGATTACTATACAGAAGCTTGAACTACTTGTTAAGGAAACTTAGTCGTAGTCTTACAAAGATTGGGAGGTTTTTTAGTGAGTAAGAATCTCACACTACTATGAGCACGCGCGTTCGATTCTCATAGTGCCTATGAAGGTTTTTGTTGAAAAAACTGAATTGGCAATTCAACTTTATATACATTAACACTTATTATAATATGAATTACATACACTATTTTTCATGCTTGACAAACACACACATACATGTTATATCTACTTATATCCAGTCTATATTTTACATATCTTTAATCTCTATCAAGTAGTCTTGTAATAAACGTCTCTGAAGTAAGACTCGCGTATTATTTCCTGCAATATCTACGACAGGTTATGGGCCCAGAAATTTCTGGTAATATTTAAAATGGCTTCATCGTTGTACCAAATTGAAAGATTGGATGAGAAAAATTACGATTCCTGGCGGGTTCAAGTTAGAAGTGTTCTGATCCATAACGACCTATGGGCATACGTTAACGGAGTGAAGACAAAACCAGAAGCTGAAAGAGAGAAGACCGAATGGGAAACCAAGGATGAAAAGGCACTCGCTACGATTCTGCTGTGTGTTAAGCCATCGCAGCTAAATTATATTAAGAACTGTAAGTCGTCAACAGAAGCATGGCAGATTCTGGAAAATGTTCACCAGCCGAAAGGACCAGCGCGAAAGGTTACCTTGTTTAAACAAATTCTTCAACTAAAAATGCCGGAAAACAGCCAAGTTCAATTACACCTTAATAATTTTTTCGATCTAGCCGAAAAATTAAAAGAGCTAAGTATTGATCTACAGGATGAACTTCTCTCCATAATTTTGCTTTCTAGCCTTCCCAGCAGCTATGAACATTTTGTTCTTGCAATGGAGACCCGCGATGAATTACCCACAAGCGAAACCCTGAAAATTAAGCTTCTCGAAGAGGGTCACAGAAGGGAGGAAACCGATGAAAGTGCACCAGAGCAAGCACTGTTCATACACAACCGAAAGTCAAAACGGCATACTCAGCATGTTCACCGCCCGCACTCTCCGCAGCATCAACCACACGGCCAACGTAGTACGAATGATCAGCAAAATACATTCAAAGGTACCTGTTATAATTGCAATCGTCGTGGACACATAGCGGCTAATTGCAGAGACAGACGAAAAAACAGAGCATTCCCGATGGTAAATTCAGCATGCGTTAACACATTGACACGGAATACTTGGGTTTTCGATAGCGGTTCGACAAGTCACCTGTGTTGTGACAAAAAAATGTTCTCTAATATAAAACCACATGTCGAAAACATTGAGCTGGCTAACAATTCTCACATTGAGTCGGAAGGGATAGGAGATGTCATATTAAAGACAAAGTATGGTTGCGTCACTTTAAAAGATGTGCTTTATGTACCGGATACAAATATGAATTTCGTGTCGATCGGTAAAGCTACGCAAAGGAATAATTTAGTCACATTCGGTAAAAAGGGTGCAAAAATATTAGATCCACGAGGTAATATTCTGATGACCGCGAAGAAATCGAAAAACATGTACATCTGTGATGAGCTAGAAGAAAAACCCGAATTTAATGCTTTTGCAAAAAGTTCAAATGATTGTGCTACATTGAGTGTATGGCATGAGAGGTATGGTCACCTCAATTTTAAGAGTTTGAATCAATTGATTATAAGGTAAAAGGCCTAAAGTGTAAAGGAAATATGACTAACATGAAAATCGATTGTGATATTTGCTTAAAAGGCAAGATTTCTTCGTTGCCATACACCAGTGGGGGCAGTAGAAGCAGTGGTATTCTAGATGTGATACACACTGACATCTGGGGTCCCCTGCGAACAAAATCTATTGGAGGGGCTAAATATTATTTACTTTTTATTGACGATCATTCAAGAAAAATATTTGTTTATTTTTTAAAGGCAAAAAGTGAAGCTTTCGAGATGTTCAAAAAATTCAAAGCAATGGTGGAAACTCAGACTTCAAAAAAAATTAAGACCCTTAGGAGCGATAATGGCACCGAGTTCATTAACTCTTCATTTAAGAATTTTTTAGAGGTGCATGGTATCCGGAACCAGTTGACAGCGCCGTATACACCGCAACAAAACGGCGTCGCCGAGAGAGCGAACCGGACAATTGTGAAGATGTGCCGATGTATGCTGATGGGGTCAAAATTACCTCATACTCTTTGGGCAGAAGCAGTCAACACGGCGGTTTACATACGGAATCGTTCTCCAAGCAATACACTGCAAGGGGAGACACCTTTTTATACCTGGCATGGATTCAAACCATCTGTTTCTCACCTGAAAATATTTGGCAGTAAAGCAGTAATGCTCAATAAACGACCAGGTATGTCTAAACTACATGCTAAGGGGGTGGATGTCTTCATGGTAGGTTACGCAACAGAGTCGAAAGCTTATCGTCTATTTGATAAGAGATCCGGTAAAGTAGGCATCAGTAGAGAGGTGCGATTCATAGAAACTCTATGTAACAGTTCTGCGATTACAGACTGTGATTATCTACTAACCGAAACGCCTACAGCCGAAGTGGTCACAGTTGTTGCTGCCGCTGAAAACAAACTTGAGGTTGATGGTGTTCAGGAAGCTGATACTGATGTCGAGAGCCTATTTGAAGATGCCTTAGGTTCCAATGAAGAAAATTCGAATGCTGATGATCAGGAAGAGAACGGCGACATCGACGAGGATGGTGACATGGACAAAAGGGTCGATAACAAAGATGATGCTAAAAGAAACATTGAGGCATTAGACGAGAATATTGATGTCGAAGAAAACATCGAGGTAAAGAGCGATCGGGGACATGATGACGGGTTCGAACGAAGATGTGGATGAAGTCGGCGGCGGGAACATTGCTCAAGTAAGTCCTAGAATTTTAAGAAGTGGAAGAATTTGTAGTAGCGAAGAGTCAAAACCACGCTCTGTTAAAGAAGCTCTTCAGCGAAAAGATGCTCAATTTTGGAAACAAGCTATGGCAGAGGAATTTGATTCACTGAAGCAAAACGACACTTGGGAGCTTGTTGATTTACCTAAAAATAGGCGCGCAATCCGGAAGGCAGTGGAACATAAAATTAGATGGCGTTCTAAAGAATATTGGATTCGTTCGTTGTTTCAACGATAGTTGTGTTTACACAATGAATGAAAATGAAAAAATTAATATTATCGTCGTATACGTCGATGACATACTACTTGCATGCACAGATATGCATGATATGGAGGCTATTAAAACAAAAATAGGACGTGAATTTGAAACGGTCGATAAAGGGCCACTTAATTATTTTCTCGGGATAGAATTTGAAAGAAACGGCGATAGAGGCCAAATCAATATGTCTCAAAGACAGCTCACTAAGAGTATCTTAGACGATTTCTCGATGGCTGAGTGCAGAAAAGTGGGCACTCCTTTAGATCCAGGAACTCAATTAAGAAAATGCGATCGCTGCCCAAACTGCAGCAAGGTTGACATAAAATTATACCAGTCTTTAATTGGTTCTTTAAATTTTTTAAGTATGACTACTCGGCCGGATGTATATCATTCAGTTATTAAACTTTCACAATATAACATGAATCCTCATAAAGAACATTATGTTGCAGCGAAACATTTGCTTAGATACTTATACAGGGTGTTTCCAAATTCGATGCAAATATTTTGACACAAGATTCTTGGGTATATTTGAAGAAAAAAATTGTTCTACAGTATGGGCCTATCTCAAATTTTGATACCACTTATTGCGAGTTTAAGAAAACACCTACTTTGAGGTACCTTGACCCATACTAACACAAATATCTCCGCTAACACTTACAACAGGTACTTCATTTAGGACCTAAATTTTAGAAGAAATAGTACTCCTTTTAACTGCATTAAAATAAAATTGATGACTTTTTTAACTTTCGAGATATTTGCTTTTAAGTCGGATCCTTTTTCCCTGCCCATGACATTTTTTTGACTTTCAAGACACATTTCTGCGAAAAATGCGTAATAAACATACCGGTAATTTTTTTTTTTTAGTGCACCTAACAATACTTAATAAAAATTGCTAAGACAAGTTACCCGAAATTACAGATTTTATAATACTTGGGAAATTCCATAGCAGGTAAAATTATGAAAAACTCTTTTCACGAAGCCGCGACAGGTATAAGGTGGAAATATGATTTGTTACCTACTTTTATAACCGCGATTGACAACAAGAACGATTTTTTGACTATGTATTATAATTTTTCTGTTAAATCCCAAAAAGGACTAAGTTTGAGGTTGGTCGCCTAGTTGGAAAATTTACCTAATGTAAATTGTATAAAAGGTTAGAAAACAAAATTTAATCCATCAAAGTCATTTTTGAAGCCGAGGTGACACAACAGTTGTTAAGAAACCCTACTTGAAATGGCATCTTTTACAAACGAAGAATACGCCGATATTATCTACGTTTATGGCATGTGCAACGGAAGTTCTATTAGAGCACAACAAAGATACCATCAGCTTTATCCTAACCGAAGAGTACCTAATCCCCGCGTATTTACAAATTCGTTTCGAAGACTTCGGGAAACGGGATCTGTTTCAACAAGACGACCTAACGCAGGAGCTTCACCAGGAAGAATTGCAGTTGATGAAAGAATACTGGCGCTTATCCTTGCGATTTAATGTTTCAACACATAAAATTGTTCGTCTCCTGCATACGGAAAACTTGTATCCTTACCACCATACACCTGTGCAGGAACTGCTTCCGAGTGATTTGGAGCCGAGACTTGAGTTTTGCAACTGGTTGTTAGAGCGGAACTTGGATGACAACGGTTTTATAAGCAGAATCCTATGGACGGACGAATCTCAATTTACTAGAGATGGGATTACAAATTTTCACAATCTACACACATGGGCTGTGGAAAACCCACACACAAGGAGAGAGTCATCATTTCAACACAGATTTAGCGTCAAATTGTGGGCAGGTGTTATTGGAAACAACTTAATCGGTCCCTTCAAACTGCCTCCCACACTGAATTCTGCAAACTATGTGGAATTTTTGCGCAATTATTTAACAGATCAACTGGAGGATGTTCCGGTAACTCAACGAGCTTCGTCATATTTTCAACAGGATGGAGCCCCAGCCCACTTTGGTCGCGAGGTTAAGAATTGGCAGGATGAAAAGTACGCTGGTCGTTGGATAGGAAGAAATGGACCAGTTCACTGGCCTGAAAGATCTCCAGACCTTACAATTATGGATTTTTTTGTATGGGGGAGAATGAAAGAACTTGTTTATTCTACAGAAATATCAATTCAAAATGATTTAGAAGATCGCATTCTCCGAGCCTCGTCACAAGTGAGGCAGGAGTTATCCTCAATAAACGTTGACAGCGCAATCCAAAAATGGGCTCTAGCATGCATACAAAATGGAGGAGGACACTTTGAACACCTTATTTGATTGTAAAGTTAACTTAATGAAATAAAAAAAAAACATAAGCCAAACACAAGCATTTTTATTCAGAATAATAGGAATTGAACACTATGAATCGAGTTTTTCATAATTTTACCTGCTATGGAATTTCCCAAGTATCATAAAATCTTTGGGTTTTTCGGGTAACTTGTCCAAACAATTTTTATTAAGTATTGTTAGGTGCACTAGAAAAAAAAAATCACCGATATGTTTATTACGCATTTTTCGCAGAAATGTGTCTTGAAAGTAAAAAAAATGTCATGGGCAGGAAAAAAGGATCCGACTTAAAAGCAAATATCTCGAAAGTGAAAAAAGTCATCAATTTTATTTTAATGCAGTTAAAAGGAGTACTATTTCTGCTAAAATTTAAGCCCTAAATGAAGTACCTGTTGTACGTGTTAGCGGAGATATTTGTGTTAGTATGGGTCAAGGTACCTCAAAGTAGGTGTTTTCTTAAATTCCCAATAAGTGGTATCAAAATTTGAGATAGGCCCATACTGTAGAACAATTTTTTTCTTCAAATATACCCAAGAATCTTGTGTCAAAATATTTGCATCGAATTTGGAAACACCCTGTATAATACTATGAATTACAAGATTAATTACAGAAAATCTGGCGCAGACTTGCACGGCTATACAGATGCGGATTGGGGTGGTAATCCTGATAATAGGCGGTCGTTCACGGGTCACGTATTTTTCTTGGCTGGCGGACCTGTATCATGGGAATCTAAAAAACAGCCCACGGTCGCTCTTAGTAGCACTGAAGCGGAATACATGGCGCTTTGCTCAGCCTCCAAGGAAATAATGTTTCTACGAAATATCTTGAGGGAAATTGGTTTTGGCAGCTTAGTTCTGAAGCCAACAGTTCTCTATGGTGACAACTTGAGTGCACAACAGTTGGTCAAGAACCCGGTCTTCCACGCAAGAAGCAAACACAGACATCAAGATGCACTTCATTCGGGATGTATATGAAAGGAAGGAGCTGAATCTGGAATACATTCCTACTGATGATATGGTTGCGGACGTGCTGACCAAAAATCTTAAAAAAATTAAACATTTGAAATTTATTAAAATGCTTAACTTAAAGTAATGTTGAATTGAGGGGTAGTGTTGAAAAAACTGAATTGGCAATTCAACTTTGTATACATTAACACTTATTATAATATGAATTACATACACTATGTTTCATATATTTTACATATCTTTAATCTCTATCAAGTAGTCTTGTAAAAAACGTCTCTGAAGTAAGACTCGCGTATTATTTCCTGCAATATCTACGACAGTTTTTACCTACCCACGGAAAAAAAAAAAAAAAAACTGTTACCTCAGATACTTTTTGTTTTTCGATTTTAAAGTCCTCTACATTTCTTCCGACAATTCGAATTTCGCTTATGTTAAAATCCTCTTCCGTCGTATTAAGTATAGTGGCTACTCATTCACCATTGTTGTTTTTGGTTATGCATTCTGATATTATTATCCCTTCCTTTATTGATTGTCTTGGCACCACTATGTCTTCTTTTAGTTCCTTGCTATTTTTTATTTTTACAACTCTAAGCGCTTCAGACCTTTTCTTCAGAAACTTTTCCTCGCTTAAATATTTTAAAGTTATTTTTTCGTATATATTTTTTATTACACCTTCTTTATAATGAATGGAGTAACCTCCTTCCTTTAGAAAATGGCTACCCAAAATTCCATCATATTCTCCAAGTAATCCATTTTCCACTACCTGTATCTTTACTTCTCTGCTCAGAGCTTGACCTTTATTATTTGGGAATAAACAGATGTTCTTAACTACTTCTCCTATGGTTTCTTGCAATTTACTACCTAATCCTTCAAACTGGATAGTTCTATTTGTGTTTACTTCACGTTCATACACATGTTTAGCGCAAATAAGAGATACTTCCGCTCCTGTATCGATTATCATTCTCTTAATTTCGTTGTCAAATACCACGTCGACGTGAGGGCTTTCTGAATTACTCATCTCGTTAAATACAGTTAAATTCCTAGTGTTAGAATCCTGTTTGAATTCTTTCTTTTACACACTTGAAGGGTTGAAACTTGTTCTTTGCCCACTAGAACTTGGTCCTGGGTCATTTGACCGGTTTCCCTGTGCATTTTGTGCATTTTGTCTTGCCCGATCTCTCCTAGGTAATCTGCAATTTCTGGCAATATGGCCAGGCTTGCCACAGTTGAAACATTTTGTTTCTGTAAAATTAATCCTTGCTAAATTTCTATTTGAATAATCCCTGCTAATATTTGATCTGAATAGGTTGAGCCGTTGAGCACTCTTCCTCTTGAGCACATCTACTTGCTTCCGCTAAAGTTTTAGGCTTTTGTGTCACGACGTATGATGCTAATTTTTCCTGAAGTCCATAGATAAATACCGTGAGGGTCTCACTCTTAATATAATCTATTTGTCCCTTTGAATCCTCTTCTTTTATGTTATGTAGTTTACTCTGCATCAATTTTCTTTCTAACGTTTCAACTCTCTGTAAATATAATGCCACAGATTCATTCCTATTTTGCCTAATGCTAATTAGCTCTCTATGTAATTGAAGACTACTATGCGGTTCCCTAAAGACACCGTACAGTTCTTCTTTCAACGCTCTCCAATCTTGTATATCTTTGTTCATTAGAATTGTAGTGGCATTACCACGAATTCTTGTTTTTATAAATTTAAAAAGTACTGGTTTCAAAGACGGCGACGCTAATTCCATAGCATCATTACATGCGTCAATGAAACTAAAAACCTCATCGCTGCTTCTATTAAAAGTAGGGATAAAGGATGTTAGAACGCTAATTGGTATTTCTGACATAATTGAGTCTAAATTTCTTGAATCCTCAACTTCTTGGTTACTTTCGTTTTCTATTTCTTCAGATTCACTGCCACTGCCGCTAGGGGACATAAATGATTTTCTACTGATCCAACTAGAAAGTTATATCCTATATTTTCCCTCGTTTTCTTCTATCCACTTATAATTCTTTAATTTGATCCCTCCTGAAGGAAATCGAACTTGGTACATCTACTAGGAGATGTTGGAGTTTAGTACTTTTTAACTTTGAAATTTTTTTTTTTTTTACCTTGCCACCTGAATAACTCTCTCTTTTTTATCCAGTTTTTTTTTTGTTTTTTTTTTTACAATAGTATTAGGAACACTCTATGCAAATATACTTATGTTATGCTTGTTTTACTAACTTACATGATAAAGATTATTATTACCTTCATATCACTTGAATTGAATCACTGAATTGATTCGTGAAAAGAGAAGAGCGCGTAGGAGATGGCAAGGCACGAGGGCCCCCCCAGACAAAACCCTATTGAACCACCTCTCTAACAAACTGAAAGGAATGTTGCTAGATCTTAAAAATCGTGAGACCACTGAATACCTTGAAGGCTTGTCGGCGGATAGGACCTCAAACTACTCGCTGTGGAAAGCAGTTAAGTATATCAAGAAACCTATAATCCACTCGGCACCAATAAAAAAAGCTAACGGCGAATGGGCAAGAGATGACAAAGAGAAAGCGAATTTGTTTGCTGAACATTTAGAAGAAACATTCAAGCCTTTCGACGGTCCGCCGTTGGCTGACGTTCTAAACAACAACGGGGAACCTGGTAGCTTTAGAATGAAAAAAGTTTCGTTAGTTGAACTCCGACAGACAATTAGCAAACTTAAAAATAATAAGGCCCCGGGTTACGACCTGATCACTGGGGAAATATTAAAAGAGCTACCAAAAAAGGCATTAGTCAAGCTACTTTATATGATAAACGCTTCTCTTAGACTTCTATACGTTCCAAGACAATGGAAAGTTGCTGAAGTCATTATGGTTCCTAAACCGGGGAAATGCGCAAATGATAAAAAATCTTATAGGCCCATATCGCTTCTGCCGATAATATCGAAAGTATTTGAGAAACTTCTGCTGAAGCGATTACAACCAATAATTGCAGAAAGACGCTTGATCCCGGATCATCAATTCGGTTTCAGACCTAACCATTCCACAATAGATCAAGTCTACAGAATAACGCATGAAATTGAAAAAGCCTTAGAAGGGAAAAAAATATGTTCAAGTGCTTTCCTCGACGTATCGCAAGCCTTCGACAAGGTATGGCACGAGGGCTTGAAATATAAGCTACGGCAAAATTTGCCGGAAGACATGTTTAAAATATTGGAAAATTATCTTGAAAGCAGACTCTTTCGTGTTAGGTGTAGTAGTGAATACTCGAGTTTCAAGCAAATTCGGGCTGGCGTACCCCAGGGAAGCGTCCTCGGTCCGACCCTGTTCTTGCTCTACACAAGAGACATACCTCTAGATGACGAGACAGTCGTGGCCACGTTTGCGGACGATACGGCCATCCTGGCAACAGGTGAATCAGTCGAGTCATCAACGAGAAACCTCCAACGAGCATTGGACAGAATTTGTGTCTGGACGAAGACTTGGCGAATCGCTCTTAACGAGAACAAGTCTACGCATGTGAATTTCACTTACAGAAGGGTTAACAATTTGCCTCTGTTCATAAATTCTGTACAAATACCTTATGCAAATGAAGCGAAGTATCTAGGGATGACACTGGACGCTAAACTAAGGTGGAAACCACACGTAAAGAAGAAGCGTGACGAGCTCGAGATTAGGCTCAGGGAAATGTATTGGCTTATCGGAAGATTTTCGAAATTAAGCACATATAACAAACTGCTCTTGTACGGGCAGGTGTTAAAGCCGTCCTGGACATACGGTATACAACTTTGGGGTTGTACCAAGCCGAGCAACATGTCCATGTTGCAGACTTTCCAAAACAAAACACTAAGAGCAATTGTGAATGCTCCATGGTATATTAGGAATAGCGATATTCACAGAGATTTAGGAATAGCTACCGTGGGCGAAGAAGTAACAAACTTCGCTCGAAAGCTTAATGCTCGCCTTCATGTTCATTGCAACAATGAAATGATCCATACTCTAAACGAGACTCTTAACGATGTTAACAACGAGCGACGACTACAAAGAACAAGACCCTTCGATCTAGCGACGTAGGGTGAAGCCGCATGAATGAACGGCTTAGTAGGTGCATTCACTGGAAAGCAACCTATCCAATGCGATCAACACTATGGAAGCGTAAACTACTTGTTAAGTTAACTTAGTTGTAGTCAAGAAGTATTATGAGAGAGCGAAAATTTACTACTATGAAGTGCGTTCTGGCAGTTTCATAGTGTCTCTCATAAATGGGTGGTTTTTTAGCACGTGGAAATCGGGCATAACCAATATCGGCTACTTCGGTATTATGTACCTGCTATAGTGGGCGTATTGGTATCTTGTGGGAAAGATTTTGGAGTTTTAGTCTCCGTCCATCCTAGTATTCAAAAAAAAAAAAAAAAAAAAAAAAACCTTCATATCACTTAGCTCCATTTGCATGATTCTGCAATTGTATAGGATTCACACAACCGTTTTGTTTCGTTTTTTTTTGGGTTTCACACAATCGTTTTGTTTCGTTTTTTTTTTTTTTTTTGTTAGTTTGTTTTATGGATAACTCGGTATCCCACCGCTGCCACAACTTTTTATGTTATGCCTAAATGCATAAATAAGTCCAAATAAAAACTCTCGCACGCGGGCTGGATTTCGGTTTGGAAATTTTACCTCCAGCGTTTCCTTTGTGCACTTTAACTGAACCGGCGAAACAACAATTAGATGTTGTATAGAGGAAACCCGCAAAACGACAATTGTTGAACAACGCAAAGATATCGGCCGGTATCTCACGAATGAATGCATGGATGTTGGCTTCCAGTGCGTCAATCGAAGTGGGCTTGTCCCTATAGACATTAGCCTTGACATACCCTCACAAAAAATAATCTAATGGTGTCAAATCGCACGATCTAGGCGGCCAATTGACCGGTCCGAAACGTGAAATTAACTGTTCACCAAACTCGCCTCGCAATTGCGCCATTGTTTCGCGTGCTGTGTGGCATGTGGCACCGTCTTCGGCATTGTGGTAGGTCGGCTGACTTTAGTTCTTGCACCAGCTGTATCTTAAAAGGCTTTACGCCCAAATCCTTCCGCAAAATTTTCCACGTAGTGCTGTAACAAAGGCCTAACTGCTGGGAACGGCGCCGAATCGACATTTCGCGGTCTTCTGTCACACTAACTGATACGGCCGCAATATTTTCTTCACTACGCACAGTACGTAAACGCGTTGGTGGTTTAATGTCCAACAAAGTAAATTTGGTGCGAAATTTGGTCACAATCTTCCGAATAGACTGCTCAGAAGGTCGAGAATGCCGACCATAAAATGGAAGCAGCGCGCGATGAACATTTCGAACCGAGCACGAATTTTGATAGTAAAATTCAATAATTTGCAAGCGTTGTTCATTTGTAAGACAATCCATGGTTAAATTGCAAACCAAACTGAAGCTGTTTGACAGTGACACAAGGTACTGAACACACGTCAGCTGTCAAAACCAGTGTTGCCAAAACCAAACCAGCTAAAAAATCACCCGTGTCGGCAGCAGTCGATGGATTTGTATCCCTCAATTTTTGTGGGAAATTATTTTCTGTGTGACACCTTTGTCTGGCACGTTTTGCGTAATGCTGTATCAGCATAACAATATATCTTTATATATATTTTTTTTTTGTGTAACCAGTTTTTCTATTCTAAGTTTATTTGACCAGTTTATAAAATTTTGTAATACCTCTTTCGGTTGTCTCTTTACAACGTTTTGTTTTCTTTTTTTGCGTTGAACAACTACATATCTTGTTTAAACTTGAACATATCACTAAGAACAAGAAAAGTCCCGAGAGTTCGTAAATCTTCAGATAGTGACCTCATTCCTTCCCGTAAAACTAAGAAGACAATAACCAGCGAACAACCCCTGGCATTAGATTCCAAAAGAAAGCTAGATTTAATAACCATTTCATCAAAAACCGAGCCAAAAGTAGCAGGCAAAATGACATTTAACTCGTCTCATGCAATTAAGTTAATACCTGATTTCGATGGGTCGGCAAGAAATTTAGATCGATTTATCCAGCTTATAGAACTTCAATTTAAAAAAGCAATTGATGACGAGCAAAAGACCGAACTAGTCGACATAGTTAAGTCCAAACTAACTGGCCGAGCTTATAACGCTACAATAAAATATAGCGATTATAACGATTGGCCTGAGCTTAAAAATGCGCTAGCTAAAATTTTTCGGAAATGTCGATCGATACAAGTTATTCAGACAGAGATCTTTCAGTTTAAACAAGGTCTGAACGAGTCTGTTGCTTCCTACACAGAGAGAGCAAACGCTTTGTGTGACAAATTAAACAACGCGAATGCTAACACTGCAGACAGTAATGCTAATAAAGCAATCCGCTCCCTTAACAGCACTATGGTTCTAAATAGTTTCTGCAACGGACTAAAATCTCAACTAAAATTACTCGTCAAGAGTGCGAGGTGCACAGATCTTGACGAAGCAGTAGACATTGCGATGGAAGAGGAAAAACTTCTCTCTTCCACGAATAATTACCCAAAAAGGTCCAACAGGTACTGCCAAAACTGCAAATCAAAAACACACAACACTAGCGAATGCCGAAGTACTAGAGAAGCCCGCGTTTATCGTAGTGACAACAACGAAGAAAGGTTAACCACATCCACAAGCTATAGACCTAATAATAGTATATCATTTCCAAGGGCTACTTCTAACCACAATCCTTTTTCCGAGAGAAATGCCATTAACATAGTGAGCGATAGAATCGTCTGTAGGTATTGTAAGAAACAGGGTCACTCTATAGAGGAATGCCACAAAAGAGAGTTAAATAACAATAGGAATTCAGGTAATTGTAACGTTTCAAATCCGGGAAACTCCGAGCACCAGTCCGGCATGCGGAGTCAGGTGAAAGACATGAATTCTCGTGCTTAAACGTAACAGAACAACAACATCCAATTCTTCTAAATCAAATACAAAAAACTAATCCCATAAATCAAGATCAACATAGTTACTTTGAAAACCCCAGTAGTTCAAAGGAATACAAGGCTAAAAATCAAGAGATAAACTCGATAAGTCTAGACCTAGACGAAGTCACTAAGTGTTCAAAATCAAAAGGAAATACATATACAAAATCTATGCAAACGCAAAACAAACAAAAAAATTCTCAAAATCAAAATCGAAGCCGTATAGGTCAAAATCTCAATTCCAAAAATCAAAATAAAGATAATGTACGTCTAAAACCTAAAACACATGTAGAAACGAAGGGACTAAATACAAGTTCAAGCTCAAACAATTCTCAAAATGAAATAAGAAGTAAAAATATTTTTCTAAATCAAAATCATCGCCAAAACCGAATTCCGGAACAAATAAATAACTTGCACGATTTTCTAAATAAATCACTAAGCTCTGACCCAAACAATTTCTCTAACACTCCTCAAAATTCCACAAATACCAATAATCAAGACGACAACCTTTATACACCTATTGCTCATATAGGTTGCTTAAATAATGCTTCTAGCTTCAAAAGCGAAATCAAAGTTCTATCTAAGGACACAATCACCAAATCGAATATTATGCTGTTAGACACAGGTGCAAGTCTGAGTTTAATAAAAATAGGCAAATTAAATAAAGAGCTTTGGGTACACACAAACAATATCACTGAACTAAAAGGAATAGGCAACACTCCTACACAGACACTTGGCACACTGTTTCTAAATATAGAAATAACACCAGGAGTAAACCTAAAATGTCTTTTTCACGTAGTGTCTGACAATTTCCCCATAGCTCAAGATGGAATTCTAGGTGAAGACATACTCAGAAACTTTAACGCAATATTGAATTATAAAGACAATTGTACCAATTGACAACATACCACTTTAAAGATAAGAGATATACCATTGATTTCATTAGCAAACGAAAGCCTATTACTATACCTGCTAGATCCGAAAAAATTATAAAATATGGACCAATTCACGAGCCCTCTACTCAAATATATTTCGCACAGGAAATTCTCCCTCAAGTTTATACTTCTTGAGCCATGACGGAACCTACAAACGGTTTCATATATGTATTTGTATATATCTGTATTAAACGCTAATAATGAAGATGTCGTCTTACAAGATTTAAATCTAGTATTTGAGAATAGTAATGACTACTATGTTTATAACCTCAATTCATTCGATACGCAACCTGTTATAAGCGAGAGGTTGGAGAAAATCCAAACCAACTTCAACTGGACCACTTGAACAATGAAGAAAAGAAGTCAGTTGTAGAAATTTGCCGAAAATATAACCACCTATTCTTCCTCGATGGCGACACTCTTTCAACTACGTCCGGAATAACACTTCCTCGATGGCGACACTCTTTCAACAACGTCCGGAATGACACACCAAATAAAGACGAATCCAAATATTTCCCCAGTCAACATTCGACCATATCGTTTGGCACAATTCCACACTCAAGAAATAAAAGATCAAGTGGACAAGATGTTGCAAGATAATATAATTAGACCAAGTTCAAGTCCATGGAATTCGCCCTAGTTAGTCGTCCCAAAGAAAGGAAAACAGAAGTGGAGAGTAGTGGTGGACTACAGAAGACTAAACAAAGTTAGGTTAGGTTAGGTTAGGTTGATGGATGCCCTTTTGACAATAGTCACGGCTTCACTTAGACCAGCAGTTGGGTCCATTGTGTCCATTGGGAACCTTCTTAATACCTGGAACGAAAACAGAAATAGACCGCTGTTAGAAGCTCAGAGTTCCGCCCTCTTGGACCCATCCGGATTTGTATACAAATCTTAGGAGGTCCTTTAGATCTACATTATTTAGATCTTCGAGCTCGTTGAAGAAGTAGCTGCCGAGGATACTACGCCTGATGCTGTTTAGGGCTGGGCATTCGCAGAGCAGATGACGAACAGATTCAATTTCTTCAACGTCCCTGCAGCTTCTGCAGTAATCGTTATGCGGTATGCCTAGCCGCTCAGCGTGTAGACCCACAGCGCAGTGCCCCGTGAGGATTCCCGTGAGTACTCGGATGTTCCTGCGGGCTAGTCCGATCAAAAATAGTGATCTCTTTTTGTTTACCGCTGGCCATAGCTCCCTTGTGTGTCTGCACGTATCAAGTTCTGTCCAACGTAGATTGGTTCTACTCAAGGATTCAGTTTCTAACCTACGTGCTATCGAACTCAGCGGGACTCTTATGGATTTGAGGGCTAGAGATGCATTCATTCCAGACCCAAATCTCGCAAGCTTGTCCGATTCTTCGTTTCCCGATATATCGGTGTGACCTGGCACCCAACACACAGTTACAGTGTTGCCAAGTGATAACTCGTCCAGAATTTCCCTGCATAGTTTCACAGCCCTTGACTTTACCACGTCTGATTCCAAGGCTTTAATTGCCGCTTGGCTATCAGAGTATATGGTGATGGTCTTGTTTGCGGGGCCATATTTCTTCAGCTCGGAGGCAGCTTCGATTATGGCTGCCAGCTCCGCCTGAAAAATGCTGCAGTCGTCATTGATTCGGAAAGATTTACCTAGACCCAAATCTCCACAGAAAATGCCCGCACCGGTTCCGACGTCCATCTTAGAGCCGTCGGTATATACGGCGATCTCGATCTCCTTCCACCATACAACTGCACCGTAAGTTAAGATGGGTCTTACAACCGTTATATACATCCAGTGTACCATGTTTGGTTGCAGTCCCCACATGCTTCCGAACGTTCTGCGGCAGGCGTATAGTGCCACGTATGCCCGCTTGACACGATCTTCTATATTATCCCTCCAGTTGAGTTTGGAGTCTAATATGACGCCCAGGTATCTTACCGATCTGGATAACGGTAACTCCACTCCCCCCATTCTCGGGTTGCTGAAGGATGGAACTGCCCTTTTCCTTGTAAACAACACAACTTCCGTCTTAGAGGGGTTAATTCCCAGTCCTCGACCCTCTACCCATTTTTCAACAATGCGAAGTGCGTAGCTGAGTCGGTCACTGAGGATTGGTGGGAGTTTACCTGGGATCAGGATTGCTACATCGTCTGCGTATGCGCTCACAGTGAAGCCTTCCCTCTCCAGGGTTTTTAGCAATTCGTCCATTACCAGGGTCCATATAAGCGGAGATAGGACACCTCCCTGCGGTGTTCCTCTGCTGACGTTTCGTCTGCTGCATACTTCGCCTAGGTAGCAGTTTATCTTTCGTGTGCTTAACATGAGCCCGATCCAGTCGCATAGACTGCTATCTAGGTGGGCGTTTCTCAAGCTGCGCAATATCGCGTCTGCCTCAATGTTATTAAACGCCCCCTCTATGTCTAGAAAGGCACCCAAAGTGTACTCCTTGTGTTCCAGGGATTTTTCCACTACTGTTACTACTCTATGTAGTGCAGTGTCAACCGATCTGCTTCTCATGTACGCGTGCTGTGATTTTGATAAATAGTTATCACCAATCAGCTCTCGCCCATACACGTCAATAAGCCGTTCCAACGTCTTGAGCATAAATAAGGACAGGCTTATGGGTCGATAGTCCTTTGCCGTAGAGTGGTTTGCCTTCCCTGCTTTGGGGATGAATATCACTCGGACTTCTCTCCAAGCTTTGGGAATATAGCACAGCTTTAGGCAGGACTTGTATACGTTACTCAACCATGGAATGATAGTTTCCCCTGCTTTTTGGAGCATTATTGGTCGGATGTTATCCATCCCTGGTGCTTTAAAGGGATCGAAGGAGTTGATCGCCCAGGCCAGCCTTTTTACATCGGTTATAGCCCTGATCTTTTCGTCCTTCATCTTTTTCCGCGAGCCTTGCGCTACTGTAGCGTAATCCTCATAGGTATCGAAGCACCCTGGGAAGTGAGTTTCCGCCAGTAAATCCAGCGTTTCCTTGTGTGTCGAGGTCCAATCGCCCTCAGTCTTCCTGAGTGAAGATAGCGGTATAGGCGCTTTGGATAAGACTTTTCTCAGTCGGGACGCTTCAGTTGTTGTTTCGATTGATTCGCAGAAATTCTTCCATGAGCTCCTCTTGGCGAATCTGATCTCCTTTTTCAGGATTCTAACGCTCTCCCTATAGGTCGTCCATTCGATGATCCCCTCTTTTGCAAGGTTCCATCTGGATCTTGAGCTCTTGATGAGCTCCGCGATCTTGGAGTTCCACCAGGGAGGGCGTTGTTTCCCTCCTGTATTGCTGTTTGGGCAGGATTTTTCGAAAGAGCTGGAGATCATCCCGGTGATGTATTCGACTGTATCGTCGATCTCATGCGCGGTAGTAAGATCTCTGTCTGGGCAGGGGGAGATAGTCCTCCGCAGTTCTTTGTTGAACTTCACCCAGTTTGCTCTTTTTGGGTTTTTGAAAACTTTCCTAGCCTGCGAGCCTACCTGTATCTCAAAGAGTATCCAGCAGTGATCTGATAGTGATGCCTGCTTAGATACTCTCCAGTTCGTTACTTGAACAGAGCTGTTCTGAGACACGAAAGTCACGTCCAAGACTTCCCTCCTATTCGCTGTAATGAAGGTGGGATCATTTCCCCTGTTACATACTAGAAGGTTGGAGCTAAGGACAAAATCAAACAGAACCTCGCCTCTGGCGTTAATGTCTGAGCTTCCCCAGATCGTATGATGGGCATTGACATCACAGCTTAAGACTAAGTTCTTCTTACCTTGTTCGGACGCTGTCACTAGCGTCTTCAGAGATTCCGGGGGGACCGAGGTACCGTCGTCAAATGGCATGTAGACCGACGCTACCGTGTAGTTCTCGTCCGTCCCTCTAACCTCCACCACCGTTAGGTCACCTGTGCAGAAATGAGATAACATTAATACATGAACGTTCTTATTTGCTACAATACAGGTTCTCGCCTTACCTTTATTTTTTACATTAAACAGTGAGAAATTTTTCGACCCTAATCCTAAAACCCTGTTCTTTTTGTCAATCCAGGGTTCTTGGATTAGGGCTAGGTCCAGCTGTTCCCTCTCGAGGAACAGCCTCAGGTTGGCTGTGGCAACCCTACTGTGATGGAGGTTTATTTGGATCACCTTCATCATTGTTCTCCACCTCCAACGCAGTGTCCGTCGCCTTCGATGCTTCCGCAGTCCGCTTAATCAGCTTGAGGGTTACCTCGCTAGCTGCAAAGGACAACAGAAGCTGTTTTTCCGCCTTTAGGTTCCCGGGCAGGTCGCCGAAGGCGACAATATAGCCCCTGAAACCATTTCTCGGCTCTTCCTCGCTTATAATTTCCCAATCCTGCATCGGAATCTGGGGGTTTTGTGCTTGCAGCACGCGGAGGATGTCACCTTTAACTATTCCCATCTCCGGAATAGTCAGCCTACCCTTTGCCCTGTTTGGAACCTGGTCTATTGGAACGGCTTTAAGTTCCGCACCATCCCAAAGCTGTAGTCCTTCCACTACTTTCTTGGCAAAGTCATTTGAAGCTTGGTCCTTGCAGTCGATGTACGTGATGCCTTTAGACCATTTCATTCTGCCGTAGGTCGGGGCACTAGTACCCGTGTTTTTCAGAATGTGGCTGATGATAGCTGCCCCGAGGGCTTGCTCAATCTTCCTGCCACACTCAACACTGTACTGCCCCCTTGGTTTCTTGGAGTCTACTACAGCAAGCTGTAGTGGATTCCTTTTTACCTCGCTATACTGGCCCGCCCGGCTCGTACTTGGCTTGCTGGGACTTCCCACTGTGGTGGCGCCCCATTTCGCCTTCTTCGGCGTCCTTGAAGTGTCCTCAGAAGATCGTGTTCTCTTCGACGCGAACGCTTCTCTTCTATGCCTTCCGGCATTGCCTTTCTGCAACCCGCTTGGGCCCGGTTTGTCACTGGGTCCTTGGGTTGCAGTTCCTCTTCCGGTAACAGGCTTTCTGTTGGTTCCGAGGGATGTCCTAGTAGCGGCATCGTCCCTCGGCCTTCCAGATTTTCCCGATTTACCACCCGTACCTTTAACTGAACGAGCTGCCTTAGGCGTAGGCCTCGTGGCAACGTCGTTAGCTATGGTCTCCCGGGCCCACTCAAGGGAAGATAGTTCCTTCTGAGTGAGGGAAGATTTTTCTTTAGCTGTTAAGATTCCATAAATATGCTTGGCCTTCTTAAACCGCCTCTTTCTCTCCAGGCCGGGAGTGGTCCTTCTGACCTTGCTCCCGTGCTTGGTCTCCTTTTTTTGGCCGGATTTCTCTTCGGAATCATCGGAGTGTTCAGCGAGTAGCTCTTCCTCCCTTTCCATTGAGATATCCTCAGTTTTGATCAAACTGGCTGGTAGTACCACGTTTGGATCGCACGGAACCACCGGTATGGTGTCGTCCGTGTTTTTGGCACATAGCGTGCCCTCCCCCTCATCCTTATTTGTTTTAGTTAGTTCGGATATTTTGGTCCCACGAGAATGGTCGGAAAGGGTGGTCCACCCCGGCAGAGCCGCCATACCGGGGTAAGGCTATGGTTTATCTGCAGTTCTTCGCCTAGGCACCTGAGAGAGCTCGTTAGAGGCTGGTTTAACCCCCAGCCTTGCATCCTTCGGCACGGTTTACAATATGCTCACACCACCACTGGAGTCAGGTTTGGCAGGACTTAGTTCGTCGCTCCTCAGCCGACCCACGCCGGCTGAAAATCCGCAACTTAAGCCCCCACACCGGCGTCATAGAAGATGACGCACTCGACAAGGCGCCTGCCACGCGGGGGTAAACAAAGTTAGTATTGCGGATGCGTATCCAATACCAAATATAGAAGACATCTTCGGACAGCTGGGTGATGCAAAGTATTTCACAACTTTGGACCTAGCTAGCGGTTTTCATCAAATCGAGGTTAACGAAAACTACAAAGAGAATACGGCGTTCAGTTCACCTAATGGTCATTTCGAGTTCAATGGAATGCCATTTGGGTTACGTAATGCACCTCCTATTTCAAGCTTTAGATAAACACAATCTCAAAATAAAGTTAGAGAAGTGTAAGTTTTTAGAAAAAGAAGTCATGTATTTAGGCCACATTATTTCAGAACCAGGAGTAAAAGTTGACCCAGAGAAGATCTCAGCAATTCAAAATATAGATATTCCCAAAAACCAAAAAGATATAAAATCTTTTCTAGGCTTGGCTGGGTATTACAGAAAGCTTATAAGGAACTTCTCTAAAATAGCAAATCCCTTAAACAAACTTTTGCGCAAAGATGTAGTCTTTAAATGGGATGCATTTTGCGATGAAGCTTTTAAACTTTTAAAACAAGCAATAGCTGAACCTCCTCTTTTACAATACCCCCGTTTTGAAAAAACGTTCCTTATAACTACGGATGCCAGTAATGATGCCATAGTTGCAATAATGTCACAAAAAGATACTGATGGAAACCATTTACCCATAGCATTTGCTAGTAGAATATTAAATAAGGCAGAGAGAAACTATTCCATCATAGAAAAGGAAGCTCTAGCAGTCGTTTGGGGAGTCACACATTTCCGACCATATGTGTATGGTAGACACTTTGAAGTTATTACCGACCATAAACCACTTGTATGGATATTTAACCTTAAGGATCCTTCTTCGAGAATAATGCGCTGGCGTATCAAACTTGAAGAGTACGATTTCACAGTGTCCCATAAAGCAGGTCACCTCAACACCAACGCGGACGCCTTATCACGTTTAAAAGTTGCTGAAGTCAAAATGATAACTCGTAGCCATAACAAAGTCTCAGCTAATAAACAGCAACAAGTTGATATTAGTGAAAAACAAAATTTCAAAAGAAGTGCAACAACGGTTCATTCAACGGCATAGGAATTGCGGAGAAATTCTTGTTTGGGTCGATGGATTCAGAAAACGCAGTGAAAATAGATAACGCATTAAAAGAACTATCAGAAAACCAAAATAATCTCTACCATATAACAGAAAACCAGATGACTATAATTACCAATGTTGTAGACGCAATGAATGAGATCGCGCAACACATAAACAATAATTTTAACACTGTTACCAACGAAATTAGGCAGAACACTATCAAACTCGTAAACCTTACTAATTTTGAGAAGGTGTTACATAGTTTTGATGAAATATCGTTCGTAAAATAGCGTTCTACAAATATCCTCTTAAAGCAATCAGAATTACTTGAAATTTTACAAGGAGCAAAGGTAAATAAGTTAGACAGTAGGTTTCTTAATTCTGAAGTTTTCATTTCAACATTAAAACAAATCCAGTTAGAACTCCCACACAATATTAGATTCCCAGTCAAAATATCCAGAATGAATCTCCCAATCATAAATAAAATTACAACAACGACACCAATTTATGTTAACCAGAATCTTATTTTGGAAGTCAGCATTCCATTGGTAAATGAAGAGTTTGATTTAGTCTAAATTACACCACTACCATCTAAATACAAAAACAACTCGTATAGCTAAGTCTCAATATATAGTGAATTCGCAGCCATAAACGAAAACTATAGGCGATACATATTTTTGAACAGCGAAGATCTTAACAAATGCACAAAAACAGAGTCAAATCATTTCATATGCGAGAAAAACTTTGTGGTACACAATCATAATACTAACAATTGTATAATACAGATAATATCTGGAAGTGAAAATCATGAAACGTGTGAAACAAAAATATTTACACTTCAACAAGAAGTTTGGTTTAACCTTATGTGTAAAAATTCATGGCTGTATGTCATGCCAAAGCCGACAAGCGTTAGAATCTTATGCGGAGAATCTCCGAGACCCATTTTGTAAAGGTATAACGAAAGAAGTTTATCTCCTATCTTTAACCATTTATAATTAAACTCCCATTTCATACTTTTTAAAACAATCAACAATTTCTGAAGACATAATAATCCCAGCAAAATTATCACAAATTTTACCCAATACTACACATATAGAAAAACTGGATTTAGATAGCTATAGTATAAACATTAAGGATTTAATAAAGAAAAATGAAATTTTATTCCATGTAAGTCATCATGCCTATATCTCAATTTCCACTATATTTATAATCTGTATAATTGTAGCCTTGTATGTAATATTTAAAAAATATATCAAAATTAAATGTACAAAAAATAAAAATATGTTAACAGAAAATGTAACAGAAAATGTGGAAACAGCTGATTTATAAAAAACAAAATAATAAAATTCAAACCAAATGTATTTCTAAACAAAGAAAAGTAAATATAAAAGACTCATTATGTAATATAAAAAAAAAATTAAATAAAGTTGTAGCAGCCCCTGTTCATTGTTTTCCACCCATTATTTTTTTTGCCGAAAAATCTCACTCGTCGCCTCGTAAGACTTTCGTATTCTAAGGGGGGAGGACTGTTGTGCCCTCAGCCTAGAGTCTAGAGACCACACCTAATTCCCACGAACTGCTTATGTAAAATGACGGCATAGTTCGATTATGCGTCCCACATGTTCTAAATGTGTCATCGGTAACAAAACCAATACCGGAATAAGAATGAGGAACGAATCAAACTATGTCAACAATAAAGCAACACAACACACTGCGGGGTCACATAACAAACCCAAGCAGTACTGACCCACCGCAGCGTGTCAAGTGCATATATGCTAAGGGTTACAGTGACCATGTGTTCGTAATTAGGGAAGTGAGTAATGAGTCTGGCTCAGATTGCGTGGTTGACCTGGAACTGGTGACGATCGTAGACAAGGAGGCAATAGAAAGAATATGAACAGGGCACTCTCATCCAAACACTAAAAGAACTCGGTTGTTTTCTTTCGCGAGGTGCGCGATCTAACAACAATATCAATAGCGTTTGGGCCAAAAAGTAGTGCTACATCGTTGTGTAGCAGAGCACCTTAGATAACTATAGTAACCGATACAGAATCGACAGGGTCAATATGACAATGTACCTGTAATGTACCTGTTACAAATAATTAAAGTATACTGTTTTAAATCTTGAACGATCGTGATTTGTCTAACATTCTACTATTTTCTACTGCCTTCACAAAACAAAGATTTCATCTTTTTCGTAATCAATTTATTCATTTCTTTCTTTTCCATGAAAGCGAACAATGCAGTATTAAAAAAATAATAAATAAATGCATATTTGAAAGGAAAAGTTCAATTTTTTGAACGGGCATCGGAAAAGTCAGCTTGTCTGCACGGAAATCTGAATAAAAACTCCAAACGATTGCCACGAATTCACCTCATGCGATCCTCGATATGATGACCTGAAACGTAGTCGATATCTAAAGTGTGTAGCCTGAAACGCACAAATGGTGCTCCCAGTTTGGTTAACTGTGTTAATGAATTTTTTTGAAGTAGCATTGCAACTACTTTTTTGGGAACAAAAAAAGGCACCCCAGCGAAGATTACTCAGCGTTCCCTCCCGTACTACGATCGTGCTTTTTGAGTACGGTTCGATAAGTTAGGTTAGGTTGATGGATGCCCTTTTGACAATAGTCACGGCTTCACTTAGACCAGCAGTTGGGTCCATTATGTCCATTGGGAACCCTCTTAATACCTGTAACGAAAACAGAAATAGACCGCTGTTAAAAGGTCAGAGTTCCGCCCTCCTGGACTCATCCGGATTTGTATACAAATCTTAGGAGGTCCTTTAGATCTACATTATTTAGATCTTCGAGCTCGTTGAAGAAGTAACTGCCGAGGATACTACGCCTGATGCTGTTTAGAGCTGGGCATTCGCAGAGCAGGTTACGAACAGATTCAATTTCTTCAAAGTCCCTGCAGCTTCTGCAGTAATCGTTATGCGGTATGCCTAGCCGCTCAGCGTATAGACCCACAGCGCAGTGCCCCGTGAGGATTCCCGTGAGTACTCGGATGTTCCCTCGGGCTAGTCCGATCAACCTGGATCGACCTGGAGGAGGTGAAAGTAGCTGTGTCTAAGCTCAAGTGCAACAAAGCAGCCGGAGCAGACGGCCTAGCTGCCGAACTTTTTAAATCCGCTGGCGATGAGCTGGTTAGGAGCATGCACCAGCTCATCTGCAAGATATGGTCGGGAGAAAGCATGCCCGACGAATGGAACCTCAGCATTGTTTGCCCGATCCTGAAGAAAGGAGACCCTCTGAGTTGTGCCAACTACAGAGGCATAAGTCTTCTTAACATCGCATACAAGATCTTTTCTGCTGTACTGTGTGAACGCCTGAAGCCGTTTGTCAACAATCTGATATCTGATAGGCACATATCAGTGTGGCTTTAGGCCAGGAAAGTCCACCATCGATCAAATATTCACACTGCGGCAGATCTTGGAGAAAACCCAGGAATTCCAAATCGATACACACCACCTCTTCATCGATTTCAAGGCCGCGTATGACAGCATCTATAGAGACGAGCTATATAGCGCAATGTCTAGTTTTGGCATCCCTGCCAAACTCGTCAGTCTGTGCAGGATTACGATGGAAAACTCACGCTGTTCCGTCAAAGTAGGCAAAGACCTCACCGACCCCTTTGATGTCAAAAAAGGATTTAGACAAGGCGACGCGCTGTCATGCGACTTCTTTAACATCATACTTGAGAGAATTGTGCAGAACTTTCGCGCCAACACCAGAGGTACAATCTTTCAAAAGTCCGTTCAACTACTTGCATACGCAGACGACATTGACATAATCGGTAGAACAAAGCGTGATGTCAGTGAAGCCTTCGTGAGTATTGGGACGGAAGCGGCGAAAAATTAGCTATCTAGAGACAGAGCTGGCTGGCGAAGCTTGTTGGCTGAGGCCCAGGTCTACCCTGGACTGTAGCGCCACCTTAAGTAAGTAAGTAAGTAATAATGAGTGATGCAAAAAAGTGTTTTGAGAAATATCTGCCGTAAACCTCGACTCTACCATAGTTTTCCACTTTTTAAGTATTTGAGAATTCTTCCTGTTCGGCATTTGTACTGCTACAAAGTTCTAAACATTTTTTACAGAAGATCAGGCAACCTTAACTTTAGACTTGTTGCCAGCTATAGCCTACGTGGAAATCTTTTGAGCCAAGTGTCCATACCCATATTTCGTACAACTGCCTATCGAAATTTTTATAGCATTGCCTCGTGTCGGATATTTAACAAACTGCCTCTTTTTATCAGACAGCAAACTTCTCATTCGCAATTTATGAAGCAAGTAAAAGAATGGCTTCTTAGTCTCGATTTTAAAAGTTTGGAATTAGTTTTAAATACCTCTACTTGATGTTTTAATGAAATTTTTCTATACCTAGGTATTGCTATACTTTGTCAATACTTTGTTAAACTTACACTTTAAATGGGTCACCCCACCCGTCTCAAATTACATACTTGTGTTAATAGTTTGTTTGAGTGACAAAAACTCTATTTTTTCATTTATAAAAATAACTTTGTCATTTATATTTTTTTTTATATTGAGTATTTAAATTGCTCCTGAATTGTTTTTGGATTTTAAGAAATAAAAATTATATCTATCTATCTATCTAATAAAACACATTTAAAAAGGCATGATTTAAGTGAAGCACATAAAAACAATTTGAAGGAAGCCAAAAAATCGATAACGATCGAAGAATGCTTGTCATCAGCATCATCGAGCGACTACACTCAAATAATGGCGGAAATAATGATGGTAATGTACTGCGTCCAACACAACCTTCCATTTGCGCTCATGGATACAATTGGTGCATTTGCGGCATTAACATTTAACGACAGCAAGATTGCACGAACAGTCAAATGTCGACAACCAAAAACAAAATCGTATGTATCAAATATCTTAAGCCCATTCGCCAGAGAAATGATAGCAGAATCCTTACGTGCAAATAAGTTTAGTGTTATCATAGATGAAACAACCGACCTAAAAAACAACTCCACTAAAAAGTGTTTAGCTCTGGTTGTGAGGTATTTCGAATCCTTCACAGTGGTTGAACAGTTTTTTGGCTTAGTAGAACTGGAAGCATCGGATGCCGAATCCATTTAAAAGGCCTTGAAAAATTTTTTTGCAGATTCAAAAGTTCCATTGAGCAATATAATTGGATTCGGCTCTGACAATGCATCTGTCATGTGTGGCGTACTAAATGGTGTGCGATCAAAACTGCAAAAAGAAATCCCTCATTTGTTCAGCATTGGCTGCAGTTGTCATCTGCTTCACTTGGCAGTTTCTACAGCCAGTTTAGTTCTACCGGAAGACATCGCAAAAAATTTAAAGGATATCTATGCTCACTTTGCTTACAGCACTAAGCGATTGGTAGAATTTCATGAGCTCCAAGATTATTTTGATGTTCAGAAGCATAAGATCGTTCGTTATTGTTCCACGCGTTGGTTATCTTTTGAAAATGTAGTAAGGAGGGTTTTAGAGCAGTGGGTTCCCGTCCAATATTACTTCAATAAGTTTTGCTTTGAAAACATCGATAAAAAGACTACAAATGCTGAAACAATTTTATTGTTTTTAAATTCAAAAAGCAGCAAATGATACATGTATGGGTTAGCATACATTCTGAAGCTTTTCAATGCTGCAAATAAAACGTTTCAATCGGAAAAAACCAAAATTCATACAATTAGAGATACCATCATTACCCTTTATGCCAATATTTCAAAGAATTTCATAGATTCAAAATTAATTCAACCAAAGTATTTAAATGAAATTAACTTTAAGATTTATGAGTTCGACTTTCAAAACATAAAACATCATTCAGCTTCAAGTAAACAGTTTTTCGGATAGAATTTCAACAGTATTTAATGTCTGAAAAGTTAGAAGAAACTTATCATGACGTCATTCAAGTAAAAACAACACGTGTTAAGTTTTATATAGAGCTTTGCAACCAGATCCAGCTGCGGTTCCGAAAAATTTTTGTTTCAAAAGTTTATGAAAACCTTTCATATCTCAATACAGAAAAGATTTCGGAAGGGGAGAGCCCATGTATATTAGAGCTCACGTCATTCTTTCCTTTTGTATCTTCTGATATAGAAGAAGTGAATGATGAATGGAGGGCACTAATTGGGTCAACAGAAGCTATTAAATAATGTTATAATGAGGATGTAGCAATTTATTGGCAGAAAATAGGCAAAATCAAAAATGGTTTAGGTGAATTTTCGTTTGGAAAGTTGTCTAAGTATATGCTGGTGCTTTGTTCACTACCTCACAGCAGCGCTTCAGCTGAACGTCAGTTCTCCACTTTAAACAAAATCAAAACCAAAGATCGATGTAGACTTGAGGTTGAAACTGTCAACCATCTTATGTTTGCTAAAGCACTTGTCAAAAGTAGTTATGTATTTGAGTCATCACTGAAGCTATTAAAATTTGCAGCTTCGCATAAATACCACTCAAACGCCAATTATTTATAAACATTTATTCGTTTTTATATGTAACTTGTGATTAATAAGCTTTTACTTTTTTGTGATATTGGATTACGTTATATCTGTTTAGTTTTTGTTTTCTTTTACTTTTTACTTCTTTGTGATATTGGAGCAATATCTGTTTAGTTTTTGTTTTCTTCTTAATGATTTAAATCTAGTCAGAAGAATTAGAATTTAAATTGAAATTGAATTTTGATTTAGATAATAAGATTTCATTCCATGTAACTATGAATAGACTGAAACAATTTTTACCTATGTACTAGATTAACACTGTCTGAATACGCTTTCCTTTAATTTGAGAAGAATAAGAATTAAATTTAAATTATATTTTGTTTAGATAATAACATTCCGTTCCTTTTACCTACGAATAGACTATATCTATAGTAAGAGTTAGTTCTTTAGATAATAAGATTTCGTTTCTTGTACCTACAAATTGACTGAATAAAATCTGAAGACTAAGGAACTAAATAAGGAACATTATTTTTTTAATGAACTAAAATTGAATTCATACTTTGAACATAAAGATAATATATATTTTGAAATATAAGAAAAAGCAATATAAAGCTTTCATTGTTTTTTTGAGTTACTACAAAAACTAGCTGTTCATAAATAAAGATCTTTTGGATATGTCTTAACGCAATATATTGTTTTTCTTGGGTATTATCAGGCGTATTACGTTCAGAGCTATTTGAGTACTTTTTTCTTAAGCAATTAGTACTCCGGCTAGCCAAAAGGGAGGGAACGCTGAGATGACTATACTCTGTCCAACATAAGGTGGCAGTACAGCGAAACATAGGGATGTTTGCCTTTCTTTCCCACTCCTTTGTTTTCCGTAAGGTGCTATTCTAACAAAAGCTCTTACAGGGTCTCCGTATGAAGCATTTTAGGTACCCAAAAACCCGAAAGAGTAGTTTATAGGGTTGCCGACATTTATTTTGAATTGTAAATTTTATTTATGTGATTTTATTGATTTATTTTAAATAACAAAAAATATACAAAAAATATAACAAAAAAAAACAATTTTCCACGACAACACTCATCATTAAGAACTTTTTCAAAGCTCTAATACCAAAAGTTCGTCGACAGAAACGCAAGAAAAAAAAAATGAACGAGCTACCAAACGTGCATTGGTAACTCTGAATACACATCAATTTAATGGGGGTTGATTTCAAGCAGGCACAAGCCACAGCCAATCAGTGCATAACATGATGTGCTCTGAGCAGTTTTGGGACTTGGGAAATGCTAAACGGTGGTATTTACGATTGAAAATAGGTGGTAGATTGAACAAAAAAGGTAGTAGAATAAAAAAATCTTAAATTTCATGTATGTGTTGATATTTACACCCGACGGTATATTAATTTGAATGCATAGTTTGCAACACTGTGAAATAATCATCGTATACCCTAAACACCTTTTTGAGATATGATCGAGACGGACAGGTGAATCGATTAAGCCATGTCCGTCCGTCCGTCCATCTGTATGTGTGAAGGTCTAAGGTCTTCAAAATCAAGCTAGAGAGCTAAAAAATTGGTACACGGCTTGGGGCTGTGTGAAAATTGGCTTAATCCGTCAACGGCCAGGCCCACTACTGGCTTCAATGTGAGACCTCTATTTCACATTTTCTTTCAAAATGCCTTTTGGTCAAGTTAGACAAGGCATAGGAACTTCAATTTTGGTATTGAGCAATATTGGCTCAAGACCTTTAACAAGGCAGAAATTGGACCGCCCACAATATCGACCATCCCCTTTTTTAACATGTTAGACTTTTAAAAACCCGATTTCTCGGAAAGTTGACTCCGAATCGATAAAAATTATGTGACAAATATTAAAGATATTACTATTTGCAAAGTTCGGTTTATACAAAGTTTTGAGCTCCGCCCACTTTAAGGGGGCGTTTTTAGGAAAAAACTTTTTTTTAAATAATTTTCCCTTTACCGCATTTTCTCATGATTCTAACGAAGTTACAATTAATTAATTTTAATTTTTAATGCCCACTTTTGGGGGCGTGGCCTATACAAATAAGGTATGAATTCGGGTCAAGAAACTTTAAGATTTGGTGTTTTGGGGGCGTGGCCTATACAAATAAGGTATGAATTCGGGTCAAGAAACTTTAAGATTTGGTGTTACACGGTTTATAAAATAGGGTATATAGAAGTTTGTCACAGATGAACTTTTGCACTTACTCACTTTTTTATATTTGCCAACAATCTTATAATAAAATGTATGTACAGCCTTATTAATATAATTTTAACACAACTAAAATTGACTGACTATGTCGTTTAAATACATTTTTTTGGACTTGAAAAAAAGTGCATTCAATTGCTTCAACAAAAAAGCTCGTTGCTGACACTTTTAAATACGAATGCAGGTTATTGTCATAACGCACAAGAAAATACCATAAATTAAATTGTTGTTGCATCTACTCATACGTTTTTACCGACAAGGAAATTAAAAGTTTTATAAAAGCTTTGAAGCCTTTAAAAAAACGTTAACAATTGGGTGTTGGAGGGCAAGAGGGACGCAAGTTGAATGTATAGTTACTCAGTCATTTATGGAAGATACTCGGTACTTGTGACACGCAATCAATTTTTACATGCAACTAAAACCGAAAACCTAGCTGCCAGCAAAAAAGGCTAGCTAGCGGGAATGCATTATTTCCAGCAGGTAATTTTGCTTTCGAAATGGAAGTGGTGAATGAAGTTGTTTGGTAAAATAGGAAATTGTTGAGTTTTTTTCACAGCTTCCAGTGTTACTTGTGCGATAGTTTGAAATACGAAAAAGGTGGTAGATTTCAAGCAGAGGGTGGTAGGTTCCTGAAAACTCTAAAAGGTGGTAGAAATACCACTTAAGTGGTAAAAGTCCCAACACTGGCTCAGAGTAAGACGTGGGGCCTGTATCAGGTGCAACTGGAAGTCACTGGTGGGCAAACACTATTTATGGGAGTTTTCTTTCAAATTAGTATGGTGCGAAAATGTGACACGCTACTGATTTTTAGAAACTCCTCCATAAGGCCTGTACTGCCAATTTATGTTGGACAGAGTATATATCATTATAACTGATCAATGATTTGACGGCCACCCCTCAAGAACTTTGCATAGATTGTTGTTAGTGTATTTTTTGGGGATGTCGGATGTCCCGCTAGCTGCGGGACTGTCCCGCGAAACGTGTTTCGTCCCGCGACCGTCTCGTCGACAAATTGTCCTGCACAATGTCCCGCAATCCAGCCACAAGTCCCGCATGTCCCGCCGATGACTATGATTTTTACGTTTACAAACTTAAATACTTATATAACCCAAATGTAACTTGTACCTATAGCCCGAGTGTAAACCATGTCCATTGTTATTTTTTTCCCATTTTTATCTTTTTCAAAAAGTAAATAAGTGCAAGAGTTCGCCTGTAACGAATTTCTAAATACCCGAACCTCGTTACCCCGTTACATCTTTTCGCCTGAATTCATCTGCTTTAAATGTTAGTTGCCCCAAAATGTAAGTCTGCCCCAAAAATGTAAGTTAGCTTAAAAATATAATTAAATAATTGTAGTCTCGTTTAAATCAGGAGGAAATCATTTTCGTCAAAGACGAAAATTAATAACAGTTTTTTAAAAAAAACTTAAAAAACTGTTTTTTCCGAAAAACGCCGGCTTAAAGTGGGCAGTGATCAATCCTTTTTATATTACAAACTTAGCAAATGGATTTAGAGTGAATATTCCGAGAAATCAGGTTTTTAAATACGAAAGGTGATCGGTCTAATTTTTGTATTATAAAAGGCCACTATTGCTCTGCACCAAAAATCGAGCTCCTATGCTAAACCTGGTTTTACTTGATCAAAAGGCTTTTTGAAATAAAATTAAAAGTTTTGGGTTGTCTGACATCCAAGCCAATTGTGGGCATTGCTATTGGTGGATGTTATCAATTTTCATACTCTGTAGAAAATGAAAACCAAGCTACACTCCATGTCTGAGAACTTCACACATACGGGCAGACAGAGGGATGTGGCGAAATCAATTCACCTGTCGGTCTCGATCATGTCTCTAAAAGGTCTTAGGGGTCTACGGCCATTATTTCGCTGTCTTAAAAACTATGCGTTCAAATTAATACACCCTTCTGGGTCGAGTAGGTATAAACAGGGAATTTATAAAGGTTTATTTAAAAAAGATTATTTTTTTAGTTTTAATCGAAAGAAGGCGTTAAATGATTTTTTGTTTTTAGTGCGGAAAGTGTCCCGCAGGCAATTTTTCTAAATCTGGCATCCCTAGCGATTTTTATTTACTCAGTCACGGTTTCAGCCACTGATCAGATATAATGAGATAGACGACTTGCAATCGCCTTGCCTGAAACACCCGCAAAAAAAAGTTACGGGATCTCTCTCTGGACCCTGTCTGTGAATACATGTGAAGTGAGCAACGGAAGTGTTCCATTCTACTCTACAAAAACCTGGATGTTTTCGCAAATTAATAATTTACCCATTACTTAAGAAAGGAGACTATGAAGACCCAGCTAACTACAGGGCAGGGACGAAGCGTCCAAATAATGAGTTGAATGAGTGCTTCCGTAGCCAAAAAATCACTTCAAGGCATTACAATATATTCCAAATCTTCGACTCGTTTGGAAAAGCATTCTTGTGTTTAGATCACTCAGGATAAATAACTACACAACCCATACAACTCTTTATAATAGCTGACAACACTGAATGTCTCTCCACGACGGCCCACTCTCCCACTACTGCACTAACCCACCAGAGAATGCCCACAACATCACTCCATTATTTGCTTATACGCAAAGCATTGCCTTCTGGAATGAACGCCTTCCATGCATTTTCCGAATTCGCATTCTTACAGAAATCAACTCATAAAGTCAAATTAGAATCCATTCAATATTTTCCCATTCGACCCATTAGTGAGGAATGAGTTGAGTGGGTTCATTATTGAAATTTGCAGGTACAATATTTGAGTTATTTTCAGCTGTCTGTATCTGCCAAAAGACCAATGAGTCCGATTTCTCTAAACGAAGGGGTAAAATGAAAAGATTACTGTGATCTTCACGTGTGTGTGTAATTATGGCTTTGATGGTTAAAAAGACAGTGCGTTGGGGTTCTGTGATCTTCACGTGTGTGTAATTATGGCATTGATGGTTAAAAAGACAGTGCGTTGGGGTCTACTGGAGTCATTTTAATTTTAATAAAAAAAAAGCTAAACAATATAAATTTTGGCTTTTATTTTTTTGTTTTACAACTGAGTGCTTCCGCTTCCCGAAAAGTCACGCCTCGTGCCTGCTACAGGGGAATATCTTTTTTGAATGCGTCTACTAAGCTGTTTTCCTCGGTGCTTTTCGAGAGACTTACGTCGGGTAGAAAGCAAACGTATTCTTCATGAGTTCCAAGCAGGATTAAGAAAAAAATTATTCAACGACAGACCAAATTTTTTTGCTAATAAATATCGCGGGAAGCTATAAGAGGTAAAATAGAAAGTTATACGCATTCTTCGTAGACTTTTGGGCAGCCTTCGAAACCATACCTCGCGAATCATTTTATAAGCTCCACGAAATTGGGTTCTCGACAAAAGTATTAAACATTCTAAGGGCGATGTACGAAAACAAAAGGCTTGTGTATGGGATGGAAAGGAGTTATCCCAAGACTTTCAAACGACAATGGGAGTTAAGCAGGGATGTATCCTGAGTACGTTACTGTTTATATTGATCGTTAATGACATAGTCGATGTTCTTAAAGGTGGAATGAAGAAGCTGAAAATTTCTTACGTTTCTTTATAAAAAGAATGCTTAAGCTGCCAGATAGCACGCCTACTTACATGCTCCATCTGGAGACGGGTATTGTTCCCCTCTATATGGACACCCTAAGGCTGCACTTCAATTATATACTGCGAGTTATGGCAATGAACGAGGATAGACTCCTGAAAAGAGTACTCCCACACGCAATTAGGACAAGGGAAACTGTGTTCAAGAGTGGATGAAGTTAGCTGCTGATTGCGAAATAAATTTTCCGGCCCACCCAAATGTAAATCTTCTTACACCTTAGGATACCTTCAGTACCTTGTTGGAAAAAACAGGCCAGAGATTGCACAATGTGTACGTGATGCAAGCTCGAGACTCACAACATAGGCTTTATTACATTAGATTGAACCACTTCCTGTATGACAAAACATACCTTGTAGCCGATAAGACCATCGATATGTTGAGCACTATTTTTAAAATAAGAGGAGAACTCTTGCCATTCAACTACATGCCACATTGTCCTGATCTTGCTATACTGTGTATTTTGTGTAATAGGAACGAACGCGAAGATATACACCATTTCCTAGCAGTATGCCCCATTCTTAAGGAGATACGGCTTCAAGTCTTTGGTAGGCGTAGTCTAGGAGTGGAGGAAACCCTAAGTATTCTCAATGGTGACAAAGGATGGGAGTCAGTATACAACTACACTTAAATTACATTACGCTACAGGAGCGTGGAATTCATGGAAACGCTGATTAATTATCAGCTTATGAAATATCTTGAAACACGAAAACTTCTTAATGACCGGCAATACAGTTTTCGTAGCAAACGGTCCACTGGTGATTTGATGGCATATCTCACTGAAAATTGGAATCATTCCTTGCATCTTCTAGGTGAAAGCAAGATTGTTGCGCTTGATATTTCAAAAGCATTTGACAGAGCTTGGCACCAAGCTCTCTTGTCGAAAATTCGTGCATTTGGAATCGACGAATCTCTTATTCAGTGGATTAGTAATTACCTTTCGAACCGTTCAATTCAAGTTGTTTTGGATGGCTTCAAGTCCGCAGTTCATAAAATTAACGCTGGGGTTCCCCAGGGCTCTGTTTTGTCTCCGACACTCTTTCTCATTTTCATTAATGATCTCCTGTCTGCTACAACTAATCCAATCCACTCCTTTGCTGATGACAGTAACCTCAGTTTCTCATATTCGTTCTCGGTTCCGCGCCCCTGCTCTTCGGACGTTGAATTGGAACGGCAGCGTATGTCAAACTCATTAAACTCTGACTTTAACAGCATTGTATCATGGGGATCTCGAAACAGAGTGGAGTTTAATGCTTCTAAAACTCAATGCTGTCTTCTGTCATTGAAGCAAAACCGAGTCACCCAGCCATTATCCATGAATGGCACTTGCATCGACGAAGCCGAAACGCTTTCCATTCTCAGTATGTGTGTCAATAACAACCTTAGTTGGAATGACCACATATTCGACGTCGCCAAGAACGCTGCGAAATGCCTAGGCTTCCTTAAAAGATGCAAGAAGTATTTCACCCCCTCTGATTTGGCTATTTTATATAAGGCATATATTCGCCCCAAGTTGGAATATAATTCTGGGCTGGTGCTCCAAAACAGCACAGCCCATGTCTGGGCTGGTGCTCCAAAAACAGCACAGGATACAAAAACGCGCGTTAAACCTTGTTGGAGACAAAAACATTGCGAAGTCTTTTGACTCATTAGAACATCGACGTAATGTATCTTGTCTTTCACTGTTTTATCGCTTTTTTCACAAACAATGTTCAATCGAAATAGCCAATTGCAATAGGGGCGGACCCTAAAGACGTTCCACCGTAATACTCGCCAAAGATCGAATGCACATCAGTTTACCCTCGAGCCCACCTTCGGACGCACAGTAAAGTTTAGAGGTTCTTTCATAAGCCGTACAACGCGAATGTGGAATGTTCTCCCACGGTCAATCTTTCCTGCGCAATACAACTTGCAACTGTTCAAAACAAGAGTGCATCGGTACCTCTCCTCCTTTTCCTCTTCTTCTAATCCTTTCCGCTCTTGAGATGTGTAACATTAAGAAGGGTATCCAATCCCTTATATTCGCGAGTGCATTATATATAAAAAAAAGAAGCTGCATACTTCAAGAAAACTTTTAAAGAAAACTTGATTAAAGAAAAAAGAAAACAGAAAAAAAGAAAAACTTAAAAACTGTAATAAAAAAAATCATAAATTAGGCAACTATAATTAGTTTTTTTTTTTTTAATTACAAATTACCAAAATGTCAGTCTGGTGGACGGCTTTAAGCCAAACCATAATAGACTAAGAACAAAATTGTGAATTGTGGAAACCATGTTAAATAAAGGTCTTATTACTACTACTACTAATCTAAAAAAGAAGTATCACGCGATTGCAAACAACATTTATAAAAATGTTTTTTTGTTTGCATAATTTTTTTTATTTGATTAACAACAGTTGTTTCTTAATAAAATGTTATTCAAATAAAAATCTTATTTATTTGCGAGTAATTGCAAATATTGATCTAAAATAAGTAGCATAATTGAAATCAAGTCAAATAGTTTATTTGAAAATATATTTTTATTTGATTATAAAAATTCAAACAACTTCGGACAGTACAAATCTAAAAAAAGTTTACAAAAGAAAATATATTAGCAAGAGATTTTATTTATTATAACCTCTTGCAGTAGCTAAGAATTTTAACATCTAATCCGTTATATTTGATTTCTTTGACATCATCTTGCATCTTCGCAAATTAAAGAAGCCGGCTTAAGCCGCGTTGCTAATGTATGGGATTCTGTTTCTGTTCCTGTCTTACGTTGCTTGTTACAACGCGGCTTAACGCGGCTTAAAACTGAAACAGAAACAGAATCTCATCAGGGTTGCAACTTTTCTACCATCGGGACGCTTGGCGACTACATTTCGAAATAAGCGGTTTTTGGACCCTTTTTAAAAAAAAAAAAAAAAACAGGCGACATTGGGACGCATTTTTAATTAACAAATCAGTTATACATACAACAGCCACAAATTGTAAAAAGCTATTGTATCTGCCTCTTGCTTAACCGATTTTAATTAACGAAATACATGAGTCGAATAAATTTTCTAGTCAGCAGTAAATCCGTCTAGTGTTTTCTTTGCGGAGCCGGGAAGTAACCCCAACGGCACGACCCTTTGGAGCCGGATCCTGGAGGAACAGATCCTTTTTAATTACTCAAAGGCGGGATAACCCCTCCTTAGGGCAGCCGGTTTTTCAGTTCGAGATTATCAGAGTTTCCGAGTTTAACTGGGACTAACCCCAGGAATGAGTTGTCAGTAAATTTAGATCTAGTGTTGATCTCGGCTAAACTCACCATAATGAGTTAATCCCGGATCCACTACTCTGGAGAACAGTACGAACTTCTTTGAATGTTTTTTCTGCGTGGAATGGCAGTTGCTTTGCGTGTTTCTATGAAAAATTACATCTGAGAACAACTCGAACTTCTTTTCCTGGGTTTTTCTATGTGAAGTGAGAGTTAATAATTCCGAGAGTCGAAGATTTTGATAACTTTACTGACGGAGCTAGCTCTGCAACGTAACTTTAAGTTTTAACTGCTAATAGCAGGTGAGCCGCCTACGCGATGTTATGTAAGGGATGATCATGTCTTGTCCTATTCTAAACTCAATATTTTAATTATAAAAAAAGATTTTTCAACGTGTAAGTTTTTATTCCACATTTAGCTCTTTGTTCCTTTTCATTATTTTGGGTATCTTGGGTAATTTAAGTTTCATCGCTAAGGATGTGAACTTTTGCATTTTATCTTTTTATATTTTTTTCTATCGTTTAACGAAATTTTTTCTCTGTAAAATTTATAAATAAGTAGTTATATTTTTTAAGTGGGGCGCATTTTTTGGATCGGGCGACTTTTTTTGGCGACCTTTTTAAATTGTCCATCGGTAACGCTGAATCTCATACATTAGCAACTAAAACCTATTTTCGCGGAATGCTTTTTGCTTTGTTAATGTATGAAAGTCTGTTTTTTCACTTTCTGTTCCTTGTGACAACACGGATTTACGAAGCGCTTAATTTTATCTCATTAGTTCCTACTCCAAAGTGTATTCAAGCTATTCAAATGCGATGCTTGCTTTGAGAGTTTCCGAAAACATAGTGTCTGTCGACCAAACTGAAACTACTTTTATATGGTTACAAATTCTTTAATTTCCTGTTAAATATAGAATTTTTGTTTACAGTTTTGTTACAAAGGTGTTAACCTACGTCTTGCTGTTTTCAAAGCAGGACTTCAGGATACGCTTTGAAACTTATTTAATTACTGTAATATGTATTTTCTTACCTAAAAATGAAATCGAGGTTAGACCCCGAGAAAGAATTCATATGAAAAGAGAGAATGAACTCTTGCGAGCATGGCGGAAGTAAACGATATGGATGACTTATCTCGACGCCCTCTAGCTGTTGGTCTTAAAAGTTTTTCTCGGTGTGCCAGGTTTCCCAACACTCTCCCCTGGTAAGACTGGTCTTGCCACCGTCTTCAAACCGTCCCACATCTAGCACAGCGAGCTTTGCTGCGGGTCTGGTATTGATGCCCGTCGAAGTCCTGACCACAGCACTTCTAACCTGGCCATCCTTACCGAGCTATTTCGAGGACTCGCAGGATCGATTATGATGACGATATCCCCTTCTCGAATGCGCTTGATTGGCGAGTACCATTTAGTGCGCCTCGTTAGATCGGGAAGATATTCGCTGACCCACCGTCGCCAAAAACGATTGGCAAATTTTTCGCTGATGTGCCATTTTTTTCGCAGGATAAATCCGTCGTCAACGAATTCTCCTGCTATCTTCTGTCCATTCGACGAGCCCAGCAAAAAATGATAGGGCGTCAACGCCTCTTTTGTTAAACCACCTAAAGGAACGTAAGTAAAAGGACGGCAATTAACAACTCTCCCTACCTCAACCATCAACAGAAGTTCGTTGGATGGATTTCTTGTCGATTTGATGTGGTATAACGTTTTCTTTACCGAATGGACCAACCTTTCCCGACTGCCGCCCATGTGGGGTGCTGCTGGTGGAATGAATTGCCACTTCAAGTTCGAATGCGTAAATTTTTCAGCCATTTTCATAGTGTTAATACTGCGTACTGCCTCCAATAACTCGTTACTTGCCTCGTGAAAATTAGTACCATTATCGCTGAAGATTTCCAGAGCCCACCCTTTTCGAGCTACAAAACGCTTAAGTGCCATTATGCAGGAATCCGCTGATAATATATGAGCTACCTCAAGGTGTACTACACGTACGGTCAAACATGTTATTAGAACGCCCCATCGTTTCTCGAAATGCCTTCCAACGGTAACGAATATGGGTCCAAAATAATCAATTCCAATAAAGAAAAAAGGTCTAGTGAGGGGCTGCAATCGGGCAGAGGGTAAATCTCCCATTATCGGCATTTTAGGGGCGCATTTTTGATTCTTGCAGAACTGACAATTTTCTCTTTTTATTGTTGAAAAGAGGACTCGAAGCTGAGGTATAAAGAATTTTTGACAAAGTTCGTTTACCACTGTTTCGTCGTATTGATGAAAAAGCCTTTCGTGGTATGAAAAAAATATCAGCTCCGTGATGTGATAATACCGTGATAAAATGATTGGTCGTTTTATGCTCATTGATACTCCGTAGGCTGCATGTATCCGACCTTTGACTCTTAGCACTGAGTTTTCGTCTTAGTATGGTGAAAGTTTATAAAGAATGCTTGACTTGTCCACAGAACTGTTTTTGTTCAAATCTGCAATCTCTCGCGGAAAGAATTTGCGTTGACTTAATTTAAACAAGTAATTTTCAGCAGCTTTAAAATCGATGGAAATTAAACACCTTGCAGAGACTCCATTTTCACTTTGGGTTAAGGTCCTCCGGATGAAACGAAAAACCTGCGCCAATGTTCGAACAAGAGGGATCCATTTACTAAATTGTGAAACATCGATTAAAAGCTCAAACTTTTCAACGTGATGGACATGGACTTTTCAACAGGGTTCTATTGTCTTGGACTCCTCAGGCCATTCGGCAGGAGTGTCGTATAAAAATCTCGGTCCGTGAAACCATCGGCTATTTGATTGGAACTCGGTTTTGGTTTGCAATTTAGTTGCCTCATCCGTTACATTGATGTTTCCTGGAATCCATCTCCAATTTTTCGCCTCGCTTTCTTCTAGAATCGCTCCCACCCGGAATGCCACAAACTGCTTGATCTGAATGGTCTGAATGTATCCAACTTAAGACAGTTTTTGAGTCTGACCAAAAATATCTCTCTTCTATTTGAACTGAGTAACCATCCGCGATGCCTTTCGCCAGCTTGATTTGAAGCAAGGCGGCTTCCAGTTCAAGTTTTGGAATCGTAATGACTTTTCTAGGTGCCACTTTTATTTTGGCCGCGTAGTGTGTAAGTGACTACCTAAATAATCTATCAACGGACAAAAAAGCCCTTCGGAAGCAAATTGTGAGCCAGTTTAACAAGTTTGACGATATTATAAAAAGTGTTGAAGACCTTTCTGCCAATATCGATGTCTCTACCAATTTGTGCAAGTCTAAATTTAAAGTTATTGATAAACAGCTGTTAAATTTCGGTGACATAATTAAAAAAAAACCCTTCTGAAAAAAAGTCTTTTATCGAAAGTGTTAGTAATGGCTTCTGATATGATTAAAACTCATAATTTACGTTGTTCTAAGATCGAAGACCTTCTCAACTCAATACATTCGAATGTTGATACATATCAGCAGTGTTCGTCAAATAGTGCTTCTTCCTCATATCAAACTATTGATCCACTATTACCAGAAGTATGTAGTAGGATAAGTGGTGTTAGCAATGATGTCGCTGTTATACGTTTAGTTATTGCCGGAATCGCTGATGACATCAGACTTGCTTCTGATCAGATTGACGTTCTACCTGATCGCATTCAACCACAATCAAGCTCAGTATACAACACATCAATACTCACTGAACTGCTTGAAGTCGAAGAGCATCCAGTTACGTCAAACGCTCTTCCACCATCAACGACAACAACTACAACACGAACGATTTCTGGATGTACCGCAAACCGAAGGATCGCTCACTGCCGATAATCTCTTGCTCCCTTCCTCTTCAATATCTGATACTTCTGCACTTCAACATCTGATACTTCTGCACTTAATCGCAATCGGGTGTCCTTTAATTTAACCGCAGACTCAATTCAATTTATTGTCAAACAGACAAGTATCCTAACTTTGTTCACTCACACATCCTGAACCCTACTCCGCCTACTTCTGTTACCCCCAGAAGACCTTCACCCCACACTTCAAAAACGGCTCCAGCAACCCCCATTGTTAACTACCCAACACGCCGAAAACACCCCCCCCCCCCTCTCATCCGTCAATGAAAATTCGTCTTTTATCGATCCTTTGTTTCCTCCGATGGTAAAATTAGCATTAGTAAAATTAGTTCTTTTAGCAGTTCACAAGCGCCTTGATTCCGATGAGTTTAAGACTCCTAACATAAACTTTCTAAAATTGGTTTGTGCCGAAATTACATTCCCCAAGTGCCGACTGTACATATTATGTTGCTATATTCATCCATCCCAACCAATTGAGTCATATCGCTCCATTATTGATGCACTTGACTTTTTAACCGGAGTGTTAAATCCTGATGATAGAATTATTTTCATGGGCGACTTTAATCTTCCGGTGGTCAAAGGATAGACATGTGCACTCAAGAGGATACAAGCATCCACAGGTTTTCTAAACCCACCTCTGTCTATCAACTCCTACTCTCACCTCCCCGTGGTGAACACCGGGTGCCTAGTACCTCAACTGGAGATTGGGTTCCAACCCCTTTGGAAGGTTGTTGGGGGTAGCAGACGAGAGAGGGGGGGAGGAGTGTTCCCACTAAGGCACTTCTCCTTGTATCCGGACGGCAGCGGAGGAATTCCCCAGATGGAATCAACGGTGGCGTCCATAGTTCCAGTCAGGCCGAACTACTTAGTGAACACCTTATATGGGCTACTACGACGTATTCGGAGCTCAGGCCTATAAGGAGCGGGCTATCCGGCTCTCCGTCCTTAGAGCTAAGCAAAGGATCTGGTCCTCCAGGTTGGGGGTCGTGCCGTCGGGGTGACTTCCCGGCCACGTAAAGAAACACCAGTCACGAAGCGGAAACAAGCCTCGGATTCGGACGGATTTACTGTTGACGACCAATGCAAACGAGAAAAGGATAACGAGCTCCGGATCTGCACGTGGAATGTTAGGTCCCTTAACAGACCACGTGCAGCCGAGCAACTAGCGGAGGCCCTTAACGACTGCAAGGCAGACATTACTGCCATCCAAGAAATGCGGTGGGACGGGCCGGGCAAAAGAAGGATGAAAAACTGCGACATCTACTACGGCGACTGCTACCGGCATCAAAGACAGCGCCTATTTGGATGTGGTTTCGTTGTTGGAGGCAGACTTAGGCAAAAAGTCTTGAGCTTCAACCCTGTAAGCGAGCGCCTCGCGACGATCCGCATCAAGGCTAAATTCGCCAACATTAGCCTGATATGCGCACATGCCCCCACAGAGGAGAAAGATGACGAGACCAAAGATATGTTCTACGAGCTCCTGGACAAAACTTATGAGCAGTGCCCTAGCTACGACATTAAAATTGTCCTAGGCGATTTTAATGCCAAGCTAGGAAAGGAGGGCATCTTTGGTCGTACTGTCGGAAAGTATAGCCTGCACGACACGACCTCCGATAACGGATTCAGGCTGATCGACTTTGCTGCGGGGCGACACGTTGTGGTAGCTAGTACACAGTTCCCGCATCTCAATATCCACAAAGGGACATGGAGATCTCCCGATCAATCAACCGTCAACCAGATTGACCATATTGCGATCGACGCAAGGCACTCCTCCAGTATCATGGATGTCCGAACTTTCCGAGGGGCCAACATTGACTCGGATCACTACCTTGTTGTAGCCAAGGTACGGCTGCGGATATCCCGACCAGCGCCAAGTAATGGAAATACTGTGAGGAAGTTTGACGTCGGCCGACTACAATCGCAAGAGATCGCCAGGTCCTTCTCCAACCGAGTCTCTCAAAACCTTCTACGAAGTCCTATGCAACCAGCATCAAGTATTGATAGCCAGTGGCAACATTGCCAAAATGCCATCAGAGACGCCGCCTCTGAAGTGCTGGGTTTCACACGGCGACCACAACGAAACCCCTGGTTTGACGATGAATGCCGGCAAGCACATGAAGCTAAACAGGAAGCATACAAAGCGGCGCTGCACAGAAGGACTAGAGCTGCTCGCGAGCTCTACGAGCAGAGGAGGAGAGAGGAGCACCGGCTTCTCCGAAGGAAAAAGAGAGAGCACGAGAAGCGCGCGGTTGAAGAGATAGAGAGATGTTACAACAGGAATGAGGTTAGAAAGTTTTACCAAAGGATCAAAAGGTCCTGCCAAGGGTATAAACTTCGAACTGAAGCCTGTAAGGACCATCAAGGGAACATCGTTGTAGAATCGCAGTCGGTGCTGAGGATTTGGAAAGACCACTTCTGCAGACTGTATAACGGCGAGGAAGAACCAAATACCGCTGTCAGGCAGAATGAACCATTCAACCCGGGCGAAGACGTTACCGACGAAGCATACGAACGATACCGCCCACCCGACCTGGAGGAGGTGAAAGTAGCTGTGTCTAAGCTCAAGTGCAACAAAGCAGCCGGAGCAGACGGCCTAGCTGCCGAACTTTTTAAATCCGCTGGCGATGAGCTGGTTAGGAGCATGCACCAGCTCATCTGCAAGATATGGTCGGAAAAAAGCATGCCCGACGAATGGAACCTCAGCATTGTTTGCCCGATCCTGAAGAAAGGAGACCCTCTGAGTTGTGCCAACTACAGAGGCATAAGTCTTCTTAACATCGCATACAAGATCTTTTCTGCTGTACTGTGTGAACGCCTGAAGCCGTTTGTCAACAATCTGATAGGCACATATCAGTGTGGCTTTAGGCCAGGAAAGTCCACCATCGATCAAATATTCACACTGCGGCAGATCTTGGAGAAAACCCAGGAATTCCAAATCGATACACACCACCTCTTCATCGATTTCAAGGCCGCGTATGACAGCATCTATAGAGACGAGCTATATAGCGCAATGTCTAGTTTTGGCATCCCTGCCAAACTCGTCAGTCTGTGCAGGATGACGATGGAAAACTCACGCTGTTCCGTCAAGGTCGGCAAAGACCTCACCGACCCCTTTGATGTCAAAAAAGGATTTAGACAAGGCGACGCGCTGTCATGCGACTTCTTTAACATCATACTTGAGAGAATTGTGCAGAACTCTCGTGCCAACACCAGAGGTACAATCTTTCAAAAGTCCGTTCAACTACTTGCATACGCAGACGACATTGACATAATCGGAAGAACAAAGCGTGATGTCAGTGAAGCCTTCGTGAGTATTGGGACGGAAGCGGCGAATATGGGTTTAGCAGTCAATGAGGGCAAAACCAAGTATATGCTGTCATGAAGAAAAGACACCCAACACCGACGTCTTGGACAAAACATCACCATCGACAGCTATAACTTTGAGGTAGTTAGGGACTTTGTCTACCTGGGTTCCGCTATCAATTCAGACAATGACACCAGCGCTGAAATCAAACGAAGGATAACTCTTGCCAATCGCTGTTTCTTTGGGCTAAGAAGGCAATTGAGTAGCAAAGCCCTCTCTCGAGCAACTAAAGTGTCCATGTATAAGACCCTCATCATCCCAGTCCTGCTGTACGGTGCAGAAGCATGGACCCTGTCAAAGGCGGATGAAAACACTTTAGGCTGCTTCGAGAGGAAAATTCTTCGGACGATTTACGGTCCCGTCTGCATAGACGGAGAGTGGAGGAGGAAATATAACATCGAACTGTACGGGCTGTACAGCGATACCGACCTAGCCAAAAGAGTCAAAACACAACGTCTACGATGGCTGGGTCATCTAGAGCGGATGGACACCAACGCCCCGGCCCGGAAAATCTTCGAATCCACACCGCAGGGACGACGCGGTAGAGGAGCACCGAAACTCAGGTGGCGCACGCAAGTGGAAGGGGACCTCAGCCAACTTCGCGTGCGAAACTGGAGACGGCTAGCTAGAGACAGAGCTGGCTGGCGAAGCTTGTTGGCTGAGGCCCAGGTCCACCCCGGACTGTAGCGCCACCTTAAGTAAGTAAGTAAGACTTTAATCTTCCTGCATTAAAATGGGCTATATCAGAGGATGAGTCTCACTTCGTGACAACAAATGTGACATCCCAAAAAGAATGTTGTTCATTGATTGTGTTTTAAATTCGAGTTAATACCAAATGAATGGTATCCCCAACTCAATGAACAGACACCTCGACCTTGTCTTTACATCTGATACGGATAACTTTATCGGGTTCAAAAGTCCTCATGTTCTAACTACAGTCGACCCCCTACACCCGCCTTTATCTCTTAACTTTTCTTTTGATAATGTTTAAATTTTTGAAAATGTTTAAATGTTTAAATTAGCTCGGAAAATTCCTTTGCTTTCAACTTCCGTAAAGCCAATTTTACCAAACTTAATAACCTAATTAATAACATAAAATTCGATTTAATTACTGAAATTACAAATATAGACCTAGCCCTCGCAACATTCTACTCTACAATTTTTTCCTGTTTTGAGAAATCGGTTCCGTTCTCGGTTCGTAAAGACTGCACGTCAGCCCCGCCCTGGTATACCAACGAGTTACGGTCACTTCGAAACAACAGGACCAAATTATGGCAAACATTCTTAAGAACTTGATCCGAATCAGATTTCACGAGTTACCAACATTTATATAGCCGCTTTTCCGATCTCTGCGAGCATTTATACCTCGAATATCTTCACCGCATATAATGTAAGCTTATATCTGATCCAAAAAGTTTCTACCAATTTGTTAACACTAAAAATAAAACTGACGGCTTTCCCCCAACTTTAAAATATCTCCATAATACGTCAGCAGACCCAAAGATAACTGCGAACTTCTTTGCGCTATTCTTCTGCCAATCATTCTCCGAATCCACCATTGAACCTGATCTCGATTACTTCGGCTATATGAGCAACTGTCCCCAGACTCGGTTTTCACCCTTGTTTTGTCAAATGGATCAAATCATACTTGGAGGATCGGCAATACAGAGTAGTTTTCAGATCCTCGGTCTCAGACTCAATTAATGCAACCTCTAGGACCAATACTCTTTATACTTTCAATCAATGAAGTTGATATGATCATGATAAATTCTGATTTATCTGTCTTTGCAGACGACATGAAAATCTCTAAGGTAATCTCCTCGCCTTTGGATGCCTTCTATCTACAGAACGGGCTTAACCGATTTTTAGAGTGGTGTAAAAGGAACCTTTTGGATCTTAACGTCAATAAATGCCAATTACTTCTCCCGCAAACGTACCGTTCGACCCTCAAGAACTTACTCTGTCAATGACATACCTGTACCGACAACTACTGAAATTCGCGATCTAGGATTTATTTGTGATAGCGAGCTTAACTTCCGTAGCTATGTCAGCAACATCATAAGCCGCACCAACTCCGCACTTGGTTTTGTGAAGCGATGGTCAAAAGAATTCTCAGACCCCTACGTTACCTTTACGTGAATTATGTTAGACCTCTCCTTCAATACGCCAGTCAAGTTTGGTCTCCCTACCAACAAATTCATATACAGAGAATAGAAGCAGTCCAAAGAAGATTTCTTCGCTTCGCTCTGCGTGGCCTTGGTTGGACAGATCCCATAATTTTGCCATCCTATGAAGATCGATTAAAACTAATCGATATGCAGTAATTAAAAAAACACGTCGCGAGATTGCTGATATTCTCTTCATCCACCAACTTCTTACTGGCAACATTGATAGCCCACAACTCCTACAGCTAAACACCTTCAATCCAAACACCCGGAACCTTCGATCAGTACCTTTTTTCCGACTGACATCCAATCGCACTAACTATGATCACTATGAACCTATTTCTAGAATGTTACGTATCTGTAACAAGCACGCACAATCATTTAACCTTAATAGTGCCTAGAACACACTTAAAAAGAGTCTTTTAAATCCACCCAACCCCGAAAACCCTTAATATCCCAAAGTTCTAATCTCCCCTTTTTTTTCTTAGCCTTAAGTTACAGTAAGCTTAGATTGTTTAAATTCTTAGTTTTAAGTTAAGCTTGCAATAAGCTAATAAATTGCCCCTGAGGGCGGGCGTCAAATTCAAAAAAAAAAATACTCAATTCAAATTCAAAGGATAGCCGCTCTAGGTATCCTCTTGTAATAACGATGTTCCTCACTGCTGGTATGTATCCTAACCATTTTTTCAGGATGCCTTGGGTGGATCTTCTCATCCCATCCGGTTGCAGAAGCCCATATATCCTGCATAAGAATTTTCAGAAGTACCAAAAAACTTGCAATCAGGCCCAGGGGGTCGAAAAGCGACATAAGTACTTTCAAAACTTGTCTCTTCGTGGGTCACGAATCCTTAGCCAGGATATCAGTTTTTACTGTAGATGCTTTCATTCTCATAGAACGAATCAAATGAAGGCAACCACCACATACCGAGAACCTTTTCGGGCCCAGATAGTGTATGCCACCCGTTTATACTTTTCTCGTAATTCGCGGCTTTATCTTTTAGACTGGCGAGAACGGAGTTTGAATTGGATAAAAAAGTTCTAATCTCAAAATTCCCTTCATTGTGTAAATTGATGACGTCATGTGCTACTTGCATTGCCTCCTCTTCGGTATCAAAACTATCGAGCCAATCATCCACATAATGTTTTTCTGTAATTGCAGTTGCTGCTCGGGAGTTAGGTTAGGTTAGGTTGAAGTGGCTGTCGGAGCCAAAGAAACCAACACACTTAGACCTATGTAGGTCCATTGTGATACCACGCGGATCTGACTCTATTGCCTACTCGTTGAACCATTTCGAGCTATTCATGAAGCGTAAGAGACGTTTCGGGTCAGTCTTGCTGAGATCACTGAGATCATTATAGAAGAAAGCTCCAATGTGAAGATTTCGGTTCTTGGAAAGAGCGGGGCATGTACAGAAAAGGTGGAGAGTGGGCTCTTCTTCCTCCTCATCCATGGAGCTCCTGCAAAAGTCGTTGGAATAGACACCAAGCCTTGTCGCGTGTTTGCCTATCAGACAGTGTCCTGTAATGACACCGATTGTAGTACTAATGTGCGATCTATTAAGAGCGATCAAACTCCTAGAGCGTTTAAGATCAAGCTTTGGCCAGATCTGTTTCGTCGCTAGACAGGTACTACCACTAGTCCATCTGTGATTTGTTCTTTCTATCGCATCCAGTTTAATCATGAGTTTACATGTCGAAATTGGAATGCCTACGGAGCCTTTATCAGGCAAAATTGGGAGGGTAGTTCCATGTTTGGAACAAGGAGAGAGGATAGGGAGGGGAGAAGGAAGGAGGAGACGGTTAGGGTGGAGCTCGGGGGTAGTCCGCAATTTGAAATGCTTCGCATTCAAATTTTTTGACCCCTGCAAGGTCGGTGTTAGAATAGCCTTGAGGTAAGGTATGCCTGTCGTAAGAGCCGACTAAAATCCACCGGAAGAAATATTCTTTAATGTTTCAACGGATGCTGTCGATGCTGCTCCATTTGGGGCAACTTTTGGCAGTAAGGTTTTAACTTATAGATGAATCTGAAGGTTAAATTAAAATCCAGAAGCGTCTGTCACACATTGTGCGGCTCACTGGTCGGCGTCTGTCTCCAAAGGGGCGGCTGTATTTAAAAATGAAAATAGAAGTGACTTACCTATTTCTCATAAAAACGACAAGTTAAAAAAAAATGGCAATGAACAAAACGAAAGATTTGATTACCCCAGGTGGCAGCCCAGCTATGCTGGAAAATCCACCCTCTTCGGAGGCAGGCTCTACGGATTCTGGGGAGAGCCTTTTATTGCTTATAAATCCTTTTGAGAAAAGGACAAAACTAAATCGATCACCACCACCTAGATCGAACATATCCGGAAAAAGCAGTCCACCGGTAAACCAGGACTCTGTGAAAATTAAGAGCTTAGAAAAGGAGAATAATGAACTCCGAGCTAAGCTTATTGAAATGGAGCGACTCTTCCAAGATCTAAAAATGGAAGTTGACTATCTGCGAAAAGAAAACGAGGATATTAAAAATACTCGTTTAACGAAAGACTGTGAGGTAACGAAAGAGTGTGTAACACCGAACCGACCAGCAGTCGAATACTTCACGGACGAGGGCGAACTTGCACTTGAGACCGATTCAGTCTTAAGGAAAAGGTCTAGCAAGAAGCGAAAGGCGAATTCCTCTCCCGAAGTAATACAAAAAGAAGATAAGCCCTCTGGCTCAAACAAGGCTAATCCAGAAGCGAAAATTCGTCCACCTCCCGCAATAAACATCGTCGGGATAGCAGACTTTGGGAGATTGCGCAACCTTCTTGCAAACACGGTGAGAACAGAAAACTATAAGCTTACCTCGCACCGAAATAACGTGTGGAAAGTAAATGTTGACAACGCCGATTCCTATCGCGCACTGTCTCTTAGACTGAATGTAGAAAGAATCGAGTGGTATACTTATCAAAATAAGTACGAGAAACCACTGCGAGTCATTGTAAGGGGGCTCCACCCATCATGCACAAAAGAAGACGTTGTAAAAGACGTAAAAAATAAAGGCCTTAAAATTATTGATGCCGTCAATATCATTAAAAAGGAAAAGCAACGCACGGAAGGAGAAAGAGACACTGTGATCAGACGCAGCCTTCCAATTTTTATGCTCTCCTTTGAAAGAACTGAGAGCATAAACGATATTTATAAAATAAAAATGATACTTAACATCAGGGTTAAAATCGAACCCATGCGAAAGGGCAATAGACTGATACCACAGTGTAAGCGATGCCAAGAATTCAGGCACACAAGTGCCTACTGCCAAAAAGAACCACGTTGCGTGAAATGTGTCGGAAAACACCTGTCAACAGAGTGCAAGGTTGACATAAAGGCTCCAGCAGTTTGCGCCAATTGCCACGGAAACCACCCCGCGAACTATCGAGGATGCGAAGTAGCCATAGAGCTGCAAAAGGGACGAGAACCTCTTAAGGAAAATACTAGAGGTCAGAATCAAAGCCTAGGACGCCCAAAACCTGCTGAAACTCCTAAGCCAAAGACTCCAAAGACGCCAAAGCCGATCAAAAGTGGAAGATTGGCAAAGGAGGCGTCGACAAAAGGCGTAAAAGCTCCACAAAAGAGCGGCGCCAGTTCAAGTGCAGCGGAGAAACCACCACTGGTCGCACCGAAATCATACGCACAGGTTGCGGCAAACGAAAGCAAGGCAAGATCGCCCACAACAGATGCAGTGTCTCAGATCCTCGCTGTAATCTTGGAGAAACTTGAGGATCAGACTAAAATCAACAAAGTTATATTTGACAAACTGAGCAAGCTCGAGTTTAAGCCTCGAAAAAATTACAAGAGAACATGAATATGAAACAGTTATTTAAAATACTAACATGGAATGCAAACGGCCTTCTGAATAAAATAGACGAACTAGAAGTATTTCTACGGAAAAACAATATTGATATTTGCATGATTACGGAAACTCACCTTAAAAACGGGTCTACACCCAAACTTAAAGGTTACAATGACTATCACGCACATCACCCTTCGCAAAATTCGAGAGGAGGATCCTCCCTCTACATTAAGAACTGCATAAAGCACTTCAAGAACACAGAAGTTGAGCTAGACTCTATGCAGATCAGTTCAGTTTCTGTAAAAATTGACTGCTTAGATTATAACATTGCATCTTGTTATTTCCCGCCAGGATATAGACTGGTGGAAGACGATCTTGATCGTATGTATGACTTCATTGGGTCCAATTTTATCATTGGGGGTGACTTTAACGCGAAGCATACTTTTTGGGGCTCACGATGCAATTCAACAAGAGGCAGATTACTGTACAAAAATAGTATGAAGCGTGGGGTGGACTTTTTCTCCACGGGTAAGCCAACATATTGGCCAACCGATAGGAATAAAAAGCCTGACCTTGTCGATTTTTTCATCGCTAAAGGGTACCCCAAATACCTTACGCGAATTGAAGAGTGTTATGATCTTTGCTCAGACCACTCAGGAGTTATCTTGAAGATGGGTGGAAGACTGGCGAAAATAGAAAGAGCTCCTAGATTAGCTAGCAAAAACATGAACTGGGACGCTTTCAGAAAGGACTGTAAGGAGGGTGTTGGCTTGAATGTGCCATTGAAAACTCCTTTCGAGTTAGAAACCGCAGTTGACAAATTCATTGAAGCAATTCAGAGCGCTGCTTGGAACAACAATTCGTCCCAAAAGAACGCAGTTAGCACCGACGGGCATGTACGTAAAACATATCCGCTCGAAATCGAAGAATTGATTCGTGAAAAGAGAAGAGCGCGTAGGAGATGGCAAGGCACGAGGGCCCCCCCAGACAAAACCCTATTGAACCACCTCTCTAACAAACTGAAAGGAATGTTGCTAGATCTTAAAAATCGTGAGACCACTGAATACCTTGAAGGCTTGTCGGCGGATAGGACCTCAAACTACTCGCTGTGGAAAGCAGTTAAGTATATCAAGAAACCTATAATCCACTCGGCACCAATAAAAAAAGCTAACGGCGAATGGGCAAGAGAAGACAAAGAGAAAGCGAATTTGTTTGCTGAACATTTAGAAGAAACATTCAAGCCTTTCGACGGTCCGCCGTTGGCTGACGTTCTAAACAACAACGGGGAACCTGGTAGCTTTAGAATGAAAAAAGTTTCGTTAGTTGAACTCCGACAGACAATTAGCAAACTTAAAAATAATAAGGCCCCGGGTTACGACCTGATCACTGGCGAAATATTAAAAGAGCTACCAAAAAAGGCATTAGTCAAGCTACTTTATATGATAAACGCTTCTCTTAGACTTCTATACGTTCCAAGACAATGGAAAGTTGCTGAAGTCATTATGGTTGCTAAACCGGGGAAATGCGCAAATGATAAAAAATCTTATAGGCCCATATCGCTTCTGCCGATAATATCGAAAGTATTTGAGAAACTTCTGCTGAAGCGATTACAACCAATAATTGCAGAAAGACGCTTGATCCCGGATCATCAATTCGGTTTCAGACCTAACCATTCCACAATAGATCAAGTCTACAGAATAACGCATGAAATTGAAAAAGCCTTAGAAGGGAAAAAAATATGTTCAAGTGCTTTCCTCGACGTATCGCAAGCCTTCGACAAGGTATGGCACGAGGGCTTGAAATATAAGCTACGGCAAAACTTGCCGGAAGACATGGTTAAAATATTGGAAAATTATCTTGAAAGCAGACTCTTTCGTGTTAGGTGTAGTAGTGAATACTCGAGTTTCAAGCAAATTCGGGCTGGCGTACCCCAGGGAAGCGTCCTCGGTCCGACCCTGTTCCTGCTCTACACAAGAGACATACCTCTAGATGACGAGACAGTCGTGGCCACGTTTGCGGACGATACGGCCATCCTGGCAACAGGTGAATCAGTCGAGTCATCAACGAGAAACCTCCAACGAGCATTGGACAGAATTTGTGTCTGGACGAAGACTTGGCGAATCGCTCTTAACGAGAACAAGTCTACGCATGTGAATTTCACTTACAGAAGGGTTAACAATTTGCCTCTGTTCATAAATTCTGTACAAATACCTTATGCAAATGAAGCGAAGTATCTAGGGATGACACTGGACGCTAAACTAAGGTGGAAACCACACGTAAAGAAGAAGCGTGACGAGCTCGAGATTAGGCTCAGGGAAATGTATTGGCTTATCGGAAGATTTTCGAAATTAAGCACATATAACAAACTGCTCTTGTACAGGCAGGTGTTAAAGCCGTCCTGGACATACGGTATACAACTTTGGGGTTGTACCAAGCCGAGCAACATGTCCATGTTGCAGACTTTCCAAAACAAAACACTAAGAGCAATTGTGAATGCTCCATGGTATATTAGGAATAGCGATATTCACAGAGATTTAGGAATAGCTACCGTGGGCGAAGAAGTAACAAACTTCGCTCGAAAGCTTAATGCTCGCCTTCATGTTCATTGCAACAATGAAATGATCCGTACTCTAAACGAGACTCTTAACGATGTTAACAACGAGCGACGACTACAAAGAACAAGACCCTTCGATCTAGCGACGTAGGGTGAAGCCGCATTAATGAACGGCTTAGTAGGTGCATTCACTGGAAAGCAACCTATCCAATGCGATCAACACTATGGAAGCGTAAACTACTTGTTAAGTTAACTTAGTTGTAGTCAAGAAGTATTATGAGAGAGCGAAAATTTACTACTATGAAGTGCGTTCTGGCAGTTTCATAGTGTCTCTCATAAATGGGTGGTTTTTTAGCACGTGGAAATCGGGCATAACCAATATCAGCTACTTCGGTATTATGTACCTGCTATAGTGGGCGTATTGGTATCTTTGAAAGATTTTGGAGTTTTAGTCTCCGTCCATCCTAGTATTCAAAAAAAAAAATAAAAAAAAAAAAAAAAAATAAATTTTGCGCAAAACGGTGAACTGGTTGACCCAAAAACCAAAACCTGCATATCAAATTCCTCTATTAATTTGACGTCTCTGTTACGCCATAAAAAACGTTGAGCCTGCTGATCAGATTTTTTGATTCCCACTTGGTGAAACATATCTTTAATATCGGCAAAAATCGCATCGGCAAAATTTTTTCGTTCTCTAAACTGAAACAAAATTGAAATAAGAGAGGGCACTATATCCGAACCCGAATGCATCATGGAATAAAGAGAGACGCCTTTCCCTTCTGCTGCTGCATCCCACACCATTCTCGTTTTGTCTGGCTTATTTTATTATGGTTCACTACTGGAAATATCGGGAGATACCACACAGGGTAACATTTTTGTTGCAATTGTTTTTTCCTTCAACTTCCTCACGTATTCTTCAATTTGCTTGTTCAAGTTCTCGTACAACTTTTCGTCTTTCTGCATTCTTCTTTTCAGGCTGGCCAGGCATCGCTTAGCCATTTTGCGGCTGTCAGGCAAATTATTAAACACTGTTCTCCACAACAACGGCACAAAACATTTCCTTCCTTTTTAAGTCCAGTTGTTTTGAATTATTGATGATGCCATTTTATCATTCACCGAAAGCAAAGCGGATCTTGTGTTTGTCCCAGCTGACTCCAGTGCTATAAATTCTTTAAATAGTTTGCTAAGGTTTTCGTCATCGGGTCGCGGATGTTTACTTCTGACTGGGCTGCATATAGTCCATATACTGTCCAGCCTAATCACGATGTTACGGGTTGGTCATCTGCTCCTTCTCGCGATCGCAGTGGAATCGTCAACTTTTATTAGACCAAACCAAGCAGAACTGTGGTTTAGCGTTTACGTATGATTTGATAGGATTTTGGATTAAATGGCTGTATCTGGTGGACAACTGTTCTATATCAGTACTTTGTTTCGGAAGACCCAACGATTTAACAGTGTGCACATTTTCGAGATTATATTTTATGGTCGAACCCGTCGGGGAACTCCGTAAGCTTACTTTCATAGAGGTGCTCTCCGTTCGATGAGTATCGGCAGTCCATTTGAGACATAATAGTTGAGGTTCACCGGTGACTCCAAATTTGGCTGAAAGTTCTTCGTCCATAAGCGATATTGACGAGCCATCGTCGAGGAAAGCAAGAGTGTCGACTTTCTTATCATTGTGGTACAACGTAACTGGAACTATACAAAATAAAATGAATAATAAAATGAAATAAAATAAAATTTCCTTTTAACTGGTGAGCACAATTTGTCTGAACCTCTGGGTCACAGGAATTCTGTGTTTTGCGTGTTTTATGAAGTAGCTTGTAGTATTGATAAGACATTCATCAACACCACATGGTTTTGTTAAGTGGCAACGGTTTCTGCCATGTTGCCTCAGTCATAGTCTGCAATAAAAGTTGCGATGTACTACGTCCCATCGCTCGTTAACCGTAGAACCAAAGTGATGTAGCTGTAGCGGTAGTAGTAGCGGTAGTAAGAGCTGTCAAAAGTTAAAACACATGTATTCAGTGTATTGCGCACACAATGTGTGTCTGTGGCGGTAGCGCGTAGCTGTGGCGGTAGTAAGAGTTGGCCAACTTTTAACTTTTGTAGCGCTACACGGTTGACAGCGCTACGCGGTGGACAGTTCAATACGAGTAAAGTAAACAATGGAGGAAAAGGACGTCGAAAAGTTTATGGAGATGGTTAAATCTAAAGAAATTTTATGGAATTTGTGTCATCCGTTGTACAAAAATATTAAATCTAGCTCAAATTAACTCAGAGTATCGGCCATTGTTTATAAACGAGGTTTTTGTTCGACATAGCCGCGCTACACCATTGTGTTCAATTTTTTTTCCGTACTGCCACATGGCTCCGCGGCTGTACTAGGTACTGCTGTTACATACTACCGCTACGGGCATTGTGGTCCTAAGGTAATGCTTAGCTCCAAGAAAGTTTGGCACTGGTCTAATGCACTGCATCCGAATTGGAACAGCGGACATTTCCTAGCAATTACCGGTGAATGTGGTTCATAATCTTTGTGGGCGTTTACTCGTGCCCTGACACGACGAGAGTTATTTTGACAAATTAGATTTGTAGAGTTAGACATATGGAAAGGTGTTACTTAGGAGGCCGAATGTGCAACATAATCTAGCCAATCGCTAAAAACTTTCAGGTCTACGGAGCCCAAACCTATGCGGTAAGTTCCCCAATTGAATCGGATTTGCGGGGGCAGTCTGTTTGACAGTTCTCGTTAGAGGGATTTGCAAGGTGGTCATGCAACCCCGTTGCAAGCATGACAGCACAAGTGTTCTCTACGGTCAAGTAGAATTGAATGACAGTTTCCAGCACTGATCAGATATAATGAGATAGGCGACCTGCAATCCCCTTGCCTGAAATACCCACAAAAAAAAGTAACGGAATCTCTCTCTGGACCCTGTCTGTGAATACATGTCTCTGGACCCTGTCTGTGAATACAAATCAACTCACCTTCATACATTTAAAAATGCCGGAAGGTGAGTTGATTTGCCGTCTCAGTCATTCAAAAAATATAAACAAAGTTATCACCCTGCATTCTATTTTGGTTTATTTTGTTTTACAAATAATTATTTGTCTTCTTAGGAAATTAAAAAGCTGCCGTCCAAGCGAGTCAACGGCCATGCACAACGGGATGCATGGTCAACTTCGATCTCTGCTCGTGTCGTAGATCATCGAACCTGCCTTTGATGTATCTTCCATTTGCCTATTAAAATAAGTTTTTTCAAAGTAATAGATTAGTTTAAAACACAAAATATTAATGTAAAACAAACCGTAGATCAGTGGCATAAACATTGGAAAGTAAATTTTCAAATTAAAGTCACTCTAACGATCGCTGATTTCTTAAGAATTTACATTTGCTAATGTACTTACTTTTAATAAATCAGCTCACTCAACTTACAGCAAATAAGAATTTGAGTAGAAAACTATTTTTACTAAACTATTAACTAACTAAACTATTTAAACTATTTTACCCACTAGTTTTTCTGAAAATGAATTTGTTTTTAATTTCACAAATCTCAAAAGACATTTGATTTTGGTTGGGTGAGTTCAGTCCATAGGTAGAGTTCAGCACAATAGAGGTGGAAATAGCAGGTCGAAATCTTTGCTATAGAGAGTTTTTTCCTTTTTGCCTATTTTTTCTTAAAAATAAAGAATCAAGCTATTTCAACAATCAAATAGCTTGATTGTGTGCATAAACTTTATTATTTATACGTTTTCTTATAAAAAAAATTACTTGCGACTTTTTAGTTTAAACTTCTTAAAAAAATTAGTTGCAAACAGATTTTGATAAATTTTCTAGTAGTGCAGAACACATTTTGAAAACAGTTTTTTTTATAAATGAATAGGCACATTTAAACAAAACTCTGCTAAATTTTAGATCACTGTTGAGTAAAAGGAGTTGGTTCGCTCAATTTTTTATTTGTTTTCGAATAATTTCATGAATAGTTTCAATAGTTTCGTAATAACTATTACAGGTTCATTAATCCAATTATAAATAGAAATCAAAATAAAAAAATTGACGTCGAAAAGAAATAAAAAGAACAAACTTAGGGTCTAGACATGGATTAGCTATTTATTAACGTGAAACAAATTACAGACCCCTTTACCAAAAAAGAAATATTTTCTCTTTTCGAAACATTGAGAAAAACATATTTTTGATTGATTTTTAATAAAAATTTCAGTCACACATAAATAATTTTTATTTGAATAGCAGGAATTGTTTGTAAATAAAATGGTATTCAAATAAAAATTTTACTAAGCTATTTGCGAATTGTTGCAAATAAAATTGGTGGCATAATTGAAATCAAGTCAATTGATTTACTTGAAAATATATTTTTATATGATTATGGAAATTCAAATAACTTTGGAAGGTATAGGTAACAGTATATGTAAGGCGTCACTGACAAAGTCACTAGAATTCTAAAGCAATATAGAGTGAAACAGATGTTACCGCCAGAAAAGGTAATCTTTTAAGCAAGGCTAACATTCACCCAAAAATCGGTTCCAATTCTAGACACCAGTATTGTATATGCTGTGCCTTTCAGCTCTTATCGGCATTCATTGGACGAACCCGGCGAAGTATTTCACATCGTTTAAGTGAATGTACAAATGCTGTGAGCATTTACAGTTAGTTAGGAGTTAATTAAAGACAAATTTATCTTACGCAGACTTTTCAAAACTCAAACTTTTCTTATAAGTTTAATCACTTTTTAACATCAAAACAAAATCAAACACAGAAAAAAATACATGAATTTTCAACAAAAATATAATAATAAAATATATTAAGTATTTTCTAGAATTTTTATTTCAAAACTATTTAAACATTTTTTCAATGAAACAAAGCCTACAAAGTTCACACAAGTCTTAAGTTCCACGTAAGTCTTACCTAGGGTTCCACTGGTATTCCAAAAAACAATGAAGTTATTCCCAATAGCAATGATTATTATCAATAGAGTTTACGGCAAACAATAATGTTAAATCATTGTGTAGCAGTATGAGAGTATGTTAGAACTATAGCAACCGACAAAGAATCGAGAAGGTAAATGTCTCTGTTGCAAATAATTAAAGTAGTTTTTCTATTTAAAATCTTGAACGAGCGTAATTTGTGTATCACTCTAATATTTTATATTGCCTGCACAAACAAAGACATTGATTGCGAAAAACAAATCGTTTTTCGCAATCAATTTATTCATTTCTTTCTTTTCCATGAAAGCGAACAATGCAGCATTAAAAAAATAATAAATAAACTCTTATTTAAAAGGAAAAATCAAACTTTCTTGCACGAGATTCGGAAAAGTCAATTGTCTGCTCGGAAATCTGAATAAAAACTCCGAACGATTGTCACGAATCGATCCTCGATATGATGACCTGAAACGCAGTCGATATCTAAAATGTGTAGCCTGAAACGCACTCAGAGCACAAAATTATCTGCACCAAGCGCACTCATTTTGGCCTTGGAGGCACAAATCTTGCTCCCAGCTTGGTTGACTGTATTAGTGAATTTTTTTTTGCACCCCATAAACTAGCATTGCAACCCACTAACACAATCATGATAGCTGGCAGCATTTTCCCTAGAGAGCCGAAAACGAGTTTGGGGGCAAAAAGAGGCACCCCAGCGAAGATGACTATCTCATTATACCTGATCAATGGTTTCCAGTCTTTCCACTTGAGGTGGTTCTTCCCTTCTTATTTTTTCTAAAAGATTTTCAATTATAGCTTCGGGCATTGATCAGGTATAATGAGATAGTCATCTTCGCTGGGGTGCCTCCTTTTGCCCCAAGCGCGATTTTCGGCTCTCTAGGGAAAATGCTGCCAGCTACATGATTGGGTTGGTTGGAATGCTACTTAATTGGGTGGTGCAAAAAATAAATTCACTAATACAGTCAACCAAGCTGGGAGCAAGATTTGTGCGTCCCGTTAGGGGGAAGGACTTTGATCTTGAAGCTTAAGCTTGAACGATCGACTCTGGCTCTTGTTCAGGTTTATGCACCAAATCGAGAGTCAGAGTATGAGTCCTTCTTGAACGAAGTTGATGCTGCCCTGGACAGAGTGGCAGAAATGGACTTCTTTCTCCTGATGGGTGACTTCAATGCACATGTGGGTACAGACGACAGTACTTGGAGGAGTGTGATTGGAAGGCACGGTGACCCGGATCAAAACAGGAACGGAGGGAAGTTGTTGGACTTTTGCTGTGCATATGGCTTGTCCATTATGAACACCTTTTTCCCACACAGAGTCATTCACAAATACACATGGTACAAGCACAGTTTAAATCAGAAGTCACGGATTGATTTCTTTGTGGTACCATCGTGTGTTCAAAGAATGATTTGTGATGTTCGAGTTTTCAGGGGAGCTGAGTTGTCAACTGATCACCACTTAGTGTTGTGTAAATTGTTTTTCAGTGACAGTTTTCCTTTGCCACCCAGGCGAAAACCAATACTGGTGACCCGCATACGGTGGGGAAGGTTGCAGGATGCTGACTCTGATTTCAGAGAGCGTTTTGCACAGCATGTTTCGGAGAAGTTTGAACAAATTCCAACTGACCTTTTGAATGTAGAGGAGGAATGGCAGCTGTTTTTATCGGCAGTCATTGCCTCTGCAGGAAATGTTTGTGGAGTGAAGCGGCTTAAGGTAGCGGCTGGTGGTGAGAAAAGAACTGCTTGTTTTAAAACGCCTGGAGTTCAAGAAGCCATCAGAGAGAAGAAGAGAGCCTACATTGCGTGGATCCAATGTAGAAACTCAACTTCTCGAGCCCGGTACAATGAGGCGCGAAAGACTTCCAATCTGGCAGTCAGAACAGCCAAGGAACAGTCATAGAAAAAGTTCGGCGAGAAGTTGGAGCACGATTACGGATCTGCAAACAAGATATTTTGGCAGACCATTCGCCGGCTCAGAGGAAGGAAGTTAAATATCATCCAAGGGGTTAAATCCAAGGACGGTACACTTCTTTCAAGTGAGAGCGATGTCTTGCACAGATGGAGAGAGCACTTTTCGGAGTTGCGCAACCCCCAACAGGGCACTGAAGCGATTAAATCGCTAAAAGTTGGCAAGTCTGCTGGAGTTGATGAAATCCGGCCAGAAATGCTCAAGGCAATGGGTGAAGAGGGTGTTAAATGGCTAACACGTGTCATTAAGGTGGCCTGGGATAGCGGGAAGGCACCAAGCGATTGGCAAACGGGAGTTATAGTGCCCATTTTCAAAAAAGGGAACAGGAGAGATTGCGCCAACTATAGGGGCATATCTCTCTTGAGTCTTCCGGGAAAAGTATTCGCGAAGGTGTTGGAAACGCGTTCCAGAGCAGTAATCGAGCCTTTGTTACGGGAAGAACAGTGCGGCTTTCGGCCTGGCAGAGGCACAACCGACCAGCTTTTTACTCTGAAGGTTATTCTTGAGAAGGCCTGGGAATATGCCAAACCGGTCTATGCGTGTTTTGTAGATCTGGAAAAGGCGTATGACCGAGTCCCTCGGGATACACTGTGGAGAGTTTTGCAGGACTATGCGCTGAGTGGGCCTCTTCTGAGAGCCATTCAGTCTTTGTATGGAAACTGCAGAAGCTGTGTACGGATAAATGGCGTCAAATCCCGTCCTTTTGATATGCGCGTTGGACTTCGCCAGGGCTGTGTTCTGTGGCCGCTCCTTTTCATAGCATATATGGACTGGATGGTGAGGCGCAGTCTTGGCGAGCAATGTTTCGAATTGGCTGGCATCAGGATGAGCCATCTGCTTTTCGCAGATGATTTGGCCATCCTTGCATCATCCAAAGAGGAACTTCAACGAGCACTGGATAGGTTTGCAGCCATCTGTGGTGATGCTGGGATGAAAGTAAACGTGAACAAATCGGAAGTGATGGTTGTTTCCCGAACTCCTGTGCAGTGTACTCTGCATATAAATGGAGTTCCATTAAAACAGGTGGAGAAGTTAAAGTATCTCGAGGTCTTTTTCACGAAAGATGGGAGGAATGATACTGAGTTGTCCTGTAGAATTGGCCAAGCTGGAGCAATAGTAAAGGAACTGCGCCGGCCGGTCATCAGGAAAGCTGAGCTTGGAGTGAAAGCAAAGATTTCAGTTTTTAATTCAGTGTTCGTTCTGACCCTCATCTATGGTCATGAAATTTGGGTCATGACTGAAAGAATTAGATGAGATTCCTGAGGTGCGTTGCTGGTGTTACTCTAAGGGACAGAGTGAGAAACGTCAGTATTCGTAGGAATCTCAGTGTTGAGCAGCTACTTCCCCGAGTGGAGCGATCGATTCTTCGATGGCTTGGACACGTTGTTCGCATGCCCCTTGACAGACTTCCTAGACAGGTCATGCTTGCCGAGATGCGAGCGCGTCGCCCCCCTGGTAGGCCAAGAAAAAGGTGGTGGGATCAGGTAAAGAACCTCTCTGAGTCCCGCCTGGGGATTGCACCGGAGTCTCTTGAGTTGGTGGCGGAGGATCGAGAAAGATGGAAGGACCATTTAGCCACCCTCGCTCCGCGACCCTTTTAAAGGATAGGTGGCATTCGAAAATGATGATGAGGAGTGCTTTTCAGGCTACACATTTTAGATATCGACTGCGTTTCAGGTCATCATATCGAGGATCACATGACGTGAATTCGTGGCAATCATTCGGAGTTTTTATTCAGATTTCCTTGCAGACAAGTTGACTTTTCCGAGTCCCGTGCAAGAAAGTGGACTTTTCCTTTCAAATATGCATTTATTTATTATTTTTTTAATACTACATTGTTCGCTTTTATGGAAAAGAATAAATTGATTACGAAAAAGATGAAATCCTTGTTTTGTGAAGGCAGTAGAAAATAGTAGAATGTTAGACAAATCACTATAGTTCAAGATTTAAAACAGAATACTTTAATTATTTGTAACAGGTACATTACATGTACATTGTCATATTGACCATGTCGATTCTGTATCGGTTACTATAGTTATCTAAGGTGCTCTGCTACACAATGATGTAGCACTACTTTTTGGCGCAAAGTCTATTAATATTGTTGTTAGATCGCGCACCTCGCGAAAGAAAACAACCGAGTTCTTTTAGTGTTTGGATGAAAGATAAGATTCCAAATAAGAATTAATTTATTATTTTTTTAATGCTGCATTGTTCGCTTTCATGGAAAAGAAAGAAATGAATAAATTGATTGCAAAAAAGGACGAAATCTTTGTTTTTGCAGGCAATATAAAATATTAGAGTGATACACAAATCACGATCGTTCAAGATCTAAAACAGAGAAACTACTTTAATTTTCGCAACAGGAACATTGACCTTGTCGATTCTGTGTCGGTTGCCATAGTTCTAAATTACTCTGCTACACAATGATTTAGCATTATTTTTTGCCGATAGCACTATTGATATTTGTCATTACTATTGGGGATAACTTCGGTGTTTTTTGAAATACCTGTGGAACCCTAGGTAAGACTTACGTTCAACTTAAGACTTATGTGAACTTTGAAGGCTTTATTTGATTGAAAAAATGTTTAAATAGTTTTGAAATGAAAATTCTAGAAAATACTTAATATATTTTATAATTCTTGAAAATTCATGCCTAAAAATAAAGCATTGCGAATCAATATTAATTTGCAAATCAAATATTTTATTTTCTCCATGTTCAAAAAGTATGAGAGCGTATATTTTTGTGTTTAATTTTGTTTTGATGTTAAGAAGTGATTAAACTTATGAGAAAAGTGTGAGTCTATTTTGAAAAGTCTGGGTAAGATAAATATGTCTTTAATTAACTCACAACTATCTGTAAATGGTCACAACATTTGAACATTCTTTTAAACGAGGTGAAATACTTCGCCGGGTTTGTCCAATGAATGCTGATGACAGCTTGAAGGCACAGCATATACAATACTGGTGTCTAGAATCGGAACCGATCTTTCTGTGAATGTTACTCTTGCGTAAAAGATCACCTTTTCTGGCGGTAACATCTGTTTAACTCTATATTACTTTAGAATTCTAGTGACATTGTCAGTGACAAAGCCACGATGTCACAAGAAACAGGAACAGAAACAAAAACAAAATAAATATAATAAATAAGATTATTATTTGAATAACATTTTATTAAGAAACAATTGTTAATAATCAAATAAAAAAATTATGCATGCAAATAAATTATGCAAACAAAAAATACATTTTTATATGCAAATAACATATATATTTAAATTTTTATATGTTGTTTGCAATCGCTTGATATTTCTTTTTCAGCGTAGGGTTCTGTAATTTGTTTCATGTGAATAAAAGCACTATCCATGTCTAGGCCCAATATTTGTTCCTTTATTTCTTTTCGACTTGAGACGTCAATTTGTTTATTTTGATTAATTTCTGTAATTGGATATATAAGCTAGTAATATTTTAAACGAAATTGTTCATGAAATTCGATGACAAATAAAGCAAATTATTCGCAGCAAAGCATTCGGAGCAAATTACAATTCAACTCCATTCTAAGCGTTGATCTAAAGGTTAACAAAGTATAGCTTAAATGTACCTATTCATAAAAAAAAATCAAAATAAGTTCTGCACTCTTCAAAAATTCATCAAATTCTTTCGCAAATAATTTTTTAAAGAAGTTTTAATCAAAAAGTCGCAAGTAATTATTTCATTACAAAGCGCATAAATTAATAAAATATATGCAAACAGAAAATAGGCAAAAATAAAAAACCTCCACATAGTAAAGATTTCCACCTCAATTTTGCTTTATTCTACCTATGGACTGAACTCACCAAACAAGAATCAGTTGTGTTTTGACATTTGTGTAATCACAACAAATTCGATTTTCATTTCCCAAAAAACTTAATCCAAATGGGCGCTCGCTTGGAAGGCTTTTTCCTTTCCTAAAAGGCATAAAATTATTTTGGGGGCTAATCTATGTGCAATGGTGCTTATGGTGCTAATCTTTGCGCAAGACACATTTATGCAGTGCTTCAAGCCGATAGATTTATCTGTTAGAACTTGTTAGTGGCCAGGGCCACAGCAGGAAATCGACATGCCCAAAGAGATTGGGTAAACCAATTAAAAAATTGTATTCCTTCAAAGTTGTCAGCATTGTATTGAAGGATTATATTGCTTGCGACGAATTTAAAACAACATTTAATTGCAAAATAAACCAAAACCAAATGGAGGCGGACTACTTTGTCTTCATTGTTTTAATGACTGAGAAGTCAAAGTAATTTACCTTCCGCCATTTTTAAATGGATTCACTAAACACTTCTATGGCTCACTTAACATGCATTCACAGACAGGGTCCAGAGAGAGATTCCGTTACTATTTTTTTGCGGGTGTTTCAGGCAAGGGAATTGCAAGTCGCCTATCTCATTATATTTGATCAGTGGCTTCGGGGTTAAGAGTGCAACAGGAGCTTGCTCGAAAAAAAATTTCATACCAACGATATCGTGCCCATTGTCTGCTAGACAATTTTGCAAACGACGTAGATTATCAACATTTGTATATCCACAAGCGCTCGTCGAACTATTCAACCAGCTTATAAACATCGGCCATTCCTTCAATGAATCCGCTTTGAATTGAATGTCATTCAATGCGCCCGCTGAATGTCACTTGCTCTCTGGACATAAGGTACCTTGTTCGGGATGGTAGTGAACTCGTTAAGATTTCATCTTGAAGGTGGGGGAGCAGAAAGGTTGGTATTATTTTATGGTCGGTATAATTTAAGTTTACAGTTTTGTTACAAAGGTGTTAACATTCGCCTTGTTGTTTTCAAAGCAGGACTTCAGGATACGCTTTGAAACTTATTTAATTACTGTAATATGTATTTCATTACTTAAAATTGAAATCGAGGTTATACCCCGAGTAAAAATTCAAATGAAATGAAAGAATGAACTCTTGCGAGCATGGCGAAAGTAAAGATGGCCGGTATGGATGAAAGCGATATGGATGACTTATCTCGACTTATCTCCCTCTAGCTGTTGGTCTTAAAAGCTTAGCTTGGTGCAGACGAGCTATCGGTTTTTCTGTATTTCTTTCAGATGATATTAGGTCTTTATTCAAATATAAATTTTACACGAATTTAAAAGAATACTTCAATAAAACGAACAAAAAATTTTTTAACAGTATTATGTAAGGTGTCACTGAAAAAGTCACTAGAATTCTAAAGCAATTTAGAGTAAGCAATATAGACAGATCTTACCGCCTGAAAAGGTGATCTTTTAAACAAGAGTAATGCTTGAATCGCAATGTTGCGTTGCTGCGTGCGTACGTTAATGGCCTTTGCCATGCGTTGCCAAACTTTACGATACTTTACGTCAAACTACGCACGCAGCAAATTATAAATAAATAAATAAATAGAGTGGCGCAACAGCTCGAGGTGAACCAGGGCCAACTTCTCAACAATGTATGCTGGTGTGTTAATTTCTTTACATACAAGGGGACCTACAATTTTTTGCCGAATCCGGACGGCACTTTGAGAAGTTTTTCAAGACAATTAATACTCTCGGAGGGCTTGTCAAACCCTCGCGGAGGTGGGGACCGTGAAAAAGAACAAGTCTTTTTTTTTCAGGTGACGATTGCAGGATGGCACGCAGCAAATTGGAAAAACGAAATTCCGCTTTGCATTTTGGGGTAGGAAATAAAACAGTATCACCTCAAACACAATTCAATTTCTGTTGAAAGATATTTGCAAAAGAACGATCAGAAAAGATGCTTTTTAAAAACGAACCAAGTTGCCCAGCAATTAAAATTAAATTACTTCTGTTTATTCCATCACAAATATATCCAATGTGGTGCACTCGTGTCTTTGTGCATGCTAAAAACCAACAACTTGCGAGTTATCGCGACAAACTGAAATAATTCCGAAAAACATCACATTCTCTACTCAAACCTCTCTACTCTATGCAAACCTGTTTTTTTTTTATTCGGACAAGAAACAGAAACAACCCTTTTTCGTCCCCTTAACCTACTGACGACAAGAGAACTACACTCACTCACCACACAATAAATGAGCATGAGGTTGTTCAACGGACGCAAAAGTAGAAAGTAGATCTACTTTTGCGTTGTAGATGCGTCTACGATATTTACGGTCAAACGTGGGGTGAAGTTTTGAAGTAAAATTTCGTTTTGCGCCATATGCGCCCGTTGTTTCTACTCTGCTTGTCGTCGAACGCACGCAGCAACGCAACAAAGCGTTTTGGACTTAACATTCACTTAAATATCGGTTCCTATTCTAGACACCAATATTGTATATGCTGTGCCTTTGAGCTGTCATCGGCATTCATTGGACAAATTCGGCGAAGTACTTCACCTCGTTTGAAAGAATGTACAAATGCTGTTAGCATTTACAGTTAGTTGTAGGTTAAATAAAGACTAATTTATGTTATGCAAACTTTTTTCAATTTACCAATTTATCTTAGGCAAATAATAAACGTAGCATTTCTGTTTTAAATACTGAACGAGCGTGATTTGTGTATCATTCTAATATTTTATATTGCCTGCACAAGCAAAGATTTCATTGTTTATCAATTTATTCGTTTCTTTCTTTTCCATGAAAGCGAACAATGCAACATTAAAAAAATAAATTCTTATTTGAAAGGAAAAATCAAACTTTCTTTCACGGGATTCGGAAAAGTCAACTTGTCTGCAAGGAAATCTGAATAAAAACTCCGAACGATTGCCACGAATTCACCTCATGCGATCCTCGATATAATGACCTAAAACGCAGTCGATATCTAAAATGTGTAGCCTGAAACGCACTAAAAAACCTAAAATGAGCTGCACAAAGCGCACTCATTTTGGCCTTCGACGCACAAATCTTGCTCCCAGCTTGGTTGACTGTTAGTGAACTTTTTTTTTTGCATCCCATAAAGTAGCATTGCAACCCACTAACACAATCATGATAGCTGGCAGGATTTTTCCTAGAGAGCCTAAAATTGAGCTTGGGGGCAAAAAGAGGCACTCATAACCTCATTATACCTGATCAATGGTTTCGGCCTGGTTGTTTGTTTTAAAAAACTTTGTTCTTGTGCTTAAAAAAGTTAAGTTTTTTTTTCAAATTGGGATGCGTCTTCATAAAGTCGCAACAATCCTTACCCGAAAAAAATGTTAAACGCATTTAAATGTACTAAAAAAAATCCACCATTAGGCAAGACCAAATTGGATTATAATTTCATTTATTTTTAAATAATATGTGATATCTGGTAATTGCTTGCATAACTATATTGTGGTAAAATAAGTGGCGATTCACAAAATTGTAATTTTCATGGAAACAATTACACAAAACAGTTGCTAAACGTATTATTCACTGGCCTGTCCACGACCTCCCTAGATATAAAGGACGAAAAAGCATGACGTGCAGCAGTGTTTGATAATTTGTCGTATGTGGACCGAAAGAGGGTTAAGCAGCGCACAGTATCTAGTACTACGATTTTCTGTGGTGATAAAACTTAAGTTTAAAGTTTATTATTTAGTGAAAAAAATGCATTGAATCCATACTGAAATCGCACGTTTACACCTCAAAAACTATTGACAGCTTGAACGTCATTGATTTTGACATGTAAACAAACATCTCTATTATATCTGATCAGTGGTCAAGGCGCAAGTCATTTTAAAGCGAACACGATCGCAAGTAAATTGAAGCATGTTTCATGGAATTTTACATAGTTTTATTTGATTTAAACGCGCAACAAATTTATGTTTTCGTAGATCACAAAAAGATATTGCAATTTGAGGGCTGAGCGGTTGGAGTAATAACTTTTTTTCGTTGTTCGCCATTCATTATCACATTTTATAACAAGTTGTAATTGTAGCCAAATAAAACGAATCCATTGCAATTAAGTAGATCAAATTATTTAAAGAGTTTGTAAAGGTTTGTTAATTAATTAATTTGTTCAAATGTTAAAGAATTCAACAAATCGAAACTCGAAATGATTTGTATGACTTTGTTTTTACTTGGAAGTCTCGGTCACTTTGACACCTGGAAATTGAAAGGCAACGAGATGCGACTCTCGTATTGCATAATATCCCAACTCGAAGCAGATGACACATGAATATGCGGATTGGGTGCGATGAGCTTCGTAGATCGTAATCAGCCTCCAACTGGAAATGATGTAATCCTGCCTGAAATGTTCCAAGCAATGAGTAAAGAAGGTGTTAAGTGGCTAACACGTGTCATTAAGGTGACTTAGGAAAGCGGACAAGCACCTAGCTATTGTCAAACAATCACCCCAATTACGCAAGTCATATTTGAGAGTCACATACGAGCTTGCTCGTATTTCGTTATCATGAAACTGAGAGTCACTACGAAGATACTCGTACGCTAATGAGTTTCATGTCAAAAAGAAAAACGCATACCATCGCGTTTGGTTCGGTTCACATCGGTAGTCGTTTTTTCAACGGATCTTGTCGTGCTTTCTTCACTTGACATTTTAAAAGTGACTTCAAGTGAACCTTGTCAGAAACATGAAAACCAACAGATTTTTTTGAATGTTTTTATATCGATATGTTACTGGACATTTCCTATAAAATATTTGAAAACATTGGCTGTGGTATTGCTAAAGTAAAATAGTTTCCAGCGCTTGTTTGATACGCTCCTTTAGCGAAGACCTGGAGCACAGCCAGCATCGAAATTGGTGCCACTGACGTTGTGTGTACTTTTTTCACAATGGTCTTACTTCTTCCAAAAGTTGTGTTATTGTATTTTTGGGAAGTCGAAAAAAATTAATAAAACTGCAATTAATTTCTTGAGTTGGAAATTGGTTTGAAGTTTTAACTTTAAAACACACCACTCATTCGGCAAATTCATTGGAATACACTATATTTCATGGCTCTGCGGATATTTGCCAACCGGTGTGTTGGTTCCTCCACACCAATGCGATCATCAAAAAATTAATCGAATGAATTGATTCTCCTTTTTCGTTTTTCAATTTGATTTCTTATTTAAATCTCCGAACTTTTCAAGCTTGCTTGAATTTTTTTCATCTGAAATTTTGTAACTACTTGTGCATTTGATGCGATGAAACGCGTTGCTGCCGGACTGCATCTGTTATGGAGTCGTATTCAATGCATACGACTTGCATAATGGCAAAGCAAATACGATACGATACGAGTACGAGTCGAGGTGACTTTTTGTGTAATTATGGTGAATAGTTATAGTATCCATTTTCAAAAAAAGGCAAGAGAGATTGCTTTAACTATAGGGGTATATCTCTCTTAAGTCTTCTGGGAAAAGTATTCGCAAAGGTGTTGGAAGCGCGTTCCAGAGCTGTAATCGAGCCTTTACTTGAGGAAGAGCAATGCGGCTTTTACTCTGTAGGTTATTCTGGAAAAGGCTTGCTAATATGCCAAACCAGTCTATGCGTGTTTTGTAGATTTGGAAAAGGCCTATGACCGGGTTCCTCGGTATAAACTCTGGAGAGTTTTGCAGAACTATGCCATAAGTGGGCCTTTTCTCAAAGCCATTTAGTCTTTGTATGGGAACTGCAGGAGCTGTGTTCGAATAAATGGCGTCAAATCCCATCCTTTTTATGTATGCTTCGGACTTCGTCAGGGCTGTGTTCTATCGCCTCTCCTTTTCATAGCTTATATGGACTGGATGGTGAAGTGCAGTCCTAGTGAGGAATCTTTCGAAATAGTTGGCGTCAGGGTAAGCCATTTGCTTTTCGCAGATGCGTCTCTTGAGTTGGTGTCGGAGGATCGGGAACGATGTAAGAACCTTAGCCGCCCTCGCTTCGCGACCCTACTTACAATAAGCGGTCATCCAAAATGATGACGATAGTCTGTTTAGTGTTGTTTGAATAGTGTGTATTCAATGGAAACAAGTCAACGTGAAGGCGAAGCAAATAAGAATCCGCGCATTCGAAAGTCGAATTTCGAATGGAGCACGGAGTTGTCGTCTGCTTTCGTTCGGAATGTTGAACTATAAAAACAGGGACATTCATTCGAACTCAAGTCTATGAAGGGTTTGTTCTTCTCCAAAATGAAATCGAAATCAATCTTGCTCATGCGCAGTTTTCAATTAAAAATTTTCGGATCAATGTTGCAGAGTTTTGAGTATTATCCACAAGAATCTCTGTCCGAAAAAAAAATTCTGAATCCAGCGGAATACGGAATTTAGCCCAAAACTACGAAGGAAGCGAGTTACACCGCGTTAAATTAAAAGTGACGTTTTAAGCGTACTCATTTCGAACGTTGCGCTCAAGTTTCATTCAGCGTGGTTACTGGGAAACTGCTTGAAGTTGGACGATTAACACTGTGGAGGTTGAAACGGGGCGTAGGCATTAAAATGCTCTCTCGTTGCTGCGTTTGATGTACTTGGGAGCAAGCAGTGATCACGAAGTGAGAGAAATTCGATTTCTTTTTAGCATGGTTACACTGACATTGTTAAAGTTTTTAGGATATACCGCGTTAAATTAAAAGTGAGATCTTAAGCGTACTCACCCCGAACGTTTCGCTCAAATTTCGTTGAGCGTGGTTACCGCGAAACTGACTGAAGTTTCTCGTGGGCGATTAACATTACGCAGGTTGTAGTGGTGCGTAGGCGGTGAAATGCTCTCTCGTTGCTGCATTTGATATAGTTGGGACTTGGGAACTTGGTGCAAGCAGTGCTCACGATATCGCTTGGAGGTGGAAGCCTATTTGGGATCGACCGTGTTACGTTTATTATGAGATCCCAAGTTCGAGAAAGTTTAAAACCGTCATCTCTATTAAAATTTTGGTGGCGCTTTATTTCAATAGCCTCTCAAATTAGGTGGGGGATTTAATGAGGCTCGTGGGCAAGAACAAGAATGGTTATACTAAGTTAAGAAAGAAAATAAATTTTAGGTTTTAAAACAATATTACTTACTTACTTAAGGTGGCGCTACAGTCCGGGGTGGACCTGGGTCTCAGCCAACAAGCTTCGCCAGCTAGCTCTGTCTCTAGCAAGCCGTCTCCAGTTTCACACGCGAAGTTGGCTGAGGTCCCCTTCTGCTTGCGTGCGCCACCTGAGTCTCGGTGCTCCTCTACCGCGCCGTCCCTGCGGTGTGGATTCGAAGATTTTCCGGGCCGGGGCGTTGGTGTCCATCCGCTCTAGATGACCCAGCCATCGTATACGTTGTGTTTTGACTCTTTCGGCTAGGTCGGTATCGCTGTACAGCCCGTACAGTTCGATGTCATATCTCCTCCTCCACGCTCCGTCTATGCAGACTGGGCCCGTAAATCGTCCGAAGGATTTTCCTCTCGAAGCAGCCTAAAGTTTTTATATCCGCCTTTGACATGGTCCATGCTTCTGCACCGTAAAGCAGGACTGGGATGATGAGGGTTTTATACATGGACACTTTACTTGCTCGAGAGAGGGCTTTGCTACTCAATTGCCTTTCAAGCTAACTCCTAGCGCAGCGACAGCTCAAACCGCGGCAATCCAGCCCGACACAAGACTGCAAGCACCCAGCGAGGATGCGAAAAAGTCCTGCACGGACCACTGTCGGGAAAGTACTGCTGAAACTCCAATGCCAGAAAGCAGTGTTAAGGGCACCCATATCCAAAGACCTGCTGCAACATGCAGTGTTACGGATACTGTCCAAGGACCTGCTGGAAAAGACAATGGAACAGCTAAACCATCCCAACTTTCCAGCACGGTACAAAATCCCACCTCTTTTTTGCACAAGCACCGCCAGTCAGCTAAAAAAGTCCTACAAAAACTGACCAACACTCCCTCTGAGAAATGGTCACAGAAGCAGAAGAGTTCCTTCGAGTGGGCCACTAAGGTCATCACTCAGGGTACTACGAACCCGATGACGTTCAAATCTGCGAAGCGAAACAGATCCTTGGAGGAAACATCTACCCCTGCTCCAAAGAAAGCAAAGAAATATTCTGCTTCTACGTCGACTTCCACCTCAATTCAAGCGAGGCAGTACAGCGACATGTTTAAGAACCGCATCATCGCCGCAATTGTTGATAGAGCGGACACGAATGGAAGTATCCCGTTGGACCAATGGAGAAAGCTGGAAGCTAGACTTGCCAGCACTCTACTAGGCCTTCTGGATGACTATCCGGATAAACCGCCAAATTGCGAAGATGCTGGCTGGTACCAAGGACACGTCAAACTAGTTGCCTGCGTTGACCAATGGTCACACGACCTTCTTAAACTGGCGATGCCGAGGATCGGAGAGTATTGGCCGGGTGCACGCCTGGAAGTTCTGTCAGTGGACCAGATCCCTAACAGGCCAAGAGCGCGCATCCGCCTGCCCATCGAACCAGAGGATCCGAAGTCAATTTTGAGACTGATTAAGGCATGCAACCAAGGGTTGAAGACTGACGAATGGAAAATCGGCAGACTAGAGGAGCCCAAGGAATCCTACAGAATCGCAGTTATTGTGATTAACGAGGAATCTCTGGCGCCTCTGGAAAAAGCTAACCATAAAATCAGTTTCGGCTTTGGGAAGGTTCCGCTAAAAATCTACAGGACGGAGAGTGACCTCCGTGACGAAGGTCACGCTTCCTTGAAAAGCTCCACCAGAAGAGGTACACCTCAAGGAGGAGTACTATCCCCTCTTCTCTGGAACGTAGCGGTGAAAAAGCTGCTACTTATACTAGAAAGAGCGGGCTGCAACACAATTGCCTACGCGGATGATGTAGCCATTGCCTTCTCGGGGAAGTATCCCCATGTACTGAGAGACTTAATGCAACATGCCCTTACTCTCCTCCACAAATGGACGACTGACAATGGTCTGAGTGTTAATGCACAAAAGACCGAAATTGTCCTCTTCACTAAAAAATACAAAATCCCCCGCATTGCTCCTCCCACCTTGAATGGCACCAGCCTATCGTTTTCAAATAAGGCAAAGTACCTTGGCCTTATTTTGGACAATAGACTAAGCTGGAAGCTCAATACAGCCGAAAGAGCAAGGAAAGCCATCACGGCCCTTTATATGAGCAAAAAAGCCATTGGGCACAAATGGGGACTACAACCTCACATGACGCATTGGCTCTTCACAGCTGTGATTAGACCAATCCTTCTATACGGCGTAGCAGTATGGTGGCCCATACACAACGTCGGCACACATCTCAATGTTTTAAGAAAGGTACAAAGGCAAGCATGTATCTGTATAAGTGGTGCCCTGAGAACCACTCCTACGGATGCGCTCGAAATCCTATTGAACCTTACCCCCTTAGACTTTTTTGGTAAGCAAACACCTACCAACTGCGCAATTCGATTTAAAGCATGCTCCCAATGACGTGATTACGTTTACGGACATGCCAATATTCTAAACGAACAGCATCTCACCTCCACGAACCTGGATTACACTTCACCTTCATATTTCCCAGAGAAAAACTTCGAAACCCGGATTCCGAACAGGGACCTGTGGTACGGCGATAATATACCTTTTGGTAACGCCATACACTTTTACACAGACGGAACCAAGACGGAAGACGGTGTAGGAAGCGGCGTTTTCTCTGAGTGCCTTAACTTAAATAAATCCAAAGAAAGTGTACAACACCTTCTCTGTTGCTGCCCGGCACTCGCGTCGTACAGGAAATCCATACTAGGCTCCTACTTCTACGACTACCTAACCGACCTTAGTAAAACACCGGTCAAAAAGCTACAAAAATTCATCGAAAAGACTGACTGGCTGGCATAGAATTCAAGCCAACCTACTCCCTTGGTAATATACCCACGTGGCGGTACAATGGGCCTGCTTTTTGGCATAAGTGCATATAAAGAGCCACTTTCCTACCTACCTACCTACCTATGATGAAAAAGAAGTCACATGACAGCGCGTCGCGTTGTCTAAATCCTTTTTTGATATCAAAGGGGTCGGTGGATCTTTGCCGACCTTCACAGAACAGCGAGAGTTTTCCATCGTCATCCTGCACAGACTGACGAGGAGGGATGCCAAAACTAGACATTGCGCTATATAGCTTGTAACGGGTGATTTTTTAAGAGGTTGAGAGCTTTTTTTTAAAAAAAAATTCGAAAAAATTAATGAAATATTTATTTGAATCGATAGTTTGAACCTTGCAATTTAATGTTTAAAGATAATTTCATGCAAATGTTGACCGCGGCTGCGTCTCAGGTAGCCCATCCGCTGAGTTCAATTTTGGCATACTCTTTCACACATATCGGCCGGTATCTCACGAATGAATGCATGGATGTTGGCTTCCGGTGCGTCAATCGAAGCGGGCTTGTCCCTATAGACATTAACCTTGACATACCCCCACAAAAAATAATCTAATGGTGTCAAATCGCACGATCTAGGCGGCCAATTGACCGGCCCGAAACGTGAAATTAACCGTTCACCAAACTCGCCTCGCAATTGCGCCATTGTTTCGCGTGCTGTGTGGCATGTGGCACCGTCTTCGGCATTGTGGTAGGTCGGCTGGCTTTAGTTCTTGCACCAGCTGTATCTTAAAAGGCTTTACGCCCAAATCCTTCCGCAAAATTTTCCACGTAGTGCTGTAACAAAGGCCTAACTGCTGGGAACGGCGCCGAATCGACATTTCGCGGTCTTCTGTCACACTAGCTGATACGGCCGCAATATTTTCTTCACTACGCACAGTACGTAAACGCGTTGGTGGTTTAATGTCCAACAAAGTAAATTTGGTGCGAAATTTGGTCACAATCTTCCGAATAGACTGCTCAGAAGGTCGAGAATGCCGACCATAAAATGGAAGCAGCGCGCGATGAACATTTCGAACCGAGTCAAAACCAGTGTTGCCAAAACCAAACCAGCTAAAAAATCACCCGTTAGATGCTGTCATACGCGGCCTTGAAATCGATGAAGAGGTGGTGTGTATCGATTTGGAATTCCTGGGTTTTCTCCCAGATCTGCCGCAGTGTGAATATTTGATCGATGGTGGACTTTCCTGGCCTAAAGCCACACTGATATGTGCCTATCAGATTGTTGACAAACGGCTTCAGGCGTTCACACAGTACAGCGAAAAAGATCTTGTATGCGATGTTAAGAAGACTTATGCCTCTGTAGTTGGCACGACTCAGAGGCAGGGCTGTCGAAGTACTGCAATTGCAGTATTTGTACTGCTTTTTGAAACTCCGTACTGCCGTACTGCCAAAAGAGCCAAAGTACTGCTTTTTCCTGCTTTTGCGGAACTTCGGCTCAATGACTTCGGCTCCAATTATATGAAAATATATAACATGTGTAGGTTTCAGAAATATTTCTTCAGTCGGTATAGACCGAGAGCTCACAAAAAAAGTTGGAGCTATGTTTTCCTGTTTGGCTTAACAAATATTTATCTCGAAGCAATTCGGTATACACTTTCAATGCAAAAAATGCAGAACACTATTAGATAGATTATGTCTAATTCAAGCTAGATATAGCCCCGACTTTAAAATCACCTTTTTACATACCATTAAGTACTAAGCCTCAGCTAAAAAGAAAACAGAGTTTGCTTAACAAGCTTGACGTCCAAACTATGCAGTGGACTCTTAGATCTATCTATGGGCCTATGCCCTGTCATAGTGGCAAGGTATAACTTAACGGTCATGTTTTTTTAAAAAGCACTTTAAACATTTCAGTCAAAGCAATTCAGTTTTGAAACTATCTTTTGAAAATTTACAAAAGCTTTTGAGCACCACGACTCTCACGACTCTATATTTGTATTGGAGTTTAAAGTACTTTAAACAGGCCAAATGCAGGTGAAATGCTCTCTCGTTGCTGCATTTGATAAAATTGGGACTTGGGGACTTGGTGCAGTGCTCACGATATCGCTTGGACGTGGAAGCCTATTTGGGATCGACCATGTAACGTTTATTATGAGATCCTAAGTTCGAGAAAGTTTAAAACCGTCATCTCTATTAAAATTTTGGTGGCGCCTTATTTCAATAGCCTCTCAAACTAGGCGGGGGATATAATGAGGCTCGCGGGCAAGAACAAGAATGGTTACAATGAGTAAAGAAAGAAAATTAATTTTAGGTTTTAAAACAATATTACTTACTTACTAAAGGTGGCGCTACAGTCCGGGGTGGACCTGGGCCTCAGCCAACAAGCTTCGCCAGCCAGCTCTGTCTCTAGCTAGCCGTCTCCAGTTTCGCACGCGAAGTTGGCTGAGGTCCCCTTCCACTTGCGTGCGCCACCTGAGTCTCGGTGCTCCTCTACCGCGCCGTCCCTGCGGTGTGGATTCGAAGATTTTCCGGGCCGGGGCGTTGGTGTCGATCCGCTCTAGATGACACCCAGCCATCGTAGGTGTTGTGTTTTGACTCTTTTGGCTAGGTCGGTATCGCTGTACAACCCCGTACAGTTCGATGTTATATCTCCTCCTCCACTCTCCGTCTATGCAGACGGGACCGTAAATCGTCCGAAAATTCGATTCGAGAGAATCGAATTTTCCTCTCGAAGCCTGTCAAAGGCGGATATAAAGTGTTTATATCCGCCTTTGACAGGGTCCATGCTTCTGCACCGTAAAGCAGGACTGGGATGATGAGGGTCTTATACATGGACACTTTACTTGCTCGAGAGAGGGCTTTGCTACTCAATTTCCTTCTTCGTCCAAAGAAACAGCGATTGGCAAGAGTTACCTTTCGTTTGATTTCAGCGCTGGTGTCATTGTCTGAATTGATAGCGGAACCCAGGTAGACAAAGTCCCTAACTACCTCAAAGTTATAGCTGTCGATGGTGATGATTTGTCCAAGACGTCGGTGCTGGGTGTATTTTCTTGATGACAGCATATACTTGGTTTTGCCCTCATTGACTGGTAAACCCATATTCGCCGCTTCCGTCCCAATACTCACGAAGGCTTCACTGACATCACGCTTTGTTCTACCGATTATGTCAATATCGCCTGTGTATGCGAGTAGTTGAACGGACTTTTGAAAGGTTGTACCTCTGGTGTTGGCGCGAGAGTTCTGCACAATTCTCTCAAGTATGATGATAAATAAGTCGCATGACAGCGCGTCGCGTTGTCTAAATCCTTTTTTGACATCATAGGGGTCGGTGAGGTCTTTGCCGACCTTGACAGAACAGCGAGAGTTTTCCATCGTCATCCTGCACAGACTGACGAGGAGGGATGCCAAAACTAGACATTGCGCTATATAGCTCGTAGATGCTGTCATACGCGGCCTTGAAATCGATGAAGAGGTGTTGTGTATCGATTTGGAATTCCTGGGTTTTCTCCCAGATCTGCCGCAGTGTGAATATTTGATCGATGGTGGACTTTCCTGGCCTAAGGCCACACTGATGTGTGCCTATCAGGTTGTTGACAAACGGCTTCAGGCGTTCACACAGTACAGCAAAAAAGATCTTGTATGCAATGTTAAGAAGACTTATGCCTCTGTAGTTGGCACGACTGAGAGGGTCTCCTTTCTTCAGGATCGGGCAAACAATGCTGAGGTTCTATTCGTGGGGCATGCTTTCTTCCGACCATATCTTGCAGATGAGCTGGTGCATGCTCCTAACCAGATCATCGCCAGCGGATTTAAAAAGTTCGGCAGCTAGGCCGTCTTCTCCGGCTGCTTTGTTGCACTTGAGCTTAGACACAGCTACTTTCACCTCCTCCAGGTCGGGTGGGCGGAATCGTTCGTATTCTTCGTCGGTAACGTCTTCGCCCGGGTTGAATGATTCGTTCTGCCTGACAGCGGTATTTGATTCGTCCTCGCCGTTATACAGTCTGCAGAAGTGGTCTTTCTAAATCCTCAGCACGGACTGCGATTCTACAACGATGTTCCCTTGATGGTCCTTACAGGCTTCAGTTCGAAGTTTATACCCTTGGCAAGACCTTTTGATCCTTTGGTAAAACTTTCTTACCTCATTACTGTTGTAACATCTCTCTATCTCTTCAATCGCAAGCTTCTCCTGCTCTTTCTTTTTCCTTCGGAGAAGCCAGTGTTCCTCTCTCCTCCTCTGCTCGTAGAGCTCGCGAGCAGCTCTAGTCCTTCTGTGCAGCGCCGCTTTGTATGCTTCCTGTTTAGCTGCATGTGCTTGCCGGCATTCATCGTCAAACCAGTGGTTCCGCTGTGGTGGCCGTGTGAAACCTAGCATACAGAGTCGGCGTCTCTGATGGCAATTTGGCAATGTTGCCACTGGCTATTAATACTTGATGCTGGCTGCATAGGACTTCGCAGAAGGTTTTGAGGTACTCGGTTGGAGAAGGACCTGGCGATCTCCTGCGATTGTAGTCGGCCGCCGTCGAACTTCCTCACCGTATTTCCATTACTTGGCGCTGGTCGGGATATCCGCAGCCGTACCTTGGCTACTGGTCGGGATATCCGCAGCCGTACCTTGGCTTGGGGGGGTGCCGTGGCGTAGTGGTTAGTGTGTATGCTTACTACGCCGGAGGTCTGGGTTCGAATCCTGCCATCGTCACCTGAAAAAAAAGAATTGTTCTTTTTCACGGTCCCCACCTCCGCGAGGGTCTGACAACCCCTTCGAGAGTAGCAATTGTCTTGAAAAACTTCTCAAAATGCCGTTCGGATTCGGCAAAAAATTGTAGGTCCCCTTGTATGTGAAGAAATTAAGCACACCCAGCATACATTGTTGAGAAGTTGGCCCTGGTGCACCTCGAGCTGTTGCGCCACTCTATTTATTTATTTTATATTTACCTTGGCTACAACAAGGTAGTGATCCGAGTCAATGTCGGCCCCTCGGAAAGTTCGGACATCCATGATACTGGAGGACTGCCTTGCGTCGATCGCAATGTGGTCAATCTGGTTGACGGTTGATTGATCGGGAGATCTCCATGTCCCTTTGTGGATATAGAGTGCGGGAACTGTGCACTAGCTACCACAACGTGTCGCCCCGCAGCAAAGTCGATCAGCCTGATTCCGTTATGCTTTGCTTTATGAATCCAGGCTATGCTTTCCGACTGTAATACCAAATAATCCCTCCCTTCCTAGCTTGGCATTAAAATCGCCTAGGACATTCTTAATGTCGTAGCTAGGGCACTGCTCATAAGTTTAGTCCAGGAGCTCGTAGAACATATCTTTGGTCTCGTCATCTTTCTCCTCTGTGGGGCATGAGCGCATATGAGGCTAATGTTGGCGAATTTAGCCTTGATGCGTATCGTCGCGAGGCGCTCGCTTACAGGGTTGAAGCTCAAGACTTTTTGCCTAAGTCAGCCCCCAACAACGAAACCACATCCAAATAGGCGCTGGCTTTGATGCCGATAGCATTCGCCGTAGAGGTCGCAGCTTTTCATTCTTCTTTTGCCCGGCCCGTCCCACCGCATTTCTTGGATGTCAGAAATGTCTGCCTTGCAGTCGTTAAGGGCCTCCGCTAGTTGCTCGGCTGCACGTGGTCTGTTAAGGGACCTAACATTCCACGTGCAGATTCGGAGCTCGTTGTCGTTTTTCGTTTGCATTGGTCGTCAACAGTAAATCCGAGGCTTGTTTCTGCTTTGTGACTGGTGTTTCTTTACGTGACCGGGAAGTCACCCCGACGGCACGACCCCCAACCTGGAGGACCAGATCCTTTGTTTAGCTCTTAGGACGGAGAGCCGGATAGCCCGCTCCTTATATGCCTGAGCTCCGAATACGTCGTAGTAGCCCATATAAGGTGTTCACTAAGTAGTTCGGCCTAGAAATAGGAGATCTGTCAAATTTTGTGAATTCATCGAGAAGTGGAAACTTATAATAACGCACCCAAAAAAATCATTATATTCACTTTCACTATCTAGTGAAGATAATGATTTTTCACTTTCACTATCACGAAGAAATGATAAAAACTCCCGCAAACTAATTTGTTTATTTATAAAATTGTTCTTAACGCAACATTTTAAAGGAATTACAACCAGTGGCGAAGAGAAACCTCAAACAATATGTTGTCGTTAATTTTCTTACGCACGCACGAGCGAAATTTTTCGTTCTTAAGGTTACATGAAGCTAATTGGTCGCACAAACGAAAACGTTTTTTCGCTTTCGCCATACAGGACCATGTCACCGCAGAATTTTGACGTATTCCCGATTAATTTATTTGTTGGCTTGGGGGGGTGCCTGATTTCTTATTGGCACAAGCACGTGCCAATTTGAATTCGAATTACCCTTGTTTCTGTGCCACAGGTAGAAGACAGGATCATATCTTATACATTTTTTATATCAAATTCACAAGTCATTTTGGCTGCCAAAAGAGAGTGACGATGTCATTTTCTAAGAGTGAAAAAAGATTACCGTGTACTTACCATCTTAATAGAAAGCGTAATTCTGACAGATCTATTATATGTGGACAGTTTAAGTGTCCTTTTCGATTCTCAAACTGTCAAAAAAACGTGTTCGAAAATGGTTGAAAGTGGTTCGTAAAAAGGGTCAATGAGATTTATGAATGGATTTATTTTTAACCGCTTGCCGAGAGGATTTGAATTTCTATTATTAATCGCTTAATTTGTAGAGGATTTCAGGAAGGTTTATATTAATCGCGAATGCGGTGGAAGCAGGCGATTACTTTAACAAGATAAATAATTTGTTTTTTTTTTTGAAATATTAGCCAGTATTTATTATTTATTTTTCAGTGGCATACATCTTTAATTTATTTACACATTAACGCGATTTTTATATTAGTGGCAAACATATATATATATTTTTAAACTCTGTTGAGCTATGATATACACATACATATAACAGAAATTTATTTCAACGCTGAAAAGATTAAGTAAGCATGGTAAATGAAGAAGAAAAAAACTTTTGACAATAAAAAAGAAATAATAAGTTAACAATAAAAACAAAATGTTTTAAAATCTAACGGAATCAATTTTTTATTATTTGTTAACAAATTTAACAATTAATGAAACTCACATTGTATGCGTGTACAATGTACATAGAAAGATCGAATTGCTATTTCTGTTTGTATGATGCTTTCATTTTCATCTTTTAGATAAGCCTTTATTCATATTTAGTTAGGTAAATATATATATTTATATATATTATATAATATAGCATTTTTTTTTTAGTTACTAGAAGTCACAACAGGATTATTTACTGTCACAGAAATAGCTGGTGACTGCTGCCCTTCGAGACAAAGTTGCTGCTGTTGATTTTGCTCAACTAGAGATTGGACCCCCTCATTTCGGATCTGTGGCACTGCGACAGGTGTCGCCGAAAATATCTCAACTCCTGGATTGGTTGCATTTGAAGGCGAACGTTGGTGCTGCTCTTTGAGAACTGGCTTTTGTCGCACCTGAAGTGTTGATTGTGGTTGATTAAGCTGCTGGTGTTGTTGATGTTGCTGTTGTTGTTGTTGCGGTGGATTTGGTATTGACACATCATAGTACAATTGATTGCCTAGTGCCGAAGCAGTATTCGAAGAAGAGGCTGGTGCCGATATTGCAGAGTTCCCAGGAGGTGCAATTACTTGAGTGGGTGCAGTTGAATATTGATAGTGCATTGGCGGCAATTGCTGTTGAGATGGAGCCAACGCTTGTTGCTGATGTGTACTGTGATCATAGAACTGAGACTGATGAGATGGAGCCAACGCTTGTTGCTGATGTGTACTGTGATCATAGAACTGAGACTGATTCGCAAAACTATGAGACAGAGACGGATTATTGCCCACACTCGCGACAGGAAGCTGGGAAACAGCGTTAGTGCAGCTTGTACTGATGCCCATATTTATTGCATTTGGATAGTGTTGTTGCATTGGAGACATTCCACCTAAGAAACTACCAGCCGGTACACCTAACATGGTCCTCGGTGTTGTCATTGGCTGAATAGCTGGGAATGAGCTCAACAGGGAGGGAGCCGTTGAGGATTGAGAAAGTGACCCATAGCCATATGGTGCTGGAGCTTGTTGAATGTACAGTAGTTGCTGTTGCTGGGGCTTGATATCTGTTTCAGTATACACGCCGCCACTTACTCCAACATTCTGTTGCCACTGCTGAAGGGGAGGTAGCTGTCGCTGATAGTGTTGATACTGTTGTGTAATTTGCATTGCGATATTTGTGTCGCCTGGAGCACCTTGCGATATGTGACTTTGTTGAGGGTGCTGATGCTGTGATGATGCGGGCAACAGACCATAGTCGTTAGGATCTACCGTTTGGTAAGCTAAAAAGAACAAGAATAGGTTAAAGTACCATCAATAATATTAATCTGGGCGGTGCGTGCCGATTACCTGCTCGAAGAGTTTTTTGAAATTTTTCCAGTTCCACAAAATGTTTTAGCCGCAATTCGTCCTCTTCTATGTGCTGACGTTGTAAAAGAAGTAACAAACGTTGTCGCACGTTGGTCTCCAATCGAATGCCACATAAATGATTGCGGGCTGTATCAAGATTATGTTTAATGTCCTGGAAGAGAAATTGACGATTTAAGAAAAGATTTTAAGCCAAAGCAATAAATCATATTTGTGATCCGGCTACCGAAGGAGCTACCGAAGAAAGTGGTCAAACTACTCTACATGGAGGGCTCACAGCTGTACCGAACCAAGTCATAAGAAGTAGAAGTTCCGTGCTAAGTTAATTTTTATTCAGTCCTGCAATAAATGAATTCAAAAAGTGCGTTAGTCCTAAGTTAACAGTAAAAATATCTAGTCAGTGGTCCGCATTTCTCATTTTTTTTCGAAGCATAAATAAACCAAGTCACTCATATTCAGTTTTTCTTAGTTTTAATCGCGAACAAGCGTAGTTTTGAGTTTTAAACAGTTTTGTTGATTTTTTTTTTAATTTTCAATTCTATCCAGAGGCGGCTTGCCCATAGGAGCACATGAACACGTGAACCTCCAACTTTGAGCTTAAATTTCCCTTGTTAATTACTAGATTATATTCTGTATTCAACTTTTAAACCGTCACCACAAATTTAAAAAGTAACGTACAAAACAAAGTGTCTTAATATTCAAAATCATATTGCAGAAACATTGCTGCATATTTTTACAAACAAATTGTGGTATATCAAGGGAAAATAGAAAGAGAAACAAAAGTCTGGACACACATCCCTAACACTTTTTTCTTCAAATTGTTGCAAGGCCAATCGCACTTATTGACATCACTTCCTTATGATATCCATAAAAGTTGAGCAAGTATGGGTACGCAGAAATGTTTCAAAACAGCTTTTACACTAACAATTACGAGGAAAAGTTCGCTCCGGCTAGCAACCAAATGAGCACACAAAAAGTGTGCTCTGTTCGTCAATGCCTTGTATATTTGTTGCAAACGTGTCACATGCCTTGTAGATAGAATTATGGATCGTTCAAAATTTTGTTCGTTTGCAACTTTTGAACGACTAGATTTCTGTATTTAATGTTGATAGGATACATAGATACATTTATTCGTTGCAGAAAGAGTACTTTTTTAATTTTATGTCTTTTAAGAATTTCTTTTAAACATCATGCTTCTGTGAGATAGAAAGATGACAAAATCGCAAACTATACACCCCTCTCTTGATTACCTAATATATACAAAATCCAACAGTTTACAATAATACAGTTTATGATACTTACAGTTGTAAATAATGAAAACAAATTTTCTGTGCTGGTGTTGTAAAAAAATGAAATCAAGAAAAGTGATAGGACAACTTTAGATAACACAGGTACTAAAATCAAATACCTTTAGGGAGCACTTATTCTAAAAATGAATTTATGGGCCGAACAAGAATTTCGGCCCATGGATATGTGGGAAACTAGAGTAGGTACGTACTTGAAGAGCTTCAAATTCGGGGAAGGGCTTATGTATTGAAAAACGAACTGACTGTGTTTTATGCTTCAATGTAAGAACAATGAACAACAATTACGTTATAATTGCGTAGGTACTCAATAGAAAATATGTGAGGTTACCTAAAAGGGAACAAAAAATTAAACAGTATAGATTTACCTATTTGAAAAAAAAATATAGCAAAAGAATAGATTTTGTTTCGGTTTTGTGCCTAGGATACTACACCTAAAAATTAGTAAAACTGTTTCGTATCTTGTTTTCTACTATTACTTGCAGTTGCATAGCTACACTTTTCAAAACCGATCTCACTAAGTGATTTGTTGTTAAAATAGACTCGTCCATAAAGGCAAGTTTTATTTGAGGAAAAATTGTGTGAACCCCTGAAAAAAGACCTGACGAGCCGCGACTGATTTTATCCAAAAAAAAAAAAACATATTCGTAACCGTATCATCTAAAGCGATAAGAGAAGCTTCAGAATGATGAAGTGATAATGAAAATTTAACAGGTAATTTAACAATGGGCTTGTTAACTTTCTTTCTGCACTGTTTTGGGCAAATTTCTTTATTTTAAGGAGTGTGGGGGTATAAATCTCTAAACTCAAAAACTTTCCAAAAGTGAAAACCTAAACGCAATAAGACGAACCCAATGAAATGTTTGCATTATTGTCTGCACCAAAACATTCACTGACCGAGTTCTTTATATGGAAAATTGATAAGAACATTCGTTAACATTCGAAAATTCAGATAAATGGTTTAAATTATCAAAAGATTAAATTAAAACTGAATTATTTTTCGTAGGTTGGGGTCGTTTTGGTTCGCGGACAAACCTAGTAGGGCCGGTTTTTTCAGTGCTAAGTTGCCCAGCTTAAATCAAGATTTGTTCATCCGCAGTTTTTCAGTGCAGAGTTAACTTCGTCAACAAAGTTGTCAAAATCTTCGACACTCGAAATTATTGACTCTTTAAAAAAACAAAACAATCAAAGAAGTTTATATTGTTTTTCAGAGTTGATCCAAGATTAACTCACCAAATGAGTGAGTTAAGCCGCGATTAACCCCAGATCAAAATTCACTGAAAAACTCAACAGGTTAATCAGTCGAGTCATCAACGAGAAGCCTCCAACGAGTATTTGACAGAATCTGTGCCTGGACGAAGACTTGGCGAATCGCTATTAACGAGAACAAGTCAACTCATGTAAATTTCACCTACAGAAGGGTTAACAATTTACCTCTGTTCATAAACTCTGCACAAATACCTTATGCAAATGAAGCGAAATATCTAGGGATGACCCTAGACGCTAAACTAATGGGGAAGCGTCACGTAAAGAAGAAGCGTGACGAGCTCGAAATCAGGCTCAGAGATAAGTATTGGCTTATCGGAGGATTTTCGAAATTAAGCATTTATAACAAACTGCTCTGGTACAGGCAGGTGTTAAAGCCGTCCTGGACATACGGTATTCAACTTAAGGGTTGTATAACATGCAACATTCCCAGGTTGCAGACTTTCAGAAACAAAACATTTAGAGCAATTATGAATGCTTCATGGTATATTAGGAATAGTGATATTCACAGAGATTTAGGAATCTATCTTCTATCTATCTGTCTATCTAATGGCTACTGTGACTGTGAGCGGAGAAGTAGCAAACTTTGGCTATGTAGCGTGAAGCCACACGAACTGACGGTTTAGGTAAGTGCATTAGTGCACTGGATAGCAACCTACCTAACGCGATAAACACGACGAAAGCGTAAACTACTTGTTAAGCTAACTAAGGTTAGGTTTGGTTGTTGGGTTGATGGAGCGAGGTAGCCCGCTAGGGCTATTGAGACCCATTGTGGGGATAATCCTTGTTGTATGGATGTTTTGCTTCCTTCTTACGCCGTGTTGAGTTCCTGGAGCCACCTTGTTGATTTAACATACCTGGAAAGAGATGTTAGTAGTGGGTTTGAAAGTTCTGAAATGTCATGGAAGAAGTTGCTTTCTAAAGTTCTTGTCCTCAACTGACTTAGACCGGGACAGTGGCACAGAAAGTGAGGTGTGTCCTCGCAGCAATCCGTATCGCCAAATCCTTTGCAAATATCGCCATTGTCGAGACTTAGTTTCATAGCATGGTGTCTCAAAAGATTGTGACCAGTAAATATACCTACTAGTAACGACAGAGTCTTTCTGCTGCTCTTAATGAGCGTGTAAGTTCGGGACTTATGATTTGTCTTGAGATTTCACAGGTGGACAAGGACGTCCATCCTGTATTTGCTTTTCTCCAGATTTTGTTTTCCACCCACCTTCTTTTGTCACAGAGTGCGGGTTTGATCCATTGAAGGGCTTGTTGAGGATCTAATGCTGATCCATGTCGTGCAAGCTCATCGGCTTTTTCGTTGCCATGAAAGTTCCTGTGACCGGGAACCCAGCAGAGTCTTACACTGCGCTGTGAGCCAAGAACCTTTAGCTCTTTGCGACAACACTTAACAAGTTCGAATTTGATTTCAGTGGCAGCTATTGCCTTAATGGCTGCCTGGCTGTCTATAAATATTGCAATATCATCCTGTGGTATTACCCTTATTGACAGTAGGCTGGCTGCCTCCTTGACTGCAAGGACCACCGCTTGAAAGACGCTGCAAGAATCGGGCAATTTTATTGATTTTTCTATATGTGGGTTCTCAGAGTAGAGACCCGCACCCATGCCTTTGCTCATTTTTGACCCATCTGTGTATATGGCTATCGATAAATTTCTTAGCAGTTTCCCCGAATTTTGGGTATGGGACCACAATTTTTCCCGAAAATGCGACTACAAGTGTAGAATGCGGTTGAGGCTTTCCTTGCTCTTTCCTCAACATTGAGTTTCCAGCTTAGTTTCCTGTCAAGAATTACCCCTAAGTAGCATGTTCTATCGGAGAGTTGAAGACAGGAGTGCCGGAAGAGAGAATTGCGGTACGTTTCTTTTGTTTGTGAACAGCACGAGGAAGGTTTTTTGTGGGTTAACACCCAAACCCACTCATTTGCCCACGAACTAAGTTTCGCTAGTTAGTTGGTTAAGCTAACTTAGTCGTAGTCAAAAAGAGAGCAAAAATTTACTACTATGTAGGAGCAAAGTAGTTGAGGAGCAAAGAGTTGAGAAGTAGAGGCGCAATGAGAAGACAGTTTCAGCTAGCAATGTTGTATACGTTATCTGATTTGTACATTATATACTTAAAGCTTAAAGAAAAGACACTAGAACATTGGTAAGAGGAGAAGTAGGACAGTCAAGTTTGAGTCAAGTCCGAGTAAAGTTGTTTGTCAGTGAAGTTGACCCAGTAAAGTTTAATTACTATTTTAATCTAATTTTGATAACTAATTAATATTGTGAAATATTCGAAACTAGCATAATTAATAAACATTAAATGAATTTATTTTATACAAGAATCGGCACGTTTTCCTTTCTATATGGTGTCAGAAGTGGGATAAGATTGAATTTGGACGCGAAAGAAAATTAAGGAAAAAAGATTAGAAAATTGTGCCTCTCGTGAGAAAGAAAAAAGAAAGTGAGGTTTGTTTTTCGTAACGGACCGATTAAAGAACTATTGCAACGTGCGTCGGTTTGCTACCAAGCGTGAATTAAGCCAAATCAATATCGTTTGCTACCAAGCGTAAGAAGCCAAATCAATGTTTCTGTTTAAGCCAAAAGATTTATCCAAAAAAAAGAGGCAAAGATTAAAACAATAAAAAGTGACTTATAAAAAAAACTGAAAAAAAGAAAACAAAGGTTATCGCAAGATTCAACATAGAGTATAGCTGAAGGTTAAAGGGAATATATAACCTGTTACATGCTGAGATCGTTCCTTTATTTACTTAATTGCATGCACGGTAATATGCTAAGCGTATTCTACAGACTTAGTAAGCAAAATCGTACGATTTCGTAGCCGTTAGTATATAACAAAAAAAAGTAGCTTTATAATTATCTACGGTAAAAAGCCATTAGGCGGGTAAATGAATTTACCAAGTGACATAGATAAACTCACCACCAAGCAACTGCAGGAAATTTTAAAATCCCGTGGGTTATCCTACCGATACAACGTAAAAACGGATCTTGTTGAGAGACTTCTCCAGTCCATTGACACCGATAGTACGGAGCAGAGTTCTGAAATTTGTCCACCTGAAATTCGTTCAAGTTCTCCTGAAGTATCTGACAGTAAATTTGAAAATTCCGACGAATTAACTGTTGGAGATCCTAATTTGCCCAAGTTAAAGCCCAAGTTAGGTATTGTTAGTAAACTTGTCCCGAGCATGCCAGACCAAGACGAAAAACCAGTTCAAAATAATTATCAATTTACGGATGTGGAGGAATCGTTAGAGAAATTTGATGGTGAAACTAAAGACGTCGAGCGCTGGATAAGTGATGTAGTCTGCTGTAGTCTGTTGCTGGAATGCGGTGCAAAAATATTTGTACGCTAGTCCGAAGAGGGCATTTCCAACTGGGCTAAGTTGAAAGAGCTGCTGATTAAGGAATTTGGGCGTAGTGAGACTGAGAATGTTCACAAATTATTGGGCGAAGCTAAGAAGAATGTTAAGGAATCATATCTGGAGTATTTTAATCGACTTAAAAAAATAGCAGCAAGAGGAAAAGTAGAAACGTCACATCTTATAAGCTATGTAATAGCCGGAATACCTGATGATGCTTCCAATAAGGCGGTACTCTGTCAATCAAAAGACCTTGGTCAACTTAAGGATAATATGAAGTCGTATGAGAAGATGAAAAGGGGTCAGGAGAAGGAAAAGAAGAGAACTGAAAAAGTAAACAATAACCAGAGGAATGCGAAAAAGTTTGGGAGTATTCCTCAGAAAGCGAAGCGTTGTTTTGTGGATTCAATTGTGGATCAATGTCTCATGTTCACAGTAGTTGTCCCGATAAATCGAAAGGTATGAGGTGCTTCCATTGCAATGAATTTGGGCATATTGCCCCTAATTGTCCTAAGAAGTTCCTGATTTCATAGTGCAGGTTTCTGTAGGCGGGAACTATTAAAAAGGGCTTATCGACACTGGAAGTGATATAAGCATAATGAAGAGGTCCTTGAAAGATGAGCTAGGCATATGTAAATATGATTTGCCTGGGATACCTATCGTCGGTTTCGCGCAAAATAACCAGACAACGTAAAGGGCTATAGCGTTAAATGTAGTCATTGACTCCGAAGAGTATAAGATAGTTTGCCACATAGTTCCAAATCATTGGCTGAACACCGAATTCAATTTGGAACTACGTACAATTTCTGTAAAAATTTTTGTTTGTGGTGGTGGATGCATTCTCTAAGTTTTACTGGATATATCCCGTAAAGAGTACTGGATCAGAGGAGGTTATAAAGAAATTGAAGCTGCCATCAGAAACATTTGCAATCCACGTAGGATCGTCACAGATAAGGGGCCAGCCTTCACTTCAAATGATTTTAAGGAGTACTGCTCAATACGGAATATTCAACACCACCTTGTAACGACCGGCATCCCGAGAGGAAATGGCCAAGTTGAGAGGTTCAACAAAACCATTGTGGAGGTGCTCTCTAAAGCATCAGCCGAGGATCCTCTTAAGTGGTATCAGCATGTGGGTCAGGTCCAACGAGTTTTAAACTCTACGACGTCCAGAGCTACGCAACGCACGCCATTTAAACTGCTTACCGGACTGGAAATGTATTTGGAAGAAGACTTTAAGCTAGCCGATATTTTTGAAGGGTTCATGCGTGAAGATTTCGAAAATGAGCGCCGCGAAACCAGACGGGAAGCCAGACTTGAAATCCAAAAGGTACAAGAAGAGAACAGAACTGCTTACAACCGAAAAAGGAAGGAGGCAATGCAGCACAAGGTGGGAGACTTAGTAGCGATACAACGTACGCAGTTTGGAACAGGAATCAAGCTATTTCCTAAGTTCCTTGGACCATATGAAGTCACCAAGATCAAACGAAGTGATCGATACGAGGTGCGTAAAGTTGGAGAGCACGAAGGCCTAATTCGACGTCTACAGAAGCGGATCATATGAAGCCGTGGGTAGCTTTTTCGGATGGCGAAGATGAAGACGACGTAGGCGAAGACGACGACAGTATGAATCCCAACACGTCCGGGTCGGCCGAAGATGCAGAATGGCCGAATGTAGGAGCAAATTAGAGTTGAGAAGTAGAGGCGCAAAGAGAAGACAGTTTCAGTTAGCAATGTGGTATACGTTATCTGATTTGTACATTATATACTTAAAGCTTTAAGAAAAGATACTAGAACATTGGTAAGAGAAGAAGTAGGACAGTCAAGTTTGAGTAAAGTCCGAGTAAAGTTGTTTGTCAGTAAAGTTGAGCCAGAAAAGTTAAATTACTATTTTAATCTAATTTAGATAACTAATTAATGTTTTGAAATATTCGAAACTAGCATAATTAATAAACTTTAAATGAATTTATTTTATACAAGAATCGGCACGTTTTCTTTTCTATATACTATGACGTGCGTTCTGGCAGTTTTCATAGTGCCTCTCATAAAAGAGTGGTTTTTTAAGCACGTGGAAATCGGGCATAACCAATATAACCATATAACCACTTCGGTATTATATACCTGCCATAGTGGGCATATTGGTATCGTCTACCCTAGTATTTAAAAAAAAAAAATAAGAAATAAATAAAAATTCTGGGGTTAATCTTAGTTTAACTCGGAAACTCGGATGATCTCGCACTGAAATACCGGCCCTTATAAACATAAGCTAAGCTTACCTGACAGCAAGCTGACATTCGAAGTTCGATACATAATTTCCCATCCAATGGAAAAGTAACAGTGGAAAAATACCAAGGGGGATACTTGTGGAACGTGGTGCAATTTGCATTAATACACAAATGACAGACTCGGGCAAAACAGATGTAATTAAGGCGTTGAATTATAAAAATCGTGAGCTTAAGTAAAAAGTGATTGAACTTAAATGAAGTGTGGGAATCTAAGGGCCGGTTTTTCAGTGCAGATTTAAGCCCAACTTAAACCAAGAGCTGTTGATCCCGGAAAAAAACGAATCTGGAGTTAAGCCAGCGAGCCTCCGACAGTAAAGTTGTCAAAATCTTCGACTTTCGACATTATTGTCACTCCGAACTTCAAAATAAAAATTATTTTATCAAAATAAAATAATGTGCCGCAACAGCTCGAGGTGAACCAGAGCGTACTTCTACCATTTTTTGCCGAGTCTTAATGGTAATTTGAGAAGTTTTTCAAGGCAAATGTTACTTTCTGGAGGCTTGTCGGACCTTCGCGGAGGTGAGGACCGTGAAAAAGAACAAGTCTTTTTTTCAGGTGACGATGGCAGGATTAAGTAAGATATTAAGTAAAATAAGTAATAAGAATTATTACTCAAACAAAAACATATTATTCAAAAAACGTTTGATTATAATTCACGGTATTTTTCTCGCCAGTGTCTAAGTATGATTACGACAGACGAAGTGTAGGTAACAGATGACATTGATTTCAAAGTAAATCACTAAGGGGTCTGATGATGAAGTTCTGACAGACTTCGAAACAACGTTGTCATCCCAGCCATTTTCAGTCGAAAGACTGTAACTTTAGTACTTGTTATCATTCCGATAACTGGGAATATTTCAATTTTTCAATGAGAATTCAGAAAAATGGCTTACGCCATATGGGAAACACCCAACAAAAATCCATGATAAGTTCACTGGAGAAGCTCACATATATACTTAATTTACAAGTTTACTAAAGGTGGGTTGGTAACCTCTGCCAAGTATCATTTGTCTTGAAAAACTTCTCAAAGTGCCGTTCGGATTCGGCAAAAAATTGTAGGTCCGTAGAGAAATTAACACGCCAGTATACATTGTTGAGAAGTTGGCCCTGGTTAACCTCGAGCTGTTGCGCCACTCTATTTATTTATTTATTTTACTTAGTAATAGTTATAATATACATATTTGGAAATGTTTTTGAAAGGTTTATAGTCTAAAGTCTTCTTACCGATTGAATAACAGAAGGTAACATAGAAGGATTAGTTGCAGCTAAGGATAGTTGTTCTTCAGTAACGTGAACATTCATCATGTTGCTGCTGTCCGAATGACCCTTTTTCATATCGTAACCTGAAGAATAAAGTAAAGCATTAATAATTTGAATTTTGCACATTTTAAATGGAAAATCTTATTTCTGTAAAAACTTTCATTTTCATGTGGAAATGGATATACCTTATTTTTAATCAAATGGGAGCAGGAATACAGATTATTGAAAATACCCTCAGAACAATGGCACATATTCCCTCTCGTCTCTCTGAACTCTTAACTCTCTGAACTCTCTTAAAACGCTATCTTGCATATTTTCAAATGAAAAAAACCGACCTCCAAGGTAAAGACGATTATGTTCTACTAGAGAAAGAAAGCCCTGGGTGATTACTTTTTCAAACACCTCAGAGTTTTAGACAGACTCGACCTTGGCTTTGCTTCAGGTTCCAATCTAGTAAAACCATGAGAAGGCCTGAGAATATTCCAAACCGGTCTATGCGTGTTTTGTAGATCTGGAAAAGGTTCCAGAATACCGCGATACCTCGAGGTACCCTATGGAGAGTATTGCGGGACTATGCGCTGACTTCTTCTGATAGCAATCCGGTCTTTGTATGGTAATTGCAGAAGCTACGTACGGATAAATGGCGTCAAATCCCGTCCTTTTGCTGTGTGCGTTGGACTTCGCCAGGACTGTGTTCTGTCGCCGCCCCTTTTGGTAGAATATATGGACTGGATGGTGAAGCGCAGCCTTGGCGAGCAATGTTTTGATTTGGCTGGCATAAGGATGAGCCTTTAGCTTTTCGCAGATGATTTGGCCATTCTTGCATCATCCAAGGAGGATTTCAGCGAACACTGCATAGGTTTGAAGCCGTCTGTGGTGATGCTGGTATGAAGGTTAACGTGAACAAATCGGAAGTGATGGTTGTTTTCCGAATTCCTGTGCAGTGTACCCTGCACTTAAATGCAGTTCCAATTAAACAGGTGTAGAAGTTTAAAAATCTGGGGGTCTTTTTCACGAAAGATCGGAGGTGTGATAATGAGTTGTCCTGTAGAATTGGCCGAGCTGGTGCAATAGTAAAGAAACTGCGCCGGCCGGTCATCAGGAAAGCTAAGCTTGGATTGAAAGCAAAGATCTCAGTTTTTAATTCAGTATTCGTTCCAACCCCTATCTATGGTCATGAAATTTGGGAAATGACAAAAAGAATTAGATCGCGGGCACAAGCTACTGAAATGAGATTTCTGGGGTGCGTTGCTGGTGTTACTCTTAGCGATGGAGTGAGAAACGTCAGCAATCGTGGGAATCTTAATGTTGAGCAGCTACTTCTCCGAGTGGAACGATCGATTCTTCGATGGTTTGGACACGTTGTTCGCATGCCTCTTGACAGACTTCCTAGACAGGGCATACTAGCCGAGATGCGAATGCGTCGCCCCACTGGTAGGCCAAGAAACAGGTGGTGGGATCAGGTAAAGAACCTCTCGAGTCCCGCCTGGGGAGTTGGTGATGGAGGATTGAGAGCGATGGAAGGACCATTTAGTTATCCTCGCTCCGACAACCTTGCAAAGGATAAGCGACCTCTTAGTAAATGAATGTATTATTTATTTTATTATTAATTTAAGGATTTATCGTTGAATCACCATTATTAAACTTGCTGTAAAAGACTTTGTGTTACTTGTAAGAACCGAAAATAGATTTAATAAATGATATGAAAATGAGTATGTCCTAATCACTCAATATCTATTTCCCTTCTTTACCTACCAATGGCATTTTAAAATTTTTAATGAGTAAAACAAATTGCTAGTTTTTCAATAAAACCTAAAAATACGTCGTTTGTCTTTTTGCCTTGTAACAAATTGAAACGGTCGTTTTATTTCGAACGGAATTCTACAATCGAAAATTTATAGTTAAATTACAGTGCACTTAATTTCGAGAAAACACAAACGAAGATAAAGGAACCCGTTCATCGCCGAACATTTCGTCTATATCGACAAGTGGTAACTTAGCATTAGTCCTATTCAAGGGGTTCTCTTTATTCAATGGGTTGGGGCTTTAGGCCTGGCAGATGGATTGTCAATTATGTTGCCAATAAGGAGGTTTGACGTAATTTAAAAAGAAAAGAAAAAAGCTTTTTTCTCACCTGCACTATCGACAATCGGACACATTTGTTGTTGCTGTTGTGTCTGCATAACATTTTGCCCGCTCATAAATGAAGGACAATATTCCTGAGATGGTGTATTTGGAACACTGCCTTGAGAAGGAGTAACGTACTGTTGCAATTGATTAACACTTGACATGTCGATGTGTAGACTGCTCAGATTCGGTTGCTGTAAGTGCTGTTGCTGATTTGGCGCTGATATCATTTGCTGCTGCGCTATGGTATCCTGTTGTGAGGTTTGTTGCTGCACTTGGAACTGTTGACGTTGCACTTGTATAGAAGTAAGCTGTTGTGGGTTTTGTACTTGTGATGTAGTTAATGTCTGGTGCGTATGCTGTTGTTGTTGGTTCATTTGATTCAGTTGCAGCGTTTGTGTGTTACTTTGATTGAGAGCCAAACCGGTGTCAGAGACTTTTTGTGATGCTGGTGCAGAAGCACTTTCGAATTGTGAATTTGTTGGCTGTGTCTCAGACACAACGCTTACGCGAAACCGAGATCCTTTTCTTAGTGCTTGTGGTTTTGCAGTAGAAGAAATAACAACAGATGCAGGAATATTATCTGTTATCGATACAGAAGGCCCACCGCTTGTTAACAACGCTAATTTTCTTCCCAATTCTTCCAAGGAGCTTTGATTTAATCTAAAATAATGAAAGGCACAAACTTACCAAAAACTGAAAATAAAAAAAATTGTTGTTTGCTTGGTGCTTACGTTCTGGAGGACGAACAATCAGTTTTGTCGAGGCTTCCTTGTTTCGAAATCTTAGGCTGTGTATCGAAATACATTTCACTAGGAGTCTGAACGGCGGTACTAACATACTCATTGGTTGTAGGTCTGGGCGCTTCGTACATAGCTTCAACTCCTTCGATAATGTTTGTTGGAATGTTTGAGAAATCTGATCCGCTGTTGTCGAATGATGTACGCCTAGAGTTGTAAGTCGATGAGTCACGAGCAGAAGAGGATGTAAGGCCAGTTGGAGTATTGTTGCCGATAGATGCTGACGTCGTTTGATGTGGATATTGTTGCTGCTGTGTTGACTGCTCTTGTACAATCAGGGGCTGTTGCAGCTGTGATTGTAATTGTTGATGCTGGATCAATGTTTGATGTTGAAGCAAATGTGGCTGTTGTTGGGCCAATTGATGTGGTTGCAGTTCTAATTGCTGTTGCTGATGAACGCGTCGAATCTATGAAGAACAAAAACAAAATCTTACTTCAATTGCATGGAATAGTTTAGACGAACAGAAAAAAACATTGTGAGCATTATTACGGAAACAAGTTTCCAAGGGCAGTTACAAGTGGAAGGTGAATTTAGACAGCTCGACCGATCTTAAACTTTGGGGGTAGGAGTTACATAGATCCTATTTTTCTTCAAATGAAACTTCCTTTTTCAGCTATATAAATTTAAATGGGATTTAAGTCACGTAACTAAAACTGGTCCTTACGTTGAAATCAAGCAACGCTGTGAGTTTTTTCCGCCTTTTAACTACTTTTTTAAGCCACGCCCACAATAGTGGGCGGAGTCATATACTATATATGCAAAAAAGATAGAAAATGCTAGTATCTGCAAATTTTGTTATGCAATTTTTTGGCAAATTTCATATATATTTATTGAAAAACTGTAATTTCAAGTTATAATCCCTTAAAAAGTGAAGGTGGTCAATGTAAAGGCTAAAATTTTTCTGCTTCCTTAAAGACAATTGCAAAACAATGTCACATACCAAAGCTTAATGCGCTAGTACCATTGCAACATAGCTAAAACTTAAAAAAAGAATGTTTTTTAGTCTGTGCGCGAATCCAACTAATTTTCTAACTTGATCTGAAGGATTGGACTTGCAGCTCACTAAGCAACTCTCAGCTCTGTAGATAAAAATTTTAGGTCTAAAATTTGTTTACATATGGACGGAAGAACATGGCTTAATCGATTCTACTCTCGGTCTCATTCATTTCTCTAAGGGCCGGTTTTTCATTGTGAGATCATACGAGTTTCCAAGTTAAACTGAGATTAGCCCCTGGGATTAAAATGGCAGTGCCTTTGCGTGTTTCTGTGAAAAATTACATATGAAAACAAGTCGAACTTATTTTTTGTGTTTAATCTTTATAAAGTGAGAGCTGGGAGAGTTAATAATTTCGACAGTCGAAGATCTTGACAACTTTATTGACGGAGTTAACTCTGCACTGAAAAAAATGCTCTACGGCTTAACTCTAGATTCGTTTTGTTCCGGGATCAACAGATCTTGGTGTCAGCTGGGCTTAACTCAGCACTGAAAAACCGGCCCTAAAAGGTGGTAAAAGGGGCCTACGGTGATTATTTCACTGTGCTAAAAACTATACATTAAACTATATTAATACCCTGCTCTCACGTAGTAGGCGACTTGTCGAGTGCGTCATCTTCTTCCTTCAGCAAGCCGTGCTGAAGGATGCAAGGCTGGGGGTTAAACCAGTATTTAACAAGCTCTTTCAGGTGTCTAGGCGAATACCTGTAGACACACCTTAGCCTCACCCCGGTATGGCGGCTCTGCCGGGGCGTTTCCAGCTATTTATTCGCAGAAACAACATTTCAGACCTTTGCAAAAAAAAACCATAAAGGATGCGGGAGAGGGCACGCTTAGTGACAAAAACAAGGACGACACCCTACCGGTGGTTCCGAAACCAGTAATGATTGATCGAAACTTAGGATATCTCAATGGAAAGGGAGGAACAGCTACTCGCTGAACACTCTGATTACTGTGAAAAGAAATCCGGCGGCACAAATCCAGAAGGACTACTCCCGGCCTGGGTAGGAAGAGGCTGTTTAAGAAGGCTAAGCATATATATGGCATCCTAGCAGCCAAAGAAAAATCGTCACTCACCCAGAAGGCAGTATCTTTCCTGGAGTTTGCCCGGGAGACCACAGCAAAAGACGTTGCCACGAGGCCTCCGCCTAAGGCAGTCCGTTAGGATCCCGCTACTAGGACATCCCTCGAAACCAATAGAAGGTCTGTTGCCAGAAGAGGTTTTGCAACAAAAGGACCAAGTGACAGACCGGGCGCAAGCGGGTTGCAGAAGTATGCACCAGAAGGGACTTCAAGCGAGGAACACTGCAAGGAGCTGTCCTATCTCCGCTCTTATGGACCCTGGTAATGGATGAATTGCTAAAAGCCCTGGAGAGGGATGGCTTCATTGTGAGCGCATACGCATTCGATGTGGGAATTTTGATCCCAGGTAAATTCCCATTAATCCTCAGCGATCAACTCCGCATTCCGTATTGTTGGTAACTGGGTTGAGGGTCGAGGACTAGGAATAAATCCATCTAAGACGAAAGTCTTGTTGTTTACCAGGAAGAGGGCAATTGCATCTTTGCAACTCCGCACTCCGTATTGTTGGTAACTGGGTTGAGGGTCGAGGACTAGGAATAAAGCCATCTAAGACGAAAGTCTTTTTGTTTACCAGGAAGAGAGCAATTACATATCGAAATCGGTCAGATAACTGGGCGTCATATTGGACTCTAAACTCAGGGATAATACAGAAGATCGTGTAAAGCGGGTATACGTGGCATCATACGGCTGCCGCAGAACGTTCGGCAGCATGTGGGCACTGCAACCAAACATGGTACATTGGATGTATATAGCGGTTGTAAGACCCATCCTTGCTAACGGTGCAGTTGTATTGTGGAAGGCTACAGAAAGAAAGTATCATCTCTCTAACCTCCCTAAGCCTCAAAGAGCAGCCTGTAAATTAAAGCATGTTTGAAGTTTTACATATTTTAATTAATTTTTGTCTCTTAAGAGATCAAAATAAGTGGAAACGCGCAACAACTTAATGTTTTAGTAGATTCCAAAAAGAAATTGCAACAGGAGGGCTAAGCGGGCTAGAGTAAAAAAATTTACTTTTTATTGCAATTAAGTTGGTCAAATTAAGTTAAAAGAGCTCAAAAAATCAAAACTCGAAATGATTTGTCCGATTTCCGGGTTTACTTGGAAGGCTCGGTCACTTTGACAACTGGAAACTGGAAGGCAACGAGATGCGATTCTCATCGTTTCGCATAATAACCCAATTCGAAGCGGATCGCACATAAAAAGGCGTTAATCGACCCTCAGCTGTGGTTGTTGTGTTGTGTAAAGGGATGTGCAGGACGGTTGACTTTGATGTTGATGTGTATATGGTTGGACCTGTCAAAAAAATTTAAATGCACTGAGGAGTACACACTGCAACATAATAATTATTGTTAATGTTGATCAAGTTGGTCTACTATCGGCTTAGTCGGCCGATATCTCAAATCCTATCAACATATTTCAAGTTCTGTTTTTTCTATTTTTTGGGTTATTTGTTTCGTAGATTAAAAAAAAATCTGTAGGAATTAAATATGAGTTTAATTATTTTTGATTCCAAAGAAACACCAGCTTACAAGGAGAAGCGCAGAGGACGTGATGACAAGACATTGCCATTTTACACTACAGGATGTCTAATCATAATTGAAGTTAATCTCCACTTTTCCGGTGGAAGCACATATTTGGATTAACTTTTAATCTTCCTACGTTAATCTCTGTTTCAAGTGCGATGGAAACACCATATTAGAAAATATCAATACTACATATTAGCACACCAAAGGCACTACAAACTGTTTAATTTTTGTAAATGGCGCGGGGCTTTTAAAAGGTTCGCTAGCCCTGTCTAGGATGAATGAGGATTGTGTGTAAATAAGCTATAAAATAAGGAATGTTGTATGGCAGCTAAGGAATAATTTACGTTGCACTGAGTGTTATTTAAGGCTAAGATTGTTTGCCGGGTAATTAAGTGGGGTATTTCAGAAAATCGTATACGTGTTATTCATAAAATATAAAATGTATAAAGTATGCATTAGTATTGTTTTGCACAAATAGAAGTTTGTGGAAAACTTCGGAATTCAGATCGAGAAATACAAGAAGGCTGAAGATCGTTATAACAATATTGTTTTTATTGATGTTTCTCGCTGGCTTATGGTAACTGAATATATTGCTGGAATCTTACATCACTTAACACCTAGAGTTTAAAGAGGCCTGACTGTTTTATGAAAAAGATGTTTATGACCAGAATGAGAAAGCCAACTTATTACTTAGTTTTGTTTGAAATCAGCTTCATACTAAGGTGCAACTGTTAATGGGCGTAAGACATGAAAAAACAACCGTTATTATCATTAAGAGAAATTGCAGACAATCTGAGGTGTATCCGTCCTTTAGTAAGGTTTGGCCACGAGTAAGGACGAAGAAAAACAAATCGCTGAAAAAATATCCATGTAACTCCTTTATCATATTTTTAAAATTCCTGCTTCCTGACTCTGCCCAAAAAAAGAAACAAAAAAAATGAAATATGAGTCATAGACAAACACTAAAAACTGGAAGGTGAATGGATTGATAAGGTTGAACCTTTAAACTACCTCTTCTTGGTCGATCACATTCATTTGAACCGCTGTATTAGCAGCTAAATGTAGTGGAAGTGCCTGCGACTGCACTTTCTGTTGCTGTTGCAGAAAATCAGTTACAATCCCTTGTATTATCGATGAAGGATGGTCAGCATCTGGCATGGGAGGAATTTGCGGCTGCGGTACCTGATGCTGTTGGGGCAAGTTAGTGATTGAACTTTTTGTGGTGGGCACATGAGCGTGGGTTATATTTTCAAGCCCTATCTTAAGCTGTTCTAAGGTGTTTGTTGTAGGCTCACCCCCGCCAACAGACGATTTCACTGATATTGTAGACTGTGCTGGTGGTGGCTGTTGTAGTGAGTCGCCAGAAGCAAAAATCTGCTTTTGGGGTAAAATTTCAGGCGGCTGTTGTTGTGATTTTTGTTCCTGCATTGTTTGTGGAAGTGTTAGTTGCGACTGATCATCGGCCATCATTTTCTGTTGTGGATGAAATGGAATTCGCTGATTGACCTCATTTGTATACTGTGTTAAAGTTGTTTGTTTCATAGGAATTTGCTGGTGATTTGCAGGAGAAAGAGATATAAGTTGCTGCTGCAGCTGTGAGGGTTGGTTCGGGTTGGAAAACTGATACTGCAAGGTATTTGTTTCTTGCGGGACATCTTGCTGACTTTTGGTCCGTGGAATTGAGGCTTGTGTTACCGTTTGCCGTAATGGAGTTTGAGAAACTGAAATAAAATAAGACATAGACTCGTTTTTGCCTTCCGAGGGTTGTTGTTGCGGCGAAATATTCTGTTGTAAAAGTTTATCTCCTACTTCCAAATGAGGAACATTTGTTGCATCGAGTCCGATCGGTTTAATTTCCGATTGAGATTTTGACGGTTCTTCGGCCGCGGAAATAGGGTCATTTTCGTTCGTGCCCTTTCTTGGATCTTGAGCTTCCAATACAGCTGACCCAGAAGATGTTATTACGACTGGGTTGACCAAAAACCTTGAGATCTTTCGAGCACCACCTTCGAACTTATTTTCAGCTGGAGGAGCGGTTTTCGATGGAGACCCATTCGGGTCGAATTGCTTTTCTGTCAACTGCTTTGCATTTGTGGACTTTTGACACTGCTGGACACAACTACTACCGCCACCACTACTTAACGGCTTTTGCAATTCTTCGTCAAAATTCAAATCATTTGGCACATTTGGCGTGGCATCATTGAATGAATTTCCTTCTATGCCATCATTACCTGTGCTCATGCATCCCCCTGAAGAAATGTGATGGTAATCCAGTATCACAGAACCACTAACATTTTCCCCTCTCTCCTGCTCTGCATGCAATAACCTTTGCTGACCCTGTTCAATTGTTGATGGTGAAGATGAAGAAGTAATAGTATTGTCGGGCGTGTAATCGGACGATAGGGACGTATACTCCGATGCCGTGCTCGTTTTCCTCGAGAGCGGTTCCGATAACGCAACGTTTTCCTTGTTACTTACTCCTGCAGCTTCAGAACCAGATTGCGTAAGCACATCCAACTCACTTTGGGCCATTTCACAAGCTTGAGAGGGCGCGTCATCACCCCGCAGTGCAGGAGAGGTACCCGCCAAATGTGCTGTTGCCGATTCTGCCGACGATGTCCCTGTTTGATTTAATTGACAATCGTTTTGTGGAGCCCAGCCAGTTGTGGTTTTAGTCAAGAAATCCGGATCAGTTCTCGCTTCGATTTTTTGACAGCGATGCTGGTGCTGCTGCTGTTGTTGTTGTTCGTTTTCAGTCATAGAAACCTGTTGTTGACTGGAAACAATGTTGTTGACGGAAGAAGGCAATGCCGGGTCCATACATGCAATCGATGGCTCAAACATTTTCGACACTTCCGATGATGTTTCATCCCGCTGCATGTTAGGATATATGTAAACAAGAGAAAGAGAATTGCAAAGAAACAATTGCATTTCGTTTAGTTATATGTTTTCTTTTGGTAATAACTCATTGCAAAAAAAGAAGAAAAACACAGTTCATGTTAAAAGATTATAAAGCAAACGCAAGAATGAAAAATAAATCAATAAAAAAAAAACAAGAAAACCATAAAAACCAGACTATGTATATAAACAAAACACTAAATAGCAGTACGAAAAAACTTAATTAGTTTTCAAAAGCACAGCAAAATATGTATGTAAACATATACAAAATAAGATAAACAGATACGTAATAACATAGGAAACCAACGCACCTCTAGGGTGTATTCTTTTTTCGTGAATTATTTATGATCCTTAAATAATTATAATCATCCTTAAATCTCCTCTAAATCACGAAACTTACCATACGAATATTAATCTCTTCACGAGGAGATTAAAAATGAATCGCGAAATTAATCTCTTCCACGCAAGAGTTCTTAAATCAAACCTTACAGAATTCTGCGTGTTCTGTGCTTTTTCTGACGAAACAAAACAAACACAGCTTTTATTGACAGCTGGGTATCATCAACTCAGCAGTGTTTGCTATAAGCAATTATTTTGACATTAGTCCTCTGTGAAAGGGCCCGAACCAGGCAGTACATTTTCACAATTTAAACAAAAAGCCAAAACAAAGAAAAGCCAAAAGAACGAAAGAAAAATAAATGTAAACAAACCACCCATGTCTCAAGGCCAAATGCATGTAGGAATACATATCGAGTATTCGTCACCGAAGCAGATGGACAAAACACTACAGCACACGACCACTGAGTACTCGTATTACGTATACGATTTAGATGGCGTGCATTCTTCTATGCCCCTTATATGTAATACGCCGACGCAGACTCAGCCCACTTAAGGGTTAATGGAAATGTCGTAAGAATCGCTGATGTATGCGGAAACAGTATGCATTAATTTGGGGTTCGTGGCACTTGGTGGCCATATGGCTTGGCTATATGATTTGCTTGCTTAGAACAAAAGTAGAGACAGCTCCCAGAAACGTATGAAACAATTGCCGTCTCTCAAGGCAATCAAGTTCAACCAGGTCTACTATCGACTTCGTAGACCGAAATCCCAACAATATATTTAGCGTTATGTTTTTCTATTTTTGGGTTATTTCGTTTCGTATTAATTAACTTAATAATTAACAATTAAAAATTAATTTTAATAATTTTAAGTTGCCCGAGAGATAAAAAAAAGGTTTACATTTACGAGGAGATGCGCAGATGACGTGATGTCACTGAGAAATCTCCAGAAAGAAAGCGTACATGAAGTTGATCTTCTCTATTTCGGTGGAAACACTTTCGAATTAACTTTTTAATCTTCTTACGCTAATCTTTGTATTATCTGCGGCGGAAACACCCTATTAAAAAAAATAACAAAGACTTCTTCACACAAACAAATTTTAGTTACTGCAAATGGCATAAAGTTTACTACTTCAATTAGTAAATTTGTCAGCATTATGGACATATTCGTCTTCCGAAGTCATAGATAAAGAAGATTAGAACTCTATATTAAACAAGGCTAAACCACAATTGAAAATTCGCCCTCTGCCCGTAATAAACATAATCGGAATAGCAGGCTACGGGAAACTGCGCAATCTTCTTGCCAGCACGGTGGGAACCAACAATTAGAAGCTTACTTCGCACCGGAATAACGCGTGGAAAGTAAATGTAGAGGACTCCGCTGACCTTAACAGCATTGTATCATGGGGATCTCTTAACAGAGTAGAGTTTAATGCTTCTAAAACTCAATGCTGTCTTCTGTCATTGAAGCAAAACCGAAACACTCAGCCATTATCCATAAATGGCACTTGCATCCACGAAACCGAAACGCTTTCCATTCTAGGTATGTGTGTCAATAAAAACCTTAGTTGGAATGACCACATATTCGACGTCGCCAAGAACGCTGCGAAATGCCTAGGTTTTCTCAAAAGATGTAAGAAATATTTCACCCCTTCTGATTTGGCTATTTTATATAAGGCCTACATCCGCCCCAAGCTGGAATATAACTCCCACGTCTGGGCTGGTGCTCCAAAAACAGCATTGCACCTGCTAGACAGGATACAAAAACGGGCGATAAAACTATTTGGAGACAGAAATATTGCGCAGTCAATTGACTCATTAGAACATCGACGCAATGTCTCTTGCCTTTCACTGTTCTATCGCTTTTTCCACAAACAGTGTTCCATCGAAATAGCCAATTGCATTCCGCCCCTTAAGACTTTCAACCGTGATACTCGCCAAAGATCGAATGAACATCAGTTTACCCTCGAGCCCACTTTCGGACGTACAGTCAAGTTTAGAAGTTCCTTGATAAGCCGCTCAACGCGAATGTGGAATGTTCTCCCACGTTCAGTCTTTCCGTCACATTACAACCCGCAACTGTTCAAAACAAGAGTGCATCGGTACCTCTCCTCCTTTTCCTCTTTTTCTAATCCTTTCCGCTCGTGAGATGTGTAACATTAAAAGGGTAGCCAATCCCTTTATTCGCGAGTAAATTATAAAAAAAAAAAAAATCGTGCGCTGTCTTTTAAATTAAGTTCAGAGAATATTGAGTTGTATACTAACCAAACTAAGTATGAAAAACCGCTTCGAGTCATTGCTAGAGGGCTCCACCCCTCATGTACGAAAGAAGACGTTGTAAGGGACGTAAAAGTCAAAGGCCTTAAAATTATTGATACCGCTAATATCATTAAAAAAGGAAAAGCAACGCTCGGAAGGAAAAAGAGACACTGTGATCAGACGCGGCCTTCCCATTTTTATGCTTTCCTTTGAAAGAACTGAGAGCATAAATGAAATTTATAAAATTATGATACTTTTCTCCTTAAAGGTCGGGGTCAGAATAGCCTTGAGGTGAGGTATGTTTGTCGTAAGATCCGACCAAATTCCACTGGAAGAAGTAGTCTTCAGCATATTATAAGGGATGCTGTCAGGATTATATTGTCATAGTGGGGCCACAATTGGCAGTAAAGTGGGTAAAATTGGTAACTGAGAGGTGAACCTGAAGTTTTAAATAAAACCAAATAGCAGCTGATACATAGTGTGCGACAAACTGGTCAGCGTCTGATCCCAGAGAAGCGGCTGAGACTTAAACAGTAAAACTCCAAGAGCGACGGTCTCGGGATGAGCGGCTACTTGGTCGTCGTCTGTTGTCCTGTTCTACCACCATTGGCAGTAAAGTTATAACTGAGAGATGAACCTAAAGGTCTGAATAAAACCCAGTAGCAGCTGATACATCGCGTGCGACAAACTGGTCAGCGTCTTCCTTCAAGCTTAAGCTTGAGCAATCTACTTTGGCTCTAGTGCAGGTGTTTCCCTTCTAGGGGTTGCTGGTCCCCGATTGGGCGCCTCCCCAGGTGGCGGATATCCGGGGTGGACCAAAACCAGCAACAAACGAAAAATCCAGAAGCGTCTGTCTCAAAATGAGCGGCTTCCTGGTCGGCGTCTGTTACCCAGGTTAGGTTCGGCCGAATACAAAACACCTTTGGGTCTTCCAATATGCAACTACACTGGTGGTCAAAATTAGAGGAACGGAAGCAAAAAGTTAAATATTTTAATAGTTTTTTGATTCAAATTTATTTTTATTTATGAAATAAAACCGTTTAATATTAAACGGTACAAAAAAAAGTTGTTCACCTGTTTTCATATGAAAAATTACCTAAACCTGGGTCAATGGGTTTGAAATTGGTACCGAAAAATAGGTAACTAATGGTTTTATTAATTTATAAAACGTATAACAAAAAACTACCATCGTTCCTCTAATTTTGTCCAGCAGTGTAGACAACAATTAGACGGAAGCCAGATGTTTTTATGATATATTCTGCTGGTTATACTATTGCTTTTCTCCGTTAAGGCATAACACTTGCGGGGGTAATCTTTGGTGTTTCTGTGCAGAGGTTTCATGTTTGGCTCATCAGCGTTTGTATTGGATTGAGAATTACTTCTTCTATCTTTTCTATCCCCAAATTCTTTCCGCTCTCGATGTGCTACGCATTTTAAGGGGAATCAAATCCCTTGATCACGAGCATATTATAAAAAAAAAGAAAAAGTGTATACACCCAATCTATCAGAATATGCGGCAGAAATGGGCTTCTTTCTCCTGATGGGTGGCTTCAATGCCCATGGACGACAGTACTTGGAGAAGTGTGATTGGGAGGCACAGTGACCCGGATCAAACAGGAACAAAGGAAACTTGTGGGACTTTTGCTGTGCTTATGGCTTGTCTATCATAAGCACCTTTTACCCACACAAAGACATTCACAAATACACTTGGTTGCCGGTACCAGTTTAAATCAAAGATCTTTGATTGCTTTTTTTGTGGCACCACCGTGTGCTCAAAAAATTAATTGTGATGTTCGTCTTGCTGAGCTGTCAACTGATTACCACCTAATTTTGTGCAAGTTGCGCTTTAGCGACAGTAATCCTTTGCCCCCCGGGCGATATCCAAGACTGGTGACCCGCATACGGTTTCAAAGCTTACAGGATGGTTAATATGATTACAGGGCGCGATTTAAACTGCACGTTTACTATTTAAATGAGAGAAAGAAAGACAGCCGTTCTCATAAGCAATCATTGCATCTGCAGGAAGTATTTGTGGAGTGAAGCGGATTGGTGTGGCGGCTGGTGGTGAGAAAAGAACTGGGTGGTTTAAGACTAATGGAGTTCAAAAGCCATCAGAGAGAAGAAGAAAGCCTGTATTGTGTGAAACCAATGTAGGAATTCTATTTCTCGAGCCAGGTACATTGATTAACAGATTACAGATATGCAAACAAGATGTTTTGGCAGACTATTCGCCGTCTCAGAGGAAAGAAGTTAAATACAGTACAAGGGGTCAAATCCAAAGACGGTACAATTTATTCAAATGAAAACAACGTCTTATACAGATGGAGCGAGAACTTTTCGGAGCTGCCTAATCCCCAAAAAGGAACAGAAGATGGAAATCCCATTGCTGACGAAATCGGGGCAGAGAATAATCCTACAGTTGATGAAGCCACTGCCGCGATTAAATCGCTAAAAGTGGGCAAGTCCCCTGAGTTGATGATATATGGCCAGAAATGCTCAAGGCAAATGGGTGAAAAAGACGTTAAATGGCTAACACCTGTCATTAAAATGCCCTTGGAAAGCGGGAAAGCACCTAGCGATTGGCAAACTATTACAAGAGGATTTCTAACTCTAAGGGTATATCTCTCGAAAGTCTTTAGGGAAAAGTATTCGCGAAGGTGTTAGAAGCGCTTTCCAAAGCTGTAATCGAGCCTGTTGCGGGAAGAGCAATGCGGCTTTCGACCTGGAAGAGGCGAAACCAACCAACTTTTTACTCTGATGGTTTGGGAATATGCCAAACCGGTCTACGTGTGTTTTGTAGATTTGGAAAAGGCCTAAGACCGGGTTCCTCGGGATAAACTCTGGAGACTTTTGCAGAATTACGCACTGAGTGGGTTTCTTCTGAGAGCCATTCAGTCTTTGTATGAGAACTGCAGAAGCTGTGTTCGGATAGATGGCGTCAAATCCCATCCTTTTGATGTATGCGTTGTGAATCGCCAGAGTCCTATCGCCTCTCCCTTTCATAGCATATATGGACTGCATGGTGAAACGCAGTCTTGGCGGGGAGTTTTTCGAAATAGGTGGCGTCAAGCTAAGCCATCTGCTTTTTGCAGATGATTTGGCTATCCTGGCATTATCCGAGGAGGAACTTCAGCAGGCACTGGATTTGCGGCCATCTGTGGGGAGGCTGGGAATCTGAAGTTGTGGTTGTTCCCGGAACTCCTGAGCAATGTTCCATGCACATAAATGGAGTCCAATTGGTCTCATATCCCAGCGTTTTTTTTTTTTCACGAAAGGTGGAAGGAGTGGTACTGAGTAAGCCTGTAGGATTTGCCAAGCTGGAGCAATAGTAAAGGAACTGCGCCGGCCGGTCATCAGAAAAGCTGAGATTGTAGTAAAAGCGAAGATCTGGTTTTTTATAATGCACTAGTGAATTTAAGGGATTACCCTTTTTAATGTTACACACCTCACGAGCGAAAGGGATTAAAAGAATAGGAAAAGGAAGAGAGGTACCGGTGCACTCTTGTTTTGAATAGTTGAGCATTCGACATTCGTGCAGTACAGCTTACAACAGAACCTCTAAAATTTACAGTACGTCTGAAAGTGGGCTCAAGGGTGAACTGATGTGCATTCGATCTCTGGCGAGTATTACGGTTGAATATTTTTAGGGGCGGAATGCTGTTGGCTATTTCAGTGGAACACCGTTTGTAGAAAAAACGATAAAACAATGACAGGCAAGAGACATTGCGTCGATGTTCCAGTGAGTCAATAGATTGTACAATATTTCTGTCACCGATAAGTTTTATCGCACGTTTTTGTTGACACACATACCGAGGATGGAAATCTATGGTCATGAAGCTCGGGCTATGACCGAAAGAATTAAGTCGCGGGTATAAGCTGCCGAAATGAGATTCCCGCTTAGCTGGTGTTTCTCGTAGGGATAGAGCGAGAAACGTCATTATTCGTAGGAATTTTAATGTTGAGAAGCTACTTCTCCTAATGGAACGATCAATTCTTCGATGGTTTGGACACGTTGTTAGCATGCCCCCGACAGACTTCCTAGACAGGTCATGTGAGCCGAGATACGAGCGCCTGGCCTCCCTGGAAGGCCACGAAACCGGTGGTAGGATCGGGTTAAGAACATCTCCGAGCCTGTGTCTCTTGAGTTGGTGGCGAATGATCCCAAATCTATTTTCACATCTATTTTTATATCAAGCCTGAGACAACGCTTGAAGATGTAGTTTGTCATTTAGTGTCTCAAGGGCTCATCCAAAATCATGAAGCTATAACGTGCATTAAAATTAGTAAGCCGAACAGCTTTTTGGCATCATTTAAGATTACCGTCTCAGCCATATTTTTTCCTTCAATTTGCACCCATGAATGTTGCCCGGATAATATTCTGGTCAAAGAATTCTCTTACCGATCACAGAATCAGCAACAATCTTTTTCAAAAAACTAAGCATTAATTAGACTTTCTTTTTTCTATCACAACGTGAGGTCTATTCGCAGTAAACATGAAACTGAAGAGATATTTAAAAATTCCCTTGTTTTTCCACCTGACGTTTTTGTCCTGACTAAGACTTGGCTCAACGCCAGTACAAATGACGCGGAACTGTTTTATAAAGAGTTCCTAGTTCATAGAGAAGATAGATATAAAAATAATTTAGTAGGTCTTGGTGGAGGTGTTTTAGTTGCTGTTCGAAAAAATATCGTCTCATCTGACATCGAATTTCCTTTTCCAGTTAATGCAGAAGTTATGTGTTTTAGGCTTGATATACAGTCGAAAAACATTTATGTTGTTGTAACTTTAAGCTAGGTGACTTTAAACTCCGTCCTCTAAAATGGATACCATCCTAAATTGACATCCATTTTGTTCCATGCATTTCCTCACCTCGAGGAGCTCTCAATAAACTTGACGATATTATTTCGTTTGACTTATATACAGCAAGTAAGCTGTATAAAAAATATAAATAATCGAATTCTCGATTTAATTTTTACTTCTGACGCCATTAGTACTGTTGTTTGCAAATTTGCACTCAATATTGCTAAGATAGACGCTCATCATCTTTTTTGACTTAAACTGTCACGTTCATGAGAACAATAATCCGTATGACACTTCGTACACTTTTAATTTTCGTAAGACTGACTTTCGTATACTTTCTCACAAACTAATGTGTTTTTTTTTTGGTATCGGGTAAATTAAAAACCAAGTTTTATTCTTTCGTGGTTGAATCAAACAAAAAATTAAATTGAGATTTTTTGTGATAGTATAGGTGGGAATAGGTGAGACATGCCATATCTTAGTTTTTTTTGAAGGGTGGGAAGGCCAATACAATTGTACTGGGTCGGGTTAGGCAAAATAGTACAATCGGAGTAAAAGTACAACAAAAAGAGAGACTTCGATGCGAAATGGTGTTACATTTTTACTTTGATTTACATTCGCCAAAAATATCTAAGGTGTTGAAATCATACAACGCCGAAATACTCTGTTAACGAACGTTTAAAATAGTACTTTCTAGGCGTTTCGATAAAGAACTTGTTATGCTTTAATTAAAGTTGCTGCCGTTTTACTACAAAATTATGACAAATATTTTTTTTGCTCAATGTGATATATTTACGAGAAAAGAGCTGAATGTCTTGAAATTCATTTTCTGTTCTTGTTTGTGACGAAACTAGAAACAAAATAAGCCATTGTTATGTTTTTACATTAAAAAACCTCAACCTTTTATTTTTCGCTACTATATTTGTGCACCAAGTCCCTTATAATATACGCAATTCGAAGCCTGCTTGATTTAATTTAACATTCGGCAAAGTCGTGGGTGCTTCTTCGCCTAAAAATATACGAATACCGCGTCCTGTGACTGTCGAAGAACATGATTAGGATGAATACAGTTTTTCCATTTCAAGCCCATGTTGAAATTAAAATTTTTGCACTAGTCAATTAAATGCAAACATTTTATGAAACAAAACAAAATTATTTCTGTAGAAAGGCCAACCCGTTCCAAATTAACACGAAGTAAACAAACACAGTCTGTTGGTATTGGTAAATCTGAAAATGAATCTTGCTAAAAAACGAGATTTTATTCTGAGATTTCAGATCCGAGAAATTGCAGTTTTCCCCTTAATTTCCCCTCATTTTTGCCACCAAAGAAACGTTTTCAAATTAAGATCTGTCAGTTTTGACTTACCCATACCCACTTCAAATCTTTTTTGACTCCAAACGAAACGCACATAAGTGAGATTGAAATTTCTAATTTCTCTGAAGCTGTAGAAAATTTTTATTTTAAATTAAATTTATGTTTTAATAATAATGTCCCTAAAAAACTTAATAAAAATTCTAATGATAGTCAAACCTGATATACCGAGGAGTTAAAAACAATAAGGAACAAAAGGAACAAAGCGTGAAAAAAGTACATTTTCACGCTGGGCCCGTCAGACTATGATAATTACCTAATAACATTTCACGAGTTCAAATCCCTCTCTACTTGTGTGTATAATAATTTTATCTCTAAAATGGGTTCGTGTTTTAAGTCTAATCCCAGAGAATTTTGGAAATTCGTCTGCGAAGAAAAGTGATGGCCTTCCTAATCATTTTACATACAATAATATTCCTTCCAATGACCCCACGGTTATTTGTAATTCCTTTGCGGATCACTTTTCTAAGCCTTCACAAGAAGACACAGCCTTCTTTATTGACACTAACTATTTTGACTATATCGAGCAATCCCCACAAGTAAATTTTAACGAAATACCTGTCCATTTGGACACACTTTTAAAGTTCTTATTCGACCTTAATGAGGATTGTTCCGCAGGTCCAGATGGAGTCCCGCCAATATTATTGAAAAAGTGCAGCAGCATCCTAGCCACTCCTCTTCAATACCTTTTCAAACTTTCGCTCTCATCTGGTACTTTTCATCTGGTACTTTTCGTTTGGAATCATCTTATTCTAAAAATCATCTTATATTATGCCAGTTTTCATAAAAGGGAATAAATGTGAAATATCGAACTACAGGCCCATTGCTAAACTTTCATCTATTCCTAAACTACTGGAGCAAGTATTTTGCAATAGTTTAGTTTTCTTTTGTCGCAACATCCTTCCAAAAGAACAGCATGGCTTTGTTAAAAATAGGTCTACAATTGCTAACCTACTATTCTTTTACAGTAAATGTTCCAACGCAGTTGAGAACGGTTCCACGGTTGACTGCATCTATACAGATTTTTCTAAGGTATTCGACTTAATTTCGCATGAAATAATAGTGTTTAAAATTACAGCTCTTGGCTTCCCCCCAAATTTTGTTCGTTGGGTTACTTCTTACCTTAGCCTCAGATCTTATCAAGTTAAGTTTCGAGGAATTTTATCCTCTGTCTTGACTTCACCGTCAGGTGTCCCCCAAGGTAGTCACTTAAGCCCTCTCCTCTTCATACTAGCTATATACAATGCTTCTTCGAGGATCAACTTTAGTGAAATACTTGCATATGCCGACGATATGAAAATATTTGAAGTCATAAAATCATCAATTGACCATGTCCTTCTCCAAGTTTCGCTACCTTGTGTTGCAAAAATGGTCTCAGCCTCAACCCAGTTAAGTGTCAAGTCCTTCACACACACGTATATTTAATTAATGAACACACTCTTTGCCGCGTTCTAAGTTTTAGGGACCTTGGTGTTTTCTTCAATCACAACCTAGATTTCTCTGAACACATAAATTATATCTATATAGGTTTCATAAAAGATGGTCAAGAGAATTTAGTGACCCTCATGTCACTCTCTCCCTCTACATAGCTTTGTTCGACCCCACCTTGAGTACGCCTCGCAAGTATGGAATCCTTCGCAGTCGTGTTACAATAATAGAATTGAAGCAATTCAGCAAAGATTCATTCGATTTGCTTTAAGATACCTGCCATGGGATGACCGTTTTAACCTTCCCCCATACAGCCAACGACTAAAACTGTTAAACTTGCAAAGCTTATTTCAACAGCGAACCAACAGTGAGCTTATGTTTATTCATCAACTTACATTAGGTCACATTGACGCACCTGATCTTCTTTCATCTGTGAAATTTAAGTTTCGAAGAGGATCGCATAATCTCTGCTGCTTGCCATTTATGCATGTTCCTAGGCATAGAACTAATTACGGAAAGCATGAGCCGATTAGTTGCATGTGTTCTGTTTATAATACTTACAGTAGTCTAGTCGACTTTAACATTGACAAAGCCAAACTAAAAGCGCTGCTTAAAGAATTGTTATAATTGTTTTTAGTAATGTTACTTTTTATACTTTAATGTTTTAACAATTGTCTTAATACATGTTTTCTGTTTTGTGTATGGTGCTAGCTTGACTAAACCACTAACACCTACACCAACTGATGAGCCTGCATTTATTGCTTGGCATACTTTTGCTTGTAGACAATGCTTGCATTAAGTAACACAGTTCTGATAGCGTTATCATTCCCTAAGTTTGTTACATATGAAGTCTTAACTTCCGCCCACTTTTTGGAGTGTTTTTAAGAAAAGTGTTTTTAAGCATTTATGTTCGCTTTTGACGCATTTTCTCATGATTCTAGCGAAATTAAAACGTGACTGAAAATATCCTATCTGGGTATCTAGGTACCTACCTAGGCACATTCTGAAACTACACAGGTATATTCGATGCGACTTCAAAGACCCTTTTTTCAAAATACGATAGACGGAACCTAATCAACTTCCCAAGAAACCAACAAGAAGATTCAAATTATAGACGTCCGTACTGAAACAACAAAAAACAACATTTCTGTAAAGTGTCCCAGTCTCAAGCTCTAAAATCGCAACTACATTTTGTCTTCCGACTCCACAACGATGAAAATACCATATCAATTTGACCTTATTTAGCTATCGAGGACCGATACCTTGTAGGTTGCCAGTACAAGTGCACAAAAGAAAAGAGGAACGCAAAAAGATACAGCAGCAAATCCCACAGCAGAAAGCGACGAAGGAAATTAACAAAAAAGATAACTTGCGTTTAACAGGCGGGAGGGTCGGTTTTAAGTATTTTATTGATACATTTTTATACCCGAGTCAAACAATCAATCGCCTTCTGTTGCCGATTATCCTATAAAAGGTTCGTGGAGCGAGGGCGGCCAAGTAGTTCTTCCGTCGCCCGGGTCCTGCGCCACCAACCCAAGAGAAACAGACGCGATCCCCAGACGGGCTCGGAGATGATCGTAACCTGATCCCAGCCACTGTTTCTTGGCCTACCAAAGGAGCGACGAGCTCGCATCTCGGTTAGGGAGCATGCGAACAGAGTGTCCAAACCAGCGCAGAATTGATCGCTGCTCAACATTAAGATTGCTACAAATAATCACTCAATCCCTAAACCAGAAACCCACCTCAGAAGTCTCATTTTGGCAACTTGTACCCGCAATCTACTACTTGCGGTTATTACCAAAATTTCATACCAAAGCTGAGGAGAGCTCAGTATCAGGATTTGCACACGTTTATTTTCATCCTAGCCTTATCACAGGCGGCTCGTAAACCTGCCCAGGGCTCGCTTAAATAGCCAAATCATTTGCGAAAAGCAGATGGTTCATCCTGATGCCAGCCAATTCGAAACATTGCTCGCCAAGACTGGGCTTCCAGTCCATATATGCTATGAAAATCTCTTTGTTTTCAGGCAAGGACTGAATGGCTCTCAGAAGAGGCCCACTCAGTGCAGAGTCTTGCACAACTCTCCAGAGTGCATCCCGATGGACCCGGTCTTAAGCCTTTTCCAGATCTACAAAACACGCATCGACAATGCAAACACAGTTTGGCAGGTACATATTTGTATTCTTAAGTAGCTGTCATTGTCTCTTAAAGGTGTATTTGCGTAGTTTTTTGTTACTACTTCAACTGAGCCGTTTAAATGCATACTTTAACTGGTACGTAAGCATGCATTCTTAAATACAGTTTAGCGAAAAAATGTTAAGAAATGTGTTTGCTCTTCAAAAATTTAATCGCTACTTGTATAGGAACAATTTTCACAGTGATCAGATCACAAACTACTACAATTAGTTTTTGGCCACAGCAAACACACCTCAGCAGTATCAGCTGCACGTTTGCAAAGAAGGGCAATTTTCCTAGGAAAAAATTCCTATGAAATCAAGTACAAAGAGGGTATTAAATTAGGGCACGCAGATGCACTCTCTCTACGATGAGAAAAAGAGGTGCTTAAATTGTTGTAATATACCCTCTTTTGCAGAATTTAGAAGATGTATAGCACAGCTTACTATATCAGGGCAATGCCAGTAGCACATGGTCCATCAGAAATCTAGTGTGTACAGCGTTATGAAATTCTCGTTACCTTAGGCGTTCTCGTAGGCCTTTGTGAGCTAGTTGCTTCGGCCTTAACAGCAAAGAAAAAGATTTAAATATAAACAGTAACTGGGGAAAAAGATGTTATTTGAAGCTGTGCCAAGTAGTTCGTAGAAAGTTGTACCTTATTACGGAAAAGAAAAGGGCATGTATTTGGCAACTTTTTTGTGACGGATTTGCACGTAACAAACCGACTAGGAAAGCTGTTCCTGTGGACCGAAATAATTATTTTACTTTCTTCCTGAAGATCCGAATTTAGTGATCTCTGTCTGCGGAACGAACTTTTGCTTTTGAATTTTTTTTTTTGGTCTTTTATTAAAAATTTGCAACTCAAACCAGTCAACTAAAATAAACATTCATTCAGGGTTTTAAAAAAAAATAAAAAATAAAAATAAGCTAAATTTTTTGTTCAACGTTTTTAGATTTTAAACTTACAGAACGGTGTCTCTGATGAGTTCTGAACACTGATCGCTGGCGTGTTAGTGACGCATGCCGTACCTATATGTACAGTTTTGGAATTATTTTCTTTTTATAAACACAAGAATATACATATAGGCCTAGAACTAAATTTTTATTTGATCTAAGGTATAAGATTTAATTTTTTTGTTAAAAAAAAAAACTATAATAATTAATAAGGAATGCCAAAACTCCGCCTAGCTATGGGACCTTAACTTAGCTTACTATGTTAAGCTTCCGTAGCTTGCTGGTCATAAGGCCGGGACAAGGAGAAGGGTAAACTGACTGCAGTGGTGGCACGCGCGCAGAATAAAATCGTGCTCCAAATTACGAGACGAATCACTAAGAAATTGCTCCAATAACTTGGATGCTGGGGAGTGGTCGTTTCTATGGAAGCGACAGGGTCACGGATTCTGAAGGACCCAACTTTCTTGGAAAATCACAGTGATAATCAGGGGTGTGAAGGAAGAGAGCTACCTGATGAGAGAGAAATAGTAAAGCCTATAAGACAAAGGAAACCAGCGAAGCGACATTAGTCATCACTCAGTCGGTGAGTCCCGTGTTAGACACTGGAGAAAGCCATATCATTACAGTCCAGTAACGTCTCGACAATAGACTTCGAGACAGAGTAAAGACTTCTGGAGGACACGCTGGTCGCTAAGTCTAAAAAGAAAACAGCCGAGCAAAAGCCAAATCAGGCTATTAAAGCTCTGACAAATTCTTGGCAAGAATGAAGGTGAGAGATCCAGCTACGCTGAGGCTCTCTCCCTCATATGCAGCATTTAAAAAAGCACGCCAAGGTACATGAGAGACGTTTTTAACGCCACACACTGGCAGTTTACATGCACAATCACTGTATTGCGCATGCAGGCATGTGTAGTGTATGGGCCCTATAAGCGTTAGTCCGCATGGAGCCAAGGCGAAATCATCCCCTTCAGATCACCCAAGAAAACTCTTCGGTACCAAGACCGTTGAGAAGAGACAGGCCAAACCCATAAGACAATGCCCCCAAGAGACAATGCTCAAAAAAGGTCAAAACAAAGCAACACAGCAATGAGGACCTTATCATGGCAATCCTAGATAAAGGTAATCCGGGTGGAAAACTTACCACGAACGAGTGGCTGAAGGTCGAGGCCAAAATCCTAGAAACCATGGTGGAGAAAACGAAAACAGTTGTTCACATAATGACTACGGATTCCCAGAAGGCGGTTGGCGGAAAGGAGTAAAGGTAGTAAGCGAATCGCTGTTGCTGCAACTTTCTTACTCGCTGCATCTGCAACCTGGAGAGGTCTGGCCTGATTCTCATTGATTTAAAGGCGATACACGAAGTTGTGACGAAGCTGTGTGAAGCAGTTAAACCGGAAAAAGTTCAAGCAAGCCAGAAATGATTTTAATGCTCATATTCGCCGCGTTAAGTTCCTTTGCGACCAAAAGCTGAGGCAGAAAATTCTACATTGTCCCAAGGGTAGCAAAAACTTTTGGTCATAAAATAATGTGAAAAACTGTGCCTCATCTTGACAAAGCAAATCTACTTGCAGCGCATTTCGCTGCTAGCTCTAGGCTCCCGGATTGCCCCGCCTGCACTCGAGCGCGTTGTTTATACCATGGGACGAATTCGCTTTCGCGCTCGTACAGTTAAAAAGAGTACTTCAAGATCCCAACATTCACAAATCCGCTGGTCCAGATGGAACTTCCCCTATTGTTCAAAATCATTGTGCAAGTTTTTTTTATCAGTTCTACTCCTCAGGCCTCTTTCCGAGTAGATGGAAAACAGCATTTGTCCAGTTCGTCTTATGTCCAGTCCGTCTTAGCTTATGAAATATCTTGAACCACTAAAACTTCTCAATGACGCGCACTATGGTTTTCATAGCAAAAGGTCCACTGCTGATTTGATGGCATATCTCACCGAAAAGTGGAGCCATGCTTGGCCATGCGTGCATTTGGAATCGACGAAATTATTATTCAATGGATTAGTAATTACCTTTCGAAACGTTCGATTCAAGTTGTTTTGGATGGCTTCAAGTCTGCAGTTCATAAAATAAAAGGCTCTGTTTTGTCTCCGACACTCTTCCCCATGTTTATAAATGATCTTCTGTTTGCTACTACAGTCCAAGACGGATATAAAAAACAACTAAAAATAAATAAATAAATAGAGTGGCGCAACAGCTCGAGGTGAACCAGGGCCAACTTCTCAACAATGTATGCTGGTGTGTTAATTTCTTTTACATACAAAGGGACCTACAATTTTTTGCCGAATCCGAACGGCACTTTGAGAAGTTTTTCAAGACAAATGATACTCTCGGAGGGCTTGTCAGACCCTCGCGGAGGTGGGGACCGTGAAAAAGAACAAGTCTTCTTTTTTTTTTAGGTGATGATGGCAGGATTCGAACCCAGGCCTCCGGCGTAGTAAGCACACACACTAACCACTACGCCACGGCACCCCACTAAAAACAACTAAAATAAACAAAATTTGTTTCTTATATCCGAGTTGTTCTTATATAAAAACACGTTTATAGGAAACAAAGTTTATTATAAGAAACAAATACTTATATAAGAAACAAAGTTTCCTATATGAAAGGTCAACAAAACGCAAACACAATTTGGCATGTACATATTTCGCCAAATCTGTCATATTTTGCTGTCATCGTCTCTTGGAGATGTGTTCGCATGGTTTTTTGTTGCAAATTCGGGCCGTTGAGAAGTGTACTTGCATACCTGAACTTAAATCTAGTTCAGAGAAGAAAAAGAAGCATGTTTCTTTTATGCATTGAATTTTCTTTTAAATGGTTGACCTTGTGAATGAAAGATCGTTTCTCATATCCGATTTTTTTCTTATAAACGTATTACTTACATCAGCTTCTTTTAATATGGAAAAACATTGAAAAGACACGGTGTTTCCACATGCGTTTCTTTTAACCGATTTTTTGTTATATGAGTGTTTCTTATATCCGTGGTGGACAGCACTAATCCAATCCACTCTTTTTCCGATGACAGGTAAATCAGTTTTTCATATTCGTTCGCAGTTCCTCGCCCTTGATCTTCGAACGTAGAACGTGAACGGCAGCGTGCGTCAAGCTCATTAAACTCTGACCTTAACAGCATTGCATCGTGTAGATCTCTTAACAGAGTAGAGTTTAATGCTTCCAAAACTCAATGCTGTCTTCTGTCATTGAAGCAAAACCAAAATACCCAGTCATTATCCATGAATGGCACTTGCATCGACGAAACCTATACGCTTTCCATCCTCGGTATGTGTGTCAGTAAAAACCTGACTTGGAATGGCCGCATATTCGAGGTTTCCTTAAAAGATGCAAGAAATATTTCACCCCTTCTTATTTGGCTATTTAATAAAGGGTCCACCATCTAGCGTTTTTTTTTTCAACTAGTGCTTATTTCGTGAATGGTTACACATAGCTCATGTCTGATTTGACACATAATTAGTTTTATCCTTCCGCTGAATGAATATGGTTGTGTATACGCTTGAATAACGCTGGGAAATATTGCGAAAAAATGCGCTAAGTGGGTCTGCGACCGACTTAGAGAAGATGCTGATTTTGCCAAAAAAAAATCATCTTTACTGATGATGAATGATGAAGCTCATTTTTATCTTGGCGGTTATATAACCAAGCAAAATTCTTGCATTTGGGGCACAGAAAACCCGCACGCACACATTGAAAAGCCGATACACCCAAAACGAGTCACTGTTTGGTGCGGATTTGGGTCCAGAGGCATAATTGGGCAATTTTTCTTTGAAAATGAGCAAGGAGTGGCCGTTACAGTCAATGGCGATCAATATCGGGCCATGTTGAACGAATTTTTGCCCACAAAAATTGAAGAGGAGGATATTGGCAACATTTGCATTCAACAGGACGGCGCTACGTGCCAAACAGCCGAAGCTACACTCGACGTTTTGCGCTTTGTTTTTGAATATCGCATTATCAGCCGCAGAACTGATGTCGTTTGGCCATCTCGGAGCTGCGATTTGTCACCGTTGGACTATTATTGTGGGGTGCCGTAAAAGATAAGTGTTACGCCGAAAAGCCAGATACAATTGACACTTTCAAGGACAATATTCGTGAAGCCATTGAGGAAATACAGCTGCACGCAATCGATAATGTGCTTAAAAAATAGACCGATCGTGTAGGCTACTGCATGGCCAGCCGAGGCAGCCATTTGAATGAAATTATTTTCCATTATTTACCGAAAGGATTGTACTTTCAAATAAAAAAAGAAATTTGAGAAAGTATTCAGTAGTTTTATTTTATAGCATTACTTTTACAAGGCCCACATCCGCCCTAAACTGGAATACAATTCTCATATCTGGGCTGGTGCTCCTAAAACCGCACTGCACCCGCTAGAAAGGATACGAAAACGTACGATAAAACTTATGACAGAAAAACAGTTGTGGAAATTCACTTATGGACAACAAGATTTCTTTTTATTATGAAATTATTTTCCATTATTTACCGAAAGGATTGTACTTTCAAATAAAAAAAGAAATTTGAGAAAGTATTCAGTAGTTTTATTTTATAGCATTACTTTTACAAGGCCCACATCCGCCCTAAACTGGAATACAATTCTCATGTCTGGGCTGGTGCTCCTAAAACCGCACTGCACCCGCTAGAAAGGATACGAAAACGTACGATAAAACTTATGTCAGAAAAACAGTTGTGGAAATTCACTTATGGGCAACAAGATTTCTTTTTATTTCTAACAAAATAAAAATATTTATGAAAAAATGTTGATGTGCATCAAAGCATCACGATAAGTAACAAAAATTTAACAAAAAATTTTACGGTTATAATAAAAATGTCAGGATACAGAAGCCGAACTTTTTCTTCATTCTTTATAGCTGTTGACTTATTTTTCCAAAAAAAATTCAGTCAAATTTCGAAAAATCGTCAAAACACGCATTAAAAAAATAAAAGAAATGTTACTGCTCATAATCGAATTTCCTCCACTGTGTTACAAAGTCAATTAACTTACTCAAACATAGACGCAATGTCTTTTGCCTGTCACTGTTTTATCGTTCTTGCTACAAACAGTGTTCCATTGAAATAGCCAATTGCATTCCGCCCCTAAAAATATTCAACCGTATTACTCACCAAAGATCGAATGCACATCAGTTCACCTTTAAGCCTACTTTCGGACGTACAAGTTTAAAGGTTCTTTTTTAAGCCATTTTGCGCGAATGTGGAAGGTCCTGCCACGATCGGTTTTTTCTGCGCAATACAACCCGCAACTATTCAAAACAAGAGTGCACCAGTACCTCTCCTCCTTCCTTTAATCCTTTCCGCTCGTAAGATGTCAAACATTAAAACGGTAGTAAATCCCTTGATCGCGAGTCCATGATAATAAAAAACGTTCTATCAAGAGCTGATGTCCCAAATGTGGCAAATCAACCACTGATGCACTCCAAAGTATAAGGATCACAATGGAAAAACATCGTGATGCCCTTAATGATCTGCATATGGCGCCGGTTGATTGTGGAAAAGATTTCGATAGACTACCAAGAGATCTGATATGGGTGGCGCAAGAAAACGAGGAGTTCCAGAAGCCTACGTGCGGATGATCATGGACATGTATGATGGAGCCAAGATAAGATGTCCTTCCGGAGTCACTGATGAGTTGCCAATTAAAGTCGGCGTACACTACGGAAGCGTTCTAAGTCATTTGCTTTTCATTGCAGTCCTTGATTATGTGCTTCAAGGAAAACTGGCGGACCCGAGAGTACATCAGTTATTTATTCTTCGCTGTCGATGGGGCCATCATAAATGAAGGTCATACATCCCTGCAGTGAGCACTTGATGCATGGATATTTTGGATATTGTATTAGCCAAAAGCAGACAGAGCACCTGTGCTCCCCATTCTCTGACCCATCCGAGCCAATTCCAGACATAAAATTTAATGGAAATGTGCTTCCCAAGTGTAAAAAGTTAAAGTACTTGGTATCTATGACCAATAGCAAGCAAACTGCTACTTCTTTTTGCTTGCACACCGATGTTGCATGTTTACTCCGCAATGTTTATTGTTCAAAAACATAAGTCAATGGGTGAAACTTTATATACGCCACTGTAATCAGCGGCCAGCGGTACCTACATCAAGCTTACCGTGTATAAAAACACCAAAGCCAGTGGAAATAATACACAAGGAACCAACCCAATGCACATACCCAACGGTAACCTCCAGCGGCGCAAGGAAATTCATCATCATAACCATCGATCGACAACCACCGATCCATAAGAGCAACAACAAAACAGCAGCAGAGCAGCGGCACGAGCAACGGCAGAGCGACCTTCGACAGACCGATACCACTACGAGCGGCACAACGCAGCAAAGGAGAATGGAGGAAAGAGGCGCATAAGCAACGGGAAAAGGGCATCTCGTTGTCCGACACAAACGGCTCGTCCTCATCACTCGTCATTTAACATTCGCAGCGCGCGCGACTTTCAACTTCTTTCAATAGGATATTATATCCCTTTGCGAGCAATAAAAATACACTCCACTAATTACATTTCCTCTTTTTTTTGAGTTATCGAACATTTTTTGGTCCTATCGAGCCAAATGAGCTAGAATCAGTGCGGTTTTATATTCTATCAGGGCGATAGCGTGCATGTATATATTTAAAGTGCAATGCGAGTGCGTAAGTCGAAACCCACCGACTTGGTTTCATGAGCGGCATCGCCGCCGCAAAAACAAATTGCATACCGACAAAGTGCGTCACTGTGCAAGCTTCACTTTTTATCAGTGCGATTAAAAAAAAAATAAAACATTTAAATCGATCTGAGCACGATCGCAGGGATACGTGAAAATAACTAAATAGTCCCCTGTGCAACCTCAGTGCTGTAGAACAGTAAAACCTTCAATCCACATTCAGTGTGCGTGCGTCAGAGGTGCGCAACCTTTTTACGAGCGCGTCCACAGCAGGGAACGCAAAGCTTTGTCGTGCGTACCAATTCGTTTTATATAATTTTCATTGCGAACAGTGCAGTTCCCGATTTAGACAATTTTTACAAGCGTGTACACGGCAGGGCATGTACATATCAGCCCTTTCTTGTACGTTCAAATTATCAATTATACTAGAGCGCAGAGCGACGGCATCCAGTGCGGATAAAAACCACAAGTGTTTAAATCAGTGAGCTCAATCCTGTGCAGGATCACTACGGTTTCCGAAGGGTCGACCCGAATCATAGTGACTTCTGCTCAGCCTAAGTCACTGAGCAGAAGTCAGAAGAGTTAAGTTAAGGTAAGGTAAGGTAGAAGAGTTAAGGTAAGAGCAACTACCTAGCAGTGCAGCTAGCGGAAATAGGGGAAAGGTGCAAGAAAAAAGTTCATTGCAGTGTGTTGTGTTCAGAGCACCCCACCTCACGAGCAAATTGTGCAGCGGCAGCAGTCAGCGAGCTGAAGAGCCAGTGCAGGAGCAAAGAGCAAGCAGTCAGGCAGACTAGCAATCAAGCGCTAAGTCTGCAACAAATCATCACATGAGCCAAGAAGATGACAACATAGCTGGAAGCGGAGGTGCGTTGCTGGCGACAGCGCGGATTGAAGTCTCTACTGGAGCAGGACGGACACGAGAGGCAAGGGCGCTTCTTGACAGTGGGAGCCAGATCCACATTGTCAGAGCAATTCGTCCGGAGCTTGGCCTACGAGCAAAAAGATCAGTTCTTCAAGTCACTGGCATTGGAGCAGACACCAATGTGCGGTTGTCCGGCGTCGTGAGCCTACATATTTGCTCTCGGACTGACCCATCATTCACCATGCAGTGTAAGTGCTACACCATGGCGCGCTTAATTTCGAATCTGCCACACAGAGAGCTGCTGCCCAGCGAAGTGGCAGATATCACCGAACTGAACCTAGCCGACAGGAGCTTCGACAAAGTGGCGAAAATCGACATGTTGCTGGGAGTCCAGGTATGGGCAGGTATTATCCAGAGCAGGATACATCGGTACGACTCCGACTTAACCGCTCAGGACGCACACCTAGGCTGGATTGTCTTTGGGGAGCCGCAGTCGTCGACGGAGCAGAGCGCAAGCGACATGTTCGCGGTTGAAGAGCCATCAAATCAAGAGCTGAACGACCTCCTTAAGGCGTTCTGGGAGACGCAGGATCAGGACAGAGCCATTCCGGTGTCGGCAGAGGAGCAATGGGTAGAGGGCAACTTCAAAAATACCCACCATCGTGATTCATCGGGCAGATGCGTCGTCACCATACCACTCAATCAACACATAGAGAACCTGGGCAGCACTTGCTCAGCAGCATTGCAGAGATTTTTCCACCTCGAGCGGAAGATGCAGAACAGTCCAGAGCTTAGGACTAAATACGTCGCCTTCATGCGTGAGTACGAGCAGCTAGGACACAGAGTCACCAGAGGCTAAACTACAGACGGGCCTGTGTACCACATACATCACCACTGCGTCACAAAGAAGTTTCGTGTGGTGTTCGACGCTTCATGTCAGAGCGACAGTGGCTTGTCGCTGAACGACGTGCAGTTCCCAGGCGGGAAGCTTCAAGACAACCTGGCAGACATCTTAACGCGTTTCAGGTCCTGCAAGGTGGCAGTTACCGCGGATGTAAAAAAGATTTTCCGGCAAGTGGGCATAGAGCGAAAGCAGTGGGATTTGCAGAGAATTTTCTGGAGAGATAAACCAGAGATCCGCTACAGGAATTCTGGCTCACAGTGGTGACATACGGCATGACATCCAGCGGATTCAACGCGGTAAGAGCTATGCAGCAGTGCGGCTACGACAACAAGGAAGAGCATCCCAGAGCCTACAGAGCATTCAAGTCCAACTTTTACATGGACTACATGCTCGTCGGAACAGAAAGTGTGAAGAAGGCCACCACACTATGTGTAGAGATCATCAACTCGAAACAGGAAGCTTCGAGCTTGACAAATTCATGTCCTCAAGGAGGCAAAATCTGTCCGGTCTGGGCATCGAGGACGACAGCCAAACTGAGCTGAGCATATCTGGGGATCGTGAGACTTCGATATTAGGTCTCGGCTGGGATACAGTCAAAGACGAAATCCTATTTAAAGTGCATCGCAAGGAGAGAGAGCCAAAGGTAACTAAGCGAGCGGTCGTCAGCGAGATAGCCAAGCTGTACGATCCGAACGGATATCTCGCTCCAGTCGTAATCAGTGCGAAGATGTTTATCCAGGACATATGGTGTTCTGGAGCGAGAACATATCTGCAGGCTTTGTGCCGACCTGGTGCAACATCTATGCTACGCTTACGCATCTGACATCCATCAGAGTGCCCAGATGGATGGGGTCAAAGACGAGGGTAGCGCCCCTCAAGACCATGACCATACCGTGACTTGAGCTATGTGCAGCCAAATTATTGTGCACCCTGATGGCCCGGGTAGCAAATGCAGCAGAACTTAAAGATGTGCCGAGAACTTACTGGTCAGATTCAATGGTCGTACTTCATTGGATCTCGGAGGTGCCGTGTGAGCTGAAAACCTTCGTCGCCAACAGGGTAGGTTCCATTCAAGAGCTAACTGGTGGATCAACCGTGGAGACATGTCGTATCTGGCGACAACCCAGCAGACTTGGGATCACGAGGGATCCCAGCAGCGCAGCTAGCCACTTCAAGCTTGTGGTAGAGCGGACCACAGTGGCTGAGTCAACCGGAGCATCATTGGCCAAAAGAGCAACCTATCTTGAGCGCAAAAGATCGAGCTAAGGCATCCGTAGCCACGAAGGTAGCAACAGTCAGCCGATTTGTATCATCAGAGCCGAGACTTAATGGCGCAGGACTATTAGAGCGCAAATAAACACTACAGAGCATCCTGAGAATAACCGTCTACATCATCAGATTTGCCCGAGCATTCTACAGGAAGTTCGGCAAGAGAAGCAGGGGTTTCAGTGCAACAGTCGGCGTAAGGACGCGCTTGACTACTGGGCGAGACTAGAGCAGCGATCAGCATATTTTAAGGAACTTACGTGCATCGAGTGCCATCAACCCGTTCCTAAGTCGAGCATCATCAGCAACTTAATCCTTTTCTGGATGCGAATGGCGTTTTCCGAGTTCACGGTCGTCTGCAAGCATCGGGCGTTCCATACGAGAACATCCATCAAATTATTTTGCACAGCAATGTGGATTACGCCGGTCCAGTGCAGATCAAGGCGAGGGGAGGAAGATCCAGAATCATCAGCAACACGTACACGAGCGATACACCTGGAAGCAGTCACCGACCTGACCACAGACGCCTTCTAAGCTGCTATCCAACGATTCACCGGGCGACGCGGCGCATGTTCGGTGTTGTGGAGCGACAACGCGACTACATTCGTCGGCGCTAAAAGAGAGCTGAGAGCCAGAGCCGAGCCATGGAAGAACATCCTTCCTATAGAGCAAATCACAGCAATGGGCACCAAGTGGAAATTCATCCCACCAGGGGGACCACATGCAGGCGGCATCTGGGAAGCTGGTGTGAAGTCCATGAAGCACCACCTTCGAAGAATCATGGGCAAGCAGATCTTCGCTATCGAGACCTTGACGACAACGCTAGTGCAGATAGAAGCGTGTCTCAACTCAAGGCCACCAACCGCCTTGACGGACGACCCCGACGATCTGAGTGCTCTGACGCCAGGGCACTTCCTCATCGAAGAGCAGCTAGTGCAGCCACTCAACAAGGACCTCACGCAAGTGCCACGGAGCAAGGAACACATCCTAGCTACAGCAGCGCAGGAGAATCTTCCGCCCACTCTATGGCTTTTGGGTCGGATCATAGCCGTCCACAAGAGCATTCAACATTGACGCGGCCTATCCAGAAGCTGTGCATACTCCCCATGGAGCAGAGCGATACCCCAATTGAAGTCAACGCCTCAAGGGGGGGAGGGGTGTTAAAAAACATAAGTCAAAGGGTGAAACATTATAGACGCCACTGTAACCAGCGGTACCTGCATCAAGCATACCGTGTATAAAAAACACCAAAGCCAGTGCAAATAATACACAAGGAACCCAATGCACAAGAGCATACCCAACGGTAACCTCCAGCGGCGCGAGGAAATTCATCATCATAACCATCGATCGACAACCACCGATCCATAAAAGCAACAACAAAACAGCAGCAGAGCAGCGGCACGAGCAACGGCAGAGCGACTATCGACCGACCGATACCACTACGACCGGCGCAACGAAGCAAAGGAGAATGGAGGAATCAGGCGTACAAGCAACGGGAAAAAGGCCATCTCGTTGTTCGACACAACCGGCTCGTCCTCATCATAATCACTCGTCATCTAACATTCAAACCGGGCACAAGCGCGCAGCGCGCAACTTTCAACTTCTTTCAATAGTATATTATTTCTTTGCGAGCAATAAAAATACAGTCCACTAATTACATTTAGTCTTTTTATTGAGTTATCGAACATTTATATTAGCTGTGCTGTTTTGTGCTTCTTAGCCTACACTAAATTCCTGATGTACTCTTAGTGATCATGTCTCTCATTATTTTATCATGATTTTTTGGTCTGCTTAGTGCACCTTTTTATTTAATTTCGGTTGCATTTGTTTCGGTGTTTTTTTATAAACCTCTAACACCAGCACTATGTGATGAGCCTCTGTAAGCATAGTTTTGCTTGGCAAACCTCTGCTTGTAGATAAGGCTTGATCTAAGCACTCCACAACACAGATCTGATAGTGTAAAAAAAAACTGTTATGACGACATCAATCATCGCGTAAGCGTAGGTTGGATGAAGTGGCGAGATAACTCTGCAATCCGCAGTTGTGCGTCCGGTGCTCACATATGGTTCGCAATCTTGGACAGCATATAAGAAATATAAGAGCAAATTAACGTCAGCTGAAATGAAGATGCTTCACATGACAGGAGGAGTAACAAAGCGAGATAGAATTTGAGTTACGAGGATTCGAGGGAACCTCCATGTAAAAGAACCCTTCTCCAGGAAAATGGTACATGACGGGCTCAGTTAGAATTGCCATGTTCAAAGGAGAGATCCTACTGTCTCTGTCAAACTCTGTCAAAATGGCAATGGCAATCAACATTCCAGCGCAATCGCAAAGGAAAGGAAGGCCTTAACATTCCTGGATCACGCAAATGCAACGACAACAGCATATATTTGGCCTCAGTGACAAAGAGATCCAAAACCGGGTGGCCTGCCGGTTATTATATTGAGGTTAAATCGGCCTACCCCACAAGCGGACCATTAGGAATGCAGTACAGTGGGAGGGTTATGGTCCATCAGTTTAGATCATAAACTCGCGCCTAGAAGAAAAAGAAGAAGACGATGTTATGTTTTGTCACTTCGCAGTCAAAACAGTCGTCCCGGTTTCTCGCTCTCGTCGATGCAAAACTAGAGAAATTAACAAACGATTTTTCTAGTCCCGCACCGACGCTGCTGCTCCGTTTGGTTGGATACGTTAACGAGTGCGGACGTATAGTCCACAATATACAGGCGGTGTTATATATCCCCAACTACTTTGGCCGTTATGGCATAAAACACATGGGCCCCTATTAATAGATGAGCGTTAAAACCCAGGTCTAACAAAATTGGAGTCTAAAACTTACACACAGCTAATATTCATAGATAAAATGTTAGCTGTGTTTAATTAGAATTGAGTTTAAGGTGCAACTATTACAAATTTGGTACAATTTCTTTCAATCTATTACAAAATAAACTGACAGGAAGCAAAGCTTAAAAAAAAAACAGCTGTTGTTGTTAGGACGTAGCAAATCAATTGAAGAACGACAAAGAAAAAAAGAAATCATTTAAGTTGAGTTGCTCCCTTAATTTATATACGGTAAGGATAGAATTTAATCATCATCATCATCATTTTCGAATGCCGCCTATCCTTTAAAAGGGTCGCGGAGCAAGGGTGGCTAAATGGTCCTTCCATCTTTCTCGATCCTCCGAGAAAGATCAACGAAAATATATATGGGAAAAAGGATGAGGGAGCAGAACGGGTCAGAAGGCGAAAAAGAAATGTTGCGAGAGCTGGTCCGTGGACATCTTTCCGTCGTCGACGATAAAAAATAAAACGATGTCAAAATGATAGCTGCATGGATTGGCATCGAGAAGAATATGGATGCAGCTGGATACAAAAGAAGTATTCCGAAACTTAAGGATCAGTGGCGTAGAATTTGGTGTGCATTTCTACCAAAAAACCTTAACGCTGTTAAAACTTTGGGCTTCCAGACAACGGTAAGCCTCTTTTGGTTCTACTTTCTTCAATATCAAGCGAATCAATAATAAATTTGGCGATGTCCTTGTCGAATCGATATCTTTGGTAGAACTCCTCGTCACGTAATTAAAAAAGGGTTAAATCGGATCCTGTAGAGCTTACGATTTCGAGCTGTTGGCACCATTTCCATATCCAATATGATATCAAAATCTTGATCGATGTTATAATCAACCGATATTTAATTTATTAAGATTGTACGCGGAACCGAGTTTTTCGTTTAGAAATGGGTTTAATTCGACTATGAATAACATAAACTCGGGTTTAGCTTAGCAATAACTTGTCAAACATCTATGAATATGGCCCATGGTGTCGGGGAGGAACATTATACCTCCCCAGTTACTTGCAACAAAATTTCAAGGTGTCGGGGAGAAACCTTTTAATAACTTCCCCCATTACTTGTCGCCGCTAAGGCAATACCAGGTTTTGGAGAGGAGCCTCCAAACTCTTCTCAGTAACAGGGTGCCACATGGCTATAGTACCTATGGCGTCGGGGAGAAGCCTTAGCCACATACCTATCTATTATATCCCCAGTAAATTGTGTTGTTTTTTTTAAAAAAAAATCATAGTTTTGCACCTCAACGAGTGTGAGCAGCATCCTTGTCCAGAAAGTTTTTTTTACGAGCAACTGCATCTGCCAAGAGGAATGTTACACCTTTATTTACCGCTCGTAAAAAGCGGTTTCTACTTTTAAGAACCGTAGTGAATTAAAATGTGAACCTTATTCATATTTTATTTATGTTAATCATTTCATTAATAAGCATGTAACATAGTTATGTATATGTTAAAATTATGTTACACGTTTAATATATCAACATATCGAACCGTCCAAGAAACTGAGAAAAATTGTAAACGATAAATGCCGAAGTAACAACACTCGCAGAAAAAGTCGAATCCATGGATGAAATCACAAAGCGGCTATAAACAACTTGAGCAAATATCCGATTTCCTTGAACGTGTAAAGATTTCTTCTGATGCAGTTCTACGCGGAGTTTCCAAGCAGGAAAACGAAAACCTAGTGCAAATTTTGCAACTCCGTACAGTGCACTCCACCTCCGTTGCTGAACCAAATCTTCCGAGTTCAAAGAAGCGGCGCTGAAGATGATACCGCAATAATAATTCACTTCGGCCACCGACAAACATTAAGTTCTTTACGCTATAAACTAGCACTTGAAAACAACGAAATGCCCAATAGTCCAGTCAAATTAGACTTTAGAAAGAGCAAACCCAAACATTAATTCATGCGAATCAGCGTCCGAAATTTTTGATGTACGAACATTAATTTTTAAGGCAAAACATTAAATATTTTCACCCTAAAGTATTCACTAGCTATAAAGTTTTAAAAGAATCTACCTATTATCTATTTATGTATGTAGAGTCGTTTGGAATAAGAATGCGCACTTTTCACTTTGGATGCAAAAGTTGCAAATACTGGAAAAAGTCGAAGTCAGGTTAGGAGTGCGCAGGGGTGAGGGTAAGAGTACGCAACCAGTTTGGTATGCAATTTCCATAGTAGGTAATTTCATATTGAGCTTCAACTAAACTTTGAACAATAAAACGCTGAAAGAAGAAACTTGTCTTACTTTTTTTAGCATAAATATGAGGTACCTACATAATAAAAATTTATAATAAAAAAGGGGGAAAAAATCATTTTGTTTATGGAAGTTCTATTTCAATGTCATGCTGTAAAAAGGTAATAAAATTTTCTGTACAATGCTGAACAAGTCCTTCCTCCTGCTGTTGTCGAGAGATCTTCCAGGCCGGCTTGTTCACAAATTTTCGCACTAGAAACTAGCATAGCCTTGTTTCTAGTGCGCACTCTTACCCTAGACCCTATTTCTTTTTTTTATTTCAAAAACTTGAAATATTTTAGTCACAAGGAACTTTTTTAATTGAGAGAAAATGTGTGAAGTTTAAAAATAAAAAGCACTTAAGGTTATTTTTGAAATCTAAAGTGGTCTTAACACACAAACTTATTGATTTTTTTTTTAACACAAGTTGTTGCTTCTTTCTTTTTGTTTTTTACTTAAGGCGTGTTGTAAGTTTCTCCATAGCTTGTTTTTGAGTGTCTGTATACAAAGCACTCAGTTGTACATTTAAAGATTTTCTTAAAAATGGAAAAAATGGCACTCTAGAAAATGGAAAAAATGGAAAAAATGTCTCTACCAGATTTCTGGACACAGGTCACAAAAATAATATTTTTTGACGCTAACATTTGAAAAAAAAAAACGATCCTTTCGCGCTTCCAAATATGTAAGAAATCTTACCAAAGGTGTTTTTGAACACCTTGAAACAAAAAACCTTTCGCTTGAACAAAGGAACCGTTAATGTCGAATACATTTTTATGGATTAAAAAATATGTGTGTAGATATGCATTATGAAAGAATTTTGACTGCAAGAGAGGCAGACCAATAGATTTGCAACGTAAATATGATTGTGAGCTTAAATATATGGTGGATTTTGCTTGTAGACTACAAAGGGTGCACAGTCAAGTACATTTTTAATATAAATAAAAAAAAAGACCATCAAGTATGAAGACATTCGCGGAGCGGTCCCTCGGCTTTTGTTATAGGTGAGGCTTACCTATATTGTATACTTTTGGTAGTGGAGTCTACTGTTCTTATATTGGGTGATTTTTTAGTTTTGTCACTTAAAAATGGGTAGCATTAAATTATTCCTTAAATATTCTTTATATTTTTTCTTAAAAATTAACTTCTAAGCTTATTGCTTTTTTTTAAGTTCTTGTGTTGGTTGTCGTTCATGTGGTTGTGCCTGCGTCAACTTTGGTTGATGTAAGATAAGTGAACTAAATTGTTTTCAACTAAAGTGTTGGTCAACTAAAGTCTTTTCACGCACATCTAGAAAACAATAAACTATTTTAAAAATGCTTCAGTTTTTTTTAATTACATAAGATGGACTACGTTCAGCATTTTTTTTAAATTTTTGCCTCTTACCGTTTCGAAAATAGACGGAAGGACACATTTTTTTATCTTGGACTTTTTTACAATTTTTAAAATTTAAAATCCATAAAACAGCAACTTCGATTTTTGTTATGAATTTTTGCGATTTTTTTCGAAAATTCGTTAAAACGGCAATATTAAAACATTTTCTGAAAAATATGATTGAAGCATTTGGTTTAATTTGTAATGCTTTATATGTGGGTTTAATATTGTCTTTGTGCACTAAGCGGTTCAAAAGATATGGCCTCAAACAGTTTGAAAAACGTCACCCATTTTCAACTCTTCATTTCTCAGATAATTTTCAATATTTTCAAAAAATTTAATTTTTTCATTAATGTTTGGTATCTACTTAACTTAAGTTTCACTTTTCTTGTTCTTGGCTGCTTATCTTCTTAAAAAAGTATTGAAAAGCACTTAATCCATTTTCCTATGAAATTTGAAACTGTAATTAAACCGTAATCTGCTTAAAAAAATTACCGACTTACCGTTCAGAAGCTATAACACGATTTTACGGACGGACGGACAACGAAGCGAGTTGTCTTCAACATATCAATAAATGACTGTTGACCTTCGGTACAGGTTTACATGTCACTGTTTGCCTAGACCCCTCCTACCCAAATGGGTAGTTGTCATTAAGGTCCTCGGGCTGGTAACTCCGGTCCTATAAGTGGTATCACAATTGACCTCCCTTGGTCTAAGTGTGCCCTTGACTAACGGCGGCAGCCACCCACCTAACCTTATTAAACTCTATCTCAGTTGTAAACTAGGCTTGATTGAGGACGCTGTCAGCAAGTTGAACGTTGATCTGCAAAGCATATTGAATTTGTTCGATTGAAAATCAGCTTAAACATAATCCTTAATTAAATCCGCCTAAGACGGTCCCAAGCCCGGTTGAGATAAGGATGTGGGAAGGGGAGTAACACCCCGTCGGTGATCCCGCCACTCTGTGCGGCGGTAGGTCCGTAAATAAATCTCGGTTCACCTTCTATACGGTGATGGTACCGTGTAGAGGCCCCAGCTTGGGTTACGGCGACTGAAGTTTGGTTCACCACTGACTGCAGTTCTAGCCCCCTGTAAGAACGGGGTGAGAATAGCCTTGAGATAAGGTATGCCAGTCGTAAGTGTCGACTTAAATCCCACCCTAATCCAGGGTGTAATGCCAACCGTGCTCATTGGATTGTCTGCAGCCAGGGGGTATACCGGCTGTCTTTTAACGGAGCCTTCCTGATACCGGGACGCCTTGGAGAGTATTTTTGGCCCTACCACGTTACTGCAGGGCTCTGGCGTGGCGGACTGTCTTTCCTGCGCTACTCGTGGAAATGGATACAAGTAAGAAAATATATAATAAAAAATAAAAAAAAAAATGCGGGACTGTACCGCACAAGAGCTTCTCGATCGAATGGAGCAGGATCTCTGTGGTGATAATCTTGAAGCGCAAAAACCCTCGACCAGTCAGGGGCGTGGTCCTAGGCAGGTGCAACCAAGCACTAGCCAAAAGACCACAAATACCCTGAAATAAGGTCAGAGTGCCCTACAAGGCAAGAAACCGGCGGCGGTAGGCGGGAGTCAAACTCCAGCCCACGCTGTTGGGAGGTGACTAATGAGCAGAGGGTGGAAAATCCGGGCCCATTCCGAACTTCTTAAGCCCCTGCTAAACGGTCAGGAAGAAGAACGCTCCCGAAAATGCCGCCACAACCGCCTGGACAACCGGGCTGAAGGCATGACCCTCTTAGGAAGGGACTCAGCGCCAGCGTGGTCGATATAGAATGGTATCTCCGCTACCTTGAAAAGGGCCTTGCACCTGAAGTAGCGAGAGAGAAAGCAGGAGAACATAAAGCTCTTAAGGCTTTGGCGGATACTGCGGTATATCCCAAAACCTTAAAAATTATAACATAAAGCTCAGCTGGGACTCAACACCACACCAGTGGAAAAGATGAGCAGAAACTCCACGACGTCTCCTGCAAATGCAGCGAACTCAGCGAAGAGATTTAGAGGAAGCGAGGCAGAGAAATCCAAGGCGAAACCTCTGAAAGCTAACACTTTGAGGGCCGGAAGAAACTAGGCCGGAAGAAGCTATTCTCGACAGCTTGCAGAATCCAGCCTGAAACAGTGAGGGCAGAACGGGTTGCGGTATTTCCGGTGGGTTATCCACAGGTAATACTCGAGGCCAAGGAACTCGAAAAACTCGAGAATGCTATTGTAGCAGAAACGGATCTGGTATGGGAGCTCAAGCTCAAATTCCAGGCCATTCATTTCAAGAATGGGATGCTACTGATTGACTGCGAGACCGCTGAAACGGTCGAATGGTTGAAGTTGGTGGATCCCAAGCTACATAAAAGGGATGGGGCGGAACTAGCTGCAGCATATGGGGCAGAGATACCTCGCTCCCATTCTGTGACTATTTTTCTGCCAAAGAGCGCTGTCCAGGGGCATCAAACTCTCCTGCGGCTCCTGGAAGCGCAGAATGACGGCTTGGAAAGTCTTTTACAGTCGAAAAGAGGGGACCGGGCAAGTCTCTCGGAATCGACGACAAGTCAGTTGAGACGATTCGTGCTCAGAACTGCAGTGTGAGCTATTGGCTCAGCAGGGTGTCGGTGAGCGGACTGAAGAGGTCGGAGGAGACGGGGGGCCCAATGCCCACCTCGAATCCAACATCCCAGGTGGCCGAATCTGCAACTGAGCAGACAACACCGAAGGTCGAAAAACTTGCTCCTACTGCTGAACCGACAGTTCAGAGCGGGGACGAGTTCACATCCCTCTCGGAGGGTTCGCTCTCCGACGAGGATGAACCAGGGCAGACCAACATAATATTTATTTCATAATGCAGTAGAGGGCATCACAAGAGCCATCATTAACACGTTTGAAAGTAGCTGTTCTCTTCACGAATCGGAGACCCAAGAAAGTGCCATAGTGGAGCAATAACCTATCAAAAGCTATATACAGTAAGAATAAAATCAGCATCGCCCAAGTGAACACCATGCTGTCGCGATCTCAGCTGCGATAGCGAAGATGCGCACCAACCGAAACCTGGGCCTAGTACTTATTTGGGAGCCATGGATCCTGAAAGCGCTAGTCAAAGGACTAGCGTGCAAGGATGCGAAGGTAATTTGGGACACGAGAGTGTCCAATCCAAGATCATGCATTCTAATAGATAAAAAGTATAAATAAATTCTACTTTCAGAATATGCTTCACGAGACGTGGTGCCTATTCAAGTGAGCCTGGACGAGGAGGGAGCTCACCGAACCATAATCATCGCTTCCGCGTACTGTGCTGGGGATAAAACGGCACCGCCAACCCAACTGCAGGCCCTAGTGGATCACTGCAACAAGCTCCACGTGCCACTGCTCATCGGGTGCGACGCAAATGCCCATAACACTATCTGGGAGAGCACTTACACTAATAATAGAGGTAAATGTTTCGTAGAATTCATACTTAGCTCTTCTCTAGTATTTATAACGTAGGAAACACGCCAAATTTTGTGACTAGGGTAAGACAGGAAGTTCTTGATCTTACGCTCGGTAGTCCGAGCATAAGTATGTTAATAAGAAACTTGAAAGTATCGAATAAACCATCGCTGTCGGATCATAGAATAATTTTATTCGATATCGACAGCACAAGTCCCATTCGAAATCTGGCAAGAAATCCAAGAAAGACAAACTGGGAAGCTTTCAAGGAAAATCTTGAAAGCAATCCGGAGCAAATTGACCTAAGACAAACTCCATCCCACTGTCTCAGTAGAGGGCATCACAAGAGCCATCACTAACACTTTTGAAAGTAGCTGTTCTCTTCACGAATCGGAGAGCTAAGGAGGTGCAATAACCTGTCAAAACTAAGATCTGAGACGCGGAAGCTGTTAAACATGGCTAAGCGAAACGGAGACTGGCAGAGCTTCAGAGGCACACTTGGTAAGAATAACAAAAAGTAGCCTTGCCCTGGGATACATACCGAACCCGTGAAGACGGGCAAAGGTTGTATTTATTCCAAAAGTGGGGAAAAAGACCCAATGCAACCTAAGTCCTAAGGACCAATTTTTACATATAATTTCCAAGCCTTGTTTCGTTTGTTACGCAAGGATCTAAGTTCACTAGTATACCAGGGACGGTCACAAATTTCGTTTTTCTTTAATTTTCTAGGAATAATATTACCTATGGAGGTATTTAAAATAGAATAAAAATTATCCACGCAGTAGTCTACATCAGAAGAGTTCGCAACGTTAGACATACCTAAACTGGTTAACTCTTCTGAGAGAGCGTGAAAGTTAGCCTTTTTGAAATCAAACAAGTATGAACGATCATATGAATTATTATTCTCATGAATGAGACCGGTCAAGTCAAGAAATACATCCAGTGGTGGATGGTGAGTATCTATTTTAGTAATGTTGCATGTGGACTTGCAGGCAACAGTACTAAAAGCGTCTGATGAAAAGACTAAATCGAGAATTCGATTATTAATATTTTTGATACAGCTTATTTGCTGTAAGTCAGAGGAAAGAATATTGTCTAGTTTATTAAGTGCCGTTTGAGCAAAGGAAACACATGGAATAAAATACTATCGTCTGAAGGTACCCATTTTAGAAGACTAAGGTTAAAGTCACCAATTAGGAGAACAGTACTATTGCAACATGAAAGGCTGAAAATATAATCAAGGGCTTTTGCTAGCTCCGAGTACATTTCAGCAGAGTTATCGGGAGGGATATATGTGTTTACAACATATACAAAATAAGGCTTGAAATCATGTTTTACACATACAATTTCCATATTGACAGAAAAGGGGAAGGGAACTTTCGACGAAGTAATGTGTTTCCGAACAGCGGTGAGAACTCCTCCACCCAATGCTTCAAATCGTCCTTATGACGATCTTTTCTGTATACTAGAAACTCATTACTAAAGAGCTCCGCGTCAGTAACACTAGCATTGAGCCAAGTTTCAGTCAAAACAATGACGTCATGAGGAAAAACCATTGAATTTTTGAATACATCTTCCGATTTGTGTTTGCTGCGGATCGATCGAACATTCTGATAGAAGCAGCTTAGCCTGCTGCTTAGTTTTTGGAAAACATGTTTTGTTTACTTTGTGGCTTAGCCTTTGTGGATCGATATATAAATTTCTTGACCAGAGTGTTAGTTGGCCAGATTGTGCTGTTACAAATAGAGTCGAAAAGAGCGGGTGGGGATACTTATTTAAACGACGACACAAAGCTGTTTGACTTACTGAGTTTCGTACATTTGACAATAGAATCAGTAGAGATGATTTTTTATGAAATCAGATGATGAACAACTTCATCAGCAGTAGTTTCCGGTTTAAGCCTAGAAAAAAAAGATTATTTTTGGCTTGGGCACAGATTGTAAAGAATTGGAGGGTAAGTTGGAAACAGAGGCTGTAATATCTTGAAAAGCACTACTTATTAACGGAGGCGATAAGTTTGAAGAGACCTCAATGATTGATTTCTTATTACGGGTCCTCAAGTTAGGACGTTTAGGTTCAATGTTAGATATAGTTTAAGACGATCAGCCTAATAATTCATCGTTTCTTTTAAAAACAATGGAAAAAGTAGTGGACATTATCTAAGAGAGGAAGTGTATTTGACAATACGTCACACGAAGACATCAGGCGAGCCCTAGACAGGAGGGAGTAAATAGCACAGTTGCCAGATGAATGCAGGAACTGCTGAGCACAAGATCAGTGGAGACGCGTACAACGCAGGAAATTATTTTTGTTGTTTAGTTTAGTGCCCCCCAAGGGGCAATTTTATTGAGCTTAATACAAGCAATCTCAAAACTAGTTACAAATTCTTACACTAAACTTAAAGCTAGGGGCGAAAAGCAGAGGGTGGGACAGTAGGGGTTGCTGAATTTAAGGATGGATAGAGTGTAGGAGAATGTTTTAAGCAATGGTTTGGGGCAGTTAAGATCAAAAACTTCGGCGTAGTTATTAGTTAATCGTAGCATACTGGTAATTGGCTCGAAATGACCATAATTAGTGCGGTGAGTAGCTAGGCGGAACAAGGGTACAGATCTGAGATTGCGAAGGTTAGGTGAAAAGGAAATCAATTGTAGAAGTTGCGGGCTATCGATGTTTCTGTTTAAAAGCTGGTGAATGAAAAGGATGTCAGCCACATCTCGACGTTTTTTTTTTTTAGTGATTGCATGCCAACTAAGTTTAGTCGATGTTCATACGGCGGCAACACGAAAGGTCCAACCGAGACCACGAAGAGCGAAACGGAGAAACCGTCGCTGGACTGCCTCAATTCTTTGGATATGGGTTTGCTGGTATGGAGGCCAAACTTGACAGGCATATTCAAGAAGAGGTCTAACGAAACTGATATAGAGGGCTTTGGTTACATACGGGTCAGAGAATTCTTTAGACCATCTCTTTACAAAACCTAGAGCAGAATTTGCGCGGCTTATGATATTATCAATGTGGGGACGGAAGGTCAGTTCCTTGTCACGGTATCGGAATCTCGGTAGTTATTGGAACAGGCTCATCATTGATGAAGTAGTAGAAACGTTCCCCCCCCCCCTATAAGTTGGGGGGAACGTTTACGGGAGTAGGTAATTGCCTGACATTTGCTGACGTTAAGGCCTAATAATTTTTTTTACACCAAACTGCAAATTTATTTAAATCGTTTTGCAAGTCATGGAAATCAGAGGGCGCAGAAATGATTTTTGAGAGTCGTATATCATCTGCGAAGACAGAGGTGTTGGAAGAAGTCAGGACCATGTTGATGTCGTTGATTGCAAGGATGAAAATGATTGGGCCGAGATGACTTCCTTGGGGAACACCGGAAGTTGCATTGATTGGGTCATAAATTGAAGATCTAAAGAGCACTCTGTACTGTCGATCCTCTAGGTATGATTTGATCCAGTAAACAAAACTAGAGGGGAAACCGAGCTTCTTAAGCTTGAAGATAATGACTGGGGAAGCTAGTTTGTCAAAGACCTTACTAAAATCAGTGGCAATGGCGTCAACTTCATTTCCATCTTCCAATGCGCACAGTGTCCTTGAAACAAATTCAGTAAGATTGGTAACGGTGGATTTGCCTTTTAAAAAACCGTTTTGATCAATGGAAATTATTGACTTGCAACGAGGAAGCATTTCTTGATACACGATACTTTCAAAGAGTTTGGGTGTGCACGATAGCTTAGCAATTGGCCTGTAGTTACATACATCGTTTTTTACATAATATAAGAGTCCTTCCATAGGAAGGGAAAGATCGCTGATGCTGTCGACAGACGAAATAAGGCAGTTAGGGGGGGGGGGGGTGCTAATACAGTCATGCATTTTTTAAGAACTATCGCAGGCAGACCGTCAGGACCGGGTGAATAATCATCTTTGAGCCTACTGATTTTATCTGTTACTTGGGCTAGTGTTATGTCCACGGAGAAAGGGGTTGCCTGCGGACAGTTTACCATGTAACTAAAGCAGTTGAAATCAGAGGCTAGGATCGGTTCTGAAAACGATTGCCTGAAAAATTGTGCAAAAAAGTTGGCAATGGTTTGTGGGTCTGCGGACAAATTATTAAGAAATTTTTAAGTTGACGGGTAGCTATCAGATTTTCTTCTGGTATTGATGAATTGATAGAAACGCTTAGGATCAGAAACTATTTTAAATTGCATGCGGTGGAGGTAATCATGGTACAAAGATTCACAGAGCTCGGAGAAGCGATTATATAAATGTTGATAATTCAGGTAATCAATTTCGGAACGGGTTTTTAGGAATGTTTGCCAAAGCTTTTTTCCAGTTATTTATGTTAGTTATGTTTCCTATTATTTCGTAGAGAGCGTTACTCCTTGTTATACCATGGCGGGGATCATGACAAATCTTTGTGCATTGAGTAGGGAACCGATTGTTGGAAACATGAGAAAATAATGGAGTAGAAAATGGAGAGTGCTAGGTCAATATGGATGTTATCGCTTATAAAATCAAAGTTAACATTGCTGAGAAGACTATTGAGTTTGTTGAAATTTGCTCGTCGGAAGTTAAAAACTTGTGAATTTACCGGAGCAATCTGAGGACTCGTGTTTTGAAATGAAAAGTTCAAGGACAGAGGGGGATGTAAGGAATCAAGTGTGGATAAGAGGTGAGCACTCTTGGAGACGAGAAAGTTATCACAATCGAATGTCAAAATAAGGTCGAGATATCTATTCATAATGTTGGGTAGAGGTATTTGGCCCTTTGGTAGAGGCTGGAATTCGATAGACAATCAATGAACACTAATTCGGTTTGAGACGTCGCGTTCAATGTGACGTAGTGGAATTCATCTTCTGAAAAAGTCCATTTTAATCCCGGGAGATTAAAGTCACCCAACAAAACACTATCTTTGGGGCTTATCACGTCGGTCAAGTAATCTAAAGTATCAATTATTGGCGTATAAGACTCAATTGATTGGGAGGGGTGAATATAACAATAGAGTATGTATAAGTAATGTTTGGCGAAAGTGATTTTGCCACGCATTAACTCCAGATTCTCAATTTTGGGAATTGGAAAGGGAGCCGAATCGATTGTTGATTGTTGAACAAAACTCCTCGGAAGTTAGGATTTTCAAATCTCACGGGCCATCCTTGCGGATAACGTTGAAATAGGTGTTGAAGATTTCGGAGTTTTTGATTTTACCAATAAGGTTGGTTTCATTAAGGCAAAAATGTCGTAAGGGAGTTTTTGCGACCGCGGAAAACTTGGTACGAAGTACGAAAACTCTCAAGTTTTGATAGTAGAGGGACCACACTCTAGGACATATAGGGGTTGGCTAGGAGCGATAGTAGTTTTTGGAATCGGAACGAGATCTTTGAAGGTGGGAGATCCGCTTAGAGCTAACATGAGAGGCAAATGTAAGAAGGTCATTTGCTACATCGGAAGCCGACATATCAAAGCCCTCATAAAAACTATTGAAAATTTTTCGTAATTCGACAGTGTTAGTTGGAAGACCCTCTAAAAGTAGTAATACCATGACATTTGTTCTTCTTTTACTATCAACACAGATATTGTTTGTTTTATCATGTAAGTAGGCTAGGTAGAGACGCACATTTTCATATGTTCGGCGATCTCTTAAACGAGACATAACATAACGACTTTCAGTGCTGTGATCAGCAAGATGTTTAGTTAGTTTTACTGTAGAGGGAAACAATGGATCTAAAAATGCAGGGGATGGAGTGGGATTAGTTGAGGCCGACGAAACGGTTGTGGTGACTGAGTTAAGTGGGGCGATGGAGGGTGCATTATGAAGATTCAGAACATGTGAGCGAATAAAGTTAGAGCTGTACAGTGTAGAAGATGGGGTATAGGTTGTTGCTGATGAGGAAGAAGTCAAATTAAAAGATGCTCGCTGACGTTAAGGTTTGGTGTTAGAGTAAGCGGGGACAGAAGTAATTGTAGGAGCTGTTTGAGCGTTGGGGCAGGATTTGGGGTAGGTATTTAACTGGTATTTGGTAGGTATTTAATTTAAGTAAAGTTAATTAAAGTTAGGAACGGTTCCTTGTTTGAAGTTCCAGTTTGAGTTTGGTTCCTTGTTTACTTTTTGTTGGTTTAATTTAGAGCTAGAACTGTTTTGATTTTTATTGCTTTCCCATTTAGTCATCTTTATGTATTATTGTACCTTGATAATTGACTTTCAAATTATCAAGGTCAGCACAAAAAGAGGGTGCTCACAAGGAGGAGCATTGTCACCACTCATGTGAAGTATAGTTGTGGATCATTGCCAGGGGAAAGTTTGAAGGAACGCTTTGTGAAATTATAAAAGGAGCACTCGAAACAGTCCAAGAATGGTGCAAAACAGCCGTACTCAATATTAACCCGGCTAAGACAACCATAGTAGCATTCACAAGGAAAAGAAATACTCAAATGAAACCTCTAAGACTATCGGGCACGACACTGATACCAGTCAAAGAGGTTAAGTATTTAGGTTTAACCTTAGACAGTAAACTCACCTGGAAAACGCACACAGAAGAGATCTCTAGAAAGGAACATCATCTCCTTAAGGATGCAGCCCGAACATAATTAGATGGAAATACACTGCCATAAAGAAACAAGTAACAGAGTGCAAAGACTGGCATGCCTCTGCGAAACCGGGGCTATGCGAACGTGTCCGACCGCAGCCATTGAAGTGCTTTGGGAATTGACACCACTACACATCGTGGTGGAGGAAACGGTTAGGAAAACGATCCTTTGGATAGCCAAAGAGGGGACTGGGATGTTTTCACAAAAGCACTTAAATGGGAAGAATATTTATTACATTACAGTACACCAACACAAAATTACTGGTGGCTTAATTGGTTATTATCCCTTTAATAAATTTTGGGTGCGAAATTTTTAGCCAACACTGCACCGATACTAGACGAAAGCTCATCGTGGCAATCCATGCAATTACTAGGTATGAATACGGTTGAAAGTGGCGATATCATGTAACTGCTTTATCCAAGGCTATATTGGGGTGTCACATACATATTTACATTAACTAACGTGCGATCCTGCTATTGTATAAAACCATATACAGCAAAGAACCTGAATATCTCTACAGTTACCTAACATTTTGTAGGTTTTCGGGTCGGTTTTACTGATAAATCCACGCTTTACATGTCGTTTAACAGAAATGCAGTATTGCGTTCAAGTCACTAGAACGCCCTACCACCAAGCTTAAGAAATACAAACAACATTAGAGAATTTCAAAAAACTGTTTCAGTACATGGCCGCTAGGGAATATAAGGAATAATAGCATCTTTACCCCTTTCTTTCTTTCTTTTTTACCTTTTCATTAAATTTGAAGCTTGCAATACCCTTTTAACTTAAAATTAAGTTACATTTAATGCGTCAAATTGTCAACATATAAATTAGGTTAGAATTTTTTTATTATTTTATTTATAAAAATTGATATGTACTTTATTTTTACTCTACAAATTTCAAGATTTCTGTATATTGTAAGAGATGATGAATAATTTGAATAAATTTTAATTGTTAAATGTAATTTTTGCGTTGCAGGAACAAAATCCTATCTTCTCGAAACCCTAAGTTAAGCGAGAAGTATTTGCGTTTTTGTTTATTTGTAATGTAATATGCCTTCAGCATTCTAAGAAGGTACACAGAAATTTTATATTTATGCATATAAAAATTAATTGTAGATGGGACCCAAGGTACAAAGAATACAAAGGTATGCTTAATCTTTGAACTGCTATTGGTGCTTTCTTGTACCAATTGACACGTACCTTGTGACACGAGTCAAAAGTGACAGTATGTGTTGGAATATTAATTTGGCATCACACCGAAACCAGCTATTTAACAAGAGTCACGACATCTATTGTACCGAACCAGCAGTAGAAACCGTTTTTCATTTCCTCATACATTAAAGTTACCGCATCGTTCTCTTCTGATAAAAGTCGTCTCCGAGGAAGGATCTCTCATCGTAATAGTATACCTTACTATACACGTATGCACTTATAATAGTATACTTAAATATCTTTTATTATATTAATAAAAGAATTTATTACATATTGTAACTGCTTTGTGCACTTAATTTTCTTTCGATAAAGAGAAATCTAAACAGGTGAAAGGCCCAGCAGACGCGCCAAAAGACATCCAGAAATCGTAAGATACGCAGTCGCCCACAGCAACCAGAAATTATGGAGGAAGAAAAGTACAAACTGCACGTATTCGACGGTACGAATTTTAGCAACTGGAGATTTAGACTTGAAGCCGATCTTGAAGAAAAGGATCTGCTAGGCTGTCTGCGGGCTATCCGGCTCGCCGTCCTTAGAGCTAAACAAAGGATCTGGTCCTCCAGGTTGGGGGTCGTGCCGTCGGGGTGACTTCCCGGCCAAGTAAAGAAACACCAGCCACGAAGCAGAAACAAGCCTCGGATTCGGACGGATTTACTGTTGACGACCAATGCAAACGAGAAAAGGACAACGAGCTCCGGATCTGCACGTGGAATGTTAGGTCCCTTAACAGACCACGTGCAGCCGAGCAACTAGCGGAGGCCCTTAACGACTGCAAGGCAGACATTACTGCCATCCAAGAAATGCGGTGGGACGGGCCGGGCAAAAGAAGGATGAAAAACTGCGACATCTACTACGGCGACTGCTATCGGCATCAAAGACAGCGCCTATTTGGATGTGGTATCGTTGTTGGAAGCAGACTTAGGCAAAAAGTCTTGAGCTTCAACCCTGTAAGCGAGCGCCTCGCGGCGATCCGCATCAAGGCTAAATTCGCCAACATTAGCCTCATATGCGCGCATGCCCCCACAGAGGAGAAAGATGACGAGACCAAAGATATGTTCTACGAGCTCCTGGACAAAACTTATGTCGTAGCTAGAGCAGTGCCCTAGCTACGACATTAAGATTGTCCTAGGCGATTTTAATGCCAAGCTAGGAAAGGAGGGCATCTTTGGTCGTACTGTCGGAAAGCATAGCCTGCACGACACGACCTCCGATAACAGATTCAGGCTGATCGACTTTGCTGCGGGGCGACACATTGTGGTAGCTAGTACACAGTTTCCGCATCTCAATATCCACAAAGGGACATGAAGATCTCTCAGTATCATGGATGTCCGAACTTTCCGAGGGGCCAACATTGACTCGGATCACTACCCTGTTGTAGCCATGGTACGGCTGCGGATATCCCGACCAACGCCAAGTAATGGAAATACTGTGAGGAAGTTCGACGTCGGCCGACTACAATCGCAGGAAATCGCCAGGTCCTTCTCCAACCGAGTATTTCAAAACCTTCTACGAAGTCCTATGCAGCCAGCATCAAGTATTGATAGCCAGTGGCAACATTGCCAAAATGTCATCAGAGACGCCGCCTCTTAAGTGCTGGATTTCACACGGCCACCACAACGAAACCCCTGGTTTGACGATGAATGCCGGCAAGCACATGCAGCTAAACAGGAAGCATACAAAGCGGCGCTGCACAGAAGGACTAGAGCTGCTCGCGAGCTCTTGGAGCAGAGGAGGAGAGAGGAACACCGGCTTCTCCGCAGGAAAAAGAGAGAGCACGAGAAGAGAGCGGTTGAAGAGATAGAGAGATGTTACAACAGGAATGAGGTTAGAAAGTTTTACCAAAGGATCAAAAGGTCCTGCCAAGGGTATAAACTTCGAACTGAAGCATGTAAGGACCATCAAGGGAACATCGTTGTAGAATCGCTGTCGGTGCTGAGAAGACCACTTCTGCAGACTGTTTAACGACGAACCAAATACCGCTGTCAGGCAGAACGAACCATTCAACGCGGGCGAAGACGTTACCGACGAAGCATACGAACGATACCGCCCACCCGACCTGGAGGAGGTGAAAGTAGCTGTGTCTAAGCTCAAGTAAAACAAAGCAGCCGGAGCAGACGGCCTAGCTGTCGAACATTTTAAATCCGCTGGCGATGAGCTGGTTAGGTGCATGCACAAGCTCATCTGCAAGATATGGTCGGAAGAAAGCATGCCCGACGAATGGAACCTCAGCATTGTTTGCCCGATCCTGAAGAAAGGAGACCCTCTGAGTTGTGACAACTACAGGGGCATAAGTCTTCTACACATCGCATACAAGATCTTTTCTGCTGTACTTTGTGAACGCCTGAAGCTGTTTGTCAACAATCTGATAGGCACATATCAGTGTGGCTTTAGGCCAGGAAAGTCCACCATCGATCAAATATTCACACTGCGGCAGATCTTGGAGAAAACCCAGGAATTCCAAATCGATACACACCACCTCTTCATCGATTTCAAGGCCGCGTATGACAGCATCTATAGAGACGAGCTATATAGCGCAATGTCTAGTTTTGACATCCCTGCCAAACTCGTCAGTCTGTGCAGGATGACGATGGAAAACTCACGCTGTTTCGTCAAGGTCAGCAAAGACCTCACCGACCCCTTTGATGTCAAAAAAGGATTTAGACAAGGCGACGCGCTGTCATGCGACTTCTTTAACATCATACTTGAGAGAATTGTGCAGAACTCTCGCGCCAACACCAGAGGTACAATCTTTCAAAAGTCCGTTCAACTACTCGCGTACGCAGACGACATTGACATAATCGGTATAACAAAGCGTGATGTCAATGAAGCCTTCGTGAGTATTGGGACGGAAGCGGCGAATATGGGTTTAGCAGTCAATGAGGGCAAAACCAAGTATAGCTGTCATCAAGAAAAGACGCCCAACACCGATGTCTTGGACAGAACATCACCATCGACAGCTATAATTCTGAGGTAGTTAGGAACTTTGTCTACCTGGGTTCCGCTATCAATTCAGACAATGACACCAGCGCTGAAATCAAACGAAGGATAACTCTTGCCAATCGCTGTTTCTTTGGGCTAAGGAGGAGATTGAGTAGCAAAGCCCTCTCTCCAAAGTGTCCATGTATAAGACCCTCATCATCCCAGTCCTGCTTTACGGTGCAGAGGCATGGACCCTGTCAAAGGCGGATGAAAACACTTTAGGCTGCTTCGAGAGGAAAATTCTTCGGACGATTTACGGTCCCGTCTGCATAGACGGAGAGTGGAGGAGGAGATATAACATCGAACTGTTTGGGCTGTACAGCGATACCGTATGCTAGTTCAGATGATTTCAGATAAAGTTAAATTTATATGCTGAGTTCAAGCGAGCTTCGACCTTCGCTCAACCCCTGCATATAAACGATCTAAAAAGAAATGTTGTCGTAGTTGTTTGTGAAGTATTTTTGCCACAGTTCGGATTATACCGGGCCAATTCGTTTAAATGGTTTATGAGGAAAGAGGGGAATATATAAAAATTAGTAAAAAACTACAATGCATGCGTGTACTAATAAAAGTGGGGAAAAAACAAGAAACATTTATGATATATTTAAAGACAAGACTTTCCCCTCAACCCTAAAAGTCAGAAGCTGTTTTTTTTTGTGATCAATCAAAGCTTAGAGCAGTCGCATTGAACTTACCTTCTCGAGATTGCGACGGAATGTGGATGGTATTTGGTTGGGGTTAAGACTAACTTGACGAACGATTTCTCTAATCATATCAACAAAGACTGAACTCTGACTTTGGGCTAGCAGATCTTGAGATATCTAAAACAATTATAGAAACGTTATATGATGTCTACAAAGAAGCAAGGCTTAGAGATACTTACTAGCTTGTTAGCAACATCAACTGGATTAACATCACTGATGTCGAACTTGAATGTAATAGTTTTTGGCTTATTTTCCATGTGGCAATCAACTAACGTTCCATTTTCGATATTCGTGACACTTAGTTTTGGCATGCGTTCGGTACCTCGGTTAGTTTTACGGGTTTTACGTGACTTCTGTTGTACTCCGCTACCGCTGGTCGCGGCACCAGATGTTGTCGGTTGTTGCTGTAAAAGTTGTGGCTGAGTCTGAGCTTGCTGAGCTGCTTCCGTATGGTGAGGCGGTTGAGCAGGCGGCAGAGCAGACTGTTGTTGGAAAGCTTGCGACTGGGTCTGCTGCGGAGTTTGTGAGGGCATCAAGGAATACTGTTGCTGCTGTTTTGGGTGCTGAGCTAGCGGTACTTGCTGCGGTGTCTGATTCACAATTTGTTGCTGGGGTATTTCAACTTTCGGTTGGATCTGCGCAAGCTGCTGATATTGTTGTTGCTGTTGCTGCATATTTTGCTGTAATTGCTGATTTTGTAATTGCTGCTGAAGAAGCAATTGCTGCTGTTGTATCTGCTGCTGAAAATGTTGTTGAAGTTGGTGCTGCAACTGCTGATCAACTTGATGCTTTTGTTGCTGCAGAACATGCTGTTGATACTGCATTACATTAGCCAGCGACGGATCGTCTACGTGTTGTAATTGCTGTTGCGATGCATATTGCTGTTGTTGGTTATGAATAAATTTTTGTGATTCAGCAACAGAGCTTTGATTTGGGTAATTAGGAACAAGATTGAGTTGATGCTGAGGTGGATTCTGAATGTTCTGCATCTGTTGGTTCAATACACAAGTCTGTTGTGAATTCTGAGGAACAGATATATATTGCGATGTGTGCTGTTGCGTACTGACGGATATACTTTGCTGAGCATAGTAATGCTGCTGTTGCTGATTAGGATCGATTGCAACTTGTTGCTGCTGCATTTGGATATGTTGTGGTTGCATTTGAATATGGGAAGGCAACTGCTGATAGAGCGGAGAGTTATGTGACATTAATTGCTGCTGATGTTCGAGTTGGGTTTGTTGGTGAAACACTTGTTGTCCAGGTTGACTTTGCTTGTACATAACTTGATTTTCTTTCGGAGGCCTATTGAAATCCAGCTCATTGCTTTTCTCCATTTCAAGAACAAACTCTGCGTTAGTCTGTGTCTGTTGCATTTCAATTTGTTTCTGAGGCTTTGAGGTCGGGTCATCCCTAATTGTCACTATTGCCGGTGCCGTTGAAGTTTTTCCAACAAGAACAAGAACACCACTGCCATCTTCGTTCTCTTCACAGTAATCTTCTTCGTCTTCTTCTTCTTCTAAATGCATAACTTCATTGCGACCCCACTTTGTGGCTATTTCACGTTGTGCTTGCAAGGCTAATTTTTCCAACCTCGATTTCTCGTTTTGAAGCTGCATCTGAGTTTGCCTTTGTTTTCTCTCTTTTTGCAAGGAAACAACCTGAACTTTAAGCATTTTCACCACAGCTCTCGAGTCTTCCTCACTAATTATTCCTGCCTTACACATATCCATACAAACAGACTCGCAGTTATCGTTCTTAATGTCAAACTCAAACTGAATTGCCTCGTTTTCCTTGTGTTTATAAGATCGCTTTTTCGGGTCAAGCAATCTTAGTCGAAATTCAATAACATTTTCATCAGGGTTGTTTAAAAATATTTCCGTTGTTGTAGGCTCCAAATGGATGCCAATATCTTCGCCAAAAAAGTCTGAATTCAGTAAGTCCTTGCAACTGGGACGATCTTCTTTTTTGAGCTGAATGCACCTTTCGATGATCTCACGAACTTTAGGATTCTCAACTTTATCGAAGCTTGCCGGCTTAATTCCAGATATAACTTTTTTGTAGATTTGGGCAGGCCCTGAACACTCGTTATACGGGTACTCAGAAATCGCCATTTCAAGCATGCACATCCCAAAAGCATAAACATCGACAGCCTCATCGTAGTGCTCTTCGTACATTTCGGGTGCCATAAATTCTGGTGTTCCAATCACCGACTTGGCAAAACTACGATTTTTGAGGGTGGCCAGGCCTAAATCTCCAATCTTAACGCTACCGGTTGTACCAGTTATAAATATATTATCACATTTTAGATCACGATGTATTATTGGCGGCGAACGAGAATGCAAAAAGTGTAGGCCCTTTAAAATTTGACGACACCACGACTTGAGGACTTTCGGATTAATTTTTTTAAAACGACGCAAATATCTGCAATGAACCGGATTTAAATTTATTTCATTATATTATTTTTCAAATATTTTAATGTGTTTTTATTTATTTATACTAAAATATTAAAGTCAAGTGTTGGTTTTATGTTAATATTAAATATTTTTTTTATATTTTCTCTGCACATTTTATCTTATAATGTATCAAGCTTAGCCAACAAGAAAATGTTTTTAAATTTATATGAAACTTTTGTAATTGAAAAACACTACGAGAACTATGAAGATAATTTTAACAAATTTGAATTTGTGGGCTAAAGCTAAATGCTCTGATGGTAATTTCAGCCTAGGTATATCTACTAAATTTCGACTCAAACCCGCAGAGCGAATGCGATCGCATCGACTCGACTCAACTCCAATTCCAACTCGATCCTCGTACACATGTGGTCGAACCTGGCTTGAAGCTCGTTTGAACTCTGCTTACAAACCAAGCTTATGTCATAGGTGTTTATGTCTTTGTTAAGTTAGTGTAATTTTTTTTCTTGTATCAGTAGTGTTTTCTGAGCCTATTCCGGACAAATAAGCAGAAAAAAAACGTGGAATTTAGTAACTCTTTCATTATTTTTTCCAAAAGTTTAAAGGACATTATAATCAAATAAGTTGGAAATTGTAGGCCTTAATAAAGAGAAAACGATCATTAGTTTCTTAGATTTTGCTATTCGTTGAAAAGCAGATTTTTGTTACTTTTGTCAAACAGAGCTAGTCCAATTTCATTTATATGACTTATTATCTACCATTGGAATGCAACAAAATTAAAAACATTTGTAGTTAATATTTCAATATTTCAAGTTCAAAATGCAATACCAGCTTTTATCTGCAATAATTCAAACACCAAAAGATCGCTGGAAGCAACTTCACCTGAATTGGTTACAAAATCGTTTTCCAAAGAATCCTGTGCAGCAGCAGAACATTCTTTACATTCACAAACGCACATCTTGTTACGGAGGCTTGATTAACTTCTGGATGAAAAACTAAAAAACATCGCAGCCAAAGACGACGTGCGTCGAAATGCTCCAGAAGGAAAATAAAATGCTACGTTACGAAGCGTAACCTTAAAATTGATGCCACGACCACTAGGGGAGGTGAATCGATTAAATTTTTCTTTTCCTTTTCTTAAAACCATCAGAAGATGACAAGCGTCAGATTTTACTTTTCACGACGTCTTAAATATTTAAGAGCACTGGAGGTAGTTACAAAACCGCTTGTGGGCGGGTCTGTGGGCGGATTTGAAAAAATTAAGCACTTGTACTGCTTCGGATGACAAGGAACTCAAACACGAAATTTCAGACCTCTAGCTCAAAGCTAGAATTCGGTCTCGATCATATGCCCTTACGGCCTTGAGGTTCTATCATTAGCATTTCACCGTGATACAAACTATGTGACAAACTTAATATACCTCCTATCCTATGGGATGGGGTATAAAACAAGATCTTTCTATGGGTGTAATAAAATCTCTCATATCTCTATTATTACAAAAGATATCAGTATTGCAAATGACATTAGGTATGCACTTTTGGGAAGATATGCTTAGTATTGATCTGCCACATAAGCCTTTGTATGGAAATGTCATATATTTGTATGAATTTTTTGCTTTCATTTTTTTTTAATGTTATAAATGCCCCATACGTACAATTGGAGTCAGTAATGTTTTATTTGCAAACACATTATTCAGTGCTGAAATGTCTTATAGGTACAATGCCCTATACAGCATACTCCATACGCATGATTGTTTTTCAGTATTGAAATGCTTCATAGCAACAAAATTGTGAGTTGAAGTTTCAAGCATTAAAATAATTTCACTGAATACATGACACATGCATACAATTTATTTTCCTCGAAGCAATTTTCTTGTATTTCCCAACACCCAAAAATAGATGTGGGCTAAAAATGGGCGGAGTCCATTAATGTACTGTGTTGAGCAAACTTAAGGAGAGGTTATATGTATGTATTTATTTGTAGTGTATGTACGTATTTGGAAGTGAAGTGTCAAATGGTCAAGACGTGTTCTCAGTAGCGGAATAATATACAATAAAACAAACCGATAACAACGAAGTGTTTCAAAAGAAAAAGTCGATGAAAAACTAAAATAAATAGTAATAAGTAAACAATAATACCGTCCAGGCGCTGACGTAGGTTCAGACCATAACCCAGTGGTAGCAAAAATAAACATTTAATTGAAAAGACTGCATAAAAAGTTCAAACCGAAAAATCTAAGTATAAACCTTTTAAGTAATGAGACAATAAAGAATGAACCTAAGAATGATTTGAATGAAAAAATGAGCCACTTAAACGCGAATCAACTAACAGAAGAAAACATTAACTTGGCATGGTCAGAGATGAAAGAGATCATTAGAGAACCCAGTGAAAAGCATCTCAGAATCATCTTTTAGAATTAATGGAACAAAGAAGAAAAAACAAATTATTTCCAAGGAAATATAGAGAAATAAATAGATTAATTAAATATAAAATCAGGGAAGCTAAGAACCGGTATTTGCTGCAAAACTGAAATTTTGCAGCAAAAGAATTAGAGCGATACAACAGAAATCATAATAGCTTCAACCTCCATAAAAAGTAAAAGAAGTTTGCGGAATCAAACACAGAGCAGAAGCCAATAACCTTAAAAACAGAGGCCCTAGCTATGGAAAGAATATTTAGAGGACCTCTTTTGGGACGAAAAAGGCCAAGTTGATCCATACAATGGGCCTGAAGGACCAGAAGTAACAAAAGAAGAAGTGAAAAAGGCATTGAGAGAAGCAAAAGCGCGTAAAGCGACAGGATCAGACAAGATACCAAATGAACTCCTGAAATAGCTCAATGATGAAAGTGTTTCAAAGTAAGTGAATCTTTTTAATGCAATATACAGAATTGGCAAAATTCCAGATGAGTGGCTCAGATAAACATTTGTTAAACTTCCAAAAAATAATAAACCCATAAATTGTTCTGATTACAAGACAATTAGCTTAATGGGTCATACATTAAAAATATTTCTTAAAGTGATAGATAGAAGAATTTACAATAAGCTCGAGGAAGAGATAAGTAGTTCGCAGTTTGGATTCAGGAATGGATTCGGGAATAAAAAAAGCATTCGACAAAGTAAAACACATAGCAATGGTAAACATCTTGAGGAACACACAAATTGATAAGAATGATATTAAAATAATTGAAAATCTATGCTGGAACCAAAAAGCAAAAATTTCTATAGAGGGTGAAGAGTCAGATGAGATATTTATTCACAGAGGAGTTAGGCAAGGCTGTATTTTATCGCCATTTCTTTTTAATATGTATTCCGAAGAAATCTTCAAAAACGTTTTGGAACAGATGGAGGAATCTGAGTTCTTATTAATAACATCCTCCGTTTTTGGCAGAAACCTTGACGAGTGCGTCACTTCCAATGACGCCAGTGCGGAGGCTTAAGTTGCATCGACTCACCGGCTTCAGTCAGCTGAGAGGTGCGGTGAACTAAGCTCTGCCAAGCCTGATTCCAGTGGTGGTTTGAGCATACAGCAAACCGTGCCGAAGGATGCAAGGCTGAGGGCTAAATCAGTCACGAACGAGCTCCTTCAAGTGCCTTGGCAAGGCTTGTCGTATTAGTGCCTTATCCCAACAAAACCGGCTCTGTTGCGGATGGACGTCTTCCTTACTGGCTTACTCGTGTGACCAACTTATGAATTCTTTAAACAAAAAATCAAACGACATGACTACTGAGGCTTGCCCTCACCCAGCCCTAGCGGGCGCAACGGCTACGAATACTGTGACGACCAACACTACGACTACGACGACGACAAATACTTCACGACAAAGGACAGGACGTGAGACAAGGAAGGTGGAGAAATACCTCTACAGGCTGAGCATCGACGACGATGCCTCCATCTCCCTTACGAACACGGACTCGGCGTCTTCCGCTTCGGAGGCCGCCACCGTTCAGTCTGCTCCAGTGGCTGCGGAAATTGCGGCTGCTCAGCGGCTGCTCTGCGGCGAGAAAAAACGCGGGTAAGAAACTGAGCCCCATTGCTCCGTTTTATAAAAACCGCAGGTCTGCGGAGTTCATCCTTAAGCCTCTCCTGAAAAAGGGAGAAGCAAACTGGAGGGCGAGCGATCGTGAGTCCGCAAAACTAGCTGAAGCCCTCATCGCGTGTTGTGAACCTGCTTCGGGGGGGCAACCCGATGAGAGCTCAGTCAATCAACCGGTTAGGGCAAACCCCAGGGGTAAGACACCTGCTGAGGGAAGTCAACTCGTTTCGGGAGGGCTCTCTTGCAGCACTAGGAGGAGGAGTGAACTCGCTTCGGGAAGCCCTCTACCAAGCCGTCTACCTCAAAACCGACATCCAAGAGACCCAGGTATCAAGACAACCCTTCAAAAACCCCAAAGAAGGCCAAGATATCTTCAATGGTGTCAAGGCCCTTCCACGAGGTTGCGAAGGATCATCTGATACTGGGTATCATGGACCAAGGTGATGATGAGGGTAGGATTGGCTCGGATAACTGGAGACTCCTGAAGGCTCAGCTTTCTTCAGGCATTCTTCAGCACTGCCTGGCCAATCCTACTTTGCCACCTTCTACCTTTATGGACGGAGGCTGGCATCAGACGGGTGTCAAACTCCTGGTTTGCAGTAATGAGACCTCTGCTGACTACATCAAGTCGGCGGTCTCACAGGGTGGCGCTGTTTGGCCCGGTGCTAAGCTTAAGGCCGTGCAGAAAGCAGACATTCCAGTCAGATCGAGAGCCAGAGTCTGGATCCCTCCGGGGCCTAGTAACCCGAAAGACATTCTCCGACTCATAGGAGTACAGAACCCTGACCTTCTGACTAAAAATTGGAAGGTTATCAAAGCCGAGGAGCCAACTGACCCGGGCGATTAGTTTCATTACTACTGAACCCGGAGTCTATTGCCCCCGGGGTTCAAGTTCTTCTATGGGCTGGAAACACTTCACATGAAGGTCTATGAGAGGGACGGTAAGTCAGTTTCTGGCCCAGCTGAGGTATCGGCTGGCCCGTCCCAAGGTAAGCTTCCGGAGAAGCAGGTTGGGTGCGAGCAATCCTCTGATTCGGAGGACTGCGACACCATAGTTGTAGAGAAGTCTGTACCGACTAGCAATAATGCTTCGGTTGCTACGGATAAATCTACACCACTCTAAAGCAGCCTCTGCAAACCTTTTGCTCCGGCTACAAAAAGGCGGAGAAGACATAGCCCTCATCCAGGAGCCCTGGGTTCTTGATGATCACACAGTTGCTGGACTGAGGGCAAGAGACTATGAGCCTTTCTATGCAAAAGTACCAGGTAAAACCAGGGCCCTTAATCTTGCAAAGAAAAGCCTTAAAATTTTTCTTTTACCCAATTTCAGTGATGCGGACTTTGTTTGCGTCAGCATAGAACGCGGGAAAGAGAAACCCATCTGGGTAGCATGGGCGTACATGCCCTACGATGCGACAGGACCCAGACCAGCGGAAATCTTCCGAAACACTATTAGCCGAGCCGAGGGGGAAAGACATCCCCTTGTGATAGGATGTGATGCCAAAGCGCACTATACTGCCTGGAGCAGCAGCGACACAAAAGATCGGGGTGAGTGCCTTTTTGATTATATAATAGCTACTAGCCTCATTATTAGCAACAAGGGATCAGATCCCACCTTCATCACCAGAAACAGGCAGGAAGCTATTTATGTGACCCTGGTCACGAACTCCCCTAGCATAACCGTCAACAACTGGACTGTATCAAGTGATGTATCATTCTTCGACCATTGCTTCATTCAGTTCGGTATTGACTTTAAACCTCCCGAAAAGTGCCTCTTCAGAAACCTCAGAAGGACCGACTTGGAAACTTACAACACAAAGTTGAAAAGTCATCTTGGAAACCTTACTCCCGCTCAGCCGCAATCACCGTCGGAGCTAGACCTGATGGTGGGTAGGCTTACGGAGGCAATGAACCTAGCTCTCCACAAATCCTGCCCTATCAGCAGACACGAAAATGGGGGCAAACCCCCATGGTGGAATACATATATTAGCAGACATCGAAGAGAGAGCAGGAAACTCTTTAATCAAGCAAAAAGCTCTAGGGGCCCAGTCGACTGGGACCTGTATAAAAGCAGTACAAGGAAATTAAAGACGGAGATAAGGAAATCTAAACGTTCCTCTTGGCATCTTTTCTGTGAAAACAAAGGGAAAACCAGTGATTCATCCCGGATTAGGAAAATCCTATCCAAATCTCCAGTAACTCCTAGCTACATTAAAAAGCCAGATGGAAACTGGACAATGTCCAGCAAGGAAACTTTAGACCTTCTCATAGACACCCTTTTTCCTGGCAGCAAAGCAGGGACAATGTTCTCTGAAATAGGCCACGATAGAGTTCAATACACTGTACCCGAAGATGTTGTCACACCCAAGAGGATACAGTGGGCAGTGCACAACTTCCTTCCGTACAAATCTCTTGGACTCGATGGCATACTACCAGTGGAACTCCAACAAGGTCTCGGAATACTGAGTCCTTGGCTCCACACTATTTTAAGGGGATGCCTAAACCTTAACTATACACCCAAATCCTGGAGGAAGGCCAAGGTGGTGTTCATACCAAAAGCTGGTAAGATCTCCCTCCCATGCAACTCCTAAAGACTTTCGCCCAATCAGCCTTTCCTCTTTCCTATCAAAGACCCTAGAGGGACTGATCGATTCTATGATCAGAACCAACATAGACAACAGTCTTCCATCAAGCTCGCAGCATGCGTACCGCAAGGGAAAATCGGTAGAGACGGCCCTACACTTGTGGTTTAGCATCATTGAGAAACCCTTTGAGAACAGGGATTTCACTCTAGTATCATTCCTTGACATTGAAGGAGACTTCAACAATGTCAGAACGGAAGCTACTACAGCTGCACTCCTTTAGCTGAAGGTTGACAACTATCTCTGCAATTGGATCGAGGAAATGCTTAAAAGCAGACTCGTCCATGCCGAGCTGGGGAGTTGTCTAGCTGACAGGTCCGTGTGCAGAGGCACCCCACAAGGCGGGGTATTATCGCCACTATTATGGCTCAGTTCAATACACTGTACCCGAAGATGTTGTCACACCCAAGAGGATACAGTGGGCAGTGCACAACTTCCTTCCGTACAAATCTCTTGGACTCGATGGCATACTAACAACAAGGTCTCGGAATACTGAGTCCTTGGCTCCACACTATTTTTAGGGGATGCCTTAACCTTGGCTATACACCCAAATCCTGGAGGAAGGCCAAGGTGGTATTCATACCAAAAGCTGGTAAGATCTCCCTCCCATGCAACTCCTAAAGACTTTCGCCCAATCAGCCTTTCCTCTTTCCTATTAAACACTCTAGAGGGACTGATCGATTCTATGTTCAGAACCAACATAGACAACAGTCTTCTATCAAGCTCGCAGCATGCGTACCGCAAGGGAAAATCGGTAGAGACGGCCCTACACTTGTGGTTTACAAGTGTGTCAGCACACAGCTGACAGGTCCGTGTGCAGAGGCACCCCACAAGGGGGGTATTATCGCCACTACTATGGCTCCTCGTAGTTAACGAACTACTCTCGATCCTAGAGAAAAACAGCCTTTAAGTTATGCTGACGATATTTCGATAGCGGTAACAGGCTAGTTCCTCCCCAATATAAGCGACATAATGCAATTTGCACTTAACGAATTAGCTAGGTGGACAGATAGCGTCGGTCTCGGAGCAAACCCATCAAAGACTGAGCTAGTACTGTTCACAAGAAAGTATAAAATACCTTTCATAACTCCACGAACACTGAAAGGCGTTGAACTGTCACTCGCAAATCACGCTAGATACCTGGGAGTTATATTAGATGAGAAATTCAGTTGAAAACTGAATATACAAGACCGTGCAAGGAAGGCCTCTATTGCCCTGTATTCCTGCAGGAAAATCCTAGGCCCAAACTGGGGGCTCCAACCCAGGATTGTGCACTGGATATACACGGCAGTTGTTAGGCCAATACTTATGTACGGAGTACTATTCTGGTCGAAGGCACTAGACAAGAGTAGCAGCATTCCTATACTAGAGAAAGTTCAAAGACTATCCTGTATTTACATCACAGGTGCTCTTAGAACAACTCCCTCGGCTGCGCTTGATACAATGCTCCATCTTCTTCCCGTTGACATCTTCGGTAAAGGGATGGCAGCGAAAGCAGCTTAGGACATAATCAAAAACAACATATATCAGCCACTCCAATTGATTCTACAAGGAAAGATCGAAGGAAGAAGAAGTGTTGGAAGGCAGAGAACGACATGGTTGTCAAATTTAAGAGAATGGCTCAATCTTTCAACAATAGAAATATTTAGAGGAGTAACAAACATGATTATCCGGAACGGAAAGGAACTATAATAAGAAGAAGAATGTATTTGTAATAATATCCATTCAAACTTTTCGATTTCGAACGAATTTTTTCCAAGGGGTCCAATTTTCGCCCGTTTAAAAACTAATGGCCGATTCTAATGCACACCAAAATTTGAGTTCATACGCGTTGTCTAGCTTACGTAAAAGGCAAATTATAGACAGCAAATTATAAAGGCAAATTATAGAGGCGAATTATACAAATTATAGGTTTACGGACAGACGAATGGGTAAAAACATCTAAAAAAAAAATCGATTTTAAAATCCTATAGTTATCTACAAACGCGTTTTTTTTTTTTTAAAGAAATTTTCCGTTAAATGTTAACCTACCTTTATTTCCAACAAAAAATAAAGTTTTACAAAAAAAAAAAAAACAATGTTAACAAAATATAACACTTGTTTAAAAAATTAGATTTTTTTATACTTTTGTATTAAAATATTACACAAATGCATCCATTATAAGGAATCGCATTCAGTTTTTAAATGACATATAGGTTAAACTAAACGTGCCACATACCATACAAATCCGCACAATTTGTAAAAAATATAATGCCCTATATGCAATTTTCTTTGCCAAATATAATAAAAACAAGTGAGTAAGTGCAAGAGTTTGTCTTTGACAAACTTATATACAGGGTGTTTCCAAATTCGATGCAAATATTTTGACACAAGATTCTTGGGTATATTTGAAGAAAGAAATTGTTCTACAGTATGGGCCTATCTCAAATTTTGATACCACTTATTGGGAATTTAAGAAAACACCTACTTTGAGGTACCTTGACCCATACTAACACAAATATCTCCGCTAACACTTACAACAGGTACTTCATTTAGGGCTTACATTTTAGAAGAAATAGTACTCCTTTTAACTGCATCAAAATAAAATTGATGACTTTTTTAACTTTCGAGATATTTGCTTTTAAGTCGGATCCTTTTTCCCTGCCCATGACATTTTTTTGACTTTCAAGACACATTTCTGCGAAAAATGCGTAATAAACATATCGGTAATTTTTTTTTCTAGTGCACCTAACAATACTTAATAAAAATTGCTAAGACAAATTACCCGAAAAACCCACAGATTTTATGATACTTGGGAAATTCCATAGCAGGTAAAATTATGAAAAACTCTTTTCACGAAGCCGCGACAGGTATAAGGTGGAAATATGATTTGTAACCTACTTTTATAACCGCGATTGACAACAAGAACGATTTTTTGACTATGTATTAATAATTTACGTAGGTTTTAGAGCATGCATTTTTATTAGACTACCTGATAAAAAAGTAATTTCCCTATCATTTTTCTGTTAAATCCCAAAAAGGATTAAGTTTGAGGTTGGTCGCCTAGTTGGAAAATTTACCTAATGTAAATTGTATAAAAGGTTAGAAAACAAAATTAAATCCATCATAGTCATTTTTGAAGCCGAGGTGACACAACAGTTGTTAAGAAACCCTACTTGAAATGGCATCTTTTACAAACGAAGAATACGCCGATATTATCTACGTTTATGGGATGTGCAACGGAAGTTCTATTAGAGCACAACAAAGATACCATCAGCTTTATCCTAACCGAAGAGTACCTAATCCCGCGTATTTACAAATTCGTTTCGAAGACTTCGGGAAACGGGATCTGTTTCAACAAGACGACCTAACGCAGGAGCTTCACCAGGAAGAATTGCAGTTGATGAAAGAATACTGGAAGCGGTTGCAAATGATCCATCAATCAGCATCAGGCGCTTATCCTTGCGATTTCATGTTTCAACACATAAAATTGTTCGTCTCCTGCATACGGAAAACTTGTATCCATACCACCATACACCTGTGCAGGAACTGCTTCCGAGTGATTTGGAGCCGAGACTTGAGTTTTGCAACTGGTTGTTAGAGCGGAACTTGGATGACAACGGTTTTATAAGCAGAATCCTTTGGACGGAAGAATCTCAATTTACTAGAGATGGGATTACAAATTTTCACAATCTACACACATGGGCTGCGGAAAACCCACACACAAGGAGAGAGTCATCATTTCAACACAGATTTAGCGTCAATTTGTGGGCAGGTGTTATTGGAAACAACTTAATCGGTCCCTTCAAACTGCCTCCCACACTGAATTCTGCAAACTATCTGGAATTTTTGCGCAATGATTTAACAGATCTACTGGAGGATGTTCCGGTAACTCAACGAGCTTCGTCATATTTTCAACAGGATGGAGCCCCAGCCCACTTTGGTCGCGAGGTTAAGAATTGGCTGGATGAAAAGTACGCTGGTCGTTGGATAGGAAGAAATGGACCAGTTCACTGGCCTGCAAGATCTCCAGACCTTACAATTATGGATTTTTTGTGTGGGGGAGAATGAAAGAACTTGTTTATTCTACAGAAATATCAACTCTAAATGATTTAGAAGATCGCATTCTCCAAGCCTCGTCACCAGTGAGGCAGAAGTTATCCTCAATAAATGTTGACAGCGCAATCCAAAAACGGGCTCTAGCATGCATACAAAATGGAGGAGGACACTTTGAACACCTTATTTGATTGTAAAGTTAACTTAATGAAATAAAAAAAAAACATAAACCAAACACAAGCATTTTTATTCAGAATAATAGAAATCGAACACTATGAATCGAGTTTTTCATAATTTTACCTGTTATGGAATTTCCCAAGTATCATAAAATCTGTGGGTTTTTCGGGTAACTTGTCTTAGCAATTTTTATTAAGTATTGTTAGGTGCACTAGAAAAAAAATTACCGATATGTTTATTACGCATTTTTCGCAGAAATGTGTCTTGAAAGTCAAAAAAAAATGTCATGGGCAGGGAAAAAGGATCCGACTTAAAAGCAAATATCTCGAAAGTTAAAAAAGTCATCAATTTTATTTTAATGCAGTTAAAAAGAGTACTATTTCTTCTAAAATTTTAGTCCTAAATGAAGTACCTTTTGTAAGTGTTAGCGGAGATATTTGTGTTAGTATGGGTCAAGGTACCTCTAAGTAGGTGTTTTCTTAAATTCCCAATAAATGGTATCAAAATTTGAGACAGGCCCATACTGTAGAACAATTTTTTTCTTCAAATATACCCAAGAATCTTGTGTCAAAATATTTGCATCGAATTTGGAAACACCCTGTATACCCGACCCTATACACGATGTAACACCATATCTTAAGTTTCTTGGCCCGAATTCATATACTATTTGTATAGGCCACGTTCCCAAAAGCGGGCATGGGCTTTAAATTTAAATCTATTAATTGTAATTTCGTTAGATTCATGGCAAAATACGGTAACAGCGAAAATTATTTCAGAAAAAAAAGTTTTTTTCTAAAAACGCCCGTCAAAAGTGGGCGGAGCTCAAAACTTTGTATGGAGCAAACTTAGCAAAAAGTAATATCTTTAATATTTGTCATATAATTTTTTTTTTCGATTTGGAGTAATTTTTCCGAGAAATGGGATTTTTAAAGATCTAACATGTAACACAAGATCTAACATGTTTCACACTTTGTCTGTGCAACAAAAGAACCAAGCCGTGTACCAAGTTTCAGCTCTCTAGCTAGATTTTAAAGACCTTCAACCTTCACACATACGGACGGACGGACATGGCTCGATCATATATCTAAAAGGTGTTAAGGGTTTACGGTGATTATTTTACTGTGTTACAAACTATGCATTAAAATTAATATACCCTCGGTCGGGTATAAAAAACTAATAGCCCGATTTCAACAAAAGCCGGGATAAAAGGATAGCTCGTCGGCCTCTATTTTAATAAATTTTGCCTATGGTTGTTGTCCATAAGATTTCTATTTTATTCGCATTCAAAATTCAAACGTCGTTTTCTCAAAACAAGGCTTTTGTCGTTTAGGTCACTCCAATACTGAGGTGACAATATATTACCATACTTCTTATATTTTCTTTCTGTACGAAACTTTTGTGACATCGAAAAATATAGCAAGGTATGAACGTTTCTTTGGCGGCTATACGTTGGAGTGGGTCCCAGCTGTGAAGACACAACAACGGGGCAGAGCAAGTGGTGACTGCCTAAGTCACCATAAGAAGTGCTTAAAATCAACTTATCAACTCAGCTTCACCATATGTAACTATACTATTGTTTTTAATGATTGGTTCGCAGGAACTCTTGTAATGCTCATCCAAGCCTATATCGACTGCACTCATTGGAAAGAGACTTTCAAAAATTTAAGAACTTTTTTGTTGATACAGGTCCTGATAAATTTATTTTAATGTGGGATTTTAACGTGAGAGCTAGCAAAAAAGGATCCATCGATGCCCATCTAGCATGCAGCATTAATCTTCCCGCGATAAGAAACTCTAAAGACACAGTATCTGATAACAACTGCATTGCTGCCTGGGTATCGCTAAGAGCTATTATTCTTTCCCCATCGTGGCCTCACCGTATAAATACGTGATGATATTCTTCCACAACTCAACACCTGTTCCAACCCGGAATTTAATTTCATGTGGATAGATTTCACCGTCCGTAGACAAACTATTCATTACTTTTCATGTACAGAAGCCCCAACTTGGGCAGTGCGTTAACTTGTAATGCGTTTGCTGCTCTCTCTGATTCCATCTTAAGAATTGTTTCCTTGAATCCAAATAATGAAATCGTGATTACGGCGATATCAATATTCCCAATTCTAAGTGCCTTCGACATTCTGGGCAGACAACACCCGAAGGAAGGTATGTTGAGATCTTTGCCGCGTTAAACAACCTCAAGCAACTTCTAAACGAGCCTGCATGCGTACCAAACATTTACAATCACAACGCCAACACACTGGACTTGTTTCTTACATCATCTGGAACCTACCACTGTGTCATATCAGTCATTTGCTGATGACAGTAATCTCAGTTTCTCATATTCGTGCTCTGCGCTCAGTGCCCTTTTCGGGTAGGGGTTAGAATATACCCGAGGTAAGGCATGCCTGTCGTAAGAGGCGACTAAAATCCACCCTCCGTATGCCGAGCGCGTAGCGCATACAAAATATGCAATGGACAAAACAAAAGATATCATTACCCCAGAGGGCAATCCAGTTTCACTGGCAAATCCACCCTCTTCGGAGGTAGGCTCTACGGATTCTGGGGAGAGCCATTTATTGCTTATAAATCCCTTTTTGAAAAAATCAAGGGCGCTTCGATCTCCACCAGCTGGATCGAAGGTCTCCGGGAAAGGAAGTCCGCCGGTTAATCAGGACTCAGCGAAAATTAAATTCTTTGAAGCGGAAAACAACGAACTCCGTGCTAAGCTTAATGAAATGGAACGTCTCTACCATGAGCTTAAAAGCGAAGTAGATTTGTTACGTAAAGAAAATAAAGCCTTTAGGAACCCCCGTGGTACTATAGAATGCGAGAAAACGCCGAAACGTCAATGTGAATACCAGACGGACGAGGAAGAGCTTGCACGCGAAACGAATCCGGTCTTTAGGAAAAGGCTTACCAAGAAACGAAAGGCTGGTTCTTCACCCGAAGTAGAAACCGTGAGGACTACACCCATCCTGTACAGAGGACGAAATAATACAAGACGTTCAAGCCCAAGGATTCAAAATTCTTGACGCCGTGAACATAATAAAGAAAGAAAAGCAACGTACGGACGAAGGCAAAGATTCCGCTGTTATCCGGCGCGGCCTGCAAATTTTTATACTCTCTTTTGATAGAACTGAAAATATTAACGAAATTAACAAAATTAAATAAATCCTTAACATCAAGGTAAAAATCGAGCCCAAGCGGAAGGGCAACAGGCTAGTTCCCCAATGTAACCGATGCCAAGGTTTCCGACACACGCAAGCGTACTGCCAGAAAAAACCGCGATGCGTAAAATGCGCTGGCAAACATCTCGACGGATTGCAATGTCAGTAGTCAGCCCCCCGCGGTTCGCGCCAATTGCAGGGGAAGTCACCCAGCGAGCTACCGAGGTTTCGAATTTGCCATTGATCTACAAAAACGACACGAAGCTCCAAAGAAAAATATTAAAAATAAGGGCCCCAGCCTAAAACCTCCTTAAGAAGATAAGGCAAAAACCCCTAAGTCGACAAGGGGTACGGGATTAATTAAAATAAAAGGTTACATTGACTATCACGCATATCTTCGTTCAGAAAATTCGAGAGGTAGATCCTCTCTCTACATTAAAGACTGCATTAAGCACTGCAAAAACGAAGAAATAGAACTCTATGCAAATAACCTCAGTCTCAGTAAAATTTAGTCACATAAACTACAACATCGCGACGAGCTACTTTCCTCCGCAGTATCGGCTGGCAGATGAAGATCTTGCACTGCTCTTTGTTTCACTTGGGTCAAACTATATCATAGCGAAAGCGAAAAATACTTTTTGGGGCTCACGGTGTAATTCAGCAAGAGGCAGAGTCCTCTTTAAAGCAAGTACAAAACGCGGCGGTCTTCTTATCGACGGGAAAGCCAACATATTGGCCAACCGACAGAAATAAAATACCTAATCTCGTCGACTTCTTTATCGCCAAGGGGATACCACAAGGGGATACCAAAGAACGCTTTGATCTCTGTTCAGATCACTCGGCAGTTGTTTTGAAAATCGGTGAAAGCCTAGCGAAAAAGAAAAGAGCGCCTAGAATAACTAACAACAACACCGACTGGGACGGCTTTAGCCGTTTTGTACCGCTCAAAACGCCACTTTAAATAGAAGACGAACAAGATAAACTCGTGAGAGTTATTCAGAGCGCTGCGTGGAATAACACACACTTCTTTTCGGAGTTCCGAATTTTCGAACAGCGGAACCATATATCCGCGAGAAATAGAAGAGCGAATATGCGAAAAGAGGAGAGTGCGCAAGAGATGGCAACGTTCGCGAGCACCCCCGGATAACACCATCTTGAACCACCACGAACTTCAAGATTTTAAAAGTCGCTAGACTACTGCTTACCTCGAAAGTTTGACTGCCGATAAAGGTTCGAACTACTCTCCTTGGAAAGCAGTCAATTCCGTTAAGAAGCCTATAGCACACTCTGCGCCATTAAGAAAAGCCAACGGCGAATGGGCAAGAGAAAACAAAGAAAAAGCGAATTTATTTGCAGATTACCTAGAAGAAACATTCAAACCGTTTGGTCGAGGAGCTCAATCCTTATGCGGTACAAGATAATTATAGAATAAAAACCGTGTCATTGACTGAACTTCGTCAAACGATAAATAATCTGAAAAGCAACAAAGCCTCTGGCTACGACTTAATTACTAGCGAAATTCTAAAGGAGCTACCGAAAAAAGCTTTGGTCAAGCTACTCTATATCATTAACGCCTCTATAAGAATTTTATACGTTCCAAGGCAATGGAAAGTGGCCGAAGTCTTTATGGTTCCGAAACCAGGAAAATGTCCGAACGACAAAAAGTCATACAGACCTATTTCGCTACTGCCGATAATATCTAAGGTATTCGAGAAACTGTTGCTTAAAACGCTGCAACCAATCATTGAAGAAAGACGATTGATTCCGGATCACCAATTCGGATTTAGGAAAAAGCATTTAACAATCGACCAGGTCTATAGAATAACAAACGAAATCGAAAAAGCTCTGGAAGCGAAAAAGATAGGTACTAGCGCTTTTCTCGACGTATCGCAAGCCTTCGACAAGGTGTGGCACGAAGGCCTGAAGTACAAGTTAAGGCTTAGCTTACGAGAAAAACTCTATCTTAACTCTATCTTGTTACCTTGAAGACAAAATCTTTTGCGTTAGGTACGAAAATGAGTACTCGGAATTCAAAGAGATAAATGCCGGTGTCCCGCAAGGAAGCGTTCTCGGCCCAATATTATTTTTGCTTTATACAAGAGACATACCCCACGATGAGGGAACAATTTTAGCTATCCTCGCTGACGACACTGCTATTCTCGCTATTGATACGACAGTTGAATTGTCAACAGGGAAACTTCAGCGCACTTTAGACAAAATATGCGACTGGACGAAGAGATGGCGAGTCGCCCTTAACGAGACTAAGTCAACGCATGTTAACTTTACTTACAAAAAGATAAACAACAAACCTCTATTCATGAACTCGGTACAAATCCCGTACTCAAATGAAGCAAAACATCTAGGAATGACTCTAGACGCAAAATTTAAATGAAAGCCGCACGTTAAAAAGAAACGCGACGAGCTCGAAATCAAGTTAAGAGAAATGAATTGGCTTATCGGAAGATTTTCGAAACTAAGCATATATAATAAACTGCTTTTGTATAAGCAAGTGCTAAAACCATCTTGGACGTACGGTATACAACTATGGGGTTGTATTAACAAAGCAATATATCTATTTAAGAAACTTTTCAAAATAAGACACTCAGAGCAATCGTTAATGCTCCATGGTACATAAGACATAGCGATCTACACCGAGATCTAGGAATCGCAACCGTGACTGACGAGGTTACAAACTTTGCCCGCAAACTTAGTACTCGTCTTCGCGGACATTGCAACAATGAAATTATCCGAACTTTGGATCAGACAAATCTTATACGCCGACTATAACGAATGGGACCGTTAGATCTAGCAGCATAAGATGAAACCGCATAAATTGACGGTATTGTAGGTGCCTTCGTTGGAAGGCAGCCTGCCACACGCTATTACTACAGAAGCTTGAACTACTTGTTAAGGAAACTTAGTCGTAGTCTGACGGAAAATGGGAGGTTTTTTAGTGAGTAAGGTCCTACCCCTGGAAAAACAAATATTCGTTCTCTGTTCCTCGTCCCTGCACTTCGGACGTTGAACTGGAACGGCAGCGTAGGTCAAACTTATTAAACTGTGACATTAACAGCATTGTTTCATGGGGATCTCGAAAAAGAGTAGAGTTTAATGCTTCTAAAACTCAATGCTGTCTTTTGTCATTGAAGCAAAACCAAATCACCCAGCCATTATCCATGAATGGTACTTACGTCAGTTAAACCGAAACGCTTTCCATCCTCGGTATGTGTGTTAATAATAAGTTCACTTGGAATGACCACATATTCGAGGTAGCCGAGAACCCTGCGATATGCCTAGGTTTCCTTAAAAGTTCTAAGAAATATTTCACCCCTTCTGGCAATTGGCGCAGGCACAGCACGACACAGAGTAGACGTGACAATATCTCCACGCTTCTCGTCTAAATTCAAACTTCATCTAGAAGCCCTTGTATTACCAAAACTAACAAGGCAGCTGCCATCCTCTTCAACCCACAACCTTACAACGGATAAGTTTGACGACATAGAATTGGCAGATCCTACATTCAACATTCCAGGATCAATCGACATGATTATTGGGGCAGATGCTTATGGTGACATTATCCTCAACGGTTTACGGAGAGAAACCAGTAATATGCTGATAGCACAAGAGTCACACTTAGGATGGCTTATTTCTGGTCGTACATCTCCAAAACTGGACAGAGTTGGCACAATAAACGGATTCGTGGTACAAACAGCAGTTGATCAGCAACTTCAAAGGTTTTGGGAGCTGGAAGAGTTACCACAGCCAACATTTAAAACGCAAAGTGACAAGGAATGTGAAGATATCTTCAAGAAAACACACCGCAGAGACAAAGATGGCAGATATGTAGTTAAAATCCCTTTTTACCAGAAAAAAAGGGAATCACTGGAGGTGGGACAATCCAAACACAGAGCTGTGGCAAGATTCCGTCAGCTAGAAGCAAGGTTGAGTAAGGACAAACAACTCAAAGCAGACTATACGAAGGTGATAGAAGAGTTTCTGGAACTGGGACATATGATTGAAGCACCTCCCAACACGAAATCAATGAACAACAGTGACTACATACCTCATCATGCTGTTTTGAAACCTGAGAGTACTACAACCAAACTGCGAGTAGTATTTGATGGATCAGCCAAGACTTCGACAGGAGTCAGTTTAAACGAATTAATGCCAGTTGGTCCAAAACTTCAAGAGGACATAACAACAATTTTAATGCGCTGGCGAAAACATAAGTATGTCTACACTGCGGACATAGAAAAAATGTACCGCCAAATAAAGCTGAACGAAGACGACCAGGACTACCAGCGTATTTTATGGCGAACATTTAATGGCGATCATTATTATTATATTTTATGGCACAACAGTGACCTACGGTACGGCCGCTGCACCTTATTTGGCAGTTAAAACACTTCAACAACTGGCTCTAGATGAGCAGGAGAGGTATCCGCATGCAGCAGACATTGTCAAAAACGATTTCTATGTTGATGATGTGATGTCTGGACGAGATACCTTAAAAAAATGCGAAGAAACTCAAATGCAATTGACAACAATGCTTAAAAGGGCAGGTTTCAACCTTCGTAAGTGGGCTACCAATGATATTCGACTGCTTGAGAACGTTCCACAGGAGTCTCAGAACCTCAGCAGCATACAAATCAACAAAGAAGAGACCATTAAAACACTGGGTATCCACTGGAGTCCTTCAAGTGATACCTTTCAGTTTAAAGTCCATATAAGCCCACCAAAAGAAGAAATTGAAACTCTTACGAAGAGAACGACATTATCAGAAATAGCAAAGCTGTATGACCCGCTCGGATGGTTGGCCCCGGTTACTGTTAGCGCAAAAATTTTAATGCAACAGATCTGGAAAACTGATCTGGATTGGGATCAACCACTCACAACTGAACTAGAAGATCAATGGGATAAGCTGAAGAATAACCTTGTGGTAATGGGCATCAGAATTCCGAGATGGCTGGGAGTTGATCAATTCAAAAAAATAGAATTACATGGATTTTGTGACGCGTCTGAAGCCGCTTATTCAGCTGTTGTATATTCGAGGTTGCCTATGCGCGGAGGTAGCTCTGTTACAGCATTACTGATTGCGAAGACTAAAGTGGCTCCTATTAAGAAGAGAATTCCGCTTCCTAGACTAGAACTTTGTGGAGCTCATTTGCTGTCCAAAGTCTTGTTGGAAACAATGCGGATATACAACTCGCAGGTAGGCAAGGTGTTTGCGTGGACAGACTCCACTATAACATTAGCTTGGATACAGAAGTGCCCATCAACATGGAAGACATTTGTAGCCAACAGAGTTTCGGAGATCCAAGAAGTAACGAGCCCAAGTTCATGGTGGCACGTCCGATCGTTGGATAATCCAGCTGACTGTGCTTCCAGCGGTATTACACCAGAACAGATTCAACATCATCAGTTATGGAGGAATGGACCTGAGTGGCTACTTCACAATGAAGATAGCTGGCCGAATCAAGTCGTACCTGAAGTTGAAGTCTCAGAGGCAAGAGTAGCGAAAGTAGTCCTAAATACCGTTGTTTCTGATTCGTTCGATATCACCGAAGGATTCTCCAGTTATAACAGATAATAAAAGCAGTCGCTTATTGCAAAAGATTTAGTGACAACTGCAGATCTCCAAACTCAAAACGACCGGGAAGTTTAGAGTTACAACTAAATGAATTCAACACAGCACGCAAAAGCATCATACGAGCAGTTCAAAAAAAGACGTTTCCAGAAGAAATCAAACACCTCCAAGAAGGAAAAAGCTTAAATTGTAAAAGTAAACTTTTATCGCTTAACCCACACTTGGATGAAGAAGATCTGTTAGTCGTAGGAGGTCGATTGGAAAACGCAAACTTATCGGAAATCGAGAAACATCCTTACATTCTACCACTCAATGACAGATTTACTAAAGATTCACTAGATTCACTAAATTACAGTGAAGTCAATTAAATACCATTTAAAACGAGTTATTGGTGACACCTCTCTCACCTTTGAAGAACTTTTCACATTGCTGGCCCAAATCGAAGCATGTCTGAACTCTCGGCCGTTAGTTGCAATCAGTAACGACATCGGCGAATCACCAGCAATCACACCTGGGCACTTCTTCATTGGAGATTCACTCAATGCACTTCCTGGACCAATCGTGAGAGAATCAAAAAGCTATCGCTCCCGTTGGGTACTTACACAAAAATTGTACCACGATTTTTGGAAAATTTGATCCTCGGAGTATCTTTCCCAACTCCAACAACGAACAAAGTGGAAACAGAGGGAAGACAACATAGAAGTCGGGGACATCGTGTTGATAAAGGAGGATCGACTTCCACCAACAGCTTGGATGATGGGCAGAGTCTCTGAAGTTCACCCGGGCAAAGATCATGGAGTTAGAGCTGCAACTGTTTTTTGCAACAAAAAATATGTGAAGAGACCTATTACAAGGTTGTGTCCCTTACCGATCGAAACGGAGAAAGAAACAGAAACTTCAGAAGATGCTAGCTCCTCAACAGCACCCAGGGCATCTTCTCAGCAAGTTAACATTGCAGTGACTTCGGAAGATATCCAGAAGCCAGCAAGTCTTTATAGAATGGAACGAAACCTTCACAAAAACAGAAATATAAACCCCTTTCTATGGATTTGGTGTTTGTCAGCACTTCTGAACTCCTTAATCGCGATGCCAATGAAACAGGAATTCGAAATTACCCAGTTTAGAAGTCAACCTGGCATCTACTTCGAAGATTCGGGCAGTGCAAATTTGATCGCGAGCTCGTGGAAAACGATAGTGTTTTTTAACATGAGCAACTACTGGTCAGAGTTCTACGCATACAAAAACAGCGTAACAGAAATGAAAAACCTATGTCTACTTACGAATTTGACAGACGTTAAAGATTTGCTTTGTGAAGGCACTTTAAGTCAGTTCAGCTTCAACAAATCGAACTGAATAACGATGTGCTTCTACATGCAAACAACGATAAAATACACCGATCGAAACGCTCTCCGTTTGACTTTATTGGAACTGTCAAATGAGTTATTTGGCGTACTGGACCAACGATTCGCCCAGGGCTATGAAGAGACTATAGAACATGTGCGACTGAATGAAAATCATCTTATAGAACTCACTAGAAAGCAAACAACTATAATCGAATCTACGGTTAACATTTTCAAACAAGATAAGTTAGAAACTGAAAAACAGCTCAAGTCGCTTAGTAACATCATAAGCCGTCTAAGTAATGAAGTCGACAAGTACAACACGTACAAAATGGTAAGCTCAACAGCTTAACGCACTTCTCATGATGATAAACTATCAGAATACTCCGAATGTGCTGTTAGATGTCATCCTGTCAACACACAATGGAAGAATCCATCCTCTCATCCTATCGGTGAAACAGTTGAAGGAAGAGCTTACGAGAATTCACGACAACATTCCCCGATCAATGATGATACCTGAAGAACGGCATCACGAGTCAATTCTTCAACTCTACAAGAATCTTCGCCCAAGAGGAAGGGTTACAAGCAGCAACATTATAATAGAGATTTCACTTCCACTTCTCTACAATGAAGACTTCAAGATTAACAAGTTGCTTCCAGTTCCCACATGGACGACTGAAAATTTTACATGCATTGTTCCGTCCTCGGATTATTTATTAGTCAATCATCAAGGAGATCACTTTTACCCGATCAACAAAGATGAATTCATGTCATGCCAACAAAGGTCAACTGATAGATATTGGTGCAACTTGCAACATCCATTATTGATGTATGGATCAGAGGTCAGTTCTTGTGAAATGAACATGTTGCGATACAACCAAAAATTGTCAACATCGTGCAATTAAAGAAATATCCCAGCAAAGGCATACTGGATAGAGATGCACCACATAAATACATGGATATTCAGCATGCCGCAGCAGACAACGATCAACATCATCTGTGATTTGCACCCAACACCAGTAGTCTTGGAAAAAAGCGGGATAATAAAGTTGCCTTCACACTGCATGATTCAAGATCAAACCATGATCATAATCGGCCGGCAGACAATAACCAGCAGAATTGTGTCTTCGTTTCTGCCATCACACAACTTGACCCTCCATTTACCGACCCCCAATATGTCAACAGTAAATGAACTGCCAGCAAACGTTCAAGGAAGTGGCAACAAACAAGCCCTTTCCAATATTGAAAAGGCAATTAATTTGCAAAAGAATCAGGAACATATATCATGGAAGAAATACACATACATAGGATTCATCAGTATTCACTTGTTGGTTCAAGTGCAATTATTCTGATGGTCGTTATCGTCATCGCCATTATCATCTTGCGAAAAAGAGGAGGTCAATCCCCGAGAGCTCAACACCTGTATGAAACCAAAAAATCAATCACGCCACCACTATCATTCTATCATTCCCATGCGTTCAATTACAATTATTGTAATTAAACCTCATGATAACAAAATGTGTAGCGAGTGTAAATAAACCTTAGAATAAGAAATTGTACAGTAAGCATTATTTTAGTATATATAAGGCATTAGAATAGAATAAAGTTTTTATGTTCACATTGGACACCCAGCAATACGGTCATTTTATTTAGTTTCCCCCTCCAGCGGTAAGAACTACAATAAATCTTTATTGCTTATTCACATTGGAAACCCAGCAATACGGTCATTTTATTAAGATTCCCCCTCCAGCGGTAAGAACTACAATAAATCTTTATTGCTGCTTAAACACAGCTTGAAATACACTTTTTACTTTAGCGAAAATTCAATCCATATTCGGCTTAGGAATTTAAAGTGCTTCTGCAGTGTACTCATTTTGCTCAAATTAGCGATAATTCCAGATTTTATTTGTGTAAAAACGAAAAGCCTTACGAATATTTCCCATTAAAGAACTTTTATTCTAACTGGCAAATTATTTTTTTAACTTTTCTTTGGTGGCAAAATTAAGGGGAAAACTGACATTTCTCGAATCTGAAATCGCAGTATAAAATCTCGATTTTTAGCAAGATTCATTTTCAGATTTACCAATACTAACACACTGTGTTGACAGTTCGCTTGTTTTTTCATGTAAATTTGGAACGGGTTGGTCTTTCTACAGAAATAATTTTGTTTTGTTTTATAAAATGTTTGTATTTAATTAACTAGTGGAAAAACTTTAATTTCAACATTTGCTCGAAACGGAAAACCTGTATTCATCCTAAACATGTCATCTTCGAAAGTCACAGGACTGTTCGTGTTTTTAGGCGAAGAATCACCCACGACTTTGCAGGCTTCGAATTGAGTATATTATAGGAAACGTGGCGCACAAACGTTGTAGCAAAAAAAAAAAAAAAATTGAGGTTTTTGTAATGTAAAAACATAACAATTGCTTATTCTGCTTCTAGTTTCGTCACAAACAAGAAACTAGTACCAAACAAAGTTCAGTTAGCACCAAACAAAATAGGGATGGAAAACAATTTTTTCAATTACTACTAAAACGGAGCCAATGTACTCAAATTATTTTTTTGCGTTAACAAAAAAAATTATTTGCCAATTAGAATAAAAGTTATTTCCTGCAAGGTCGGGTTTAAGAATAGCCTTGAGGTAAGGTATGCCTGTCCTAAGAGCCGACTAAAATCCACTGGAGGAAGTAATCTTCAGGCATAAGTGATGCTGTCCAGGAGTATAAGCTCCTTGTCCACCCTTGGCAGTAAAGTTATACCTGAAAAAGATGAACCCGAAGGTTTAAATAAAGTCCAGCAGCGTCTGATACATATTGTGCGTCTGATCCCAGAGGGACGGCTGAACTTCAAATAACAGAAATCCAGAAGTGTCTGTTTTAGAACGAGTGGCTTCCTGGTCGGCGTCTGTTGTCCGGGTTAGGATCAGCCGAATTTAAACCAGGCAGCTAGGTATAAAATGAACCCTCCCCCCCAACCATGAAAAGAAAACGAAAACAGCCTCGGATATTTGCTGATCCTGGTAATCCAGGGCACCCTTTGGAGCTAGGCCTGAGGGGTGTCAGCATGCGAGCGCTTGGTGGTCGGAAGGTGGCTCGGCATCCGACCGGGTTTAACCCGAAAAAGTTACGAGCAGCCTGTCAATGGTGCCGCTATCTATGAGGGGGACAGCGCCTAGTCAAAATGAGGGCTTAGGTGGAAACTCTACAAATCGACAACGGCACCATCTCAAAATTGGTACGTGGAATATCTCGTCGCTATCGAGGAAGGAACTTGAACTGGTTGAGGAGATGCCAGTTGCATCGAGGTTGAGGAGGCCTCGATGCAACTGGCATCTCCTCTACTCCTCTGGTCTGGCGTCCCAAATCACATGACTGCACAGGCGGGTGTGGGGATACTCACAAGCCCCCGGTCGTAAGAAAATGTATTCTATGTCATTCCCCTAAGGGGAAGGATTCTGATCTTAAAGCTTAAGCTTGAACGATCGACTCTGGCTCTGGTTCAGGTTTATGCATCAAATCGAGATTCAGAGTATGAGTCCTTTTTGAACGAAGTTGAAACTGCCCTAGACAGAGTGGCAGAAATGGATTTCTTTCTTCTGATGGGTGACTTCAATGCACATGTGGGTACATACGACAGTACTTGGAGGAGTGTGATCAGGAGGCACGGTGACCCGGATCAAAACAGGAACGGAGGGAAGTTGTTGAACTTTTGCTGTGCATATGGCTTGTCCATCATGAACACCTTTTTCCCACTCAAAGACATTCACAAATACACATGGTACAAGCACAGTTTAAATCAGAGGTCACTGATTGATTTCTTTGTTGTACCATCGTGTGTTCAAAGAATGATTTGTGATGTTCGAGTTTTCAGGGGAGCTGAGTTGTCAACTGATCACCACTTAGTGCTGTGTAAATTGTTTTTCAGTGACAGTATTCCTTTGCCACCCAGGCGAAAACCAATACTGGTGACGCGCATACGGTGGGAAAGGTTGCAGGATGCTGACTCTGATTACAGAGAGCGCTTTGCACTGCATGTTTCGGAGAAGTTTGAACAAATTCCAACTGACCTTTTGAATGTAGAGGAGGAATGGCAGCTGTTTTTATCGGCAGTCATTGCCTCTGCAGGAAATGTTTGTGGAGTGAAGCGGCTTGGGGTAGCGGCTGGTGGCGAGAAAAGAACTGCTTGGTTTAAAACGCCTGGAGTTCAAGAAGCCATCAGAGAGAAGAAGAGAGCCTACATTGCGTGGATCCAATGTAGATACTCAACTTCTCGAGCCCGGTACAATGAGGCGCGAAGGACTTCCAATCTGGCAGTCAGAACAGCCAAGGAACAGTCGTGGAAAAAGTTCGGCGAGAAGTTGGAGCACGATTACAGATCTGCAAACAAGATATTTTGGCAGACCATTCGCCGGCTCAGAGGAATGAAGTTGAATATCATTCAAGGGGTTAAATCTAAGGACGGTACACTTCTTTCAAATGAGAGCTTTGTCTTGCGCAGATGAAGAGAGCACTTTTCGGAGTTGCTCAACCCCCAACAGGGCACTGAAGATGCTATTCCCACTGCTGACGAGATAAGGGCGGAGAATAGTCCCACAGTAGACGAAGTCACTAATGCGATTAAATCGCTAAAAGTTGGCAAGTCTGCTGGAGTTGATGAAATCCGGCCAGAAATGCTCAAGGCAATGGGTGGGGAGGGTGTTAAATGGCTAACACGTGTCATTAAGGTGGCCTGGGATAGCGGGAAGGCACCTAGCGATTAGCAAACGGGAGTTATAGTGCCCATTTTCAAAAAAGGGAACACGAGAGATTGCGCCAACTATAGGGGCATATCTCTCTTGAGTGGTGGGATCAGGTAAAGAACCTCTCTGAGTCCCGCCTGGGGATTGCGCCGGAGTCTCTTGAGTTGATGGCGGAGGATCGAGAAAGATGGATGGACCATTTAGCCACCCTCGCTCCGCGACCCTTTTAAAGGATAAGCGGTATCCGAAAATGATGATGATGATGATGAGAATAAAAGTTTTTTCATGGGAAATATTCGTATAGCTTTTCGTTTTTACACAAAGAAAATCTTGAATTATCGCTAATTTGAGCAAAATATATGCACTCCAGAAGCACTTTCAATTCCTAAGCAGAATATGGCTTGAATTTTCGCTGAAGTAAAAAGTGACAAGCTAAGTTGGTATGGTATATAGACACCTTCAATGAATTTCTTGAAACCAATTTCAAGACATTGGTGGGGTGCCGTGGCGTAGTGGTTAGTGTGTGTGCTTACTACGCCGGAGGTCTGGGTTCGAATCCTGCCATCGTCACCTGAAAAAAAAGACTTGTTCTTTTCACGGCTCCCACCTCCGCGAGGGTCTGACAAGCCCTCCGAGAGTATCATTTGTCTTGAAAAACTTCTCAAAGTGCCGTTCGGATTCGGCAAAAAATTGTAGGTCCCCTTGTATGTAAAGAAATTAACAAATGGCCCTGGTTCACCTCGAGCTGTTGCGCCACTCTATTTATTTATTTTTTTTTAATTTCAAGACATTCAGTTCTTTTCTGGTAAATATATCACATTAAGCAAAAAAAAATTGTTTGTCATAATTTCGTAGTAAAACGGCACCAACTTTAATCAAAGCATAAGAAGTTAAGAAGTGCTTTATCGAAACGCCTACAAAGTACTTATTCAAACGTTCGTTAACAGAATATTTCAGCGTAGTACGATTTTAGTGCCTTAGATATTTTAGGCGAATGTAAATCAAAGTAAAAATGTAACACCATTACGTATCGAAGTCTCTCTTTTTGTTGCGCTAACTTATGCGTAACAATTTATTTACGCTAACGCCGCGTTGTCATTGTTTTTGTTATTAAAACAGTCACTTATGGTTATTGTTGCATAGTGGCATCAACGGATTGCTGAAATAAAAATATTATGGTTAAGTAAATTACCATTTTACCTTGAAGAAAACATAGTTTTTACAAAAAATTGTCATTTTACTCCGATTGTATTTTTTTGCTTAACTCAATCCAGTACATTTGTATTGGCCTTCTCACCCTTCAAACAAAACTAACATATGGCATGTCTCACTTATTCCCACCTATACTATCACAAAACATTTTAATTTAATTTTTTGTTTGATTCAACCACAAAAAAAATAAAACTTAGTTTTTATTTTACCCAATACCAAAAAAAAACTACATAAGTAGCGTACAATCCGAGCAACTGTCAAACTTACGTCAGTCAATAAGTGCATGGATGCCAGAGTTAAAAATGCAAGTAATAGAACAGCTGCAATCCACAACGTTACTGGGGTCGTAGATAAAACAACGTAACTGGGGTCGAGATCCTGCCGTCTACTCGATAAAAGAAAATACGATATAAAAAATCTTAAGCTAAAATATTGCCGGAATTAAAAATAAATTATTATTTACTGAATTTTTTAACTATATAAAAGAATTTCAATATATTTTTGGTGGTCAAAGGATAGACATGTGCACTCAAGAGCATACAAGCATCCACAGGTTTTCTAAACCCACCTCTGTCTATCAACTCCTACTCTCACCTCAACTGGAGATTGGGTTCCAACCCCTTTGGAAGGTTGTTGGGGGTAGCAGACGAGAGAGGGGGGGGGGGGAGTGTTCCCACTAAGGCACTTCTCCTTGCATCCGGACGGCAGCGGAGGAATTCCCCAGATGGAATCAACGGTGGCGTCCATAGTTCCAGTCAGGCCGAACTACTTAGTGAACACCTTATATGGGCTACTACGACGTATTCGGAGCTCAGGCCTATAAGGAGCGGGCTATCCGGCTCTCCGTCCTTAGAGCTTAGCAAAGGATCTGGTCCTCCAGGTTGGGGGTCGTGCCGTCGGGGTGACTTCCCGGCCACGTAAAGAAACACCAGTCACGAAGCGGAAACAAGCCTCGGATTCGGGCGGATTTACTGTTGACGACCAATGCAAACGAGAAAAGGACAACGAGCTCCGGTTCTGCACGTGGAATGTTAGGTCCCTTAACAGACCACGTGCAGCCGAGCAACTAGCGGAGGCCCTTAACGACTGCAAGGCAGACATTACTGCCATCCAAGAAATGCGGTGTGACGGGCCAGGCAAAAGAAGAATGAAAAACTGCGACATCTACTACGGCGACTGCTATCGGCATCAAAGACAGCGCCTATTTGGATGTGGTTTCGTTGTTGGAGGCAGACTTAGGCAAAAAGTCTTGAGCCTCGCGACGATCCGCATCAAGGCTAAATTCGCCAACATTAGCCTGATATGCGCACATGCTCCCAAAGAGGAGAAAGATGACGAGACCAAAGATATGTTCTACGCGCTCCTGGACAAAACTTATGAGCAGTGCCCTAGCTACGACATTAAGATTGTCCTAGGCGATTTTAATGCCTAGCTAGGAAGGGAGGGCATCTTTGGTCGTACTGTCGGAAAGCATAGCCTGCACGACACGACCTCCGATAACGGTTTCAGGCTGATCGACTTTGCTGCGGGGCGACACGTTGTGGTAGCTAGTACACAGTTCCCGCATCTCAATATCCACAAAGGGACATGGAGATCTCCCGATCAATCAACCGTCAACCAGATTGACCATATTGCGATCGACGCAAGGCACTCCTTCAGTATCATGGAGGTCCGAACTTTCCGAGGGGCCAACATTTACTCGGATCACTACCTTGTTGTAGCCAAGGTACGGCTGCGGATATCCCGACCAGCGCCAAGTAATGGAAATACTATGAGGAAGTTTGACGTCGGCCGACTACAATCGCAAGAGATCGCCAGGTCCTTCTCCAACCGAGTCTCTCAAAACCTTCTACGAAGTCCTATGCAACCAGCATCAAGTATTGATAGCCAGTGGCAACATTGCCAAAATGCCATCAGAGACGCCGCCTCTGAAGTGCTGGGTTTAACACGGCGACCACAACAAAACCCCTGGTTTGACGATGAATGCCGGCAAACACATGCAGCTAAACAGGAAGCATACAAAGCGGCGCTGCACAGAAGGACTAGAGCTGCTCGCGATCTCTACGAGCAGAGGAGGAGGGAGGAGCACCGGCTTCTCCGAAGGAAAAAGAGAGAGCACGAGAAGCGCGCGGTTGAAGAGATAGAGAGATGTTACAACAGGAACGAGGTTAGAAAGTTTTACCAAAGGATCAAAAGGTCCTGCCAAGGGTATAAACTTCGAACTGAAGCCTGTAAGGACCATCAAGGGAACATCGTTGTAGAATCGCAGTCGGTGCTGAGGATTTGGAAAGACCACTTCTGCAGACTGTATAACGGCGAGCACGAACCAAATACCGCTGTCAGGCAGAACGTACCATTCAACCCGGGCGAAGACGTTACCGACGAAGCATACGAACAATACCGCCCACCCGACCTGGAGGAGGTGAAAGTAGCTGTGTCTAAGCTCAAGTGCAACAAAGCAGCCGGAGCAGACGGCCTAGCTGCCGAACTTTTTAAATCCGCTGGCGATGAGCTGGTTAGGAGCATGCACCAGCTCATCTGCAAGATATGGTCGGAAGAAAGCATGCCCGACGAATGGAACCTCAGCATTGTTTGCCCGATCCTGAAGAAAGGAGACCCTCTGAGTTGTGCCAACTACAGAGGCATAAGTCTTCTTAACATCGCATACAAGATCTTTTCTGCTGTACTGTGTGAACGCCTGAAGCCGTTTGTCAACAATCTGATAGGCACATATCAGTGTGGCTTTAGGCCAGGAAAGTCCACCATCGATCAAATATTCACACTGCGGCAGATCTTGGAGAAAACCCAGGAATTTCAAATCGATACACACCACCTCTTCATCGATTTCAAGGCCGCGTATGACAGCATCTATAGAGACGAGCTATATAGCGCAATGTCTAGTTTTGGCATCCCTGCCAAACTCGTCAGTCTGTGCAGGATGACGATTGAAAACTCACGCTGTTCCGTCAAGGTCGGCAAAGACCTCACCGACCCCTTTGATGTCAAAAAAGGATTTAGATATGGGTTTAGCAGTCAATGAGGGCAAAACCAAGTATATGCTGTCATCAAGAAAAGACACCCAACACCGACGTCTTGGACAAAACATCACCATCGACAGCTATAACTTTGAGGTAGTTAGGGACTTTGTCTACCTGGGTTCCGCTATCAATTCAGACAATGACACCAGTGCTGAAATCAAACGAAGGATAACTCTTGCCAATCGCTGTTTCTTTGGGCTAAGAAGGCAATTGAGTATCAAAGCCCTCTCTCGAGCAACTAAAGTGTCCATGTATAAGACCCTCATCATCCCAGTCCTGCTTTACGGTGCAGAAGCATGGACCCTGTCAAAGGCGGATGAAAACACTTTAGGCTGCTTCGAGAGGAAAATTCTTCGGACGATTTACGGTCCCGTCTGCATAGGCGGAGAGTGGAGGAGGAGATATAACACCGAACTGTGCGGGCTGTACAGCGATACCGACCTAGCCAAAAGAGTCAAAACACAATGTCTACGATGGCTGGGTCATCTAGAGCGGATGGACACCAACGCCCCGGCCCGGAAAATCTTCGAATCCACACCGCAGGGACGACGCGGTAGAAGAGTACCGAGACTCAGGTGGCGCACGCAAGTGGAAGGGGACCTCAGCCAACTTCGCGTGCGAAACTGGAGACGGCTAGCTAGAGACAGAGCTGGCTGGCGAAGCTTGTTGGCTGAGGCCCAGGTCCACCCCGGACTGTAGCGCCACCTTAAGTTAAGTTAAGTAAAAGAATTTCATATGTTTTTTCTGATTGAAACACACTTACTGAAGTTAGAGGAAGAAAAATTTAAAAACATTTTTATAAATTACGAACTCGTCTGGATGCCAGCTGTTAAAATAAACATACCTGGAAGAGCAAGTGGCGGAGAGCTTTTTGCTAATCGTAAAAATCTCAATCTGAATTTAGATTTCAAAAAAGTAGGAAAATCGTACGTACTTCAACTCGAGATGTATTCAAATAATTTATATTTGCTTCCCATATATATAAACTGTAACCAGTGGCAACGCAATTTTGATGCTCTGTGCAACCAGCTAATTAATTTGAATTCAACAAATCTGCTACTCATTGGAGACTTCCATGGCAGGATTGGACTCTCTCAAAATGGATTTACCTCAGGACCATACTCCACGCTTTTAAATGTACTTACATTCCAAGGACGAAACTAGTGACAACAAAGGAAAGAAAATACTCGAACTCATGGATGCTTTTGACTGTAAGGTTTTGAACGGAAGTTGCAATGGTGATGCTAGGGGCGAATACACATTTATTAGAGGCATCGCATTTTCTGTAATGAAAGATTAACAGTATTAATAGATTACTGCTTTGTAACCGGAGATTGACATGAGATATTAACAGATTTTCCAATAGGGAAAACTCAGATCATATGCCACTCGAAGTGGAATTCAATGTGTTCCAAAATCAGCGCGTTGCCAGCACAAACGAACTTAAGCCCTTACCAAAACTTTTTTGGAATGAAATTAATAGAAACAGCTATAAATAAATAAATAAATAAATAGAGTGGCGCAACAGCTCGAGGTGAACAAGGGCCAACTTCTCAACAATGTATGCTGTGTGTGTTAGTTTCTACACATACAAGGGGACCTACAATTTTTTGCCGAATCCGAACGGCACTTTTGAGAAGGTTTTCAAGACAAATGATACTCTCGGAGGGCTTGTCAAACCCTCGCGGAGGTGGGGACCGTGAAAAAGAACAAGTCTTTTTTTTTCAGGTGACGATGACAGGATAGAAAACAGCTATCACACTGATTTAAATAATGAACAAATAACTCTAAGCGCAGTCGAAACAACACCAAACATCGACCAACTAACAGCTATAATCAGAAAAGTTGCATTCCCTCAACAATCACCGAGGAAGATTGGAAGCAGAAAACAAAAGTGGTTCGATACAGACTGCGTGAAGGCAAGAAATCAGTCATTTGCTCTCCTTAATCTTCTTCGAAGGCATAACACCCTTATTTTCAAGTAACTCTATGCTGAGGCAAATAAAGAATTTAAAAGTATCTGTCTAGCAAAATGAACAGCGTTTGAACAACAGAACATTACAAATATTAACACTGCTCGGTCTTCAGCAGACTTTTGGAAGGCTGTCAAAATCGTGAACAAAAGCAAAAACCGAATATCATGTAGTATCCAAGCACATTCTCTATATACGCACTTTAGCACACTGTTGAATACTTCACAGAAATAGCCAAGAATACATTACACAGAGCCCTGTTTTATTGATGATTTTCTAGATGTACCATTCGAGCTTGCAGAAATAATTCAAGTCTTCAAAAATGCTAAAAACAACAAAGCGCCAGAACAAGATGGAATACCCTTCGAGTTTTATAAAAACTTTACAACAGAATTTGCACAAGCTCTTACGAACGAATTCAACCGACTATTTGAACATGAACACATACCTCAATGCTTCAAAAAATCTATAATATTCCCTTTACACAAAAAAGGGATTATGCAAACCCACTGAACTACAGGCGATTATCATTCCTAAATACTGTGTCCAAACTTTTTACTGCGCTAATTTTTAATAGACTTACTAAATGGATACAAAATAAACGCAACTTACATGAATTTCAAGCTTGTTTTAGGGAGAAATATTTTACGGTAGAAAAATTCGAAAGATTCTGAATAAAACGCATATTCAAATTGCCAATACACACTCCAAATTACATGCCATACAACGAAACAGGATGTTCACCGCTCTTATTAGTAGCCCTGAAACTTCATTTCGATTACCTTATGAAAATTATAGAGATGCCAGAAGAACGCCTACCGAAGATTGTTTTGAAAGCGGATACTACGTCACTAAATGGGATGAACTAGCAAATTGTTATGGCTGTGACTTCAATTTTCATCCGAGTGACGGAGCTACCTGTCGGAAACAGAAATTCGAGACCATCATCGCAAAAGCAGCATCCCATAACAGTTCCGTTAACGAAGCACAATCTTCACAGCACAGGATGTACTACATCATTTTAAAGTGCGACATACAACAAAATACATATTTTTTGGATGACAATACATCAGTGATGATAAGAACCATCTTCTTGGCAAGAGGTGAAATGTTGGGCTTAAACTACTTACCGCCCAAACCCGAACTTCTTATAATCTGTGATCTTTGTAATCGAAATGAGAGGAAGGACATTAATCACTTTCTCGCTGTGTGCCCTATACTCAGCGAATTTCGAAGAATTTACTTTTGAGGCAGCACCCTTCAATCGGATGAACTAAAGAATATACTTAATGGAGACCGTGGATGGAATAACGTTTTTAAGTGCACCGAAGCCGCCCTTGAATACCGAAAGCGAATCAGAGAAGAAGATTTTTAATAAAACTAATTTTTATTTTCATTTTAAATAAAACTGATTTTCCAATTCCATTACGTAAATACTTTATAACAAATTTAAAAAAACAAATTTTCTTATTTCATTACAAGTAGTAGTCATTACAAGTTCAGTACTATAGTAGACCTAAATAATGTCAGCTTTTAAATGTTTAAAATATTCCTCATCTTATATTCAAAAATTCCTCATCTTATATTAAAATATTCCTCATCTTATATTCAAATTTATGATAATTAATACAAATAATGTCAATCGAGTAGACGGCTTCAAGCCATACTGTAAAGACTTTATTTCATAATTACAGTGTAACATTGTATTGTTAGGTTTTTATAATGACTGCCAATAAAAAGTCATTAAAACTAAAACTAACTATAGGCCTACATTCGCCCTAAGTTGGAATATAATTCCCATGTCTGGGTTGGTGCTCCTAAAACAGCACTGCAACTGCTAGACAGGATTCAGAAACGCGCGATAAAACTCATTGGAGAAAGAAACTTGCGAAATCCATAGATTCACTCATGCTTATCTCTGTTTTGTCGCTTTTTTTTACAAACAATGTTCCATCGAAATAGCCAATTGCATTCCGCCCTATCTTGAGGGGGGCGTAACATAATTAACCGTAATACTCGCCAAAGGATGTTTGCACATCAGTTCTACCTTGAGCCCACTGTCGGACGTACAGTAAAGTATAGAGGTTCTTTCTTAAGCCGCACCACGCGGATGTGGAATGTTCTACCACAATCGGTCTTTTCTACACAATACAACCCACAACTGTTTAAAACAAGAGTGCACCAGTACCTCTTTTCCCCCTTCCTCTAATCCTTTCCGCTCGTGAAATGTCAATCATCAAAAGGGTAGCCAATCCCTTGATCGCGATTTCATTATAAAAAAAACGCTCTAATTGAATTGTTGAAAGATATTGGCGCAACTATCATAAACGGCAGATCTCTCGGCTACAGAAGTGCCGAGTACACCTTAGTAAACAACAGAGGGTCTTCGTTCATTTATTATTGCTGTCCCTCTTACAGAGCAGTTAAACTTGTGAATGAATTCGTAGTAAGTTCTGAATCCGATCACATGCCCTTAACTGTTAGACTTAACACCGCTGCACAAATTAACCATCGCACTCCAGCTAAACTACTTCCTCGATTAAACTGGAATGAAAACCACCGTCTAAATTACACTCACAAACTGCACTTCTAGTACCACAGATGTTCCCCCAGTGTAACACAATTGAAAACCGCTGTATACGGTTCGACCCAACCTATCTTCAACAGTACGTGAATTACGAACCCAAAAAGCCATGGCATGACACAGCATGTCACACACCAAGAAAAAAGATGTTCAAACACCTAAAGAAAACTTCAGGAAATGCAGTCTGGAAATGTTTAGGAAAAACTACCAAACGTCTAGAAAAATTATAAAGCCTTTTGCAAATACAAGTAGCATGCATATCATGCAAACATAATACAACAGCTGTCATTAGTAAGGTCATATAATAACTGGCGGAAACTAGCTGACACGTATCGCAATGGTGGTCCATCCACAACAATAACTGCCTCTGATTCTATGATCCACTTTCAAAAAATGTTGGAAGATACAACAACAGTAACAACGCAATCCATTACTACTGAAGTATACATTTCCGAACTGGAATCGAAATGGGGAAGTCATCTGTGCTATATCTTCCGCAAGGAATTAAAGAGCTCCTGGAATTGATGGCATACCTTTTGAATATTACTAATGAACGACATATTTAGAACGGACTACTTTCGTTCAGAAAGACAATAATTTTTCCCCTTTTGAAAAAGGCGATCCCAACGACGTCACCAATTACCGCAGCTTATCGTTTTTGGACACCATCTATAAACTGTTTACAATGGTCCTTTTAAACAGACTCAATAAATTGATTTATGAGAACAGCATCCTAAACGACTTTCAGGCTGCATACAGGAACAATTACTCCACGGTGGATCAGGTTTACAATCTATCCTGTGTCATCTAGATTCAATTGAGTCAAAAAAAGAAGCTCTTTGCTTTCTTTGTTGACCTAAAAGCCGCCTTTGACAATGTCAACACAGAAGCACTCTTCTACATATTATCGCTCTTAAGTATATCAACATAAATGATTACTATAAGAGAGACACTTTACCATGACAAGGTAACAGCTGTTTGGAACAGAGCGGGCATAAGCGAGTTCTTCCACACAAAAAAGGGAGTAAAACAAGGCTGTGTTTCTAGCGCGGTCCTCTTCTTCCTATTTCCAAATGATATCCACGCTGACCTACCTGGTGGGGTGTCTATTTCTAGTACTATAATAAAAGTTTTTCTATACGCAGATGACATTGTAATTCTTGCAGATAGTGCCGCTGCCCTTCAAACTGTGATTTATTATTTCATTGCGTACTGCTACAAATGAAAACTCTGTGTTAACCTAGACAAATCACAGACAGTTATTTCCCGGAATGGAGGTCGCAAAGCAGCAGTCGAAAAATGGTTTTTTCACGGCACTGAAATAAAAGTGGTTAACAAATACAAATACCTTGGGGTCACCTTTACCCACAACATGTCCTGGGAACCCACATGTCCCACTCATCTGTCCCAAAGGCTCACTTCGTCCAAAAACTCATCAATGCCTCATGATCCAATTTGATTAGAAACAGAAGTACCGTCACTAAGCCATATATAAAGTATACAATAAAAATAAATAAATAAATAGAGTGGCGCAACAGCTCGAGGTCAACCAGGGCCAACTTCTCAACAATGTATGCTGGTGTGTTAATTTCCTTACATACAAGGGGACCTGCAATTTTTTGCCGAATCCGAACGGCACTTTGAGAAGTTTTTCAAGACAATTAATACTCTCGGAGGGCTTGTCAAACCCTCGCGGAGGTGGGAGCCGTGACAAGAATAAGTCTTTTTTTTCAGGTGACGATGGCAGGATTCGAACCCAGACCTCCGGCGTAGTAAGCACACACACTAACCACTACGCCACGGCACCCCACTATAAAGTATACAATGCTGCTGCGAAATCCCTAATGAATGACTGCGATCAAGTGTGGGGCTATCCTGAGCATGTTCAAGCCAAAAAACTGCAACGCTTCCTCTTAAAACAATTTTTCATGCTACCTATCAACACACCCAACTACGCTCTTCTTTTTGAAACGGGTCTGCAAAAAGCGTTCCCAAACACCCTAAAATCCCCCTTAAAATATATACTAAAAGTCGTAACGCTCCCGCAAAACCGATTACCTCGGATTCTTTCGGAAGTGATGATCCGCAAGCAAGTCTACTGGGCTAAAGCATGGTCAACGCTCTTCCAACAAACTGGTACAGATTTCAGTTGGGATGCAAGGTCCGATTGCAACATACTGCATAATTTACATTGAGCTTACATTCATGAAACTAAAGGAAAATCACTGGTTTAGTTACACCAATCAAGCACTACAGTCACAGTTACATGACGCACACTACGACTTAGATTATGCTAGCACACCCAATTACTTTGATTACATCAACCCCCGTGTTGTGGTCATTCAGTTTTCAAGGCAAGATGTGGACTAGTCAATCTTAACGCCAGAGGGTTCAGGAGCGATACAGTTGGCATATACACGCTGTGCAACCACGACACAAGCGAGAACACTTTCCATTTTGTTGCAGCCTGCCCCATATTTAAAGCATACCGGAGATATTTTTTCGGGAGTAATGTTTTCTATCGTGCTCAATTCCTCAGTGTTTTAAATGGACTAAACTGCATATAATTATACAAATTATAAAAAAAGTTCTCTCCATGAATGAGTGGAAAAAAGCTCTCTCCACTCAGCTTAACGTCTATTAATATTAATCGCTACCTGATAGGCAAGTTGTTAAAATTATTGTCAATTGAACATTACTTTTTAAAATTGTAAACTGCACAATGTATTATTTATTTGCAAAATGTTGGTAAATAAAAAACTTAAAAAAACTTAAAACTTCTTATATGCTTAGAGTTCCTCCTGAACTTATTTAAAACGTATCTTAAATTTGTCAACAACTGAAAATAGATAGTAAAGTCTAATGTAGACATTAAATTAACCCGATTAAGCGTCTGAGGTGGAGATTTAATCTGATCATCCCTTATTACCGCGTTAATTTTCAATTTAAGATATTTTCAATTTCAAAATAATAATAATAATAATGATAATAAATATTTCTATTATGACAAAGCGATAAACTGATTCAATAAAAAGATGTAATAAAAATAATAGTTTTCAACTCACGCTTTAAGTGTTCCCGAGAGCATCAGCTCAGTGACTAGAACAATATTTTTTCTTTTACCAACGTTGGACTCCCAGTAGTTGTAAAATCGTACAATATTTGGATGTTGTAGCTTCTTCAGCATTTCAGCTTCCTCACGAAAGCGTATACGTTCAGCCTTGTTTACTTTTTTGTCCTGTTTTGAAAATATTATAAAATAAATTTAACATTGTTGGAAAATATATAAAAAAAAAATCACTTACTAGTAATTCGCACCATGCAACTGCAACTCCAGTTTGTGTGTCAAGGCCACGAAACACAGTTTTAAAAGATCCTCTGCCAACCTCCTTATCGTACTTGAAAAAACGACCACATGGCGACATTCCGATTGGCTCATCTTCGTCTTCTTGTGGCTTCTTCTGTTTCCTTAGCCGGTCTTCGATAACTTTACACGGATCAACGAGGAGTGGCCCTTCAGGATCGCCCACTTTATGAAACTGTTCCTCCAAATGCTCCGCTTCGCGCGAAAGAATTTCGATGTTGTCATCATAGTCACGAGGGAACTCTGTTTCAATGTCGGCTGAATCTAAGAAAAAGTTATCCTTGGACAGCTTTTCAATATTGTTCTCAACAGATTTGCGCACAAAGCGATTGTTTGGACAATACTTCTCAACCGCCATCGATACTGACGTCAATGGAGGCGCTGTAGTGTCATTCGTAGCAGTGGCACTTCCCGAGGCAGGAACCGCTTCCAGTTTAATAGGCAGCTCATCACCTTTTATCGTTTGTTTGGTTTTGTCTCGCTTAACATGTTGTTCATATGACACTGTCTTCGACACCGAAGGGATTGCGTCTGATGAAACCTCAAATTTAGACAGACTGGCATCACCACTGGAATAAGAAGGGTTCTCGCTTTCTTCGGTTGCCCTTATTGGGTCTGCACTACTTTCGGCTCCCTCGTCCATGCCTCTAAGTTTCTCTGTCGAAAGCTTAGCAGTAGAATGTTTTACATGAATATCTTTATCGGATTTAACCAAGTCAAGCGAAGGAATAGGATTATGACGTTCGAGAACTTCTGACCGCTTAGCCGCAGGTTTCTTGACTGGCGCTCTAACCGCAGAATTTATAGGTGAAATTGTGGATGATGAACAACTAACAAAATTCGAATCATTTGAATTTGAGGCGCTAGACTTCAAGTTGTACCGTAAGTCTAAAGCAGTCTTTGAAGTTCTAGAAGCTCCGTTACTTCCCTTTAATGGCACAGAGTTCTGTCTTTGAATAATTTTGATTGGTGAGGTATTCTGGCTTTTACTTTGACTTGACTGTTGGTAGTGGTGCGACGTGAGTTTTTGTTTCTGTTGTCTTTCAGACAGATTCGGATTGTTACTATTACTGTTAATACTATTCAGATTTTTATCAACGTCTAATATCGCAGATTTGATTTGAATGTTAGTTGTAATATCTATGATCTTTGATGACTCTTCTACGGCCTCGTTCCCAACTGCTATGGCTGAACCATTTGTTGGTGCATCGCCACTGGCTACACTATTGCTTTGGTTAGTGTGTGTCCCATTAGAAATAAATCGAGATGCAGATGAAAACTCAAAGATAACGCGGCTCAGTAAGTTACCCGTGGTGACAGCTTGCTTTAATGTTGAAGATCTCACAGAAAAACCTGGTGGTGACAAGCATGTTCTATTGCGTTTGAAGCCTGCTAGTTGTTTTTGAAGTAATGGCTGTTGGTTTTGACGGAGCGTTGGTGCTGGTGTGGGCTCAATTGCTGCAGGTGATTGTCGAGTCTGTATGTGGTTTATTGATGTCGATATTGAAGATGATGATGAAGCCGATTGGTATTGACTCGCTGGGAAACGAGTTGAACTAAATTTTCTTTGACGAATCAGGCCCTTGGAATTTGAGTGTAATTTATTGCTGATGGAACAATTGTTATTGTTGGAAGAAGAACTCCTGAGAACACAAAATGAATTTAATTCAAAAAAAATCAACGAAAAACAATATAAAAGAATACATATAGAGATTTATTTTAAGCCAAATAATATTGCTATATGGTGGTTGGGTGTTGTAGCAACAGAGTAGGCACTGATCAGCGTCAACCTGGTTGTAATACCTCTGAGTGGTAACCACCGGGTACTGGCCTTGTCCTCTCTTGGACTTGGCTTGCTGAGCTCATAAGTGTTGAGCAAGAAGAGAATAGCAAAACTTAAATTTTTTCAAAATGCCTGGCTGATCGAGTCTCAGAAGTAAATTTTGAAAGCCTCAGAAAGAGGACGTGCAGCGGAGGAGTTCTCAAATCAGAATAAACAGTGCAGTAAACAGGGCAACAACTACCTTATATGAGGTACCCTTATACAAGCTTAAAACCATACCCTCAAGCCTTTTGTGAGGTTTAAGACTGTCAACGGAAAAACTGTTATTAAACTTACACACGCAAACAAACCGACGCAAACATTCCAAAATATTCAAACGTTAACAATTCGACACAAACGATAAACCCATACGAGGTGATTTAAATGGGAAAATCGGGCAACATCAAAACCCATCTTCACTGGTACAACATGCTGCATACTGGATTTGATAATGTTAGACATTCTTTGGATTGCACTGTTAACAGTTGAGGGGGTGAATGAAAGAAGGAGTTAACGGACAACACTAAAGTTTGGAGTTAATAAGCTCTTAAGTTTTTTATTGCCCTAACTCGTGGTTGATAAACATACTTTTTGATTTTAGCATGATAAAAAGCACAAAAAATGCCCATACATACCCTACTTAGGATACATTTATATAAATTTATATAGATATTTATATAAATATGTGCTATAAATTGTAACATAGTGTAGTTATCACGTAGAGATTAATCAAGACATAAAATTAAAAAGTCCAATGTCACTATGTCGTCATTTTTGTGTTGTTTTGTGACTGTAATTTACCAGCTGCGAAGTTCCGAAAATGCTACAGTTTGGTTAACATTTTTGGTCAAAGAATAGTCAATTTGGTCAAAATTTAGATTTCCGTAAAATATGTCACTAAAATGACGCTATTGAAACTGTATCATCGCTACCAGTTTTTCCATTTCATGTTTTCCAGCGTCATTTCAACAAGGTCAAAATAATTAAACAGTGGGATAAACATAAATATATTTTTTTCATTTCTATATCATTTTCTTTCATTTATGAAAATGCCGGAAACGGTCGAAATAAAATGGCCGACATTGTAAAACCTAATTCTGTTCAATTGTCTTGACCCTCTAAGCAAATTTCCGAGTCAATTTTTCTGAATCCGATTTAACTTGTTTCTAACTCGAATAACTCTCCACAAACGGTTTTTTCGCAGTGATCAACATGCTCACATACATACGCAACTACGAATACTTTACGTTTATTGCAGATTTAAGAATAGCCTACCAAAAAAATAAAAAAGCGAGCATTTCACAAAACAAAGTAAAAACTGATTTAGAATTTTAAAACCTAACTAACGTCAAAAGAACGGTGTCAAAATCGAGTCAAATTAATGAAACCAAACTAACACCGAAAATGGAGTCAGAATTTGAATCCAAAAAACGGTGTTAAAAATTTTTCAATATAGGACCAGCACTTAACTCAATATTGACTCAAAGTTGACACTAAAATTTGACACCGAATTGATATCATGTATGGAGTTTGGACTTCAATTTTGTGTTAATTTTGACACAGCGTGCTTTGAGGGAAACTAGACTTATCTTTTACTGTGTATACACATGACTAACTTACTCTGTTTGTTTTTATCGGTACACAATAGTAAATTTTCTTTATTTAATATTACCGTCGTAATAATACCGTCAGATTTGTTCCCCACATTTTAACAGCTAAATTTTTTCAACGTAACGAAATCGTTGCACGTGCAACTTTTACTTCCAAATGTGTAGTTTCAAGTACAAAGTATAGTCGCAGAACCATTGGCTTATGATTTCTACATGATTTCTACAATGCAGCACACACGCGGCTAAGTCAGTACAGAACATGAAAATCCGGCATATAAACACAGCAACCTTGCCTTAAACACGAGCAACCTCAAATTGGCATTCTATTAATAAAAAAACATTTTGACCAAACTTCGCAAAGCGTAGAAACTCAAATTTGGGTGTACCTACAACTGGACGAAAAAGTTGATTCCGAACATAATAGTTCATTTAAACTTAGGTCACAAAGTTTTCGTTAACTAACACCCATTAATTTATAACACTTAAATCTATTTTCTTTGTCTACACTGTCAGTTAGGGAATTGCAAATTAAATAGTAAGGCAACATTATAAGGTAACCGTATGGCACCACAGAGCACACTTTTTTCGTAGTCCTAAGCTAGATGAAGCCGAGGCAAAAACCCAGTGCACTCTGCATTCTTTACGATAAAAGCACCGTGGTGCACAAGGGTATTTGCACTTAATTTTGGTAAAGCTTACTGCCTCAGTGCAGTGGTTTTTTTCAGGTGTACAGTGAACTTTCACAGTCCTGTGCGCCTTTGTGTTCAATAAAAACGGTTCAAGAACATAATAAATAGCATTGAAATAAATAAATAGCATTGCATTACACAGGTCATTCGTATGCAATAAACGCTGCACCAGTTGACCTTATTCGTCATCAAACAACAACCTGCGTATGACGACCGCCGCACTGTGGCCCGTTTTGAGAAAAGTGCTGGTGAAATTCATTTTTCGAGTGGTTCTATAATGCAAAAATTTTGAGTTCGCTTTATTAACAAATGTCCATAGCTCTAGGAACCGAAAAAATTATTTCATTTTGATAATTGGTTTAGCTGGTAGAGCGGATCAAAGTTGAAAAATGTTTTAGATAAAAAAGGGTATTTTTTTTATATTTTTTCCTTAATTTTGAGGTTTGATCCTTTGAAAAGGAGGCAAGAAACGTTTCCGTTTTTTTTTTTCAAATGATTAAACATGGTAATAACTAATACAAAAAAATATAAAAAAAAATTAATTTTTTTTTGTTAATTATTTAATAAATTGTTTTTTTGAAACACCACTTTTTGCCCCTTTTTTTGATTTTGAGTGAAACAAAAAGGTCATGAGTGAAAAGGTGAACGGACGATAAATATTCATATATTTCTTTAAATAATCAAAACAGAATTAGGTGCATAAAGTCGCATGGAGCTGAGCTAGAGCGATTTGATTTAAAAAAGCCAGGCATTTTTCTCAGTTTTTTTTTTTTGCTTTTTAATGGTAGAAATAAAAGCTTAAGAAATTATAACTCTAAAAAAAGAGTAAAGATATCGCCAACATTTTGTTTTACTATAAAGGAAATTTAAAAAGCTATGAAACTGGTAAGTTTCAATTTCGAGCAAATTACAGGGTGAATCAGAATTTGAAGAAAATTGTAAAACTTCGCTGCTTGGTTTGGTTTTTAAGGACTTAACAGGTGTTTAACATGTGTTTCAGTTTCCAAATCTAAAAATCACAGGATTCAAAGGAATCGATCCCCAATTAAATTAAAACAATGATTGTTTATAGTTAGTTCATTCAATGATATTAAAGGTCCAATATCAATTATTCAACCAACAATTTTTAAAGTTGATGAAGAAAGCACTTTGTTTGTGAATCACGAGTTCTTTTTAACAATGATTGACGGTAAAGTTTTAAACCAACTAACAGAAACAAAGTCCACGCGGTCATGTCCAATACGCAAAAGGACACAAAAGAGTTTCAGTAGTCAAGACGAATCATATAACGACTTACATAACTACGAATTTGGAATATCTCCATTGCATGCAAGAATCAGGTGCATGCAATTTATTTTAAAACTTGCTTATACACTTCGACAAGAGGGAGAGAATATCGATGATTCTATTGAGATCAAGGAGGCAGAAAAGATAAGCAAACAAAGAATCCAAACACGTTTTCGCGATGAACTTGGACTTGATGTGGATAAACCAAAGCAAGGGTTCGGAAATACCAATGGAACCGATGGAAATACTTCAAATACTTTTTTGGACAATCAGAGGCGACCTCTCGAATGACTTGAGTCAACGGAGAAGTTATTACAAGGCTTAAAATAATACTTGATATTTTGAATTGCATGGAAGTTGTGAACGCAATAAAATTCGGGGAGTATTCTTTCGCTCAAATTGGTTTGTTTACTTTTTGTCCTACAGTTTCACATATATTGTTTTCATTTTACTTTAAAAAATAAACTTTTAATTTTGCAAACTTAAGTACGTTAGTCTCATTAACTTAAACATCATACTTTGACAGAATATTCAGAAACACCCTGTAATAATTTTGTTTTGAAACTCAATTTCATAAACATGGAAATTTCCTTCAATATAAAAAAAAATTGCTGCGATATCTTGTCTCGTTTAGAAGCTATGATTTTTGCAACCAAAAAAGTTAAAACGGGCCACTGTGCCCCGCTCAAAAATAATTTTTTGTCTCAATGAGGTGATAGTTAGCTGAATCAACTCTAAAAGGGCTTTAAAGCTTATTTCTGTCAAATAAAGTGATAAATAAAGTTTTTTGGTTGTATTTTAGATATTTTGTTAATTTTATGAAATATTCGTATGAAATCAATCATTTGACAATTCATATATTATTAAATGATCAACACATTCTTCATCCTACTCATTTGTTTCTTGACCGTTAGATCTAGCAGCATAAGATGATACCGCATAAATTGACGGTATTGTAGGTGCCTTCGTTGGAAGGCAGCCTGCAACACGCGATTACTACAGAAGCTTGAACTACTTGTTAAGGAAACTTAGTCGTAGTCTGACGGAAAATGGGAGGTTTTTTAGTGAGTAAGAATCTCACACTACTATGAGCACGCGCGGCCGTTCCTCGTAGTGCCTATGAAGGTTTTTCCTACCCACGGAAAAAAAAAAATTGTTTCTTCATTTTTACTTCTATTGGATATTATAGTCTCGTTATAATTTTGTAAAGGTAATTATGCAGGAATCCCGGAAGTCAACATTGCAAGAGCTTGAGTAGAACTTCAGAATTAAATTATCAGAAGTACTTTGAACTTTGATCTGAAGTCTAAATTGTCAAATGAAATATTTAGTCCTTTATTGACTGCATAGTCTTTTCTGTTTTCTGTAAAAATTGTCCAATAAACACAAAATACCTTTTCTTTAATAATATTTTATTTAACAATGTTTTGGATTAGCATCAATCAACTTGGAGGAAAGTCTAAAGATTTTGAATGGAAAAAGAGATTGGGACACAGTGTATAACTTCACGCTTAATGCTTACCGATAAAGAAAAAGCATAATCCAGGAGAACTTTTAAGCCCATCATGATTAATTATAATCAAACCTTAGACAATTATTTTCAAAAAACTGTATATTGATTTCAGTTAGCCTATATGTATCTAATTAGTCCAAATTTCAGTCTGGTAGACGGCCAATGGCCACACCAATTTCGGACGTCGTTAAGCAAACAACGGAGATGCATAAAATGTATAAAATTTAAGTCAATAAAAATAAAATTAAACTAGTGGGAGGGTTACAATCCGCTTAGGCGAATCGTTCGATACCCCTTCCCAATTGACCACTTTCAAGCTCCGAATTGTGTCATAAATGTTGCTTGTCAAATTTCAGTTTCTATTAACTTCAACTGTATTTAGAATTTCTCAGTTAAAGAATCTTCTCTTTTAAAAAGGGGCGTGGCATCCACTCTTTTCAATAACACTGTTTTTTTAATTATATTTTTTATCAGAAGTGGTATACACGTCTTGATTGCATTTTCACATTAAAAAATTTGGTTAATACTTAAAAACGCACCGAAAAGTGGGCGTGGCAAAAATTTATTCATTTCAGTTGATAGCTTCAACACATATCTGACATTTTATAGCGCAAGTTTTTTGGATTCAAAGAAAATATTTCGAATAAAACCCGTTTATTAAAATGCAAATGAAATATGACCACGCCCAAAAGGGGGCGGTTTTTGCCTTTTTTTGAAATGTCAATCACAAAACACTTAAGCGAGGATAACGCGTACCAAATTTCAGCTTCCTACGACAACTTTGAATTTTCATGCTAATAAGTAAAGTGGGCGTGTCGTGTCGTGTCAGTGGGCGGATTTTAAAAATTTTACACTTGTGCTGCTTCGGGATCTAGAGAGAACAGATATTAAGTTTCAAGCTTCTAGCTCAAAATTTAAGGCCTAAAAACTACCGACACACGGACGGACGGACGGACATGTTACAAACTATGAATCAAACTTAATATACATCCTATCCTATGGGATGGGGTATAAAAATGGTACAAGGGCTGCGTAAGCAAGCTCACCAACATTTTTACAGTTATACTGTTATAGTTACAGAGTTTACTATTATAGTACATTGTCGAATCTGCAAGAAAACTTAAGCAAATCAAAAGTGATGATTTTCAAAAGAGGTTGAGGTACACAGGATAGAGAAGAAAGATGGACATACAACGGAGTATAAATACCTTGGGCTCATAATTTCCAGCAAGTTGAGTATGGAACAACAATCTAAAATCGCGAAAAGCTAGAATTGCTTTCAAAACGGCTGTATATCCCACTTTGCTGCAGGCCGACACGTTGTGGTAGCTAGTACACAGTTCCCGCATCTTAATATCCACAAAGGGATCAATCAACCGTCAACCAGATTGACCACATCGAGATCGACGCAAGGCACTCCCCCCGTATTTACCTTGTTGTACAAGATACAGCTGCGAATATCTCGACCAACGCAAAGAAAAGGAAATACTGTGGGGAAGTTTGACGTCGGCCGGCTACAATCGCAAGAGATCCAACCGAGCCTCTCAAAATCTTCTGCGAAGGCGTATGCAGCCAGCATCAAATATTGATAGCATGTGGCAACTTTGCCAAAATGCCATCAGATATACAGTCTCTGAAGTGCTGGGTTACACACGGCCACCACAACGAAACCCCTGGTTTGACGGAGGAAAAAGAGAGCATGAGAAGCGCGCGTTTGAAGAGATAGAGAGATATTACAACTGGAATGAGGTTCAAAAATTTTACAACACGATCAAAAGGTCCTACCAAGATGTGTGTGAAGTTGGCACCGCACTTTTCGATTTTTGCAAAAAAAAAGTTGTGCAGAAAAAATATTCGTATGTATGTAGTTTTTAAAGAAGGGCACTTCTTAAAAAAATTTAGCGTCACCTTTTGTGTTTTATTTTTGTGCTCCCAACATGTGGACAACTGGACGAAAAAGTTGATTCCGAACATAATAGTTCATTTAAACTTAGGTCACAAAGTTTTCGTTAACTAACACCCATTAATTTATAACACTTAAATCTATTTTCTTTGTCTACACTGTCAGTTAGGGAATTGCAAATTAAATAGTAAGGCAACATTATAAGGTAACCGTATGGCACCACAGAGCACACTTTTTTCGTAGTCCTAAGCTAGATGAAGCCGAGGCAAAAACCCAGTGCACTCTGCATTCTTTACGATAAAAGCACCGTGGTGCACAAGGGTATTTGCACTTAATTTTGGTAAAGCTTACTGCCTCAGTGCAGTGGTTTTTTTCAGGTGTACAGTGAACTTTCACAGTCCTGTGCGCCTTTGTGTTCAATAAAAACGGTTCAAGAACATAATAAATAGCATTGAAATAAATAAATAGCATTGCATTACACAGGTCATTCGTATGCAATAAACGCTGCACCAGTTGACCTTATTCGTCATCAAACAACAACCTGCGTATGACGACCGCCGCACTGTGGCCCGTTTTGAGAAAAGTGCTGGTGAAATTCATTTTTCGAGTGGTTCTATAATGCAAAAATTTTGAGTTCGCTTTATTAACAAATGTCCATAGCTCTAGGAACCGAAAAAATTATTTCATTTTGATAATTGGTTTAGCTGGTAGAGCGGATCAAAGTTGAAAAATGTTTTAGATAAAAAAGGGTATTTTTTTATATTTTTTCCTTAATTTTGAGGTTTGATCCTTTGAAAAGGAGGCAAGAAACGTTTCCGTTTTTTTTTTCAAATGATTAAACATGGTAATAACTAATACAAAAAAATATAAAAAAAAATTAATTTTTTTTTTGTTAATTATTTAATAAATTGTTTTTTTGAAACACCACTTTTTGCCCCTTTTTTTGATTTTGAGTGAAACAAAAAGGTCATGAGTGAAATATTAATAAATATTCATATATTTCTTTAAATAATCAAAACAGAATTAGGTGCATAAAGTCGCATGGAGCTGAGCTAGAGCGATTTGATTTAAAAAAGCCAGGCATTTTTCTCAGTTTTTTTTTTGCTTTTTAATGGTAGAAATAAAAGCTTAAGAAATTATAACTCTAAAAAAAGAGTAAAGATATCGCCAACATTTTGTTTTACTATAAACGAAATTTAAAAAGCTATGAAACTGGTAAGTTTCAATTTCGAGCAAATTACAGGGTGAATCAGAATTTGAAGAAAATTGTAAAACTTCGCTGCTTGGTTTGGTTTTTAAGGACTTAACAGGTGTTTAACATGTGTTTCAGTTTCCAAATCTAAAAATCACAGGATTCAAAGGAATCGATCCCCAATTAAATTAAAACAATGATTGTTTTTAGTTAGTTCATTCAATGATATTAAAGGTCAAATATCAATTATTCAACCAACAATTTTTAAAGTTGATGAAGAAAGCACTTTGTTTGTGAATCACGAGTTCTTTTTAACAATGATTGACGGTAAAGTTTTAAACCAACTAACAGAAACAAAGTCCACGCGGTCATGTCCAATACGCAAAAGGACACAAAAGAGTTTCAGTAGTCAAGACGAATCATATAACGACTTACATAACTACGAATTTGGAATATCTCCATTGCATGCAAGAATCAGGTGCATGCAATTTATTTTAAAACTTGCTTATACACTTCGACAAGAGGGAGAGAATATCGATGATTCTATTGAGATCAAGGAGGCAGAAAAGATAAGCAAACAAAGAATCCAAACACGTTTTCGCGATGAACTTGGACTTGATGTGGATAAACCAAAGCAAGGGTTGGGAAATACCAATGGAACCGATGGAAATACTTCAAATACTTTTTTGGACAATCAGAGGCGACCTCTCGAATGACTTGAGTCAACGGAGAAGTTATTACAAGGCTTAAAATAATACTTGATATTTTGAATTGCATGGAAGTTGTGAACGCAATAAAATTCGGGGAGTATTCTTTCGCTCAAATTGGTTTGTTTACTTTTTGTCCTACAGTTTCACATATATTGTTTTCATTTTACTTTAAAAAATAAACTTTTAATTTTGCAAACTTAAGTACGTTAGTCTCATTAACTTAAACATCATACTTTGACAGAATATTCAGAAACACCCTGTAATAATTTTGTTTTGAAACTCAATTTCATAAACATGGAAATTTCCTTCAATATAAAAAAAAATTGCTGCGATATCTTGTCTCGTTTAGAAGCTATGATTTTTGCAACCAAAAAAGTTAAAACGGGCCACTGTGCCCCGCTCAAAAATAATTTTTTGTCTCAATGAGGTGATAGTTAGCTGAATCAACTCTAAAAGGGCTTTAAAGCTTATTTCTGTCAAATAAAGTGATAAATAAAGTTTTTTGGTTGTATTTTAGATATTTTGTTAATTTTATGAAATATTCGTATGAAATCAATCATTTGACAATTCATATATTATTAAATGATCAACACATTCTTCATCCTACTCATTTGTTTCTTGACCGTTAGATCTAGCAGCATAAGATGATACCGCATAAATTGACGGTATTGTAGGTGCCTTCGTTGGAAGGCAGCCTGCAACACGCGATTACTACAGAAGCTTGAACTACTTGTTAAGGAAACTTAGTCGTAGTCTGACGGAAAGTGGGAGGTTTTTTAGTGAGTAAGAATCTCACACTACTATGAGCACGCGCGGCCGTTCCTCGTAGTGCCTATGATGGTTTTTCCTACCCACGGAAAAAAAAAAATGTTTCTTCATTTTTACTTCTATTGGATATTATAGTCTCGTTATAATTTTGTAAAGGTAATTATGCAGGAATCCCGGAAGTCAACATTGCAAGAGCTTGAGTAGAACTTCAGAATTAAATTATCAGAAGTACTTTGAACTTTGATCTGAAGTCTAAATTGTCAAATGAAATATTTAGTCCTTTATTGACTGCATAGTCTTTTCTGTTTTCTGTAAAAATTGTCCAATAAACACAAAATACCTTTTCTTTAATAATATTTTATTTAACAATGTTTTGGAATAGCATCAATCAACTTGGAGGAAAGTCTAAAGATTTTGAATGGAAAAAGAGATTGGGACACAGTGTATAACTTCACGCTTAATGCTTACCGATAAAGAAAAAGCATAATCCAGGAGAACTTTTAAGCCCATCATGATTAATTATAATCAAACCTTAGACAATTATTTTCAAAAAGCTGTATATTGATTTCAGTTAGCCTATATGTATCTAATTAGTCCAAATTTCAGTCTGGTAGACGGCCAATGGCCACACCAATTTCGGACGTCGTTAAGCAAACAACGGAGATGCATAAAATGTATAAAATTTAAGTCAATAAAAATAAAATTAAACTAGTGGGAAGGTTACAATCCGCTTAGGCGAATCGTTCGATACCCCTTCCCAATTGACCACTTTCAAGCTCCGAATTGTGTCATAAATGTTGCTTGTCAAATTTCAGTTTCTATTAACTTCAACTGTATTTAGAATTTCTCAGTTAAAGAATCTTCTCTTTTAAAAAGGGGCGTGGCATCCACTCTTTTCAATAACACTGTTTTTTTAATTATATTTTTTATCAGAAGTGGTATACACGTCTTGATTGCATTTTCACATTAAAAAATTTGGTTAATACTTAAAAACGCACCGAAAAGTGGGCGTGGCAAAAATTTATTCATTTCAGTTGATAGCTTCAACACATATCTGACATTTTATAGCGCAAGTTTTTTGGATTCAAAGAAAATATTTCGAATAAAACCCGTTTATTAAAATGCAAATGAAATATGACCACGCCCAAAAGGGGGCGGTTTTTGCCTTTTTTTGAAATGTCAATCACAAAACACTTAAGCGAGGATAACGCGTACCAAATTTCAGCTTCCTACGACAACTTTGAATTTTCATGCTAATAAGTAAAGTGGGCGTGTCGTGTCGTGTCAGTGGGCGGATTTTAAAAATTTTACACTTGTGCTGCTTCGGGATCTAGAGAGAACAGATATTAAGTTTCAAGCTTCTAGCTCAAAATTTAAGGCCTAAAAACTACCGACACACGGACGGACGGACGGACATGTTACAAACTATGAATCAAACTTAATATACATCCTATCCTATGGGATGGGGTATAAAAATGGTACAAGGGCTGCGTAAGCAAGCTCACCAACATTTTTACAGTTATACTGTTATAGTTACAGAGTTTACTATTATAGTACATTGTCGAATCTGCAAGAAAACTTAAGCAAATCAAAAGTGATGATTTTCAAAAGAGGTTGAGGTACACAGGATAGAGAAGAAAGATGGACATACAACGGAGTATAAATACCTTGGGCTCATAATTTCCAGCAACTTGAGTATGGAACAACAATCTAAAATCGCGAAAAGCTAGAATTGCTTTCAAAACGGCTGTATATCCCACTTTGCTGCAGGCCGACACGTTGTGGTAGCTAGTACACAGTTCCCGCATCTTAATATCCACAAAGGGATCAATCAACCGTCAACCAGATTGACCACATCGAGATCGACGCAAGGCACTCCCCCCGTATTTACCTTGTTGTACAAGATACAGCTGCGAATATCTCGACCAACGAGACGTCGGCCGGCTACAATCGCAAGAGATCCAACCGAGCCTCTCAAAATCTTCTGCGAAGGCGTATGCAGCCAGCATCAAATATTGATAGCATGTGGCAACATTGCCAAAATGCCATCAGATATACAGTCTCTGAAGTGCTGGGTTACACACGGCCACCACAACGAAACCCCTGGTTTGACGGAGGAAAAAGAGAGCATGAGAAGCGCGCGTTTGAAGAGATAGAGAGATATTACAACTGGAATGAGGTTCAAAAATTTTACAACACGATCAAAAGGTCCTACCAAGATGTGTGTGAAGTTGGCACCGCACTTTTCGATTTTTGCAAAAAAAAATTTGTGCAGAAAAAATATTCGTATGTATGTAGTTTTTAAAGAAGGGCACTTCTTAAAAAAATTTAGCGTCACCTTTTGTGTTTTATTTTTGTGCTCCCAACATGTGCTGCCATGTGCCGCAATCATTTAAATTTTTTCCAGAGAGTTTGCTTTTTATAGGGTGAAGTGTTTTATTTTAAAAATATATTAGTCAAACTTTGTGTTTATTTTTCCATAAATTGATTACGGATGGACACTTCCTCAAAAAAAAAAAATGCGACGCTTTTAGTTTTTTATTATTTTGCTCCAAACATGAATTTTTTTCTCGTAGTTTGCCTTTTATAAGTTTGAGTTTTCTATGAAAACGGATAAATCCAATTTTTTCTTTAAACAAAATTTTTGCTCCAATATTCTCGAGCTAATGCAACTGCACGTAAACGCCAAAAAATGTGTTGTACTAAACACCTGTTGCATAAACCATCAAAAAATTCTTAAATCAAATTAAGCTATGCGCCTACCCCAACATCGTCGATGAAATTTAACTGGCACAGCGTATGTTTGTATGTACGTATGTAGCAGGCATATCTACACATACAAATGAATGACACTCATTTCCACCCATCCTATCAAAAACACTATATTCATGCCTTTTCCTACTCCGATTCTTACACGAGAAAACATTTTCCAAACAACATGGAATATAAAGCTTTTAAAAATTTGCTATGTTTCATTTTTTATTACGGGCTTTGCAAGAAATATTTTACTTTAAGACATATGTATATACAATACCTACATAAATGTGCATATTCACTAGTTAGACTATGCAATGAGCTTTTCACGGATAGATCATCAAATTGAAGCTAATAGTCCCAAATTGGAATATATGCGGTCAACTCCGGTGAGTTCAGTTCAAAGCTGCCAGTATAGGCTGCAACGCCGACTAGCAAATAATGTTTTGTTTCAGAATGGTTAACCCTGCAAGGTCGGGTTTAAGAATAGCCTTGGGGTAAGGTATGCCTGTCCTAAGAGCCGACTAAAATCCACTGGAGGAAGTAATCTTCAGGCATAAGTGATGGTGTCCAGGAGTATAAACTCCTTGTGGGGCCACCCTGGGCAGTAATGTTATAACTTAAAAAGATAAACCCGAAGGTTTAAATTAAATCCAGCAGCGTCTGATACATATTGTGCGGCTCGTTGGTCAGCGTCTGATCCCAGAGGGACGGCTGAATCTCAAATAACAGCAATCCAGGAGCGTCTGTCTCGGGACGAGCGGCTTCCTGGTCGGCGTCTGTTGTCCGGGTTAGGATCGGCCGAATTTGAACCAGGCAGCTAGGTATAAAATGCAACCCCCCCCCCAACCATGAAAAGAAAACAGCCTCGGATATTTGCTGATCCTGGTAATCCAGGGCACCCTTTGGAGATACGCCTGAGGGGTGTCAGCATGCAAGCGCTTGGTGGTCGGAAGGTCCCGCTTGGCATCCGACCGGGTTTAACCCGAAGAAGTTACGAGCAGCCCGTCAATGGTGCCGCTATCCATTACGGGGGCGGAGGGGGACAGCGCCAAGTTAAAATGAGGGCTTAGGTGGAAACTCTACAAATCGACAACGGCACCAACTCAAAATTGGTAATTGGAATGTCTCGTCGCTAACGAGGAAGGAACTTGAACTGGTTGAGGAGGCCAAAATGTATAAGCTCGATGCAACTGACATCTCCTCAACTAAGTGGAAGGGTTCTGGAACCAAAGACTTCGATGATAGGTGGAAGCTCTTCTGGTCTGGCGTTGTCAGAAAATGTATTCGATGTCATTCCGTTAGGTGGAAGGATTCTGATCTTAAGGCTTAAGCTTGAACAATCGGCTCTGGCTCTAGTTCAGGTTTATGCACCAAATCGAGAGTCAGAGTATGAGTCCTTTTTGAACGAAGTTGATGCTGCCCTGGACAGAGTGGCAGAAATGAACTTCTTTCTCCTGATGGGTGACTTCAATGCACATGTGGGTACGGACGACAGTACTTGGAGGAGTGTGATCGGGAGGCACGGTGACCCGGATCAAAACAGGAATGGAGGGAAGTTGTTGGACTTTTGCTGTGCATATGGCTTGTTCATCATGAACACCTTTTTCCCACACAAAGACATTCACAAATACACATGGTACAAGCACAGTTTAAATCAGAGGTCACTGATTGATTTCTTTGTCGTACCATCGTGTGTTCACAGAATGATTTGTGATGTTCGAGTTTTCAGGGGAGCTGAGTTGTAAGCTGATCACAACTTAGTGCTGTGTAAATTGTTTTTCAGTGACAGTATTCCTTTGCCACCCAGGCGAAAACCAAGACTGATGACCCGCATAAGGTGGGAAAGGTTGCAGGATGCCGACTCTGATTTCAGAGAGCGCTTTGCACAGCATGTTTCGGAGAAGTTTGAACAAATTCCAACTGGCCTTTTGAATGTAGAGGAGGAATGGCAGCTGTTTTTATCGGCAGTCATTGCCTCTGCAGGAAATGTTTGTGGAGTGAAGCGGCTTGGGGAAGCGGCTGGTGGTGAGAAAAGAACTGCTTGGTTTAAAACGCCTGGAGTTCAAGAAGCCATCAGAGAGAAGAAGAGAGCCTACATTGCGTGGATCCAATGTAGAAACTCAACTTCTCGAGCCCGGTACAATGAGGCGCGGAGGACTTCCAATCTGGCAGTCAGAACAGCCAAGGAACAGTCGTGGAAAAAGTTCGGCGAGAAGTTGGAGCACGATAACAGATCTGCAAACAAGATATTTTGGCAGACCATTCGCCGGCTCAGAGGTAGGAAGTTGAATATCATTCAAAGGGTTAAATCTAAGGACGGTACACTTCTTTCAAATGAGAGCGATGCCTTGCGCAGATGGAGAGAGCACTTTTCGGAGTTGCTCAACCCCCAACAGGCGGAGAATAGTCCCACAGTAGACGAAGTCACTGAAGCGATTTAATCGCTTAAAGTTGGCAAGTCTGCTGGAGTTGATGAAATCCGGCCAGAAATGCTCAAGGCAATGGGTGGGGAGGGTGTTAAATGGCTAACACGTGTCATTAAGGTGGCCTGGGATAGCGGGAAGGCACCTAGCGATTGGCAAACGGGAGTTATAGTGCCCATTTTCAAAAAAGGGAACAGGAGAGATTGGGCCAACTATAGGGGCATATCTCTCTTAAGTATTCCGGGAAAAGTATTCGCGAAGGTGTTGGAAACGCGTTCCAGAGCTGTAATCGAGCCTTCGTTACGGGAAGAACAGTGCGGCTTTCGGCCTGGCAGAGGCACAACCGACCAGCTTTTTACTCTGAAGGTTATTCTTGAGAAGGCCTGGGAATATGCCAAACCGGTCTTTGCGTGTTTTGTAGATCTGGAATAGGCGTATGACCGAGTCCCTCGGGATACACCGTGGAGAGTTTTGCAGGACTATGCGCTGAGTGGGCCTCTTCTGAGAGCCATCCAGTCTTTGTATGGAAACTGCAGAAGCTGTGTACGGATAAATGGCGTCAAATCCCGTCCCTTTGATGTGCGCGTTGGACTTCGCTAGGGCTGTGTTCTGTCGCCGCTCTTTTTCATAGCATATATGGACTGAATGATGAAGCGCAGTCTTGGCGAGCAATGTTTCTAATTGGCTGACATCAGGATGAGCCATCTGCTTTTCGCAGATTATTTGGCCATCCTTGCATCTTCCAAAGAGGAACTTCAACGAGCACTGGATAGGTTTGCAGCGGTCTGTAGTGATGCTGGGATGAAAGTAAACGTGAACAAATCGGAAGTGATGGTTGTTTCCCGAACTCCTGTGCAGTGTACCCTGCACATAAATAGAGTTCCATTAAAACAAGTGGAGAAGTTTAAGTATCTCCGGGTCTTTTTCACGAAAGATGGAAGGAGTGATACTGAGTTGTCCTATAGAATTGGCCAAGCTGGAGCAATAGTAAAGGAACTGCGCCGACCGGTCACCAGGAAAGCTGAGCTTGGAGTGAAAGCAAAGATCTCAGTTTTTAATTCAGTGTTCGTTCCGACCCTCATCTATGGTCATGAAATTTGGGTAATGACCGAAAGATCTAGATTGCGGGTACAAGCTGCCGAAATGAGATTCCTGAGGTGCGTAGCTGGTGTTACTCTAAGCACAGTTTAAATCAGAGGTCACTGATTGATTTCTTTTTCGTACCATCGTGTGTTCAAAGAATGACTTGTGATGTTCGAGTTTTCAGGGGAGCTGAGTTGTAAGCTGATCACCACTTAGTGCTGTGCAAATTGTTTTTCAGTGACAGTATTCCTTTGCCACCCAGGCGAAAACCAAGACTGGTGACCCGCATACGGTGGGAAAGGTTGCAGGATGCTGACTCTGATTTCAGAGAGCGCTTTGCACAGCATGTTTCGGAGAAGTTTGAACAAATTCCAACTGGCCTTTTGAATGTAGAGGAGGAATGGCAGCTGTTTTTATAGGCAGTCATTGCCTCTGCAGGAAATGTTTGAGGAGTGAAGCGGCTTGGGGTAGCGGCTGATGGTGAGAAAAGAACTGCTTGGTTTAAAACGCCTGGAGTTCAAGAAGCCATCAGAGGGAAGAAGAGAGCCTACATTGCGTGGATCCAATGTAGAAACTCAACTTCTCTGGCAGTCAGAACAGCCAAGGAACAGTCGTGGAAAAAGTTCGGCGAGAGGTTGGAGCACGATTACAGATCTGCAAACAAGATATTTTGGCAGACCATTCGCCGGCTCAGAGGAAGGAAGTTGAATATCATTCAAGGGGTTAAATCTAAGGACGGTACACTTCTTTCAAATGAGAGCGATGTCTTGCGCAGATGGAGAGAGCACTTTTCGGAGTTGCTCAACCCCCAACAGGCGGAGAACAGTCCCACAGTAGACGAAGTCACTGAAGCGATTAAATCGCTTAAAGTTGGCAAGTCTGCTGGAGTTGATGAAATCCGGCCAGAAATGCTCAAGGTAATGGGTGAAGAGGGTGTTAAATGGCTAACACGTGTCATTAAGGTGGCCTGGGATAGCGGGAAGGCACCTAGCGATTGGCAAACGGGAGTTATAGTGCCCATTTTCAAAAAAGGGAACAGGAGAGATTGCGCCAACTATAGTGGCATATCTCTCTTGAGTATTCCGGAAAAAGTATTCGCGAAGGTGTTGGAAACGCGTTCCAGAGTTGTAATCGAGCCTTTGTTACGGGAAGAACAGTGCGGCTTTCGGCCTATCAGAGGCACAACCGACCATATCCAAACCGGTCTATGTGTGTTTTGTAGATCTGGAAAAGGCGTATGACCGAGTCCCTCGGGATACACTGTGGAGAGTTTTGCAGGACTATGCGCTGAGTGGGCCTCTTCTGAGAGCCATCCAGTCTTTGTATGGAAACTGCAGAAGCTGTGTACGGATAAATGGCGTCACATCCCGTCCTTTTGATGTGCGCGTTGGACTTTGCCAGGGCTGTGTTCTGTCGCCGCTCCTTTTCATAGCATATATGGACTGAATGGTGAAGCGCAGTCTTGGCGAGCAATGTTTCGAATTGGCTGACATCAGGATGAGCCATCTGCTTTTCGCAGATGATTTGGCCATCTTTGCATCATCCAAAGAGGAACTTCAACGAGCACTGGATAGGTTTGCAGCGGTCTGTAGTGATGCTGAGATGAAAGTAAACGTGAACAAATCGGAAGTGATGGTTGTTTCCCGAACTCCTGTGCAGTGTACCCTGCACATAAATAGAGTTCCATTAAAACAGGTGGAGAAGTTTAAGTATCTCGGGGTCTTTTTCACGAAAGATGGAAGGAGTGATACTGAGTTGTCCTGTAGAATTAACCAAGCTGGAGCAATAGTAAAGGAACTGCGTCGGCCGGTCATCAGGAAAGCTGAGCTTGGAGTGAAAGCAAAGATCTCAGTTTTTAATTCAGTGTTCGTTCCGACCCTCATCTATGGTCACGAAATTTGGGTAATGACCGAAAGAATTAGATTGCGGGTACAAGCTGTCGAAATGAGATTCCTGAGGTGCGTTGCTGGTGTTACTCTAAGGGATAGAGTGAGAAACGTCAGTATTCTTGGGAATCTTAATGTTGAGCAGCTACTTCTCCGAGTGGAGCGATCGATTCTTAGATGGTTTGGACACGTTGTTCGCATGCCCCCTGGCAGACCTCCTAGACAGGTCATGCTAGCCGAGTTGCGAGCGCTTCGCCCCCCTGGTAGGCCAAGAAACAGGTGGTGGGATCAGTTAAAGAACCTCTCTGAGTCCCGCCTGGGGATTGCGCCGGAGTCTCTTGAGTTGGTGGCGGAGGATCGAGAAAGATGGAAGGACCATTTGGCCACCCTCGCTCCGCGACCCTTATAAAGGATAAGCGGCATCCGAAAATGATGATGATGATGATTTCAGGATTGTGTTGGATTGTGTTGAAAGTTGTAGTTTGGTTTTGACCTAAATCCGTTTCTGTCTACAATAAGAAGCGATCCAAAATCTTTTTTGTAGCTCTACAGCATTTTTTTTCGGTGGAAATGCAGTCAGTATAGATACTTTTATATAATCAAAGTAGCTTAATTAATTTAACCGAAAACTTCACTTTAAACTTTGGAATTTGACTCTACCCACGAAGACAACGGGTAGAGTTCAATTCGATATCATAGTGCGTGCCCTCTTTAGTATACGCATTTGTACCTACATAAGTAAGTTGGTGCCTAATTTGATTTCTTGCGTATGTTATATTGCGTTGTGCGAGAAGAAGAAAAATTGCAAAGCAGCCTTGGCCCATAACATTATTATGATGCCAGTGCGTCTATCTGCATAATGCAAAAGGGGTAACACTATATTTATTCGATCGTTGGTATTAGAATTAGATACACCGGCAATAAAGAAATCGGCAAATTTTTAAGTAATTTAGGTAGGTACTTACGAAGGTATGTACTGTAATTCAATTTTATCAGAATAAAATAATTTGCATAGTTGCGTTGCATAGCAGTGCACATTGGGGAAAAACGAAAGGTTTCGCTAGCATTTTGGAAAAAGAGTCTGATTGACTAATATATTTATATTCCTTTTGTTTATTTCCCCAACAAAACTTTGTTTGGGGAACGAAAAAAACAAAAACTGTGACTTTGACTTAGGCTGGATCAGGATTACGGGTGGAAATGAGTGTTATTCATTTGTATGTGTACACATTTTTTGGTGTTTACGTCTAGTTGCATTAGCTCGAGAACATTAGAGGAAAGATTTTATTTAAAAAAAATTTGGATTTATCAATTTTCATAGAAAACTCTTTAACTTGTAAAAAGTTAAAGAGTTTTCTTTTCAAACTACGGAAAAAAAATTCATGTTGGAAACAAAATAATTACAAACAAAAGGTGTCGCAATTTTTTTTAAAGAATTTTCCATCCGTAAAAACTACATATAAACGATTTTTTGCGTTTAGCAGCACAACTTTTATTTTTTGGAAAAAAAAACAAAAAGTGTGACTAACATATTTTCAAAAATAAAACTCTTCACCCTATAAAGAGCAAACTCTCCGGAAAAAATTTTAATGAATTGCGCCACATGACAACACATGTTGGGAACACAAAAATAAAATACAAAAGGTGTCGTTACATTTTCTTTTTAAGAAGTCCCCTTCCCTTAAAACTATATGTATACGAATTTTTTTTTTGCATTACGGCACATAGCAGCGCATCTCACGCACAACGCAGCACAACTTTTATTTTTTGGGAAAAAACAAAAAAGTGTAACTAACCCATTTTCAAAAAAAAAAACACGTCACCCTATAAAGAGCAAGCTCTTCGGAACAAATTGAAATGGATGGCGGCACATAGCAGCACATGTTGGGGAGAATAAAATAAAAAACAAAAGGTGCCGAAAATTTTTTTTTAAAGTGCCCTCCGTAATAACTACATGTATGCAAATTTTTTTTGCATAACGGCACACAGCAGCACACCTCGAGCACATCGCAGCGCAAGTTTCGTTAAAAAAAGACCGTCAAGTATGAAGACATACGCGGAGTGGTCTGTCGGCTTTTGTTGAAGGTTATAGTCATCTATATTGGGCAGTTTGTGTAACATTCTATTTATTTATTAAACTTATTTCGGGATATATTTTACAGTCTGTAATATACTTTTTTCGTAGTGCTGTCTACTGTTCTTATATTGGGTGATTCTATATAGTTATCACCCAACATAATAATCTATATATTATATTGGGTGATTTTGTGTTGGGTGTCATTACTCTAAAAATCGGCTGACAAGAAACTTTACCGTTTCGAAAATAGAGGGAAGGGCATACTCTTTCTTGGCCTTTTTTAGGATTTTTATAATTTAAAACCCATAAAACAGCAATTTCGATTATTTTTAATTACCGTTGGACTTTTTGATCAATTTTACAACCACCTGTGCTAGCATTTGCCACTATTCTCAAATTCTGTGGACATGGATTTCTGAGAAAACGGTAAAAATATGCTGTTTTTTATTTCGCTTGTTTGAATGGGCTTGAAAACTTAGGGTCAAAAACGGCAATTTTGAAACGTTTTTGATGCAGTTCGCTTGCCTTTTAAACATTACATACTTCAGCCAAATTTAAACAAGGTGCTCATAACCGTTAAGGAACTAGAAATCCTTAAAAAATAGTTTTCGAAAATGTTTTCACGTTTTTCAGTTAAATCTTCGAAGTATTTGAATATTCGAAGTCTGCTATAGTATTGTATAAAATTTAAGAAGATGGACTACGCCCAGTGTTTATATAAAAATTATACTTTATACTGTTTGGGAGAGGGGGAGACATGCGTTTTCTGACCTTTTTTATAATTTTTTAAATTTCAAATCCATAAAACAAGTATTTTGAAGTTTTTTCCAGATTTTTCCAATAGTACTTGGTTTACTTTGAGTTGCTTTATACGTGTGTTCAGAGCAATAAGCCATTCAAAAGTTATGGCCTCCAACACTTTGAAAAACGCCATGCATTTTCGACTCTTAATTTTTCAAAAACGTTTTGATATTATCGAAAAGTTTTATTCTTTGATTAAAACTTTTTTTTCTTAAAGTATTTTATTTCTTAAACATAAGTTTCGTTTTCTTAACCTATATTTTCTTATCTATAGAGAAATACTCTTCTACAGTATTTCTTAAACCTAAGTTTCGTTTTTCTAGTTCTTGCCTACTAAACTTCTTGAAAAAACACTGAAAAACATCAAGTCAATTTTCACATGAAATTTCAAACTGTAATTAAATCAAATAACGGTGCCTAAAAAAAATTTCCCTCTTTGGATTCTCTGACCATTTCCGCTGTTTATACGCACACCAAATTTTGACTTTCTACGACTTACCGTTCAGAAGTTATAAAGCGATTGGACGGACGAACGGACAACGTAGTGATACCATAAGAGGTCCTTTTTCCATTTTTGGAGGGACCGCTAAAAAAAGTGCAGTGCCAACTTCACACTAAAAAAACAATACCCCATAAAATCCGTACTTCTTGAAAAAAAAGTTTTTTCCCATAACGCACACGATAGCACACCTCTAGCACATCGCAGCACAACTTTTTCTTTTTGCAAAAATCGAAAAGTGCGGTGCCAACTTCACACGAAGCCTATAAGGACCATCAATGGAACATCGTGGTGGAATCGCAGTCTGTGAACGAAACCGCCGGCACGACCTGGATGAAGTGAAAGTAGCTGTGTCTCAGCTTAAGTGCAATAAAGCAGCCGGAGCAGACGGCCTAGCTGCCGAATTTTTTAGATCCGCTGGCGATGAGCTGGTTAGGACCGTGCACCAGCTCATCTGCAAGATTTTTTTTATAATTCACTCGCAAATTAAGTGATTGGTTCACCTTTTAATGTTGATACACTTCTCACGAGCGGAAAGGATTAGAATAGGAGGGAAAGGAGGAGAGGTGCCGGTGCACTCTTGTTTTGAATAATTGCAGATTGTATTGCATAGGACAGACTGATCGTGGTAGAACATTCCACATTTGCGTTATACGGCTTAAAAATAAACCGATAAACTACATCCGAAAGTATGCTCAAGGGTAAGCTGATGTGCATTCGATCTTTGGTGAGCATTACGGTAAAACGTCTTAAGGGGTGGAATAAAATTAGCTATTTCGGTGGAACACTGTTTTTAAAAAAAAGCGATAGAAAAGTGATAGGCAAGAGACATTACGTCGATGCTCTAATGAGTCGATTGACTTCGCAATATTTCTGTCTCCAATGAGTTTTACCGCGCGTTTTTGTATCCTGTTTAGCAATGTTTTTTATTTAGGGGCACCAGCCCAGACAAGGTAGTTGTATTCCAGCTTAAGGCGAATGTAGGCCTTATATAAAATAGCCAAATCATAGGTGGTGAAATATCTCTTGCATATTTTGAACCTAGTCATTTCGCAACATTCTTGAATGGAAAGCGTTTCGGTTTAATCTATGCAAGTGCCATGGATAATGGCTGGGTGTTACAGTTTTGCTTCAATGACAGAAGACAGCATTGAGTCTTAGAAGCATTATAATACTCTACTCTATTTTTTAACCCCATGATACAATTCTGTTAAGATCAGAGTTTAATGAGCTTGACATACGCTGCCGTTCCAGTTGAGCGAACATGAGAAACTGAGGTAATTGTCATCAGCAAAGGATTTGATTGGATTAGTGGTAGTAGACAAAAGATCATTAATGAAAATGAGGAAGTGTCGGAGACAAAACAGAGCCTTGGGGAAAACACCCAAAACAAACACCCAAAACCCAACGGTTCGGGAGGTAATGACCAATCCATTGAATAAGAGATTCGACGACTCCAACAGCACGCATTTTCGACAAGACAGCTTGGTACCAAACTCTGTCAAATGCTTTTGAATTATCAAGTGCAACAATTTTGCTTTCACTGGAATAGTTTTCAGTGAGATAATCCATCAGATATGAGCACATGAGCGCGTGAACCTTCAACTTTGAGCTAAAATTTCCCTTGTTATTTACTAGATTATATTCTATATTTAACTTTTCAACCGTCACCACATTTAAAAAGTAACGTACAAAACAAAGTGTCACAAACATATTACAGAAACATTGCTGCATATTTTTGCATACAAATTGTGGTATCTCAATGGAAAATAGAAAGAGAAGCAAACGTCTGGATACATCCTTAACACTTTTTTCTTCAAATTGTTGCAAGGCCCATCGCACGTGCGATGGATTTTCTTATGACATCCATGAAAGTTAAGCAAGTATGGGTACACGAAAATGTTTGAAAATAGCTTTTACACTAACAACAACGAGGAAACGTTCGCTCAGCTAGCAACCAAATGAGCACACAAAAAATGTGCTCCGTTCCTTGATGCCTTGTATATTTTCTGTAAACGTGTCGCATGCCTTGTTGATGCCTTGGATCGTTCATTAGCAAAAGTTGCAAAATTTTGTTTGCAACTTTTGAACGACTAGATTTCTGTATTTAATGTTGATTGGATACATACATACATTTATTCGTTGCCGAAAGAGTACTTTTTTAATTGTATATCTTTTAAGGGTTTTTTTTAAACATCATGCTTCTATGAAATAGAAAGATTACAAAATCACAAACTATACCCCCCTCTCTTGATTACCTAATATATACAAAATCCAACAGTTTACAATAACAAAGTTTATGGAACTTACAGTGGAAAATAATGCAAACAAATTTTCTGTGCTGGTGTTGTAAAAAAAAAATGAAATCAAGCTAAGTGATAGGCTTAAGATAGCACAGGTACCAAAATCAAGTACCCATAGGGAGCTCCTATTCTAAAAATGAATAAAAACAGGAATTTCGGCCCATGGATATGTGGGAAACTAGAGTAGGTACATACTTGAAGGGCTTTAAATTCGGGGAAGCGGTTATGTATTGAAAAACAAACTGACTGTGCCTTATGCTTCAATGTAAGAAGCATGATGAACAACAATTACGTTATAATTGCTTAGGTACTCAATAGAAAAATATGTGAGGTAACCTATCTATAAGGGTAACAAAAAATTAAACAGTATTGTTAAAAATTAAGTAAAGATTACATTATATCAAACTCTCTAGCTTATCTGTACACTTCATGTACATTCAGGCACTACTGTACCTCATGTCATTTTGAAACAATTTTGAATTATAACTACTCTTAGAATTGCATTCCATGAATTCGGTTCGGTGTAATAAAAGATTTCTTATCATCAAGTCCGGCTTGTCTCTTAATTTTTATTCGGGAGCTAACGATTTTTTACATGGTGCCGAAACCCGGGAGATAAGTGAACAGAGATTCAAATAACAAGAAATATCATGGCAGCTGAACTATCTGCGCGCAGTGCTTATAGAGGACAAGTGACTAAAATTGTCAAAAGTGCCGTGGGTTTTTTAGCGAGTATGGAGGCAGAGCTAAGTGCCACAAATGAAACCGACAGTGTGGAAGAAGAGCTCGTCTACCTCATCCAACGCCTAACAGCAGCCCACGAAAGCTTAAACGTGGTCAACCAGGAGGTACAAAGCAAAGTTTTGGTACGAGCGGAGGTAATTGAGTACCAGGGCTCGGTCGTCGGAGTGCTCGCGCGCTTAAACGTGCGTCTCCAAAAGCTAAAGAAAAGACAGCATTCGACTGCACAAAAACCCGAAGCACCTCTACCTAGCCCAACAGTTCTCAATGGATCATTGAAACTGCCAAAATTGGAGTTAAAAAAGTTTGACGGCAATCACCAGGAATGGCTACCGTTTTCGGAGCAGTTTCGGACGGCTACACATAAAAACCGTAACCTCACATCATCCGACAAATTAAGCTATTTTGAGTCGGTATTGGTGGGAAGCGCAAGAAAAGTAATAGCTGGGTTTACCGCTTCTGGTTTGCGTTACGAAGCTCCCAATTCTTTTCTTAAAGAACAATTTGGAAACACGGAACGTCTGGTAGATAAAAACATACAGTGTTTGCTCTCTCTTCGTCCAGTTACTTCCAGAAACGACGTTACGGGTTTACGTGGTCATTACAACTCGGTCACAACGTGTTGTCGCACTCTAACAGCATTACAAATACCCACTCATCACTACTATGTAATGCTAAAGAGTATTCTTTTGCGTTGCATACCAGGAGAGCTGCGCGTTGATTATTACCGAACCAATTGTGAGACAGAGGAGGACAACAACAACGAGACAACGGAAGACTAGCAAAGCAGTTCAACAACGATGCGAAGGATCGTTGTTGATGATGCACATTGGAGATGAGCAGGTAAAACGTATCATGCGATTTTTAAAGCGAGAGGTGGAATCGCTTGAAAAAAGTAAAGCTACTTCTCTTACACCCAACTCTACTGCACACAGTCCACATCCCTCTTCTCATACAACTGCAGCCAGCCTGATGTCGTCGAGTGGGAAAACTGCTTGTGTGTTTTGTTCGTCAGACAAACATACAAAGAACTGTGACAGCAAAATTTTACAATCTGAAAAGCGTGAAATTCTGAGAAAAACAGGACGGTGTTTTCGCTGTGCCAACCGTGTGCATTCATCCAAAAAATGTCGAAGCTCTAAATGGCTTTCTTGTGTCAAGTGTAAGGGAAAACATTCGACCTCCTTGTGCGTTCCCTCATTCGTCGGCAACAAACCTTCACCTTCACAAGCTAATATGACAACAAGCGACTCGACACAAAATGCAACAAATTTGTGCGCTCAAAATTCGTGCTTGGAAGCAAGACAGCTCGTGGCATAGCCAGTGCTACGTTCGTACGAAAGGACCTAGCACAGCGGCTCCTGCAGAAGAAAGATTCTTCTGCAGGAGAAGTTAACCTGTCCGTATTGCCGTTTGGTTGCAAGGAGCAAGCTCCATTTCGGAAGTGCAAAAAAGTGGAGATCTGCATAAAAAGCCAATTTTCGGACGAGTGTTTTGTCTGAGGCCATTGTAGTGCCTGAAATTTGTGTCGACGCGCTGCCTGTGCCTGAAGCTTCGTGTAGTTGGTTCAACAATTTGTGCCTGGCCGATTCACATCAAACAAACGTAGCAGCCCAGGATGGACTTGGTGTCCTCATCGGTTCCGACTACTAGGCTTAAGAGCTGTGGAAACCATCTTTGGTTGGACAGTACAAGGGACGGACCGTTCTGGTAAGAATGTTGAAACGAACAATCGTTCATGCTCTCTTTTTGTTCGCAGTGCGATCTTGCTGTTACCAGCGCTCTCGAGTGTTGATCCTACTGCATTTTGGTCCCTTGAAATAATTGGAATTCGGGGTGAACATGCGGAGAACGAGCAGCTAGCCAGTGACCTAATTGATAAATGCATCACTAGGAATGGACAACGCTACGTGGCTTCACTGTCCTGGATAAACCCCGACGTCACCATAAAATGCAATAAAGGAAGTGCGTTGAAACGCCTAAGGTCTTTGACAATGCGGCTGTCTAGGTGTCCAGCACAGTTTAACGAATATGATGCAGGCATTCGACAGCTGGTTGCAGAAGGTGTGGCTGAACCAGTTTCAACAGTAGCTCAAAAGGGCTCTGAGCGGACATTTTATCTTCCCCATCGACCGGTCTACAAAGATAGTACGACGACTAAACAACGAATCGTGTTCGAAGCCTCGGCTAGAGCTGAAGAAATCCCTTCGCTGAACGATCTTTTGCATGTTGGTGCAAATCTGTTGCCGGAGGTACTAAAGATTTTGCTGAATTTGCAGCTTGGGCGGTTTGGTGCTGTCGCGGACGTAGAAAAGGCGTTTTTGCAAACTCAACTCGATGGAAAGGACCGCGACACCCATCGGTTTCTTTGGTATGCATCATCGAATATGCCAATGTCAGGAAATCCTGAAGTAGCTTAGAATCGTATGACTAGAGTGACTTTTGGAGTCAACTGCAGCCCATTCATGTTAACCGCCACTCTACGTAAACATTTTTCAAAGTCAAAAAAGTACGTCGCAACATGCCGCATACTACTTGAATGTTTCTATATGGAAGATTTGGCAGTGAGTTTCGATGAAGAAGAAGAAGGAATGCAAATCTGTAAAGAAGCCGTTTTGGTGCTAAAGAACGCTTGTATGAACTTCCGTAAGTGGAGCTCCAGTAGCGAGCTAGTTCGCAAGTCGCTTTGTCCAGGTAAGTCGTTATGCATGCAAAAAGTTTTAGGGTTATTGTGGTAGGTAACGGCTGACGAATTGGTAGTATCTCTTGAATCCTTGGAGGATTTACTCAGATCCGAATTGATAAGGGGAACAAAGCGTAACCTTCTGCAGACGATCGCCAGAATTTACGATCCACTCGGAATGCTTGCCCCAGTGGTAATAAGGCTAAAAATTCTCTTCCAAGCAGCTTGGAGGGAAAATCTGAAGTGGGATCAGGCGCTCCCCTCTGATCTTTTACATGAGTGGCAAGATTGCACGCAGGACTTATTGCTTCTTAAGGATTTTAGTATTCCCCGTTCAGCGTTATTATTTTCATCTTCTTCTTCTATACAAGTCCATATATTTTCCGATACTAGCATGAGAGCTTATGGCACAGTTTATTTCATTAAAAGTTTTAACAACCGTGGGGAATGTATAACTTTTCTTTTGTGCGCCAAGAATAGAGTAGCCCCGCTAAGGACGGATGGAACAAAAGAACTTTCGCTACCTTTAAAGGTTAATATCAGTGAATTCCACTTACGGACTGACTCTCGGATAGCTCTCGGATGGATCCAGGGAAATACACAAAGATGGAAGCCATATGTCCAAAGCCGAGTTAACGAGATTCGCCGCCTTACTTCAATATCGGACTGGAAGCACTGTAGGGGCAAATAAAACCCTGCTGATCTCCTTACAAGGGGAATTTCAGCTCGTAACCTGCTAAATTCTTTGTTATGGGCAAATGGGCCTGACTGGCTACAAGGTACTACACATTTTTAAAAAGTAGTTTACAATGAGCTAGGACCCGTGGCATTGCTTGCTCAAGCCACTACCTTTGCTGAGGCTGAACCGGCCCCTTTCGTTGACTACCGTGGGTTTGGCTCCTGGTTTCGTGTAATACAGTTAACAGCATACTGTTATCGATTAAGGTTGAAAAAGAAAGATAGACCCAAGTTCATAGAGCCATCTGCTGAAGAAATCAACCTTGTTGAGAGATACTGGCTTAAGTTTATACAGAGAAAGTTTTTAAAGCCGAAGTAAATCTTTTAAAGTCGAAACAACATCTACCAAAATCATCGAAATTGTTGCTGTGGTGTCCATTTCTGGATGATTATGGCGTTCTACGATTGAAAGGTCGTCTTGGATTCTCGGAAAATTCGTATGATGAAATGCACCCTATAATATTAGCTACAGATTCGTATTTAGTGAATCTGATCGTCGATTATTATCACCAAAAGGCTCTGCATGGTGGCGTAAACGTTGTTTTATCTCAGATGCGTGAACGGTTTTGGATATTGAAAGGACGACCGTTGATTCAAAAAATAATTAAAATGTGTGTCATCTGCCAGAAGCTATTCGGAAAGGCGGAATAGGGGTTATACGATCTAATTCCGTTAGATCATATAACCCTCTCTAGACCATTCGACTGTGTGGAAATCGATTTTGCAGGACCTCTCTGTTACATTGATGCTAGATGGCCAAGAGTTATCTCATGCTTTTTACCTGTTCGGCGATACGGTCGGTTCACCTCGATCTTGTGACATCTATGTCCACAGAACATTGCCCTATGGGACTAAGTTTTGCGCTTAGTTGACGCGTTTTATCGCGCGACGAGGGCCGCCATCTACGATTTATTCTGATAACGCCCAGACATTTCGACGAGCTGCCTTGGAGCTGAACGAGATGGGTCCCAGCGAGATCCTTGACGATGAGCGCATTCAAAGATTTTTAGCCGGAAACAGAATACGATGGAAATTCATAGTCGAGAGGGCTCCTTGGTGGGGTGGTTTCTGGCAGCGGCTTGTGCGCACAGTTAAAAATGTATTGAAAGTAGTCATCGGGAAAGCGAAGTTGACCTACGAGCAGTTAGAAACCATTATAACGGAAACGGCGGATGAAAACACTTTAGGCTGCTTCGAGAAGAAAATTCTTCGAACAATTTACGGTCCCGTCTGCATAGACGGAGAGTGGAGGAGGAGATATAACATCGAACTGTACGGGCTGTACAGCGATACCGACCTAGCCAAAAGAGTCAAAACACAACGTCTACGATGGCTGGGTCATCTAGAGCAAATGGAGACCAACGCCCCGGTCCGGAAAATCTTCGAATCCACACCGCAGGGACGACGCGGTAGACGAGCACCGAGACTCAGGTGGCGCACGCAAGGGGAAGGGGACCCCAGCCAACTTCGCGTGCGAAACTGGAGACGGCTAGCTAGAGACAGAGCTGGCTGGCGAAGCTTGTTGGCTGAGGCACAGGTCCACCCCGGACTGTAGCGCCACTTTAAGTAAGTAAGTAATAATGGAAATAGAGGATATAGTAAATGCGCGACCGCTAACATATGTAAGTAGCGACCTTTTAGACGTCACACCCCCTACTCCTTCGCACTTCATGCATGGACATGCGGGTACTTGGGATCCGCAAAGGGAAATAACTTCCAACAAAATTCAGCATCTTTGGTCGCAGAGGTTGAAATTAGTTAGAATGCTTTCAAATCGCTGGCGAATCGAGTACGTCCAGCTCTTACGTTCCTTTTATATTTCACAGGGACATACCTCCAAGCAACTCAAGCAAGATGACGTTGTTTTGGTGTTCGATTCGGGCAAGCCCCGCGTATCCCGGAAGTTGGCTGTTATCGAAGTGGCGTTTGTTGGTCGTGATGGAAAGATTTGAGCCTGTATGCTGCGTTTTTCTGATGGGACTAAGTTGAGAAGACCAGTACAGCTGCTGTACCCGATTGAGCTGGGCGAAATAAAGATAACATTGTATCAAACTCTCTAGCTAATCTGTACACTTCATGTACATTTAGGCACTACTGTACCTCATGTCAATTTGGATCAATTTTGAATTATAACTAGTCTTAGATTTGCACTCCATGAATTCGGTTCGGTGTAATAAAATATTTCTTGTCATCAAGTCTTGGCTTGTCTCTTAATTTTTATTCGGGAGCTAACGATTTTTACAAGTATAGATTTACCTATTTGAATGAAAAATAGAGCAAAAGAATAGATTTTGCTTCGCTTTTGTGCCTAGGTACTACACCTAAAACCTGTGGGTGCCGTGGCGCAGTGGTTAGTGTGTGTGCCTCTGACGCCGGAGGTCTGGGTTCGAATCCTGCCTCTGCCACCTGAAAAAAAAGACTAGTTCTTTTTCACGGCTCCCACCTCCGCGAGGGTCTGACAAACCCTTCGATAGTAACATTTGTCTTGAAAAACTTCTCAAACTGCCGTTCGGATTCGGCAAAAAAATGTAGGTCCCCTTGTATGTAAAAAAAAATATAGCACACACAGCATACTTGGTTGAGAAGTTGGCCCTGGTTCACCTCGAGCTGTTGCGCCACTCTATTTTTATATTTATACTACACCTAAAAATTAGTAAAACTGTTTCGTATCTTGTTTTTTATTAGACTTGCAGTCACATAGCTATACTTTTTAAATTTGTTGTAAAATAGACTTTTCAAAAAAGGCAAGTTTAATTCGATCGAAAATTGTGTGAACCTCTGAAATAAGACCTGACGAGCCGCCACTGTCTGAGACATGGATAAAGCATGCCCCATGAATGGAACCTCAGTATTCTTTGTCCAATCCTCAAGAAAGGATCTGAACTATGCCAGCTACAGATGGATCAGTAGGAGGAATGCCAGCTACAGAGGAATCAGTCTTCATAACATCGCATACCAAATCTTTTCTGCTGTTCTGTGTAAGCGCCTGAATCCGTTTGCCAACAATCTGATAGGCACATATCAGTGTGGCTTTAGGCCAGGAGAGTCAACCATTGATCAAATATTCACACTGCGGCAGATCTAGGAGAAAACCCGGTATTTCTAAATTGGTACTCACCCCCTTTTCACCCATTTCAAGTCCGTTATGAAAGCATCTATAGAGACGAGCTATACAGGGTGAGTCATTTTAATCTGTCTACATATGCTTTTATTTCTTCAGGGATGTCGGTACTGGAAAATACCTTAGACAAAAGTTACTCGGTCAGAAGGGGTCTCCATCTTTTGGCGGCAATGTCCACCCACCATCGCTTCCCCCTTTGCGGGGGGAGGGGTTACCCTTTTATTCTTAAATACAAACCCCTATATTTGCCACGGATTCGGATTCCTTGCAAAAAAAAACAATAACATTTTGTTTATTTGCAAACATTTTCCACAAAAAAGCCGTTTTCGGCCAGTAAATCGTTTTCCAAGGACGACTACATATCATTGTTTTAGCGCTACTCAGAAAGAACGATGCGGACGTGCTGGCATTTTATTCCCCTCCCTTTACATCCCTTCGGGATGATTTTTTAACAAAGGAAAGTTACTCGGCTGGAAGCGGGACATTTTTTGGCGGTTATATCACACACCCCCTATTCGCCCTCCGAAGAAGAAAGGGCAATTTCTTATTTTAAAATGCAAAACCCTATTTTTTATGAATTTGGTGGAAAATTCAAACTGGTTTTCCTTTCCCAGCGAAAAATAACAAACTTTTTTTTGTGACACTTTCCATGATAACGTAAATTTGGCCAATAAATTGCGATGAATAAAATGTTTCTGCATTTTAAGCGGTCCGTCCAAAAATGGAAAAAGGGCCTCTTATGGTATCGCTACGTCGTCCGTCCGTCCGTCCAACCGCTTTATAAATCCTGAACGTTAAGTCACAGAAAGACAAAATTTGGTGTGCATATAAACTGCGGAAAAAGTCAGGGAATCCAGAGAGGGCATTTTTTTTAGATTTGAAATTTCACGTGAAAATGGACTTAATGTTTTTTTAGTGTTTTTTAAGAAGTTTATTTCAACAAGGAAAACGAAACTTAGGTTTAGGAAATACTAAGCTTTAAGTAATAAATTAAACTTTTCGAAAATATCAAAACGTTTTTGAGAAATAATGAGTCGAAAATGCATGACGTTTATCAAAGTGTTGGAGGCCATAACTTTTCAACGGCTTATCGCTCGAAATCAATATAGAACACACGTATAAAACAACTCAAAGTAAACCAAGTGCTTATGTCATATTTTTCAAAAACAGTTTGAGTACTGCAATTTTGACGCATTTTCGATAAAAAAAACCGCAAAAATGCATGGAAAAACGTGTGGAGCTTGCTTAACCGTTTGCGCATAAACCGGTGGTCATAGAATTAAAAAAAAACATCCAAGGCTAGTGCTGCTGGTTGTGCTATTAGAAAAGACCCCAAGTTTTTAAGCCCATTCAAACAAGCGAAAAAAAAACCAGCATATTTTTACCGTTTTCTCAGAAATCTATGTCCGTAGAATTTGAGAAAAGTGGCAATAACGGTAATAAAAATAATCGAAACTGCTGTTTATTAAAATTATGCTGCTTTTTTAAATTATAAAAATCCTAAAAAAGGCCAAGAAAGAGTAAGTCCTTCCCTTTTTTTTCGAAACGTTAAAGCTTTTTGTCAGTCTATTTTTAGAGTAACGAAAGCCAATATAAAATCATCCAATATAATATAGATTATTATACAGAATCACCCAATATAAGAACAGTAGACAGCACTACGAAGAAAGTATATTACAGACTGTAAAATATGTCCAGAAATAATTTTAATAAATAAATAGAATGTGACACAAACTGCGCAATATAGATAACTATAACCTTCAACAAAAGCCGACGGACCGCTCCGCGTATGTCTTCATACTTAACTATACTCTTTTTTTCCATTGAGAATAGTTAGACTTTCAAAAGCAAACATAACCCGTTGTACATTCTTGCTTAGCCAAGACAGACTATCCCCCAAGTGAAATTGTGGATATAATTCTGATTTTGGGCGAATGCCATCAAAGTTTATGGAACTTACAGTGGAAAATAATGCAAACAAATTTTCTGTGCTGGTGTTGTAAAAAAAAATTAAATCAAGCTAAGTGATAGGCTTAAGATAGAACAGGTACCAAAATCAAGTACCCATAGGGAGCTCCTATTCTAAAAATGAATAAAAACAGGAATTTCGGCCCATGGATATGTGGGAAACTAGAGTAGGTACATACTTAAAGGGCTTAAAATTCGGGGAAGCGGTTATTTATTGAAAAACAAACTGACTGTGCCTTATGCTTCAATGTAAGAAGCATGATGAACAACAATTACGTTATAATTGCTTAGGTACTCAATAGAAAAATATGTGAGGTTACCTATCTATACGGGTAACAAAAAATTAAACAGTATTGTTAAAAATTAAGTAAAGATTACATTATATCAAACTCTCTAGCTTATCTGTACACTTCATGTACGTTCAGGCACTACTGTACCTTATGTCATTTTGGAACAATTTTGAATTATAACTAGTCTTAGAATTTCATTCCATGAATTCGGTTCGGTGTAATAAAAGATTTCTTATCATCAAGTCTCGGCTTGTCTCTTAATTTTTATTCGGGAGCTAACGATTTTTTACATGGTGCCGAAACCCGGGAGATAAGTGAACAGAGATTCAAATAACAAGAAATATCATGGCAGCTGAACTATCTGCGCGCAGTGCTTATAGAGGACAAGTGACTAAAATTGTCAAAAGTGCGGTGGGTTTTTTAGCGAGTATGGAGGCAGAGCTAAGTGCCACAAATGAAACCGACAGTGTGGAAGAAGAGCTCGTCTACCTCATCCAACGCCTAACAGCAGCCCACGAAAGCTTAAACGTGGTCAGCCAGGAGGTACAAAGCAAAGTTTTGGTACGAGCGGAGGATATGAACAAAGAAATGGAGAAGGTAATTGAGTACCAGGGCTCGGACGTCGGAATGCTCGCGCGCTTAAATGTGCGTCTCCAAAAGCTAAAGAAAAGACAGCATTCGACTGCACAAAAACCCGAAGCACCTCTACCTAGCCCAACAGTTCTCAATGGATCATTGAAACTGCCAAAATTGGAGTTAAAAAAGTTTGACGGCAATCACCAGGAATGGCTACCGTTTTCGGAGCAGTTTCGGACGGCTACACATAAAAACCGTAACCTCACATCATCCGACAAATTAAGCTATTTTGAGTCGGTATTGGTGGGAAGCGCAAGAAAAGTAATAGCTGGGTTTACCGCTTCTGGTTTGCGTTACGAAGCTCCCAATTCTTTTCTTAAAGAACAATTTGGAAACACGGAACGTCTGGTAGATAAAAACATACAGTGTTTGCTCTCTCTTCGTCCAGTTACTTCCAGAAACGACGTTACGGGTTTACGTGGTCATTACAACTCGGTCACAACGTGTTGTCGCACTGTAACAGCATTACAAATACCCACTCATCACTACTATGTAATGCTAAAGAGTATTCTTTTGCGTTGCATACCAGGAGAGCTGCGCGTTGATTATTACCGAACCAATTGTGAGACAGAGGAGGACAACAACAACGAGACAACGGACGACTAGCAAAGCAGTTCAACAACGATGCACATTGGAGATGAGCAGGTAAAACGTATCATGCGATTTTTAAAGCGAGAGGTGGAATCGCTTGAAAAAAGTAAAGCTACTTCTCTTACCCCCAACTCTACTGCACACAGTCCACATCCCTCTTCTCATACAACTGCAGCCAGCCTGATGTCGTCGAGTGAGAAAACTGCTTGTGTGTTTTGTTCGTCAGACAAACATGTGACAAAGAACTGTGACAGCAAAATGTTACAATCTGAAAAGCGAGAAATTCTGAGAAAAACAGGACGGTGTTTTCGCTGTGCCAACCGTGGGCATTCATCCAAAAAATGTCGAAGCTCTAAATGGCTTTCTTGTGTCAAGTGTAAGGGAAAACATTTGACCTCCTTGTGCGATCCCTCATTCGTCGGCAACAAACCTTCACCTTCACAAGCTAATATGACAACAAGCGACTCGACACAAAATGCAACAAATTTGTGCGCTCAAAATTCGTGCTTGGAAGCAAGACAGCTCGTGGCATAGCCAGTGCTACGAGCAGAAGAAAATCATTGTCCATACGCTTTGTAATTGATGGTGGCAGTCAATTTACGTTCGTACAAAAGCACCTAGCACAGCGGCTCCTGCAGAAGAAAGATTCTTCTGCAGGAGAAGTTAACCTGTCCGTATTGCCGTTTGGTTGCAAGGAGCAAGCGCCATTTCGGAAGTGCAAAAAAGTGGAGATCTGCATAAAAAGCCAATTTTCGGACGAGTGTGTTGTCTGAGGCCATTGTAGTGCCTGAAATTTGTGTCGACGCGCTGCCTGTGCCTGAAGCTTCGTGTAGTTGGTTCAACAATTTGTGCCTGGCCGATTCACATCAAACAAACTTAGCAGCCCAGGATGGACTTGGTGTCCTCATCGGTTCCGACTACTAGGCTTAAGAGCTGTGGAAACCATCTTTGGTTGGACAGTACAAGGGACGGACCGTTCTGGTAAGAATGTTGAAACGAACAATCGTTCATGCTCTCTTTTTGTTCGCAGTGCGATCTTGCTGTTACCAGCGCTCTCGAGTGTTGATCCTACTGCATTTTGGTCCCTTGAAACAATTGGAATTCGGGGTGAACATGCGGAGAACGAGCAGCTAGCCAGTGACCTAATTGATAAATGCATCACTAGGAATGGACAACGATACGTGGCTTCACTGTCCTGGATAAACCCCGACGTCACCATAAAATGCAATAAAGGAAGTGCGTTGAAACGCCTAAGGTCTTTGACAATGCGGCTGTCTAGGTGTCCAGCACAGTTTAACGAATATGATGCAGGCATTCGACAGCTGGTTGCAGAAGGTGTGGCTGAACCAGTTTCAACAGTAGCTCAAAAGGGCTCTGAGCGGACATTTTATCTTCCCCATCGACCGGTCTACAAAGATAGTACGACGACTAAACAACGAATCGTGTTCGACGCCTCGGCTAGAGCTGAAGAAATCCCTTCGCTGAACGATCTTTTGCATGTTGGTGCAAATCTGTTGCCGGAGGTACTAAAGATTTTGCTGAATTTGCAGCTTGGGCGGTTTGGTGCTGTCGCGGACGTAGAAAAGGCGTTTTTGCAAACTCAACTCGATGGAAAGGACCGCGACACCCATCGGTTTCTTTGGTATGCATCATCGAATATGCCAATGTCAGGAAATCCTGAAGTAGCTTAGAATCGTATGACTAGAGTGACTTTTGGAGTCAACTGCAGCCCATTCTTGTTAACCGCCACTCTACGTAAACATTTTTCAAAGTCAAAAAAGTACGTCGCAACATGCCGCATACTACTTGAATGTTTCTATATGGAAGATTTGGCAGTGAGTTTCGATGAAGAAGAAGAAGGAATGCAAATCTGTAAAGAAGCCGTTTTGGTGCTAAAGAACGCTTGTATGAACTTCCGTAAGTGGAGCTCCAGTAGCGAGCTAGTTCGCAAGTCGCTTAGTCCAGGTGAGTCGTTATGCATGCAAAAAGTTTTAGGGTTATTGTGGTAGGTAACGGCTGACGAATTGGTAGTATCTCTTGAATCCTTGGAGGATTTACTCAGATCCGAATTGATAAGGGGAACAAAGCGTAACCTTCTGCAGACGATCGCCAGAATTTACGATCCACTCGGAATGCTTGCCCCAGTGGTAATAAGGCTAAAAATTCTCTTCCAAGCAGCTTGGAGGGAAAATCTGAAGTGGGATCAGGCGCTCCCCTCTGATCTTTTACATGAGTGGCCGACCTAGCCAAAAGAGTCAAAACACAACGTCTACGATGGCTGGGTCATCTAGGAAATGGAGACCAACGCCCCGGTCCGGAAAATCTTCGAATCCACACCGCAGGGACGACGCGGTAGACGAGCACCGAGACTCAGGTGGCGCACGCAAGGGGAAGGGGACCCCAGCCAACTTCGCGTGCGAAACTGGAGACGGCTAGCTAGAGACAGAGCTGGCTGGCGAAGCTTGTTGGCTGAGGCCCAGGTCCACCCCGGACTGTAGCGCCACCTTAAGTAAGTAAGTAATAATGGAAATAGAGGATATAGTAAATGCGCGACCGCTAACATATGTAAGTAGCGACCTTTTAGACGTCACACCCCCTACTCCTTCGCACTTCATACATGGACATGCGGGTACTTAGGATCCGCAAAGGGAAATAACTTCCAACAAAATTCAACATCTTTGGTCGCAGAGGTTGAAATTAGTAAGAATGCTTTCAAATCGCTGGCGAATCGAGTACGTCCAGCTCTTACGTTCCTTTTATATTTCACAGGGACATACCTCCAAGCAACTCAAGCAAGATGACGTTGTTTTGGTGTTCGATTCGGGCAAGCCCCGCGTATCCCGGAAGTTGGCTGTTATCGAAGTGGCGTTTGCTGGTCGTGATGGAAAGATTTGAGCCTGTATGCTGCGTTTTTCTGATGGGACTAAGTTGAGAAGACCAGTACAGCTGCTGTACCCGATTGAGCTGGGCGAAATAAAGATAACATTGTATCAAACTCTCTAGCTAATCTGTACACTTCATGTACATTTAGGCACTACTGTACCTCATGTCAATTTGGATCAATTTTGAATTATAACTAGTCTTAGATTTGCACTCCATGAATTCGGTTCGGTGTAATAAAAGATTTCTTGTCATCAAGTCTTGGCTTGTCTCTTAATTGTTATTCGGGAGCTAACGATTTTTACAAGTATAGATTTACCTATTTGAATTAAAAATAGAGCAAAAGAATAGATTTTGCTTCGCTTTTGTGCCTAGATACTACACCTAAAAATTAGTAAAACTGTTTCGTATCTTGTTTTTTATTAGACTTGCAGTCACATAGCTATACTTTTTAAAACCGATCTCACTAAGGGATTTGTTGTAAAAATAGACTTTTCAATAAAGGCAAGTTTAATTTGATCAAAAATTGTGTGAACCTCTGAAATAAGACCTGACGAGCCGCCACTGTCTGAGACATGGATAAAGCATGCCCGATGAATGGAACCTCAGTATTCTTTGTCCAATCCTCAAGAAAGGATCTGAACTGTGCCAGCTACAGATGGATCAGTAGGAGGAATGCCAGCTACAGAGGAATCAGTCTTCATAACATCGCATACCAAATCTTTTCTGCTGTTCTGTGTAAGCGCCTGAATCCGTTTGCCAAAAATCTGATAGGCACATATCAGTGTGGCTTTAGGCCAGGAGAGTCAACCATTGATCAAATATTCACACTGCGGCAGATCTAGGAGAAAACCCGGTATTTCTAAATTGGTACTCACCCCCTTTGGGTGAGCCAAATGGGTGACCATTTCAAGTCCGTTATGAAAGCATCTATAGAGACGAGCTATACAGGGTGAGTCATTTTAATCTGTCTACATATGCTTTTATTTCTTCAGGGATGTCGGTACTGGAAAATACCTTAGACAAAAGTTACTCGGTCAGAAGGGGTCTCCATCTTTTGGCGGCAATGTCCACCCACCATCGCTTCCCCCTTTGCGGGGGGAGGGGTTACCCTTTTATTCTTAAATACAAACCCCTATATTTGCCACGGATTCGGATTCCTTGCAAAAAAAAACAATAACATTTTGTTTATTTGCAAACATTTTCCACAAAAAAGCCGTTTTCGGCCAGTAAATCGTTTTCCAAGGACGACTACATATCATTGTTTTAGCGCTACTCAGAAACAACGATGCGGACGTGCTGGCATTATATTCCCTTCGGGATGATTTTTGAACAAAGGAAAGTTACTCGGCTGGAAGCGGGACATTTTTTGGCGGTTATATCACCCACCCCCTATTCGCCCTCCGAAGAAGAAAGGGCAATTTCTTATTTTAAATTGCAAAACCCTATTTTTTATGAATTTGGTGGAAAATTCAAACTGGTTTTCCTTTCCTAGCGAAAAATAACAAACATTTTTTTGTGACACTTTCCATGATAACGTAAATTTGGCCAATAAATTGCGATGAATAAAATGTTTCTGCATTTTAAGCGGTCCGTCCAAAAATGGAAAAAGGACCTCTTATGGTATCGCTACGTCGTCCGTCCGTCCGTCCAACCGCTTTATCCGTTATCCGTCCGTCAAACCGCTTTAAAAGACAAAATTTGGTGTGCATATAAACTGCGGAAAAAGTCAGGGAATCCAGAGAGGGCATTTTTTTTTAGATTTGAAATTTCACGTGAAAATGGACTTAATGTTTTTTTAGTGTTTTTTAAGAAGTTTATTTCAACAAGGAAAACGAAACTTAGGTTTAGGAAATACTAAGCTTTAATTAATAAATTAAACTATTCGAAAATATCAAAACGTTTTTGAGAAATAATGACGTTTGAATGCATGACGTTTATCAAAGTGTTGGGGGCCATAACTTTTGAACGGCTTATCGCTCGAAATCAATATTGAACACACGTATAAAACAACTCAAAGTAAACCAAGTGCTTATGTCATATTTTTCAAAAACAGTTTGTGTTGAGACATCAACAAAACAACTTCGGTCAACAAAATAATCGATCGAAGCGTCAACCGAAGCTTGCCCTCCAATACAGGTAGCAGGGCAATAACCCTACCCTACTACGAAAGTGAAATGTGCAAGATGGGTAGAATTACACCTGCCTACGTTAGTTTAATTGCGCTGTCATCTAGTTCCCACATAAATTTTGTAAATATCAAATTACTTGCACTTACTTATTAGTTTACGTTAGCATAAATTGTATATAAATAGGTAGAACAAATAAATTTATTGGCGTTCATTGTCAGCAACCAATCGAACAAGCCTTTTTGTGTGTGATCTTGGTTTTGCGTTGAGTCAAACGCGTTGAGTTTATAAAATCGAAGTGGTCGATTTTGCATGGTCCTTCGAGCCGGATATTTTAATCGAGTGAGTTTGAGTGAGTTAAATTAGAGTCAGTGTTAGTTGTTGGTAGGAGACCAGCAGTTTAAAATAAAGAAAACTGTTTTGAATCTTTAAAAGGAACTAAGTGAAAAAAAAATGAGTGAAATTAATGAAATTGCATTAAGGCAAACCGCAATTACCGAAGAAGTACACAGATTGTGGACCAACTTCAAGAAGGATGGACCAACCCGATACTCTGTGGAGTACTTTGTGCAGAGATTGGAACGACTTGAGCAGTATTGGGTAATTTTCCAGAAAAACAATCATCTGTTGGAAGATCTTAGGTCTGCGAATCCACAACATGAGTATTTTACGAAGATGTACTTCAATCAATTGAAGGAAATGTATCTCGAGATCAAGGATACGCTTAATAAAAAACTTGATGAGGAAAGAAAAAAAATCCAACCGTCGTTTGAGTTACCAACCGGCACTCAGAAAACAACGTTGCCAACAGCAGCCGCCTCAACTGATGAAGGGAAAAAGAAAGAAGAGACGCTGGACAACAACGAGTGCCCAACGAAGTTCAAGAAGTTAAATCTTATAAAGAAGAATTTTCAACGAATAATCCAAAACGTGGACTTCAATCAAACTCCAGTTTACTATGGGTTCAAATTGGATCAGTTAAGAGATTGCTGGGCAAAACTAACAGCTATAAACGAGGAAATTATGTTGTCACTTGAAGATGCTGATTACAATGTGGACTACGTAGCAAATTGTGAGTTTATCGATCTGGAGCAAGCATACCAAGAGGCGTACATTCAGCTTAGAGAAAAGAGGCCAACAGGAGGCAGTACCAGTATCAACTAGAATGCCACATGAAATTAAACTTCCAGCCATAAGTATACCAGAATTCAGTGGAAAATATGAAGAGTGGACGTCATTCTGGGAACTATTTGAGCGTTTAGTTCACCAGAACAGATCTTTGAGCGATGTCGAACGAATCCAGTATTTGAAAAGCAGTTTAAGGGGTGAAGCAGCAAGGATCGTAAATCATCTGTCACCGACATCGAACAATTATAAAACGGCGATAGAACTGCTAACAAAACGATTTCAGAATCCAGCTGCACTGGTCAACAAGCATATACAAAATTTACTTGCTTTGAAGCCAGTTCGATTCGAAAACGCGTTCGATTTGAAAAATCTTATGGACATGGCAAGGGAAATTTTGTACGGCATTAATAATCTGGGATCCATTGGTGATCCTGTGGATCAAATGGATCCCAGTAAAGTCCTGGGATCCATTGGTGATCCAGCTTTTGTATCCAAAGCTTGACGCCGATTCTAAAAAGTTGTATCAACAATCAAGAGGAAGTTCAACAGAAATTCCAAAGTTAAGTGAATTTTTCGATTTCATTGAAGGGAGATTCCGAGGATTAGAAGACAGTAGCCAAAATAACCGTGAGCATCAACAACAGACACAGAAACCAGCATTTACTAAAACGCATTTGACTACAGTTAGTCAGTTAAAGTGCGTAGCATGCAACCAGAAGTTTGCCATCAATTGTTCCAATGCAAAAGGTTCTTAAGTATGAGCCCAAAAAGTCGATCAGAAGTTACTCAAAAATCCGGGCTATGCTTTAATTGTTTACGCGATGGACATGCAGCGAAGGAATGTCCTTCAAGGAAGGGATGCCGAACATGTGGCAATCAACATCATTCCTTACTTCACTTTCCACGAGCTGAGACTGCGTCAACAACAATGCAATCTTCAGATGCGATACCGTCAACAACAACTGGGTGCGCTACCGCTTGCACGATGAAGAGGATAGTTTTACTATCTACAGCCATGGTGAACATCTGTGTTAGAGGGCAAGTGAAACCAGTGCGAGCTTTAATTGATCAAGGATCCCAATCTTGCATCGTAACGGAAACCTTAGCTCGACAGTTGAAGATACCACTAACCAAATACAAGTCAATGGTAAATGGAATCAACGGTCATGTGACCCCAATCATCTCAGTATGTAATTTCAACATTCAATCGATTCACGATGAAAGGGTCAACCTTATGGTAGAAGCTTTAGTTATGCCCTCTATCACATCCAAAATGCTAGGACAACAATTTACACCCAGCAAATGGCCACATATTCAAGGTTTGAGGTTGGCGGATCCATGGTATGCAGAACCGAAGGATATCGAGCTGCTCATCGGGTCAGACATTCTACCACAATTTCTTACGGAGGGATTAGTAAAAGGGCCTGTCAACACTCCAATGGCCCAAAACTCGATTTGTGGTTGGATTCTATCCGGGCCTGTGGTGATTTCAACAACAGGGCACCAGGTGCATGCAAGCATTGTCACCTCGTGCGTCAGTGTGTGCAGTGAAGATGAAGGACTAAAAAAGTTTTGGGAACTTGAAGAAGTACCCGATGTAAGCTTCAAATCTGTAGAAGAAGAAATGTGTGAGACCCACTACAAAATGACACACAGAAGAGATAAAGCAGGACGGTACATTGTGAAATTACCATTATTAAAGGATCGTACTGTTTTGCGAGATTCACGCAAAATGGCACTAAAGCGTCTGTTTTTGCTAGAACAAAGATTCGCGAAAAATGAGAAGTTACGGCAAGAATATACTAAATTTATTGACGAATATATCTCTCTCGGCCACATGGAGGAAGCACCTCAGGACGGATCACAAAAATCATATTATCTTCCACATCATGCAGTTATGAAGGAGCACAGTACTACTACCAATATGAGAGAAGTATTCGACGCTTCAGCGAAAACGACATCTGGAGAATCGCTGAACAGCATTATGATGACAGGACCCACTATTCAAAGGGATTTGTTCCTCCTGCTACTTCAGTGGAGGTCATATTCCTACGTATTCACGGCCGACGTCGAGAAGATGTATCGGCAAATTTTGGTCGATCAGGAGGATCAAAACTTGCAGCGCATTTTGTGGAGAGAAAATGCTTGATCGGGCCGATCAAGGAATATGTTCTAAAAACTGTCACATACGGAACAGCATCGGCACCATATCTGGCCATAAAAACTTTGTGTCAATTTGCTGAGGATGAGGAACATAACTATCCCCTGGCAAGCAAAGCAGTACTTGAGGGATTTTACGTAGACGACTGTCTTGGAGGTGCCAGCTCACTTAAAGATTGTAAAGAGTTACAACAACAGCTTACAAAACTTCTTCAGGATGGTGGATTCAACTTGCGCAACTGGACATCAAACAGTTCGGAGTTTCTAGAAGCTCTACCAGAAGAAGACTACGACTTTAACAATGAAGTAACATTCAAAATTTTGGGAATTAAATGGTGTCCGAGTACAGATGACAGATGACAGTTTAACATCGATGTTTCGTCATTCAGTACCGAGAATACCAAACGATCAATCCTAAGCGATGCGCGAAAAATCTTCTATCCATTTGGTTGGTTGGCACCAGTTACAATTAAGGCGAAAGTTCTTATTCAAAAACTTTGGTTGTCGGGTATCAAATGGGACGATGAAGCTCTAACACGGATTCAAGATGAATGGAACGAGTTCAAGACAAGGTTATTGAAATTGGACGAAGTAAGAATTCCAAGATGGAGAAGGCAATCGATAAATTGTCAAACGGAATTACACGGATTCGCAGATGCCTCTGAATCAGCATATGCAGCCGTCGTGTATCAGAAGGTTATCAATAGTAGTTCTTCTACTATATCTCTCATTGCATCGAAAACTAAGGTGGCGCCTATTAAACAAGTTTTGTTGGCGAGGCTGGAGTTATGCGCAGCGGCATTGCTGACAAAACTAATGAAATATATCCAAGAAGGAACTGACACGAACTACACCAGAATCTTTGCCTGGACAGATTCTACAATAGTATTGAACTGGTTGCAACAACACCCAGTAAAATGGAACACATTCGTGGCAAATCGAGTATCCTACGTGCAGCAACATTCTAAGGGGCGATGGAGGTTTGTCCCTGGAAAGGAGAATCCTGCTGACATACCATCTAGAGGTTCATTTGGTAACTCACTGGTTGCCAATTCACGATGGTGGCACGGTCCAGAATGGTTGGAGAAAAATGAACGAGAGGCAGCCGAGGTACTAAATCAGCTGCACGAAAACAACTGGAAGACCATCAGACGACATCAATATTGGACTATTGGGTTTTGTGCAATTTTTGCAGCTGCAATGGTCGCAATATGTCTCTTGGCTGTTTTACTGAAATACGGCAACTGTCGAGCTAGAAAAAATCATCCTATCAACATTGAGCTGAAACAAGACAAGAGCACTGAAGACAAGCAATTCGAGATTGGTTGGAACTCATCTGTGGAGAAGGCAAAATGTTGAGACATCAACAAAAATAGCTTCGGTCAACAAAATAATCGATCGAAGCGTCAACCGAAGCTTGCCCTCCAATACAGGTAGCAGGGCAATAACCCTACCCTACTACAAAAGTGAAATGTGCAAGATGGGTAGAATTACACCTGCCTACGTTAGTTTAATTGCGCTGTCATCTAGTTCCCACATAAATTTTGTAAATATCATATTACTTGCACTTAGTTATTAGTTTACGTTAGCATAAATTGTATATAAATAGGTAGAACAAATAAATTTATTGGCATTCATTGTCAGCAACCAATCGAACAAGCCTTTTTGTGTGTGATCTTGGTTTTGCGTTGAGTCAAACGCGTTGAGTTTATAAAATCGAAGTGGTCGATTTATTTTGACGCATTTTCGATAAAAAAAATCGAAAAAATGCATGAAAAAACGTGTGGAGCTTGCTTTACCGTTTGCGCATAAACCGGTGGTCATAGAATTAAAAAAAAACATCCAAGGCTAGTGCTGCTGGTTGTGCTATTAGAAAAGACCCCAAGTTTTTAAGCCCATTCAAACAAGCGAAATAAAAACCAGCATATTTTTACCGTTTTCTCAGAAATCTATGTCCGTAGAATTTGAGAAAAGTGGCAAATGCTAGCACTGGTGGTTGTAAAATTGATCAAAAAGTCTAACGGTAAATAAAAATAATCGAAACTGCTGTTTATTAAAATTATGCTGCTTTTTTAAATTATAAAAATCCTAAAAAAGGCCAAGAAAGAGTAAGTCCTTCCCTTTTTTTTCGAAACTTAAAGCTTTTTGTCAGTCTATTTTTAGAGTAACGAAAGCCAATATAAAATCACCCAATATAATAATAGATTATTATACAGAATCACCCAATATAAGAACAGTAGACAGCACTACGAAGAAAGTATATTACAGACTGTAAAATATATCCAGAAATAATTTTAATAAATAAATAGAATGTGACACAAACTGCGCAATATAGATAACTATAACCTTCAACAAAAGCCGACGGAGCGCTCCGCGTATGTCTTTATACTTAACTATACTCTTTTTTTCCATTGAGAATAGTTAGACTTTCAAAAGCAAACATAACCCGTTGTACATTCTTGCTAAGCCATGACAGACTATCCCCCAAGTGAAATTGTGGAAATAATTCTGATTTTGGGCGAATGCCTACATAATTATAACGCTGCTGCTAGACTTGATGTGCAGAGATATCCTGGTAGGCGAGATCCAGGTGTCGCCACGATCCGGGATCTGCTTCGGCGAGCAAGAGAAGGCCGTCTGTCTCGTCAACGGCTTCGTCATGTTTATGATAAAAATCAGTGAGTAAGTGCTACAGTGTGTACGCAGAAGTTACAGTCCGTAAAACGGACCGCTGAATACCCCATCCCATCCCACATTGTAAAATGCTGATGGCATAGTTATTTTTTGACATTTTATAAGTAATGCAAACTTCGCAAGGGGGCGTGGTGGAACCGCCTTTTATTACAAACTATTAAATATAAGATATTTCCACAGATATTTAGTTACACTTATATGTACGTAAAAATGCAATTTTTTGGTTCAAATTCAATATTTTTGAAAAATCGACCCCTAAAAGAGGGCGTGGCTAAAAACTTTATATGATCGAAATCTGGACTGAAGTCTCGTTGACCTAACCTGCTGCTTTTTTTGTTTCATGTTTTCCTGAATTAGGCTCAAGGCCAATCGAAATTAAGTTTTTCTGCAAAATTTTAGGTTTTTATTTAATTCTGTCTCCAAATGTGGGCGGGGCCGTCTTGTATTAACAAAATGTTGAACTAAGCATTTTACACATAAAAAATTAAGCAAATTTTTTTCAATTTCGAGCAAAAATATTGAGTAAACTGCATTTGAAAATGTACCCTTAAAATAGATGCCACGCCCATTAGAGGAGGTTTATTAATTAAATTTGTCTTTTTTGTGTCTAACATTCACTTGGAGATGCTAAATGTCAAATTTCAGCCTTTTAGAACGTCTTACAGTTTTGAAAACTCTGGAGGTAGTTGCTTATATAGACCGATTGTGGGCGTGTCTTTGGGCGGATTTCAAAAATGTTTACACTTGTACTGCTTTGCATGACGTAAACCTTACGTATGAAGCACCTTAGCTCAAAGTTTAAGACCTAAAAACATGTGACCTACAGACGGACGGACGGACGGACATTCGATTCAGAATTCGGTCTTGATCATATGCCCCTGGTCTTGAGGGTCTACCATTAGTATTTCACCGTGTTACAAACTATGTGACAAACTTAACATAGCTCCTATCCTATGGGATGGGGTATAATGACACACGCGTTCTGGGAACACTGGTTCTTATACATTTAGATCCCCATATAAGTAGTCGCGCGATCGAAAGACAAACGGGTATACCGCAAAGAACAGTAATATGCATTTTGAATGCAAGAAAGTTCCACTTTTATCATATTACATTGACCCGGGATTAACGGAGAATGTCGATCTAGAAACGCGACGTAGAATGTGGATGCAGCTTGACGGTTCTCCACCACAATGGACGGGCATTGTCCGCGAACATCTGAATGCTCAATTTTCAACTAGATGGATTGGTCGAGGAGGTCCAACAGCATGACCCCTCGTTCACCTGATCTGAATTCTCCTGATTTTTACCTGTGGGAATACCTAAAAAGAGGATATGGAGTCTTTCTTGGAAAACGAAATGTTTTGAACAAATTTTTTTGGTTTTTTTTTGCAAGAAATCCGAATCCTTGACAAAAAATAGCGGTTGTATTTAAGAATAAAAGGTCACTCCCTCCCCCTGCAAAGGGGGAAACGGGGGTGGGGGATCTTGCCGCCAAAAGATGAAAGAAATACTTTGGATTGATTCGAGAGGAAAATTTCTCGGACGATTTATGTTCCCGTCTACATAGACTAAGACGGGGAGTGGAGGAGAAGATTTAACAATGAACTGCACGGGCTGTACAGCTACACAGACCTATCCAGAAGAGTCAAAATACAAAGGCTACGAAGGCTGGGTCATGTAGAGAGCATGGACACCAACGCCCCGGCCCGGAAAATCTTCGAATCTTCCCCGCTGGAACGGCGCAGTAGAGGAGCACCGAGACTCAGGTGGCGCGCTTAAGTGGAAGGGGACCTCAGCCAACTTCGCGTGCAAAACTGGCGAGGGCTAACTGGAGGCAGAGCTGGCTGGCGAAGCTTGTTGGCTGAGGCCCAGGTCCACCCCGTACTATAGCGCCACCTTAAGAAGAAGAAAAAGAAGCTTATCCCAAACGCCATAAAACACCTATGGGGCATTCTATAGCGCAAGGTTAAAGACTTCAGAGTCAAGAACATGGCAGAAGTGTGGTTCAAATGAGAAGAGTATTGGACCTCAATAAATTCCGATACCTGTACTAAAATACTTGATTCAATGGGACCAAAATGTGAAGTAATTGAAAGATTAACCTAAAGGATCGACAACCAAATACTAAAAAACTATTATATATAGTTTTATATTATATTAAATTTATCTATAAAAAATTTATCTTAAATTTTACAAGAAAAACAAAAACAAAAATATGTTTTTACTTTTTTTTCAGATTTGACTCATCAAAACTACTAAAACTTTAAATTTCCCATTACATTATTTAATATTATTCAAAACGAAAATAAACTGGGTACTTCATATCAATCCAATAAAGATATACTTTTCTTGAGTTTGTTTTACGAATCTTTTAATATCGCTAAAAGACCGTGTAACAGAAGTTTTTTTCTTTTATTTTTTCCAGAACCATATATACATATATATTTTTAGAACAACAACATGCATGGTTATGATTTTGTGAATGGTCAATATGTGCAAAAAGTAGTAGACAAAAGGATTAATGAATTCGAATATGTATTCAGGACTTCAGGACATAGGGCTTTAATTGGTTATGATAAAAAAAAAACAACTTTAACGCATAATAAGAACAAAAAGGTTTAACTTAAGAAAATCACGTCGAGAAATAATTGTACAAAACTTAAGTGAACAAAATAGTTGGAAGCTAGATAAACAAATAACAATAAAAATAGTTAAACGGTTCACACCTGTATTTTTGATGGACGAATTTCGTCGTGCTTACGGCGCAAAAAGTCGCTGATGCTGTAGTTGTAAAATTACTGGCCAAGCCTCCTATGTTTGAACGACCAAATTGTAAGGTATTATGTGCTAGAAACTCCAAGTCCTTGCTAACTAGATTTGGCCGCCGAGGGTTAGTTACAACGTTACTTGTGCTCCCAATAAACTCGATCTGGTGATGCTGTTGTTGCTGTGTTTTGCCAATAGAAAGAAAGACGTTACCGTTTCTGCTATTACTAATAGATGAAGCGGAAGCTATATCATCAATAGAACTATCAACACGTTTTATATTGCAAGTATTGATATCCGAATCTACCAAAGTCGAGCCGGTGAAAGTCACACCTGTTTTGCGCATGCTTTTTTACTTTTCTGCATATAATTCCGTCAAAGTGCAGGGCTTACAATGTATTCCTTTTTTATTATCAACGGCTTCTCTCATTATGTGGAGCCCTTCACTTAAAATAGTTCCTTGCATCTATTCTTATCCGGGATGTGTTATTATTTTGGTGGCTTCTGACACATCATCATAGCTTGCGCTCCTCTTAAGTTGTGGTAGTTGAAACTGATGTTAGAGCTGCTTTGGCACTTTTTGCGTTGACAACTTAAAAAATTGACATATGACAGAGTTTGGATTGTGCTTGTTGTTTGTAATTGGAAAATACATATGTTTTGATAGAATAAATAAGATTAATGTAACTAATACTAGAGTAGAGCAGGTATCTTGTTAAAAGGATATTGCAACGTTCAAAAGCGTTGTGGCCTTTTAACGTCGTTAACATTAACACTTGGGTTCTGGGCGACACGCACAGTGGATCATTTAATTTTTTATTTTTTAATCAAGCCATGCAATGCAAGTAACAGTTAATCACTGACACAGAGGTGACTCAACACAACAACGCCTGTTGCTGGCCGTCATTTTTTAGAACCGTCAAAAAAGAAAATTAAGCAAACAAAGTTATCTGGGAGAATTAACTGGTACAATCTGGATAAGGAAAAAGGCAAAGCGTTTTTTAACACGACGCAGAACTTCCTCTGTAACATTAATGTCGAAAACGAAAATGTAGAGTGCAGAGCAGAGGCTATGTGGGACGACCTACAGCGAACGTGCAAAGAGAAGGCCAAGTCACTCCTAGGGACTTAAAAAGGCCACTGCAAACAGGTCAAAGAAACGTGATGGTGGTCAGATTAGGTGAAACTAGTGATTAGTAAAAATAAAGCGGCATTCAAGGCATGGTGCTTCTCGAACAATAGAAATGAAATGCTTCGCCTGGAATTGGAATATAAAAAACTCAGCAGTCTCGCTAAGAAGAAGCACGCCAAGGTTCAAGCTAAGAGAATGGAGGGCCTGTATCAAGAATTGGAGGTTACTATCAAGCTGATGTCCCACACAATGAAGATCGTTGTGCGGGTACTAGATAGTCGACTGTGGCAAATAATTGCCAAATTGTGGCTATCTGAGGACCAGTGCGGGTTTGTAGCGGGCAAATCAATGAAATCCAAAGTATAAGGATCATAATGGAAAAACATAGTGATGTCCTTAAAGATCTGCATATGTTGCTGGTTGATTTTGAAAAAGCTTTCGATATCTGATATGGGTGGCGCTAAGAAAACGAGGACTTCCAAAGTGCAGTTGATCATGGGCATGTAGGATAGAGCAAAGACAAGAGTGAAAGCAAAATAAAACGCGACAGTTAAATTCACTCTCTTTATTAATATTAAGAAGCCCGATACACTTTGCGACTCGTACAAGAATGCCCTTTATCGTCTCCATCGCAGACTTTTATACGCTTTCCGTCTCTCGTGTTACAACTCGGCCATTCTATCATCTATCTCGCCCTCGAGATCTGAAGTGTTTTCATCGTCGAAGTCTTCTGCAAAACCTTCTTCTGGGAGCTCGCACCAGCGCTTCATCTTGTCTGATGCCATGATGGTATTCAGCTTCCGTTGGTTTCGTTGCATCTGGGGAATGTCCTCAACTACGTACCGATCATTTGGCAGCACCTTCGTGATGATATATGGACCACGGTACCTTGGCTCTAGTTTCCTTGATTCTCCCGTTGCCCCAGGCTCATTTTCGATCAAAACTAGGTCCCCTGCCTGATACTGTGTTGGTTGCCGTCGTGTGGAGTTATATCTCGCCTTCTGGTATGCTTGGTTGCGCTCAATATTCTCCAAGGCCTCACCTCTACGTCGCTCCATTTCATTGGCTTCCACCCCTGTCTGCTCCCCCAGTTCCAACAGCAGTTTGTCACCCAGAATGCTCGTCGGCGTATATGCAAATAGGAGTTCGTGGGGGCTCGCCTTTGTCGTGCAGTTTCGGATGGTGTTGAGCCCCCATTGGACTGCTCGTAGGTGTGTTGCCCAGTCTTTATCCGACGAGTGCATGCATCTAAGTGAAGAGATAAAAGTTCTGTTGCACCTCTCCACCTGACCATTCGCCCTGGGTGTCCTGACAGCGATCTTGATGTGTTGCACACAATTTTCCTCGCAAAATTGCTCGAACATTCTCGATGTAAAACCGGTTCCTCGGTCTGTGACAACTCTGCGTGGTGTTCCAAAATAGCCGGCCACATCATTCAGCACGACGAGAACCCCTCTGCTATTGACGGTCTTTACAGCTCGCAGTATTGTGTATTTGGTAAAGTTGTCGACCAAGCAAAAGACATATCTAGTTCCATACTTCCCCTTTGTGAACGGTCCAAGGTGGTCCAGGTGCAACGTGTCGAAAGGGAGCGGGACACGTTCTATGATGTGCAGTTCCCCCTCGGCTTTGCCACCTTTCCTCTTCACGTATGCACACTCAATGCATGACCTGATGTAACTCCTTACGAAGCCCCTCATCTTCGGAAACCAGAAAGTTTTCCTAACCCTCTCCAGTGTCTTTTCGTCAGCCAGGTGCCCTACGTCATCGTGGCACATCTTCAGGATCCTCCAACGTATTGCTTTGGGAACTACCCACCTCTCTGCTTCCTCTAACTTACGGAAAAGGCGGTAGCCTCGGACGACATATTCCTTCTGCAACTGCTTTTTCGCTGACGTCGTTTCAGCTGACTTCAATGCGGAGATGATGTCTCGTAACCTTGGATCCTGCCACTGCATAGTTGCCACCCAGTCTTCGTCTGTAATATTGATGTTTAATATCAGAGCAGACGCTTCCTCCAGCTGCAGCTCATCTTCTACTGGTTGCCTGCTTAGAGCATCGACGTGTGCGGCGCGCTTACCCGCCTGGTGAACCGTCTCGTAGTCGTATTCTTGCAGTCTAAGCCACCATCGCCCTACCCGAGGGATCAGCTTCGCCTTCGTGCTGGTTGCGACTATGGCCTCACAGTCCGTGACGACCTTGAAGTGCCTACCGATAAGATACATACGAAAACGGTGTAAGCTCTCTACGATGGCTAAGACCTCGAGCTCATACGAGTGGAACTTCGTCTCATCGGTAGACAGCTTTCGACTATAAAAGGCAACTGGTCGCAGCAAGCGGTTGTCGTCCCCCATCTGCAGCAGGATCCCTGCCAGGCCAAATGACGATGCGTCGGTATGAACCTCCTGCGCACATTTTGGGTCAAACAATACCAGTATGGGTGGGTGAATGAGTGCCATCTTTAGCACTGGTTTAGGCACCAGTTCGAAAGAGCGTGGGTGAATGAGTGCCATCTTTAGGCTCTGGAATGCCTCTTCCTGCCGTGCTGTCCAATCGAACGGATAATCTGCCTTGGTGAGGTCTGTCAGCGGTGTTGCCAATAATGCATAGTTTTCCACAAACTTGCGGAAAAACCCGGTGAGCCCCAAGAATTGGCGGACTCCATGGACGTCCTTCGGTGTTGGGAACTTCGCAATGGCAACCGTCTTTCGTTCGCTTGGAAGCAAACCCTCCTTGCTGACTCGGTATCCCAAGAATTCGATTTTTGTTTTCAAGAAGGCACACTTACCCGCATTCAAGGTTAGTCCTGCATCTCGTAGGACCTCGAGGAACCTTTCGAGCTTCTTGAGGCCCTCTTTGATAGTTTTGCTGCCGATAGCTATGTCGTCCAGATAAACAGCAATGTCCCCCTTCCTTAGGCGTGACTTGATAATATTCATGCACGACTGGAATTCTGCTGGAGCATTAACCAAACCAAACGGCATGCGATTGAATTCGTACATACCCTCGTCGGTTGCAAACGCTGTCAGTTTCTTACTTCGCTCTTCCATGGAGATTTGGTGATATCCCGAGGCTAGGTCCAAGGTTGTGAAGAACTCGCATCCAGCAAGGGATTCGACCACTTCCTCCACAACGGGCATGGGGAACTTACGTTTAACCGTCACTTTGTTCAGGGCACGGTAGTCGATACAGAACCGGTCGCTGCCATCCTTCTTCTTTGTAAGAACAACCGGTGAGCAATAATCTGAGAATGATGGTCGAATCACCCCCCGTTTTAGCATTCCAGACACCATCTCCTGCACGATCTCCCTCTTGGCGAATGGCATTTTGTACGGCTGGACACAGACCGGTGTTTTTGTCGTCAGCTCAATGGAGCATTCGCCGAAACGATACACTCCGAGTTCGTCCGCGTCCTTGGCAAAGCAGTCCCGGAAAGTGTTGACAAGTGCCCCAAGCTCGTGCCGGTCTTCTTCTTCCAGTTCTCCGACCTCCAAAGCGTCCAACAATAGTGTATCCCGTCTCAAGTCTCCTTCTGTCACCATAAGTGCTCTAGGTGCCTGTGCAGTACAGTCCATGATCGAGATGCATTTGTGCGTTTTGACTACTTTAACCTGGGGTTGATCCAATAGCCTTCGTCCGATCAGCATTGGATATGGCTGGCTCTCATCGGGCACAATTAGAACCTCGCACCACGAAGTAAGCCGATCAACCCCCACTTCGGCGAATACTCGTCCAACAGTTCGGCAGGCTCCACCTCCAAAACCACTCAACCTCCTCTGGTCTTCGACGTACTTTATATCCCCATCGTCTGCTGTTGAGCGACACAGTGGGACACAGTCACTCCCCATATCAATGAACGCTTTGACTTTGTACCCATTCACGGTGACATCTTTAATGTATTCTGATCGGTCTTCCTTCAGCAATAGTTGCTTTGCCTTTTCCGGCCCCTTCGCTGCGGCGATTCCTCGAACGCCACCTTCGCTTCGAACATTGGACGATGGACAGTCTCTTTTATAGTGTCCAATTTGTTGACAACCAAAGCATCTTACTCCGTCACCTGCAGTATCGCTGTTGGTTGGTTGCCCCAACTCCCTCTTCTCCATCTCTTTTCGCCGTGGCCGATCACTCGCAGGGCGACCACCCGTCCTCAGTCCGACGACCCAACGAACCCTTTCTAGTACCTCGCCGACTGAGGTTGGTCTTACTGCACGAAAAGATTCTTGGCACTCAGCGTCTGCTATCCCCTGGATAATGTATTTTACCAGGGTGCTTTCTAATACCTGCCCTCGGGATGCTATGGCCTTCATCTCAAAGACAAACTCCTCCGTGTCTTCCCCCGAACGTTGTTTCCGCCCCCGCAAGCGATCGTGGATGTCGGCTTCGTCGTCCAATGCCGGAAAATTGCTACACAGGTCAGAGAAAAATTCCCCCAGAGATGCTACGGTCACGCTGCCACTCCACAATTTGGCCGCCCCCACTAACCTGGTCGTTGCAGCCATCAGCACTAGCTTTTCGTCGAGTGCGTAGATCTTCTGGATGTCGAGGATCTTCTTCCTCCATGCTACGGGGGACAGGCCAGAATACGCCTTAGGGTCAAACACCGGTATCAAATCGGCCACATCTCTCACTGAGTATATGCTACGTGAGCAGCACCTCTCCCCGGCCCCAGCCTCAGACACTACTTCAGTTTGTACGTGTTGGGCAATCCTCTTCATGCTCCCGTCACCCTTTATGTCACCCGTGGCCTCACTACCGTAAGCTGCTGTGAGTGCAGCAAACTTCTCCTTCAAACGATGTAATTCCTCCCGCAGAAGCAGTAGTTCGCCCGCCTCAGCAGGCTCTTTTGTTTGAGTTTTTGCTCCCCCGCTTGTCCCAGCAGTTGGCTCTGTTGCATCTAATAGTCTTATTAACAGCTCATCTTTTGTGCCACTTTGATGCAGTCCTCGTTCCTTCAACTCGTCTCGGAGCTGATCTCTCGTCATCTCCCCATAATTCGCTTCGCGTTTTGCCCTATCCGCCATCTAAGCAAGTTTCGACTACTCGCTTGCCTTTTAAATGCAGACGGCAAATCCCGAAAATCAAATTCTCTCACGATCAGCAGAGACCAACGTAAAGACCGCTAAGTCGATTGCCTTCGTATGCACTCTGCAAGAAGAAAAAAAAACCACCGGTCGTCTCCACAACCGTCAACCAAGCAACCAAGCAACCAAGCAGCAGCAGCAGCGGCAAAATTTTCAGACGAGAAGGAGAAAAAAAAATTCACCGTCAGCATTCACTGGGTAAACTCAACACCGTTGTTTGGCACCCACGCAGCTAAGACGAGAGGAGTGAGGTGAGATAGTGTGTTCTTATCAACTGTGCGTGTCACGCGTATGCACCGTGTTGTTTTTGTTGGTTGGTTTTTCTTCTCACTGACCGATGCTGTTACGAAGCATATTGCCTGGTAAATTCCGCAAGAGCCAAAAAAAAAAAAAAAAAAGTCAAAGCACACTAGCTCACACGTAGGGTCTATTATCCCACTTCTGAAGATGAAAGCAAAATAAAACGCGACAGTTAAATTCACTCTCTTTATTAATATTAAGAAGCCCGATACACTTTGCGACTCGTACAAGAATGCCCTTTATCGTCTCCATCGCAGACTTTTATACGCTTTCCGTCTCTCGTGTTACAAGAGTAAGATGTCCTTCTGGAGTCACTGATGAGTTCCCAATTAAAGTCGGAGTATACCAAGGAAGCGTCCTAAGTTAATTGCTTTTCATTGTAGTCCTTGATTGTCTGCCTGAAGGAAAACTGAAGGACCCGATAGTACTATTCGATAGTAATATACGTAATACGTCGCTGAAAATGGGGCCCTCATAAATTAAGATCATACATCCCTGAAGCGAGCACTTGTTATATGGGTGGATGCTTTGGAGGGGAATGTGTATCAGATTAGCCAAAAGAAGACAGAGTGAATGTGCTGCCCATTCTCTGACACACCCGACACAATGCCAGACTATAAATTGAATGGAAAAGTGCTTCGCAAGTGTGAAAAGTTTAATTTATCTATTATCAATATTGTGGGGTGCCGTGGCGTAGTGGTTAGTGTGTGTGCTTACTACGGCGGAGGTCTGGGTTCGAATTCTGCCGTCGTCACCTGAAAAAAAAACACCTGTTCTTTTTCACGGGCCTTCCTCCGCGAGGGTCTGACAAGCCCTCCGAGAGTATCATTTGTCTAGAAAAACTTCTCAAAGTGCCGTTTGGATTCGGCAAAAAGTTGTAGATCCTTGTATGCAAAGAAGTTAACACATCAGCATACATTGTTGAGAAGTTGGCCCTGGTTAACCTCGAGCTGTTGCGCCAATCTATTTATTTATTTTTTATTAATAAACAGGGTGTTTTCTAATTCAATACCAATACTTTGGGATATGATTCTTGGGTATGATTGAAGAAAAAAATCGTTTCACAGTATGGGCCTAATATGGCCCACAGTATCTCTAATTTTGATTTCATTTATTGAGAATTTAAGAAAACATCTACTTTGAGGTACCTTGACCCATACTAACACAAATATCTCCGCTAATACTTACAACAGGAACTTAATTTAGGATCTAAATTTTAGAAGAAATAGTACTTCTTTTAACTGCGATAAAATAAAATTGACGGCTTTTTAAACTTTCGAGATATTTGCTCTTGAGTCATCCTTTTTTCCGGCCCATGAAATTTTTTTGATTTTCAAGTCACTTGCAAAAAATACGTTATAAACATATCAGCGTCTGATCCCAGAGGGACGGCTGAACTTCAAATAACAGAAATCCAGGAGCGTCTGTCTCGGGACGAGCGGCTTCCTGGTCGGCGTCTGTTGTCCGGGTTTGGATCGGCCGAATTTAAACCTGGCAGCGAGGTAGAAAATGAACCCCATTCCCCCTCCCCCCCCCCCCCCCCCCCCCCCCCAACCAAGAAAAGAAAACAAATACAGCCTCGGATATTTGTTGATCCTGGTAATCCAGGGCACCCTTTATTGCCAGGCGGGGGGGGTGTCAGCATGCGAGCGCTTGGTGGTCGGAAGGTTCCAATGATGGGTGGAAGCTCTTCTGGTCTGGCGTCCCAAATTACATGACTGCACAGGCGGGTGTGGGGATACTCACAAGCAGGGGGAAGGATTCTGATCTTTAATCTTAATTTTTCCAGGCAAAGTAGCAGTAGAAGTGGGTTGCCATAGTGGTTAGTGTATGCGCTTACTACGCCGGAGATATGGGTTCAAATCCTACTGTCGTCACCTGAAAAAAATTACTCGTTCTCTTTCACGGTCTCACCTCCGCGAGTTTTTGACAAACCCATCGAGAGTAACACTTGTCTTGAAAAACTGATCAAAGTGCCGTTCGTATTCGGCAAAAAATTATAGGTCCTCTTGTATGAAAAGTTGGCCCTGATTCACCTCGAGCTGTTGCACCACTCTTTTTATTTAATCTATATTATAGAAGAAGATATGGTATAGAAGTAGTATATCGTCACCAAAAAACAAAGCTCGCCGGATGAAAGGTTCAGGTGGCTTGACGCAAGGAAGGGGAATTGCTTTTTTCGCAGCGAATCACCGGAACCGGAAGTACTGCCATATGCTCTACTGCTGCTATACATCTAAAAGTTTCAGTAATTGGCAAAGATGTAGAGTTAAATTGGTAGTCAAAGATTGGCAGTCCTCCTTGGGATTGGTGCCATCATCTACCAACATATTCTTTAATCTAGGCGGTGGGAAGGCGGAGACCAAAGTGGTGTTAGTAGGTACCTACAAGAACCCTTTCATTTGTACAAATTACCCTTCTTCTTCAAATTTTTTGGATGCGACACTACTTCGGTGAAAGTAGGCAAGTAAATCTCACATATTTTTAAAAATCCCTCATCATCACCTGAGGGAATTGAGCAGGCTGGCAATTACCCGAGAGCGAGCCCTGCAGAATGACATAAGCAAACACTAGTCTTCTTACCTTGCCACTCTTCTTTTAACCCGAAGAGCTTTGAAGCAGCACTCTCTAAGGCGTTTCACGAATACCCGGGGGAATACATTTACACGCCACATGTTTGGAACATACATCTTTTGGGCGCTTTTGCAGGTATCAAAACCCTTCTCGGTAGCTTTTGCTCATAGTCCGCCGATCAGGTACCCAGTAAGGTTAGCCGGCTGCCGGGTATGTGCGAAATATTCCGTAGGATACACTAGGTAAATTTGTTAACATAATATTGTCAAATACTGCTTTCTTCAAATCGCGTACTGAATAACTATATTTGGGCCAGCCTCCTACCACTCACCCAACAAGGTTGGGCCAGCAGAGATGATGGTGCACACAGCGACAACCAATGGAAATCAACTCCAAATAGCAGTATTTTGCCGATGCATAACGACTGCGGGTGTGGGTATGCTTTGGCTCTTGCAACAACGCACTGCAAGTTGTAGACACATTTGACTCTTAACCTCAAGATTCTTCAGATTGGGATAACGAAGCGATGCAATAAAAGTATGTTAGAATATCGTCTCAATCTTTATTTTTTTTGTGATAAGCGAAAATAGATAAGAAAAGATAATGCACATTTTTTCCAGCGAAAAAATGTGCATTATCTTTTTTGTAGAGAATTTTATGTAGATTGTAGTTGACAGTTTTTCGCTATGAGCTATAGTTTTCGAGATATTTGCCAAAAACTGAAAAAAGGGACCTTTAGAGCCCCGCCCACCCGTTAGCTCCGCCCCCACCCACCAGTACTTTTTGGTATGTCATTCAGGACACATTTCTCTACAACTGTCACAAAATTCGCTTCTACACGAATTATTTCCCCTATTTTTGCTTCGTTGCCTGGACATATTAGGGGCCTTAGAATCAACTCAAACGAAATACGCGGCACATAGAACCGTAGTATTTACGCATCAGGTGGTCAGGGTTTTATACCTTAGTTCAGCAAGCCCATACAAAATTGTATAGGCTTAACATTGGTTACCTCGACGTGATCGCAAATAGAGCCTGATCACTTAATAAAAGCGTGTACTAGGGCTACACACTAGTACCCCCCCCCCCCCCCCGCGAGACGCGAAAATAAGAGCGTGTACTAGGGCTATACACAAGTTCCAACGCGAGACACGAAAATAAGAGAGTGTACTAGGGCCTTACACTAATACCACCGCGAGACGCGAAAATAAGAGCGTGTCATAGGGCTATACACAAGTACCACCGCGAGACCAACTGGATCAATAGAGCTGTATTGACGTCTAATCGTGCCATTCGGACAAATTTGAGTTACCCTATATATCATGAAAAAAAAGCCGTAGAGCAAAAACAGATCGGGGATAATATCCAACGGTTTGTCACCAATTACAAGAAAGATGGGCCGGACCGCAAGAAGCGTCACTACTTCCAGAAATTGCTGGTCGAACTGCAGGATTTCTGGAATGATTTGGAAAACAATGATTCAGCCATTCGAGACGAGCACCCAACCGAGTTGGCCCTTCCATACTACGCTTACCGTTACTATGACTCCGTAAAGGAAGTCAACCAAACGTATATGATTGAATGATCGGGAAAAATAGAGAGTCAGAAGATATCGGCGTAGAAAAAGATTCATTACTAGAGGAACCTGGTTTTCCCGCAAGGGCACTTCGCTTAGGTGAGGTGACGGGCTTGACGACCCCGCGGAACCGAGTTTGTTTTTCGGGAACAAATCCAAACCCTGGAATCAACCCTTTCCACGCATCCCTCTCATCCCTTTCTTCCTTCCCCTTCCATCCAACTGTTAGTGTACTCTAACCTACAGGAGAAGTAGTAAAAACTCACAAATCATAATGAATGGACAACCTAAAGGATGTTTCTGACGCGAAGAGAATAATAATAGAAGACTCGGAATACCCTTGTGGTTGAACGGGCTCCGGAAGAGGCGGGATCTGAGGAACGCCTAACTAAGGGGCTGAAGGCGCTGCCAGTCCGGTCGGCTCTTCGGCGATTTCCATGAAGCGGGACAGGTCGCTGGAAGTCTCACCAACTGAAGGAAATCAGTCCTCTACATCGGACGTCGCCTCCTCTTCTGCTGAACCGAAAAGCAAGAAAAAACCCAAGCTCATTACGAGTAACGCAAACCCTCAGGCCCTTGTGTCTGCTTGCGCCCGGTCTCCGAGTGAAGCCGGTGCCTCTCCCATTGAAGGGTGCAGTGCTGGCGGATCGAAACCGGACGTCGCGAGCACTCCCACGGGCATGAGTCCAGGAAGCGCACAAACCGACAGTGCTGCCCGTGCACTGGTGATGGATGCTGGTGATGTGACCTTAACAGGCTGCAGCACTAGTGGACAGAACTGTGTCGACGCGGGCGGTCCTGAAGGTCAGTGTGCCACTGAACCTGGAAAACCTTTTGAACGCACGACAGCTAAGGTGGGAGATCAGAGGCGTTCTTATCGGAATGCTGCTGTCTCCTCCTTAGCAGTTCGAATTGGGAAAGCAGGTAATGACAACAGTTTGAGTGCTGCGGAGTGCGAACACTGCAAAACTCGACTGTTAGAACTTGCTGAGGCAACTAATGCTTGCATTCAGGTGGAGAGCTGTGGTTTGAAGGACGGAACCTTTTGGGTGTAGACCTCATCGCAGCAAACCTCTGAATGGCTATGCAGTATGGTGCCGAAAATCCCTCCCCTTGGGACCTCAACTTTTGAGGTCTACAAGCCACCCAAGCTAACGCGAGCTGTCTGCTGGATCCCTGGGAAACTGGGAAAAACGGCGGATGTGCTGAAGCGTTTGCGAGCCCAGAATCCTGGCCTCGACACAGAAGCCTGGATTGTCCGTTCGCATAGACCAAAAAAAAATCGTCTTAATGAAGATGGTAGTTGTTTGGTCGTGGGCATGGACATGGCTTCTGCCGAGGTCATTGAATCTAGGTACAACATGCGTCCCTATCTGCATTTTGGTAGGATTCACTTCCGTTTCAATGCCAAACAGCGCTAATAGTGTACGTAACCCTTAGTCTACATCCATAATGTTTACTCAGATTAACCTACAGCACTGCAAGGCCTCTACTGCTCTTCTAAGTAGCAGGCTTGCGGCATGTAGTACAAAAACATGCATAACATCCATCCAGGAACCATGGGTGTGAAAGGTAACATCTGTGGTCTTGGTGGGTTGAGTGCTTCACACGAAATTCTTTACGATAAGAAGTCCGAAAGACCTAGAACTTGTCTTATCGCATTCAAATCCTTAGGGGCCGTCACGATCGAAAGATTTTGTGCCCAAGATCTGGTTGCTGCCTCTATTCCCTGCCATGCTAACGGCAAATGGGAAACCTTTGTCGTTGCCTCGGCCTACTTCCCCTATGACTCTTTGACTCCTCCTCCACCAAAGGCAGTTGTTGAGCTTGTAGATTATTGTGAATCCAAAAGATTGGGTCTCGTCTTGTGCTGCGATGCTAATGCTCAGAATACTGTCTGCGGCAGCAGCAAATGTAACGCAAGAAGAGATCGTCTTTTGGAATTCATCTTATCGTCTGACATTACCATCAATAATTTGGGTCACAGACCCACTTTTGTTACCGCCAGGAGACAGCAGGTAATTGACCTTACCCTGTCCAACAAGTTTTCAAGGACTATCGCAAAATGGAGGGTATCGCCAGATAGCACCCTGTCAGATCACAGATACATCGAATTTCAAATCAATTGCGAAGTTCTACCTTTGCAAGAGAGGAGAAATCCGAGAAAAACGAATTGGTCAAAGTTTAGAGAGGAGCTTGGCCACTCAAGTTCAAGTTCCACTCAAACTGAGTTCACGACAAGGGGTAGAGATGTCTGCTCAAAATCTGAACAGCATCCTTACCCGTTGTTTTGAACTCGCGTGCTCAGTTACAAAAAACCTCCGTAGAAAATCGGTACCTTGGTGGAATGCCGAACTGCAGCGTATTCGCAAAGAGACCAGGAAGCTCCTGAATCGGTCCTTAAAAACCAATTTAGTAGAAGACTGGAATCTATATCGATCAAGGGAAAAGGATTTTAAGAGACTAATTCGCAAGTCGAAAAATGACTCTTATAAAAAATTTTGTGACGAGATCGAATCTCTAAGTGAAACTAGTAGGCTTGTGAAAGTTCTTCAGAGGAACAGGCCAAGCAGACTAGCTTCAATACTCAAACCTGATGGCACCTACACTGAGACCAAGGCGGAGACCTACAGTCTTCTCCTTGAGACTCACTTCCCGGGAAATCAGGTCACCACGTGCTCTTCAGTGGTACCGGCAACGGTGGCCACTGCAGAACCAGCGAAAACGCGGCTTAACTGGTACATTGCATCTAGAGTGGTGACTGATGACGCTATCAAATATGCTATTGCATCTTTTGAGAGCTTTAAGTCACCTGGTCCAGATGGAATCTACCCGGTTATGCTGAAGCAAGGTTTAGGATTTTAGGTTAAGGTTTAGAATTTTCACTGCGAGCCTTGCCTTGGCTTACATACCCACCCTTTGGCGTATGGTAAAAGTCGTTTTCATACCAAAACCTGGTAAGTCAGACTATAGCCTAGCCAAAAGCTTCAGACCCATAAGTCTGTCTTCCTTCCTGCTGAAAAGCTTACACAGACTAGTTGAGCTGCGCGTGCGCAAAGTTGCTCTTCGTTTGCACCCTCTTTCTGAGATGCAACACGCTTATCAAAACGCTTATCGAAACTGCGCTTCAAAACCTTGTTGGTAGGATTGAATGTGCTCTTGACCAGAAGAAGTACGTGCTGGGCGTTTTCGTCGATATTGAGGGTGCTTTTGATAACGCGACGTTTGATAGCATGTGCAACTCAGCCAGACAACATGGTGTAGATGAAACATTAGTTCAATGGATTAGGGCAATGCTAATGAACAGGACGCTGATAACCGAAGCAGATTGTGGCAAGTGCGTCATAACTGGGGTAAACAAGGGCTGCCCGCAAGGTGGTGTTCTGTCTCCCCTTTTATGGTGCATGGTTGTAGACTCTCTACTATCGGCTGTCAACCTTCCTGGAACCTACACACAAGCCTACGCGGATGATGTCGCCGTTCTTTCTGTCGGCTCAAACCTAGGGACTATGTGCTCTCAGGCGCAGATCAGGCACTTGATCGATGATTGGTGCACTAGGAATGGGCTTTCAGTGAATCCTCTTAAAACTACGGTTGTTCTCTTTACGAGAAGGAGGAAGGTCACTGGTCTGACTCAACTAGTGCTTAAAGGTGTCACTATCCCGATATCCGATGAAGTCAAATATCTGGGAGTAATCCTTGATAGAAAACTTCTAAGCTCCAAGCATGTTGAATCCAAAACCGAAAAAGCATTGTCCACCTTCTGGCAGTGCAGAGGCGCTTTTGGCAAGACATGGGGCTTATCTCCGAAAAGGGTCCTCTGGATCTATACTGCCATGGTTAGACCACTCCTCTCATACGCATCGGTTGTTTGGTGGAACAGGCTTTCGCGAAAGCGTGTTACTTCCTCTTTTGCCAAACACCAAAGAACGGCTTGTCGTGGCTGCACAGGGGCCTTCCCTAGCACGCCGGGCTCTGGTCTAGATGCTTTGATAAACCTCCCCCCCTTGATATATTTATCATGGGATGTACGCTGAAAACCATCTTTCGCTTAAAGAGAGGTGGTTTTTGGTACCACACGCATTGGAATTTTGAAGAACTTGTTCGAGAATTGTACTTTGACTCCTGTCTTATGGACATGCCCTCTGACGCAATGACCCCAGAAATCCTTTTGCGACAAAATTACCAAGTCAACTTTCCTCAGGTAATGGAATGGCTTCGGCCAGACTCTGAGCCAGGGAAAGAATGCCATCGTATTTTCACGGATGGCTCCAAAACCGGACAGGGGTCTGGTGCTGGAGTCTTTGTGGAAAGCGAGAACATTAGACTCCACTACCCCTTAGGTAAATATGCGTCTGTCTTCCAAGCGGAGATTTTCGCTATCCTAATGGCTATGCGCTATATTGTGACTAACAGGTGGAGGGCAAGAGGCATATGCGTTTGCAGTGACAGCCAAGCCGCTCTAAATGCGTTGCTCAACCCTCTTACCTCGTCCAAGATAGTGCTCGAACTCAAGAATTCGTTGAACTTAGTCGGAAGGCTAAATGCAGTGAATCTTGTTTGGGTTCCAGGTCACACTGGTATCCAGGGAAATGAGATCTCTGATGAGCTTGCCAGACTTGACTCAGAAGAGGTTTTCTCAGGACCCGAACCTGCTTTAGGCCTGCCTGTATCTGTTGTCACGTCTGCCATTGATACTTGGGTTTCTCGTGAGCACAGGGCTCGTTGGCGTGACTGCGATGGGTGCAGACAGACTAAACGACTACGCCCGGACATCTGCGAGGGGCCAGCGTCTTTTCTTCTATCTCTTAGGAGAATCGATTGCAGACTTCTTGTAGGCGCCCTTTTGCTTTTGCTAGACACTTGAATGTGTTAGGCTTAAGCCAAACCACCACCTGTCTTGCCTGTGGAGAGGACGACGATACAGCGGAACACTTTCTCTGTAGTTGTCCTGCCTTTGCTCGCATCAGGTGGCGGATCTTTGGGGCTGATGTGGTGAGTGCCGAACACCTAAGCTCTTCATCACTGAAGCTCCTTCTCATCTTTCTTCGAAAGACGGGTAAACTAAATACATTAATGTAAGGTGTCTGCATGGTAGTACAATGGACCAGTAGTTGTGTCTGAGTGCTCCATCGGAAAGTAGCAACCTCCAACAAAAAAAAAGAGAGACCTGGTGACAGTATGACATATCTTACCACATCGCAAAAATCTGGAACCGGAAGCCCCTCCAACCTTTAATGCCGTGGTGATATACAAGGGCTCATGCGAAAGCAGGATTCGATAATCGTTTCATTGCACAGGGCTCTGAATAACGCAATCAAGGTAGGAGAATCAAAGCAATTCTATTGTTTGAGAACGTTAAAAAGTCTTAACGTTCATTTTATGCATTATGTTTTTTTTTGCATTATGTTAAATTTTCATTTTTGCATTATGTTAAATTGTTGCTTGTTAATTTCGATATTCGGTTCTTTTACGTTGCATAATGTTTGCTTGTTGCATTTTTGAATTATGTTTTTGTTATATAGTTTATTATGTAGGTCACTGTACTGTCGAAAACCGAAGCAGGGCCTCCACACGATATCCAAGTTGTTGACCATCATCAACCTTCGCCTGAATGCACCCACCTGCATACACACATAGCTACAATTCGCAGAAACGCATGATCATCAACGAAATCATCATACAGTCCACTCGCAAACCACGCTCAGCTAGCTCTCGCTGATCTAATCAATGCGTAGTATACATACCTGATAATCTTGGGAGAGAGAGTATGTGTGACTCTAGTGTTTGCCGATGGTTGCTAATGGTCACTACTCCAACTTCTCGGCCACTTGGATTTCAGACGCTACAATCGACACATCATTGACCACCTGGAGAACTTATAAGTATCGTTACCCATTATCTAATTATATTAAATAAAATTATATTTATAACGTTTGATCGAATTTCGTGTTTTTCGCTGTTGCTTAAATTCTCTGGGTTGAATCGCTATCGAGATTATTCATTGCTTAAATCCTAATCATCTATGATCTCCAAGAAAAGATAACCTAAAGATATGGATGCAAATCGAGGAAATCAACAATTCCTTTTGACAACTCGTGGAAGACCCAGTTACGGCTAGCTACGATGCAAAACAATTCATTTAAATTGTTGAAAGAAGGGGTACATCATACCCTCATTACCTTAGCGCAACAGCTAGAAGGGATCTTAACAAGCCAGCAACCAGCTGCAGAACATTCAAAAAAGCGACTTCCCAAAATATCCCTGCCAAAATTCGATGGACACTACTTGAATTGGTCTCGATTTTGTGACTTGTTCAATCCGATAGTGGACACACAAGCAATGTCCAGTTGCGAGAAGATGTTCTATTTAAAAACAAATCTGAATGGAGAAGCAGAACGCGTTCTAAGGCATTTAACTTTATTTGACGACAACTAAACTTCAGCATGGAAATTACTTCAAGATCATGGAAATTACTTCAAGCAATCCTAGACTCCAAGTTTCAGATCTTTTCAATAGGCTATTGCCACAACCTTCTCTCTCATGGGAGACCGCCTCGGCAGCATCCATTAAAGCTATTCATGACACAACACAAGAGTACTTGCATGGGATCCAATGCTGCTTCACATTTTGTTGAAGAAACTCGACAAAGCAACGCATGGTTTGTATGAACAATCGTTGAGCAATCCGAATGACCTCCAACCATTGAGCAAGTTCATCAAGTTCCTGGAAATAAGATACCAGCCATTGGAAGCTCTTGGCACAAAAACGTCTAGGACAGAGGAAGATGTCAACAAACGGCATCACCTTAAAGCAACAGTCACCTTGGCAGCGGAGAAGTTAAACTGCACACTCTGCAAGGCCATCCATAAGCTTTTCTTTTGTCATGCTTTTACACCATTAACGCCTCAAAAAAGACTCAAGCACGTAAAGCGGTACAACCTTTGTATAAACTGTCTTCAAGGTGGGCATTCAGCATCAAACTGCCAGCTTCGGGAGTGCAAAAAGCACAACACGCTTCTTCATTTACATAAGCTGCCTCGAGCTGAAGCGACTGAAGCACCGACATCTACCGATACAAACAATTCGACAGCTGATCCGGCAGCACTATGTACATCTGCGGAATCCAGTCCTCCTGCCGCTAGTACACCGCACCAGAATAAGGGCGTGATCTTAAGTACAGCCAATACTGGGTTCTGGCTCGCAAATCAATCTTATAGCTGAGCAGATGGCAAAATTCTTGGAACTAAAAAATATTCAGGAGACTTTGCGTATTGAGGGTATCGGCATCTCTAAGCAAGCTTCCAGTCGGAGAATCAATTTAGAGATTCAATCCCGGATCAACGGATTCTCTACAAGAATCGAAGCGCATGCCCTCTCCAAAATAATTTCCCATCAACCAACCCAAATGACGCTACCGCAACCTGGCTCATTCCAAAGAACATTTTTCTTGCCGACCCCCAGTTTGATCAACCAGGCGCGATTGATTTACTCATCGACGCGGATATTTTCTAATCCACCTTATCTGTTGGACAAATAAGTTTGGGGGAGGACTTACTAACACTGCAGAAACCTGTCTTTGGTTGGACTGTAGCAGGAAAGGTTTAATTTGCGAATCCCGAACATGTAGCTTTATGCGCCATATGTTCGGCGGATGAAATACTCGAGCAACAAGTTGAGAAATTTTAGCGTTTGGAAGAGGCAGCAGCGACCACAAGTAACATGACCCCCTCTAAAAGGCGCTGCGAAACCCAGTTCATTCAAACTTCAAGCCGAGATTCCAGTGATCGCTTTGTGGTACGCTTATCTTTTAAGGAGGCCCCAGCCGAATTGGGAGAGCCAAAAAACATTGCATTTCAAAGGTTCACCTCTCTCGAACTTAAGCCTGCGCAATCACCACACCTTAAGAAGCTTTACGCAGAATTCATGACGGAGGATCATCGACTGGCCCACATGCAGGAGATTGATATTCGCAAGATAGCGAAGCCCTACTATTTTTTGCAGCATCATTGCATCGAAAAAACCGACAGCAGCACAACCAAGGTAAGGGTAGTTTTTAATGGTTCTGCAAGAACTTCTTCAAATTTTTCACTCAACGAGATTCTCGCTACCGGCCCAGCCATTCAAGACGACGTCTTTACAATACTACTACGGTTCCGAATTCCAAGATATGTTGTCTCGGCAGACATAGAAAAAATGTATCGCCAAATATTAGTGCACGCAGAGGAACAACGATTCCAGCTTATATGGCGGAGAAGCAGCCCAAATGATCGGTAAAAATCTTTGAAGCTCAACACAGTCACGTACGGTACAACTTCTGCCTCTTATTTGTCCACAAAATGTCTTCAAGTTTTGGCGCAGAGAAATGGGTATTCTTATCCAGCAGGATCAATGGCACTTTCACGAGACTTTTATGTTGAGGAACTTCTTACTGGGTCAATAAGCTAATTGAGCTTTTAACAACGCAAAGGAAACTTCAGACAATTCTTCAAGCTGGCGGTTTTAAGCTGAGGAAATGGTGCGCCAACCATGAATCTCTGTTAAGGGACATTCCAATCGAAGACAGAGCAACGCAATTGGATTTTTCGCACTAGCATTGAGGATCATGTAAAAACTATTGGACTTACCTGGATGCCAAAATCTGATCTTCTTTGCATAAAAACACCTCCGATCGAAGAAAGGCGAGTTACCAAGCGAACAGCTTACAGCGACATAGCTCATTCGTTCGACCCTATGGGATCATGGCTCCTGTGGTTGTCGTAGCAAAGATATTTCTTCAAAGGCTATGGGAACTAAAATTTGATTGGGATGCCGCATTGCCGCAAGAGATGCAAACGACCTGACTTAAATTGCGCGATGGCTTGCAGTCACTGGACAACATCAAGATACCCAGGCGTGTATTTTCGGGTACGGTCCTCGGTCGGGTACGGTCGGGTACGGTCCTCAGAGAAGTTGCCTGCTTTCATCGCAAACCGGGTATCCCGCATACAAGAGCAAACAACTCCACAGCAATGGCGACATGTTGGCTCCAAGGACAACCCTGCATGTATTTTATCACGTGGGATCGCACCAGATCGAATTCAAAACCATACACTCTGGTCCACGATTTCTTCGCGGAAACGAACCGATTTAGCCACCTGTATATTCAAACGGACAAAATGAGGGTCCAGATACCCCGGTATTGTCGTTAACTACACATACTTTAGACTACAACATTTTAATCCAGCATAAGAATTCGTTTTGGAAGGCGCAAAGGATAGTGACTTATAACCTTCGGGCCAAAAACCTCAGTCAGCATCAAGGGTACACGACGAACTCGAAAAATCATGGAAGGCTATCATCAAAGTTATATAAATGCAGGAATTCCCAGAGGAAATCAAAGATTCAAAACGAGATGGTAAACCTTCATATAAAAGCCCACTTTCAAGCCCCACTCTTTTCCTTGACCAAGACGGAATAATACGGGTTGGTGGGAGTTTTTGAAGCTTCGTTCCCCTCATATAAAGCAAAACATCCTGTTTTAATGCCTTATTTTCATCCATATACGACATACAGTCGACTCCCACTAAGTCGAATTCTTTTGGGACATCAAAAAAGTTCGAGTTAGAGGGACTTTCTCAAAAATTCGACTTAGAGGAATTTATTAATTTTTTTAACATTTTGTTGAACGTAAAAATGTTAGCAAAAATGAAATATGTGAATAAAGAAAGAGAAGCTTCTTGCTGTTATGGCTAAAAAAATACAGTCAAGAAAAATTACTTGGAAAAAATTTTAATTTTTGACTGCGACAAGACAGTGGCTGAAGAGTTTGCCCGTTTAAAAAAGTGATTAATTTTTAAAAAGGCAGTTTTGAACCTTATCATGATTTTTCTGCACTTCAATATGAATCAGTTCAGCTTTTTCCTCTTCAGCTTCACTCTCGTCATCAAAAGGTCCAGTATGGACCATTTCTTCTAAAATCGTTTTCCGGTCAGGTATACTTCTGCGGTTGCGATACCGTAATCGATTTCAAGGAAATCATCGCAGCTTACCTACCTCTTCGAAATTGTACCTCTTGAATTCGGTAGTTTTCTTATTGGAGAGCCACTAAAAAGTAGCATGAACCGCACGGCTCCTTCTGAAAAACTGTCGCTTCTTACTAGATGGATACTAGTCACCCATTTAAAAAATGAATTCTGGCGCCGATGGACAAACGAATATCTTAACCAGCTTCAACACAGATACAAATGTAAGGAAAGATCCCCTAATGCAGAGCCAGGAATGTTAGTTATCCTGAAGGAGAATAATGTGTCGAGTTTAAAATGGCCACTCGAGCGCATAATCAACGTCATTAAAGGGCCTGATGGACTCGTTCGAGTAGCTGATGTAAAGACATCGACAGGTACATTCCGCCGAGCGATACATAGACTAGCCCCACTTCCGGTACCAATTGAAGAACGAAACAGCGAAACCGACAATCAAATCAAGGATCATTGTCTGGCTGGTTCCCAACCCTGTTACACCGCATCTTCGGTAGGATTGCGAAGGGATTCTAATGACGCCCCAAAAAAAGTTTAAACCCACCTTTGGATCAGCAGTTGTGATGTTATTACTTGTATGTCTTATGGTTCCAACGACAAAATGCACCCCAGTGAATATTCGCCAATTCCACTCGCAAGCAGGAATCTACTTTGAAAACCTCGGAACATATGCCATAACTTCAAGCAACTAGAACATAATCGCTTATTATGACATAGATACCTATTGGACCGAGTACTATGTCATAGCTAACTATAGCTCACAGCTGGGCCGGAATCTGCCAGCTACTACCAGGTAAAAACGAGACGTGCAGAAGAACGACATCGCAATTCTACCACCTCAATGAAGACCTGAGCAAGAGTAATGACCTTCTATCCGTCACGTCAATCAACCGCAGATCTCGTCGTGGAGCCTTAAATTTTGAAGGCAACAAAGCCACTGCCATGTTTGGAGTACTTGACTCTGAGTATGCCGATAAAATGTCCGCAACAATAACAAAGATACATTAGGATGAAAGTCATCTAGTAAACCTTATTCGAAATCAAACATCAATCGTTGACGCCACCGTGAACATAAGAAGAAGAAGTGAGCAAGAAACAAATACTCATTTTCAGGAAATTGACGAAAACTCCCAACAGTTCGCCACATTAATGAACGGATTACGAAAACAGATTGTGTCAACTCTTTAACTCAATAGAATTACAGCTAATCTTGACCTCAGCGCAGTTTCAAAGGATCCAAACATCATTAATAGATGTCATGATCGACACTCATCATGGAAAAATAAATCCCCAATCAATTTCGCCTGCTCAATTGAGCCAAGAATTTCTTCGAATCAAAGCTAATTTACCCCCATCACTAAGGCTTCCAGTAAATCCAGATGACTTACTTAAGTTATATAATTTCAGCGTTCATGGCAAGGTGCTTGAAAACCATATAATTTTCAAACTTTCATTACCACTATTAAGCACAGTGCCAGTGCTTGTGAGCGGAGCATTTGTAACCATAAATCCATGAACGAAGTCCATCATGGTCACATAAGGTCGCGATCAGTACTATCCCCTATCAGAATCGCAGTACCAACAATGTTTTACACTAACAAGCGAAAGGCATCTATGCCGTCAACATCACCCAGTATACCGGCGAGGATCAAAAAGAAGCCCCTGTTAATTCGACTACGTAAGCCTCGGTCAGCTATCTCCAACATGCAATATCGTAAAAACTAATGACGGGCCTCACTGGATACAATAATGCAACCCAAACGAACGGATCTATTTGCTCAGGAATAGGACCATTTTAAATGGCGTATGTCACAACACTGTAACGCAAACTGCTCTACTAAGATCAGGTATCCTACAAATTCAGCCCGATTGCGTGACTAAAAATGAATTTATCACAATGAGAGGTCACTCCATACATCCATCATTGTCCCAATTGTCACTATCACCATCGACGAATCTCTCCGACTGTTCCCTGCCGGACAGCCCGGACATAATCGCTCACCTAACCATGTAAAACAAAAGTAACTCATAGGAACTGGATAAATTGAAACTGCAGCTCCTGAACCTCACCAAAGCGTTACCTTCCGATGAGTATCCGAACGATGCACACCAATTTGCAATGAGGTACTTTTGACTACTATTTTCCCTCGTTATAATTGCCTACTTATTATGGAAGTGCGGCTGTTTTCGCGTTATCAAAAAGAAAAATGTTAGCAATAGGGACAGTAACAAGGACCCAAATAACCTATCATTCGAGATAATGGTTTAGAACACAGTTCAAGGCGGGTGTTAATAACATAACATTATACATATAACATTATACATTTATATTAATAATATATAGCATGTCATGTTAATACTTACTTACTTACTTAAGGTGGCGCTACAGTTCGGGGTGGACTTGGGCCTCAGCCAACAAGCTTCGCCGGCCAGCTCTGACTCTAGCTAGCCGTCTCCAGTTTCGCACGCGAAGTTGGCTGAGGTCCCCTTCCACTTGCGTGCGCAAGTCATGTTAATAACATAATATAAATGTATTACCATAACGTACAGCTTCCCTGTAAGTCTTCTATGGAGCGCCGGGCAGCTTCACTGAACGTCCTTTTATTTTTACCTTAAATTTTGGCAACCTAAACACATTTTTGTATTGCTACACTTAAATTGTTTTCCCACACTGCACACAACATTGTTTCTCACGCTCCATATTGTCAGAGTCAAATGACAATACGGGCTCTCACCGCGTAAGTTGCACTATAATCAGAATCGTATGCGTATACTTGTCTTTGGTCAGTTATCTATTTAAGTATTCTAGCAATGAAAGCATTTTTTATGTATAAATAGCATTATAAGAAAATAAAGCAATCACTTCACAATCAAAATCTTGTGTGGTAACTCGTTGCTCTGACTTACGCTTCCCCCCATCAGAGGTAAGGGGCCTTAGCATCAACTCAAACGAAATACGCGGTACATAAAACAGTAGTATTTACCCATCAGCTGGTCAAGGTTTTGTACCTTAGATCATCTAGCCCATACAAAAGAATATAGGCTTAACGGAACAAGTTTACCGTATGTCCAAGTGGAATTTAGTTGTTATTTCTATGCTTATATATGTATTTTAGTGTCTTGGTTACGAATATGTTATTAAAAATTGTCGGTCTCATTTAGTTCAAAAGTTAAAGCTATTCGAAAATTTCAATTTTTCTGCCTAATCGAGACCGACAATTATTAATAGCATATTCGGAATCAGGACACTCAAATCCATATGAAAATATCCTCAAAAAAATATCTCAAATCCATATCAGGACACTCAAATCCGCTGAAAAAGCCATTATATACGAGCTGTCAAAAAACGTCAGCGCAACTTCTCCGAAGGTTTTCGTCACAAATGTCAATTCAGCATCGGTGTTGATTATCAATCCTCGCGCAAAGTTATGTGGAAACCAGAAGTTATTTATGTGTAGTTTTGTTCTTCTTATCATCAAATTTGCGGATGGCGCAAGTTCAAGCAGTCTCTTTTTAACAAAGTAGACTTCATTTCGCTTCTGACGAGTTAGCATGAATTGCTCAGGATGTAGGACTATACCAGTGCCTTTGAGAGCAGTTGCGGTCGCGATCTATTTTTGCACATTGTCTCCGTGTGGGAAGGTCAAAATGACAGTAGATTTATTTGTGCAGGTGTTTGTGAAATCCCGAATGTTTTAAAATAGAAGATCTGCGTTGTCTTGATGATGTAGAAGGCCGAAGCAAGTTCGTTTAGCAAAGTCAATCCAGTTGTATACACTGCTACTGTTCAGAACGTTCAAACACTTCACTTTAAATTTAATATAAGATTATTTATTGAGAAAAAAGTAATAAAACCTTGGTATGCTCTGAGACTTGAACTATTGACTTTGACAGATGAATTATCACCCACCGTATTGTCAAACTGCTAAGGTATTGTTAAGAAGCCAACTTATTGGCCAACTGACAGAAATAATATTTCTGACCTCGTCGACTTCTTTATCACAATAGGGGTACATCGTTACATGACGAACGTAGAGGAACGCTACGATCTCTGATCAGATCCCTAGGCATTCTTTTGAGAAGCGGCTGAAGCGCGGCAAAAAGGAATGGAGCGCTTGGAGTTACCCAGAACGCTGCGTGGAATAATACTTCTCTCTAGAGAACTGCATTTTTGAACAGCTGAAAAGCATACCCGCGCGAAGTAGAAGAGTTAATATGCGAAAAGAGCAGAACGCGCAAGATGTGGCAATGTTCGCGAGCACCCCCGGATAAGATAATCTTGAACCACCTTTCTAACAAATTTAATCAGAACTTTAAAAGTAGCGAGACTACAGCTTAGCTCGAAAGTTTGACTGAAGTCAAAAGTTTGACTGAAGTGTATAATTTACTCGCTTTGAAAAGCCGTGAAGTCCATCAAGGAGCCTATAGTACACTCAGTGCCTTTAGAGAAACCTAACGGCAATAGGAGACAAAGAGAAAATGGATTTATTTGCAGAGCATTTAGAAGAAACATTCGAACCGTTTGACGGGTATCCATTAGTCAAATATCTCAATCCCAATGATGTACCAGATTATTATAAAATAATAGCACAATAATTAATAATGTGCTTCGCTTACTACAATATCTGGCAGAGTTTATCTTTTCTTTGAACTGGTCGTTTGAATCACTAATTATTATGGAAACTAAACTAAACATTTTTTTTTTACACTACTTACACTATGTTTCCACCGGCAATAATACAATGATTAGCGAGAGACGATTTATAACAAATCCCAAAGTGGTTCCACCAAAAATTTTTTCATTTCATTTTTTCTTCAGACTTTTAATACCACTAGCAATAGGGAGATAACTTATAAAAAAAAAAATTGAGATGGTAGCGGCTGCAATGTATGGCCAGGAAAATTATTACAATGACTGACGATTTGCCATCATGGCAACTTTGAAATATTGGATATACGGCTCTCGCTCATGGAGCTCTGAAACGACTACATTGACTTATTGTTCATGACCAGGGACTTATTTTCCTTAATAACTTAGAACTAAACGAACGAAACTTTTGAACCTGAAGGGTTCGGCAATTATCATGAACTTAAAATTCTTTTTCGATGGGATTTTAATTTTTATTGTTTATTTTTCCCCTTTCATTTCTTGAATCTTTAACGTAGGCTACGAGAGCCCAGTATGGACATTGTATATACATATATATAAATATTTTCTTTTTTTGTTTTCTCATTCCCTCATTTATGTTATATAAATCAAAATTTGTGCATGATGATGATTTGTGATTCCATGATGATGATGATGATGAAAGTTTGTGCATACGAATTAAATAACGGATGTGTGAATATTGTAACCAGTCACTGTATCTATTTGAGTCACTGTATTTCGAAGATCAATTGTACCAACTTTTGTATTTGACTTCTGTCATAATTGACTTTAACTATCAGTTAATAAGAGTTTGGTGTTAGACGCGACCGTGAGCAGACGTAGTCTGCTAATTTTCTAGATGGGGTTCCCATCAGTTACAGATTCAGTAAAGGAAATATTTAATTAGAAGCTAAGAAGGCATTAACCTAAGCCCACTATAACAGGGGAAACCAGTTTTCCAGCAATTGACAAAGCCGCTTTAGGCTTATATTGACAGGCCGCCGGGGTGGAGCCTTCAAATCTTCTCCAATTACTAAATGCCAAATGGCTACTACAATTCTTATGGTGTCGGGGAGAAACCTTAATATCTCTCCCAGTAATTGTTACTTTAATTTTCTTCGTGTCCCCAAAGAAAATACGTGTCCCTACTAAATTTTTTAACCGAACCTGGACCACAGACCTGTAAAAATGGTATTGCCGCCCAACAATGGATCGTTATCGTGCAGTATTTAGTAACAGCTATTTTAACGGCTCAACTCAAGATGACCTATTCACGCGTTACCATAACGGTTAGTAACAACACGCACATTGCCCGTTAGTAACATGTGGTTTCTCCTATGAGAACTTTAGTGAACTTTAAATAACTGTAACTTTTTTTGGCAAAAGCCTTTCGTTTTACATTGTACCTCATTGTACACGTCAAATATTTCATTATTTATGATTTTATTCAGAATGTTTTCGCAAACAAAAATTGTTTGCCTTCGCAGAGACAAAATGTTATTTAGAATATTGTAAAAATTCAATCATACTGTACATCTAGTTACGGAACATTCGTTGCATCAAAGTGCCTTCTGCACATAAGTAGAATGACGAAATGTCAAACCTTTTGTATATAGTATTGTTTATGTATTCTTAGCGGCATTAAGCCGAATGTAACTGCTACAGAGCTCCATGAGCGAGAGCCATTTAATCTTTAACTTACCGTAATGACATGCTGACAAATTATAATTAACTGATATTGCAGGCCATACGTTACAGCCGCTACTTAAACACCTATTATTAGTTATATAACAATTGTTAAGTTTTCGTAAAGTCTCAATAAAATGAAATGAAATGAATGAAATGATCAGTTAATAAATATCTTTCCCTTTTCTCATCAATCAAAATCTCGGGAATCTTAAAATATTTTTGCAAAGAAAAGCTTTAACTTAAATTTGGCAAATTAATAAACTTAAAGCTTGAGAAAATTATGGTAAGATTTTGGTGCAGGAAAATTAAAAGCCTTATTCAACATGGATAGCGATTTACTTAAGATCGATAAATTTGTACCGAGTGAGCAATGGAGCACCTGGAAATTTCAGGTTAAAATCCTTTTAAACGCTAGTAATCTATTCGAAATTGTGACGGGAGGAGGCTGCACCGGTAAGAGATTCCGTAGTAAAAGCGGAAGATTATGACACGCAGTTAAGGGTTTGGGTGACAGGGGCTTATTATTATTATTAAATTGTATTCAGCTTTACTCTTTTTATCTTCGTTCACCTTACAGCTAAATTCGAATTACAGTCTTAGTAGTTTCGATTTGTTCATGAAATTAGTGTAAATTATAAAATTAATACATTTAATAACATTAGATAATTTCATTAGAAATCAGTGAATTCATATTTAGTTTTAAACGCAAATTCTCTTTAATTGAGAGCATAAAGTCTCGCTATCCCTGGCGCTTTGTTCCCATCTCGCGCTTTTTTTTTTGAAGATCATCTCTCCACCTCGTAAGCTGCCTGCCTGATCTTCTTCTGCCATCTCGGGGATACCAGTCCGTAAGTCTCCTCGTCCATCGATTGTCACTTAGTCTTGTGACATGACCAGCCCATTGCCATTTTAATTTTTTTGGTGACAAGGGTAGAAGAGCACAAAAGATCATTACGACAAGTGTAGGGCAGCAACCACTTGTTCATATACTAAACTGCACAAATTCAAAGGATATGTGGACCAAATTGGAGGTCACAAATTGGCGGTATACGAGCAAAAATCGGAAGAAAGTATCCATATGCTTCAGCAGAGATGTTATGCCTTTGGGAGGAGCTCGGATGATGATATAGCTACGCACATTTGAAAGCTAGAAACAATTGTACATCAGTTCAGGGAAGCAGGAGAGGTCGTTTCAGCCAGTATGGTGATGACCAAAATATTGATGACCCTACCGCCACGTTTCAGTCATTTTTTAGCGCATGGGTGTCGACAGCAGCACAAGACAAAACACTGGAGAACTTAACATCGAGACTGATAATGGAAGAAACACGTTTGCAGTCATTAAAGAACTCAGCTTCATCTAGTGTGACATTGCAAAATACTCAAGAGCATAATGCATTATCAGCACATCGATACAAGAGAGGCGATGACAAACGGAAGTCCAAAAATTTCGTCAAGAAAGGCAAGTGTTATCTATGTAAAGAATCTGGACACTGGAAACGGGAATGTCCTATGAAAAAAAGGTCCGAAGCCAACTATGCTCCGACAAAAGATTTTGATGCATTTGTAGTAAACACGTTTGCAGACGACACCAATGTTGGGACGATCGACGATTGGATACTAGACTCAAGGGCCAGTCATCATATGAGTTTTCGTCGCGAGTGGTTTAGCAGCTATAAATCGCTTGATGAGCCTATGCCTATTGTTATTGGTAATGAGGAAAAAATATTTGCTATAGAAAAAGGTTGTGTAAACGTTTTTGCATTTAATCAAAAGCAATGGTTGGGAAAATGTCTGGAAAATGTATATTATGTACCAAAACTTAAAATGAATCTATTTTCTTCGGGAACGGTTATGGACAAAAGATATAAGATGGTGTCTGACGAGGAAAAGTGTGAAATTTTAAAGGATGATCGCATTGTGGCAGTGGGAGTACGATGTCGCCGACCCTTCCTACAAAATGTTGTTTCGTATCTTGGGGAACAATGAGGATGGTGGTGCAGGAAGTGGCAATGGGGGACATGGTGCTATTGGGGAAGCGAGTGTTGTGACCAAACGTGATTCTCTTGAATTGTAGCATGAGAGACTCGGCCATTTGTGTGTGAATCAAGTAAGATCTGTGCTGAAGAAACGAAGTATTTTTTACGGAAAACAAAAAATTTCTTTTGTGATGCCTGTGTCTACGGAAAACAAAGCAGGTTGCCTTTTAAAAGAAGCGAGTAAAAAGTACTACAACTGGTGTATTATTCCATACGGTGTATGTGGCCCCATGCAGGAACTATCGTTGGGTGGGTCAAAATACTTCGTTTCATTTAAGGACGACTTCTCCCATAACAGATATGTGTTCTTAATGAAAGAAAAAAGTGAATTAAGAATCATTAGTTCTTCAAAATTTTCTGCATTCAGTGAAGCTTGACATTAAGAAAGCTGTACTTACACTTCGATCAGATAATGGGCTCGAACTAAAGAACAAGGAAGTAGATGAGATCCTGAGACAGGCTAACAATCGCCACCAAACTAGCGTTCCGTATAATCCTAAACAAAACGGCCGTGCAGAGCGTGATATAAGGTTCATCGTTGAGATTGCTCGAACAATGTTGCATGCAAAGAATCTCCCAATCAAACTGTGGACAGAGGCTGTTAATACTGCGGTTTTCCTGATCAATAGGTATGGTCCCAGTCCTGTTAAAGGAAAAAGCCTTTTCCAAGTTTGGTTCAAGCGGGAAGCCGCTGTTGAAAAACCTGAAAGTTTTATGCACCGAAGTATTCATAAATTTTCCCAAAGAGAAGCGTCGGAAGTGGAATCGAAAATCGCAACATGAGTATTTCGTTGGGTATCCTGAGAATCAAAAGGGATATCGACTTTGGCTCCCGGGAACGAATAAGATTGATATTTCTCGTAATATTGTTTTCAAAGACCAATCTAATGTGTCTATAGTTTCAGAACCAAGTAATCCCGATAGAGATATAAATGCTTTCAGGGAGCAAGGTTTATTTAAGCAAAACCTTCCGACCAGCCAAAAGCTCGACGCCTGGAACCAAAACAAAAGCTGTGAAATATTGGGATCAGAAATTGACTTGCAACTAGATCAACCACAACCATTGCAACCCAACGCAGACGATAACGTAGAGGGTACAGAGTTGGAAACACCAGTGAATATCACCAGAAGCATTTTAACAAATATGCTTGAAGGATACGCATTTGCCAACGAATGTTTCGAGCCCAAAGGATATCATGAAGCGATGGAGTCACGGGATGCTAAGAAGTGGAAAGCGGCTATGGACGAGGAAATCAATGCGCTTCATTTGAATACATCCTGGAATCTTGTCTACCTTCTAGACGTAAGAAAAGTGACCGACAATAAATGGCTGTTTAAGACAAAGCTGTTGAAGGATGCCAAAATCGACCGACACAAAGCCCGCCTTGTGGTACAGGATTTACTCAGAGGGAAGGGATTGACTACACAAAGACGTTTCTTACGATTGAAGAGACCATTCTTGCGATTGCTGTACAAGAGAAGCTAAATGTGAAGCAGTTTGATATTAAGACAGTATTTGTAAATGGTGAATTGAAAGAGGTTATATACATGACGCAGCCTGAGGGGTATGATGACAGCAGCGGACGTGTGTGTAAGTTAAACAAAAGCCTTTATGGACTCAAACAGGCTTCTAGGCGTTGGAACTTAAAGTTCCTGAAGCTTCTGCAACACTCCAACTTTCGCGCTTGTGCGGCGGACTCCTGTGTTTTTGTGCATCATTTTTGGCTTTGTGCATCGACGATGGACTTATTGCGGCAAATAATGAATAACCAGCGATGCAGCTCATCGAATACCTGAAAATTTTTTTTGAAGTGAAGGTGTCTGACGCAGAATGTTATCTTGGACTGCAGATAGAGCAGAAAAGTGATGGGTCGATTCATCTTAATCAATCAAGTTATGTGCAAAGGTTGCTGCAGAAGTTCAACATGTCAGATTGCCATCCTGTGTGCTCACCTACAGAAGGGTCAAAAGTTGAATCGTCAACTTCTAAAATCGGCAAGTTTCCTTTTCGAGAGGCAGTAAAGAGTCTTATGTACTTGGCAATATCAACGAGGCCAGACATTTCCTACGCCTTGGCAGTTGTGTCACGTCATTTGGAAAATCCATCCGCTGCTGATGTGAATGCAGTAAAACGTATCTTTAAATATTTAAAGGGGACAATAACCCATGGTATACTCTTTAAGAATAGCTTAACATTTAATATTGATCTTTACAGCGACGCTGATTATGCCGGAGATATTCAAACTCGGCGGTCTACAAGCGGCTTCGTGTTTTTGGTTAATGAAACACCAATATGCTGGGCGTCGCAGAGGCAGAGAAGTGTCAGTTTGCCCACAACAGAAGCAGAGTATATTGCTGCATCTGAGGCCGTGAAGGAGCTAGTGTGGGTAAAATTGCTTTTCCAAGATCTTCTTCCTGAAAGCGAAATGAGAGCAGTGCTGTTTATGGACAATCAAAGCGCTCTAAAGCTAGTGAAAAATCCTCGATTCCACAAGAGGACCAAAAACGTGGACATCCGGTTTGCTCGAGCTTGTGTATGTGCAAACGCAGGAGCAGATTGCTGATGTTTTTACTAAGCCGTTGAGTAAACTAAAATTTGAATACTTTTGCCAAAAGATGAATACCGTTTCTAAATAATTTTTTTATTATGAAGTACAAATTGTGCCTATGAAAAATTGAATTTTCTGAATTACAACGTAGAGATTTAAAATGTTTTTATAAGTAACGTAACTATATTGTACAGTGAATTAATATTAAGTGGGAGTGTGAATATTGTAACATTAATTTCAGGCTTTTCTATTTGAGTACCTGTATTTCGAAGATCAATTGTACCAACTTTTGTATTTGACTTCTGTCATAATTGACTTTAACGAAAAGTTAATAACTATCTTTCCCTTTTCTCATCAACCATCACCAAGTAAATACCTTCTTTTATTCGATATGGCTCAACAGGGTGATTTGAAAATAAGATAATATACGTAAAATAGTTCGCAAGTACTACATAAAGCAAAATTAATAACTTAACTAAGCGAGGGTAAGTTCTGTCCACCTTGCAAATTCGAAAAGTTTTCGTCATTGAAATAGGGTTTCATAGACTTAAGAGACAAATCTACCCATGATTATGGCCAATGGGTGCTTTTTCAAAAAACGAATGCGGTGCTTTCGCCGAGAGGTGAGGGATAGCGAGAATCATTCCAAGATATACCCTGTTTGGAGTGGAAAATTTTCATTAAATGTGAGTTTACTAACAGTATTTTTCATTTGCAAAACAACATAGCGAGTGAATGGGGTTATATTCGCGTCATTGTAAATAAAGGAGTTTGAGAATCTCTTGAGAATTTTCCTTTTGAGCACCTCAATCTCACTCGCCACCGTTGGGGAGATCGAAAACCATATTGGAAAGGCATAGGTGAGATTGGCCCTGACCATCGTTTTATAAAGAAGAAGTTTAGTACGTTTCCTGAGGCTCTTATGTCTGAGCAGAGGCTTGAGAGAATAAGAAGCCATCCTGGCTTTGTTTAGATTGACTCTGACGTGCGCATTAAATTTGAGTAGGTTGGAGAAGTTGACTCCAAGATATTTCATGCTGTTCTTGGCATGAATGTCGCAGCAATCATTGGACATACGAAGATTTCGACTTTCTCTGACCACCACTCCGGTCCTTTCCCACTCGCGTTTCTAAAGCAAACCATCTCTGTTTTAGAGTGGTTGATTTTGATCCCCCATTGTTTTGTAAGACTTGTCGATTTGATTGATATGTCTTTCCACTGTCCTCATAGCATTCATAGGTACAAATCACTCAAGTATACAAAGGTGTCATCAGCAAACAGTACACCTGTAGATGTTAAACCCCCAGAACTACCCTTCCCCCAAGAGTAGTACAACTCCAGAGCTGTATACCGTAAGTCCAAGATGGTTTTAGCGCTTGCTTATACAAAAGCAGTTTGTTATATACGCTTAGTTTCGAAATCATCAAAATCGCGCAAGTCTAAGGTTGCGCGCTGAAGTTTCCCTTTTCAATATTACTTGAAAAGGGAAAGTTACTCCTTCCCCACAATATTATTTTTCCCAAAGCAAAAATAATATTGTGCTGGAAACGCTTCCTTGCGGAACACCAGCATTTATCTCTTTGAATTCCGAGTACTCATTTTCGTACCTTACGCGAAATATTCTGTCTTCAAGGTAAGACACTAAGATTCTATAGAGTTTTTCTGGTAAGCTAAGCCTTTACTTGTACTTCAGGCCTTCGTGCCACACCTTGTCGAAGGCTTGCGATACGTCGAGAAAAGCGCTAGTACATATATTTTTCGCTTCCACAGTTTTTTCGATTTTGTTTGTTATTCGATAGACCTGAGCGATTGTTGAATGCTTTTTCCTAAATCCGAATTGGTGATCCGGAATCAATCATCTTTCTTCAATGATTGTTTGCAACCTTTTTAGCAACAGTTTCTCGAATACCTTATATATTATCGGCAGTACCGAAATAGGTCTGTATGACTTTTTGTCGTTCGGACATTATCCTGGTTTCGGAACTATTATAATTTGGAACGTATAAAATTCTCGAGGCGGCGTTCATGATATAGAGAAGCTTGACCAAAGCTTTTTTCGGTAGCTCCTTTAGAATTTGGCTAGTAATTAAGTCGTAGCCAGGGGCTTTGTTGTTCTTCAGATTATTTATCGTTTGACGAAGTTCAGCCAATGACACGGTTTTCATTCTATAATTATATTGAACCGCATACGGATAGAGCTCCTCGACCCACGGTTCCCCGTCAAATGGTTTGAATGTTTTTTCTAGGTAATCTGCAAATAAATTCGCTTTTTCTTTGTCTTCTCTTGCCCATTCGCCGTTGGCTTTTCTTAATGGCGCAGAGTGTATTTATAGGCTTCTTAACGGACTTCACTGCTTTCCAAAGAGAAGAGTTCGAACCTTTATCCGCAGTCAAGCTTTCGAGGTAAGCAGTAGTCTCGCGACTTTTAAAGTCTTGAAGTTTGTGCTTCAGTTTGTTAGAAAGATGGATCAAGATGGTGCTCGCGAACGTTGCTATCTCTTGCGCACTCTCCTCTTTTCTACCATTATGGTTTAATACCGTGTCACCCCACATCGGATTTTTTGCGTTCAGATCTCCCCCTATGCCATCGAAGGAACTAGATAAAGATTCGATTCTATTTAGCATGTTAAGCCCTGCAAGGTCGGGTTTAAGAATAGCCTTGAGGTAAGGTATGCCTGTCGTATGCCTGTCGAGCCAACTGAAATCCACTGGAGGAAGTAATCTTCAGGCATAAGTGATGCTGTCCAGGAGTATAAACTCCTTGTGGGGCCACCCTTGGCAGTAAAGTTATAACTGAAAAAGATGAACCCGAAGGTTTAAATAAAATCCAGCAGCGTTTGTTACATATTGTGCGGCTTGTTGGTCAGCGTCTGATCCCAGAGGGACGGCTGAACTTCAAATAACAGAAATCCAGGAGCGTCTGTTTTGTAAGAGCGGCTTACTGGTCGGCGTCTGTTGTCCGGGTTAGGATCGGCCGAATTTAAACCAGGCAGCTAGGTATAAAATGCACCCCAGGATACTTGCTGATCCTGGTAATCCAGGGCACCCTTTGGAGCTAGGCCTGAGGGGTGTCAGAATGCGAGCGCTTGGTGGTCGGAAGGTCCCGCTTGGCATCCGACCGGGTTTAACCCGAAGAAGTTACGAGCAGCCCGTCAATGGTGCCGCTATCCATTACGGGGGCGGAGGGGGACAGTACCAAGTCAAAATGAGGGCTAAGGTGGAAACTCTACAAATCGACAACGACACCAACTCGAAATTGGCACGTGGCATGTCTCGCCACTAACGAGGAAGGAACTTGAACTGGTTGCGGAGGCCAAAAAGTATCAGCTCGATGCAACTGACATCTCTTCAACTTAGTGGAAGGGTTCTGGAACCAAAGACTTTGATGATGGGTGGAAGCTTTTCTGGTCTGGCGTCCCAAACCACATGACTGCACAAGCGGGTGTGGGGATACTCACAAGCCCCGGTTGTCAGAAAATGAATTCGATGTCATTCCGTTAGGGTGAAGGATTTTGATCTTAAAGCTTAAGCTTAAACGATCGACTCTGGCTCTGGTGCACCAAATCGAGAGTCAGAGTATGAGTCGTTCTTGAACGAAGTTGATGCTGCCCTGGACAGAGTGGCAGAAATGGACTTCTTTCTCCTGATGGGTGACTTCAATGCACATGTGGGTAAAGACGACAGTACTTGGAGGAGTGTTGTTGGAGGGAAGTTGTTGGACTTTTGCTGTGCATATGGCTTGTCCATCATGAACACCTTTTTCCCACACAAAGACATTCACAAATACACATGGTACAAGCAAAGTTTAAATCAGAAGTCACTGATTGATTTCTTTGTTGTACCATCGTGTGTTCAAAAACGATTTGTGATGTTCGAGTTTTCAGGGGAGCTGAGTTGTCAACTGATGACCACTTAGTGCTGTGTAAATTGTTTTTCAGTGACAGTATTCCTTTTCCACCCAGGCGAAAACCAAGACTGGTGACCCGCATACGGTGGGAAAGGTTGCAGGATGCTGACTCTGATTTCAGAGAGCGTTTTGCACAGCATGTTTCGGAGAAGTTTGAACAAATTCCAACTGACCTTTTGAATGTAGAGGAGGAATGGCAGCTGTTTTTATCGGCAGTTATTGCCTCTGCAGGAAATGTTTGTGGAGTGAAGCGGCTTGGGGTAGCGGCTGGTGGTGAGAAAAGAACTGCTTGGGCCTACATTGCGTGGATCCAATGTAGAAACTCAACTTCTCGAGCCCGGTACAATGAGGCGCGAAGGACTTCCATTCTGGCAGTCAGAAAATCCAAGGAACACTCATGGAAAAAGTTCGGCGAGAAGTTGGAGCACGATTTCAGATCTGCAAACAAGATATTTTGGCAGACCATTTGCCGGCTCAGAGGAAGGAAGTTAAATATCATTCAAGGGGTTAAATCCAAGGACGGGACGGTACACTTCTTTCAAATGAGAGCGATGTCTTGCGCAGATGGAGAGAGCACTTTTCGGAGTTGCTCAACCACCAACAGGGCACTAAAGATGGCATTCCCACTGCTGACGAGATAAGGGCGGTGTATAGTCCCACAGTAGACGAAGTCACTGAAGCGATTAAATCGCTAAAAATTGGCAAGTCTGCTGGAGTTGCTGAAATCCGGCCAGAAATGCTCAAGGCAATGGGTGAAGAGGGTGTTAAATGGCTAACACGTGTCATTAAGGTGGCCTGGGATAGCGGGAAGGCACCTAGCGATTGACAAACGGGAGTTATAGTGCACATTTTCAAAAAAGGGAACAGTTGAGATTGCGCCAACTACAGGGGCATATGTCTCTTGAGTCTTCCGGGAAAATTCCAGAGCTGTAATCGAGCCTTTGTTACGGGAAGAACAGTGCGGCTTTCGGCCTGGCAGAGGCACAACCGATTTTACTCTGAAGGTTATTCTTGAGAAGGCCTGGGAATATGCCAAACTGGTCTTTGCGTGTTTTGTAGATCTGGAAAAGGCGTATGACCGAGTCCCTCGGGATACACTGTGGAGAGTTTTGCAGGACTATGCGCTGAGTGGGCCTCTTCTGAGAGCCATCCAGTCTTTGTATGGAAATTGCAGAAGCTGTCTACGGATAAAAGGCGCCGAATCCCGGCCTTTTGATGTGCGCGTTTGACTTCGCCAGCTTTTCGCAGATGATTTGGCCATCCTTGCATCATCCAAAGAGGAACTTCAACGAGCACTGGATAGGTTTGCAGCCGTCTGTGGTGATGCCGGGATGAAAGTAAACGTGAACAAATCGGAAGTGATGGTTGTTTCCTTGCACATGTGTACCCTGCACATATATGGAGTTCCATTAAAACAGGTGGAGAAGTTTCAGTATCTCGAAATCTTTTCCTCGAAAGATGGGAGGAGTGATACTGAGTTGTCCTGTAGAATCGGCCAAGCTGGAGCAATAGTAAAGGAACTGCGCCGACCGGTCATCACGAAAGCTGAGCTTGGAGTGAAAGCAAAGATCTCAGTTTTTAATTCAGTGTTCGTTCCGACCCTCATCTATGGTCATGAAATTTGGGTAATGACCGAAATAATTAGATCGCGGGTACAAGCTGTCGAAATGAGATTCCTGAGGTGCGTTGCTGGTGTTACTCTAAGGGACAGGGTGAGAAACGTCAGTATTCGTAGGAATCTTAATGTTGAGCAGCTACTTCTCCGAGTGGGGCGATCGATTCTTCGATGGTTTGGACACGTTGTTCTCATGCCCCCTGACAGACTTCCTAGACAGGTCATGCTAGCCGGGATGCGAGCGCGTCGCCCCCCTGGTAGGCCAAGAAACACGTGGTAGGATCAGGTAAAGAAACTCTCTGAGTCCCGCCTGGGGATTGCGCCGGTCTCTTGAGTTGGTGGCGGAAAATCGAGAAAGATGGAAGGACCATTTAGCCACCCTCGCTCCGCGACCCTTTTAAGGGATAAGCGGCATTTCGTTAATGATGATGATGATGATAAGCATGTTAATGACCGTGGAGGGTTGACAGTTTATGGGAATGTAAATTGAACCAACTAGTATGTTTGAAAACCGCAGGACATACCATAGAGCTAAGGGACACCCTTTGGTAAGATATATCTTTGTTAAGAAAAATTGCAACTCCTTGAAGGTCGTTGTTGGAGGTTATTAAATAAGGGTAGAAAGCAACATCAACAGGAGTTTTAAAGTGAGTCTTATGTATGAAGGCTATTTGACAGTTATTCGCAAGGAGAATGCTTCTTAGCTCAATTCTCCTGCTGTGAGCTCTTAAGGATGCAACGTTAAAGTTTTAGATTCTTAGAATCATTATTTTTATGATTCTGATACCTCTTTAATGAGCGAAAAATGATTGCCCCCAGCTGCAGGAAGGACACTTGCTTTTCGGTTTCGGATTTAAAATTTTTAATATTTTTCATGAAGTTTTCGATCCTTTCAAGGAGACTGTTTAGCTCCATCCCAAACAAAGACTTGGAGAGATCAAAGAAATTATTGAGTAGCCCACTGCCGGGACTCTCGAGGGTTATGAACTTCCCTAGTGGGATTCGTTTTATGAAAATGACTAGCGTAAGATACCTTGGGGGAGGCACCCGCAGTAGAAACTGCTCGACTGCGTCCGCCAACAAGATTTTTTTTTGTCTTCATAAGACTCAAGACTTGTATTTCGCTGCTTGCACGCCCCCGCAGTTCACACAAGCCGGCTTGGACTCTGGCGACTTCACAGTAGCACATTCCCCACGCTTGTGATTATTGCGACCCTTAAAACAGCGATAAATGTTGGCACAATTCTTTGCCAGGTGACGAAACAGCTGGCATCTTCTGCATTGAAGAGCTATTGATCGCCACGAGGCTTCTCGCAAAAGACTCTCGCATTAAAGAGGTATCTACACCTAACTATTTCGCTGGGTTGGTGTCCGGGTTTGAGTCTTTTTATGAAGAGGTTATACACTAATTGTAGTCGCTTAGACAGAAGGGTTGCAAATTTCCCCACACTCTCGATATATGAGTAATCCTTTGATAACTCGTTCTTAAATTCATCGCAATCAAACTCTGCGGACAAGTTTGTAAGTATAAGGTTCGCAGTTCTGTCTTCTTTAAGGGTAAATGAAAAAGCCTGAGCTTCCGGATTTTCCCGAATCAACCCCATAATATCTCTATGTAAGTAAGCATCAAATAAAAACAGTTTTGTTCTTTGAGCGTTATTAATTATTTTATATTGCGATGGGTCAAGTCTGCCCCTTAAGTCTAATGCAATTTTTTTTGAATCTACGTTATTCATTATTATAGGTGGACAGAACTTACCCGCGCGCTGTTGGTAAGCGGACTGCTCTACTGCTCCCTAACTGCTGTTAATGTTGTTGCCATCGCTACTTTCTGGCTGGTCCCCTTGATGCCTCGGCTCCTTGAGCCCATCGTTGTTTGTATTTGGATACAACTGTTGGTTATCTTCCGCGGCGACATTGTGCCTGGCGTCACTTATAGTGAGTTGGATAGGTATGATGTTTGACGCTGCCGTATGTTTTTTGAAGGACGAAACAACCAGGTCACCAAGAATGAGTGTCACCAGGTCACATCCATTGAGTGTGCATTTACCATTAGTTCAGGGCTGATGGCACGTTTTGATTTAACAACCGTAGTGAAGCGGTGCTTCTCTGGGGCCTGTTGTGCCTGAATGGTGTCGGAAAAACGGCTTTTCGCCGCCATCGATGACCCGGTCTGTGTTGCGATCGGATTGTTGTTGGTGCAAGGTAAGACCGCCTCTTTCCCTGGTGTCGGATTATGAGACCCACTCTTGAGCCGGTTGCCGAGTATTGCTCCAGGGCGAATGATTTCGCCATACCCTTCGGGATGTGCTGGAGCTCTGTTTTTTGCACAATCAGTGTCCCCCGTTTCGAGAAAAACGTTCTAAAACTAATGCTGATTTGTCCTCGATTGGACAACGCTCCAAAGTCACTCAGTAGAAAAAAGCGTTGGGAGGGGCTACACGTGGGACCTCTCAAATCCACACGTAGCTTTTTACTTAGCAGCAATCGTTATTTACTGCTTGCTTTGTTAAATTGAGCCGAATTAAATGCAAACTTTTAACTTAATATTTATGGTATTACGCTAAATGAACAATTAAAATTATGAAATTAAACTTTTGAGGAAAATCAGCGTGTTAACTCGAGGAGATGTAATCGCGGAAGCCTTCACATTAGGCAACACAATAACAATATTGCTCCACTAAACAAATAAAGGATTCAATTGACATTAGCACTCTTTTTCTGTCATTTTGGATCTCAAAAGAGAGTGGCGATGTAATTTTTCAGGAGCGATAATTGTAATTGTGACAGATCTGTCATACGTGGACAGTTTTAGTGTCCTTTTTTTATTCTCTGTTACAAAGGTGTGGGATTTTGTTTTAATCCCTTGCCGAGACGATTTTAATTTGTATGGTTAATCGCGTAATTTGTAGAGGATTTCTTCTTCTTATGGTGCCTCTCCACTTAGGAGATTGGATAACATCCTTTTCGTTGTTTCTCTCGATTGGCCGGTTCGAAACAGTTTAACTATTGGCACGTTGTACCATTCACTGAAGTTCTTCATCCACGTTGTTCTTTGCCTGCCAACAGTTCTTCCGCCCTCAATTCTTTCCGAAAGAATGACCTGTAGCAGTTGGTACTTTTCATTTCTCAAGACGTGCCCAAGATTGCAGTTTTCGCATCTTAATTGTGTTTAGGAACTCCCTTTTGGTTCCCATCCTTCTCAGCACTTCTACGTTGGGTACCCTGTCTATCCACGGTATTTTTAAGATTCTTCTGAACATCCACATTTCGAAGGCTTCTTAATTCTTCTCCAGTGTCCAGGTTTCCGCTCTGTACAGTAGTGTGGACCAAAAATAACATTTAAGAATCCGGATTTTTAATGGTATGGATGTCACGACCACATAGCATCCTCTTAAAATTACTGAAAACTGATCTTGCTTGTTCTATTCTGCTTTTTATTTCTGTTGTCTGATCCGACATTGCATCTTGTCGCGTTATGACCATTGTCTTGGTTTTGGAGGTATTAATTCTCAGGCCAGGTCCTTGTCGTCCTAAGCAGTACAAGTAATAAATTTTTTTCAAATCCGCCCACAGACACGCCCACAATCGGTGTTAATGTGCAACTACCGCCAGAACTTTCAAAACTGTAAGACGTTCTAAAAGGCTGATATTTTGCATTTAGCATTTCCTAATGAATGTAAGACACAAAAAAAAAATAATTAAATTGGGAAACCTCCTACAGTGGGCGTGACATCTATTTTAATGGTAAATTTTGCCTTAATATTTTATAAAGAAAACGCTTTGTTCTACATTTTGTTCATACAAGACTTTTGGGGGCAGAATTGAAGAGAAACATTAAATTTTCCAGAAAAACGTAATTTCGACTGGCCTAAAGCCTAATTAAAGAAAGCATAAAACAAAAACTAAGCAGGTTAGGTAAATGAAACTTTATATCAGTTTTCGTTCATACAAAGTTTTTAACCATGCCCACTTTTAGGGGTCGATTTTTAAAAAATATTCAATTTCAACCAAAAAATTTCATTTTTATAATAACAATAAATAACAATGACATCAGCATTTTACAATGTGGGATAGGATGGGGTGTTCAACGGTCCGTTTTACGGACTGTTACTTCTGCGTACACACTGTAGCACTTACTCACTGGTTTGTATGTTCTTTGGACCAAAAGTTATTTTTCGATATTCTTTTCTGTATTTTGATTATGCTGTTTATTTCTTTGTACCTTGGGGTATTAGATTTTAATAGTCGCCTTTGTTCTATGAGACTCAGAACTGTGTAGTTTATCCAATGGTTTTCGGTCTTAAGGATTTAGGCATAAGTATATCTTTGGATGTTTTCGTAAGTGCGTTCTTGATGTTGTTCCATTTTATTTCTACACGTTCTTCGTTATTTCTATTTTGTTTTATTGTATTTAACTCATTATTTACATCTCTAGCTACCCTGCTGCTAGAGCTGTAAATAATGAGCTGTAAATAATTTCTTCATCCTCCAGAAGCCCAAGTTCAGTCTTTCATAATTCTTTTTCTTCAGCAATTTTTTAAGCTTTATTTTGACATCTGCAGCATCTGGGTTGTGGATCAGAAAGAACGTCTGCCCCTGGATAAGTTTTGAAAGATTTAGCGCTGCTTTTAAATCTGTTATTAATTATGAAAAAGTGGATTTGATTTCTCAGTATTATGTTGTTGTTATGACTTGGTGAGGTCCAAGTGTACAGTCTTCTCTTTGGCAGCTTAAACCAGGTGTTCATTTTAGTGAGCTCTTTCAATTTGTAGTATTCTATAAGTTCTTGACCCCTCTCGTTCCGTTGGCCTAGTCCCAATGCACCTACAGTTTCTCAAACTTTTCCTTTTCCTACTTTTGCGTTAAAATCGCCTAGGAGTATTGTGGTTTCTTGTTTCTTTGTAAGTGATAGCGCTCGTTTAACCTGTTCATAAAAATCATCAATAATATCATCCTCGCAGTCAAATGTTGGTATGTACACTTGTATAATATTTAACGTATTTAACTTGTCTTGAAGTTTTAGTACCACACTCCAGTTATTATTTTCATAAGCGAATCCCTTAAAATTATACCAACACCGTACCTATGATTATTGTCATCTGAGCCCGAATAATGCATGGTGCAATTTTCTCTTCGCGTTTCACCGTAACCGTTCCAATGAACATCGCTCACAATTAATATATCTAAGTTCAGTGTGGTTGATTCTTTAATAAGATTTTAAAATGTACCTGCTACCTGCAGGCTTCTAACATTCCAAGTCCTGATTCTAAGAAGCCCACCGGTGATTCTTCGCACCCTCTGAACATTTAAGGGCTACCGGGGACTGAGGGCCATTTGTTGTATTTAAGTGTTTATAAGGATGATTACTGGGGGAAAAAATAAATGAGGTGGTTTCCCGTTGCACTCCTCATTGTTTATCAAATGCTGCAATAATTTTTACTCACTGTAAGTTTTATTCACTTAATTATTTATATTTTTATTTTATTAATTCAAAATCGACTTCATCATAAATGAAAATATTCTTAAACTTTCTTCGTTTTGTTGTTTTCTAATCAATGTCGAGGTTAACCAATCCATTCCGTTACCTTAAAATCCTTCGTAGTTATTCGTATCTTTGTTATTTCACTGTTGAAATAGGTATTTCATCGTAATTGAGTTGCTCCCCCCTGTTTTTGCTGGATATTCTGTGTTGGTTGCTTGAAGTTTGCTTTGCGTCTTCTGTTCCTCGTTTCTTTTTTGGTTCGTTTCTTGAGCTTTGTTCAGTGATTATTTGTTCTGGAGATCTTGTTCTTTTGCTGTTCGATAGAAGAAGTTCTAGTGATTTTTCCTTCGATTGGGAAGGATTTATGCCTTCCAATTCCACTTCCTTTCCATCAATGAATAATTTGTTTCTTTTAATGTTTGCATCTATTCCCTTCAGGTCCGTACAAAGTTTGAACACTTTTTCTCTTTGCAAGCGTTCTTCTTTTGACAAGTAATTTTTTATAAAAACGTTTGTTCCGTGCAGAATTGATTTGGCTCTCATTGCCTCTGTCTTTTAACGTAATAAAGTAAGACTAACAAGTATTGGTCTGGTCATCCTAGTAAGTTTTATTTTTCCAATCCTTTTTGCGAAAAAGTCTTGGTAGCAAATGTTCACAATATTTTTTTTTTAATAAATTCGTTTACTATATTTCCTTCCCCTTCCTCAGCTTCTTGCATATAATGTATCATAAAATTATTTTGACGCAGACTTTTCTCGTGATTTCAATAATATTTCTTTGATCATTGATTGTACTTTTAAGTCGATTAATTTCTAGTTCTAAATGGCAAGTTTTTTCGTCTAAGTCTTCTTTTTTATGGTAACAATGTAGTTAATTCTTTGTTTGACACTTTCACTTTGATTTCATTTTGATTTTCAGTTGTAAAGTTATAAGGGGATTTGGTTTTTGTGTATAAATTCGCACTCCGGACACCTTTTTTCGCAATTAGAAATCTCCGCTAAAAGTTAACCTTCTTGACAGTTCTACCCTGGAGCTTTAAGGTAGAGGAGTTAACGAAGATTTATATTAATCGCATATTAGTGCGCGGTGGAAACATGGTATTAGACTATATCATTCTTTGTATTTGTATATTGCACCTTTGGCCCTACTTTCCTTCACATTCTTTTTGGCATGACATTTGGTTCTACTAAAAAATACTTTCTTTATACATTTCATTCGGCCACTGAGGATAATATCAAGTTTTTGGCGTGTAGATTACGCATTTTTGATTCAAAAAGAATGTAAAAATTGCTGTTAGCTTTTTCTTCCACTACGATATTCTACGATATTCGAACAAAAGCATGCTTCTTTGTGAATAATTAAAACTGATCAAGTTAAATGCACAGCTTACCGTTTAGAGGAAATTCTCTTTGAAGATGACGATTGAGTTTCTTCCACCGCATTATTAAAAAGTTCAGAAGCATCTTCTGGCTGCTGAACCAGCTCACACAAGTTTTGCCCAATTTTTGCCGGTTAAACTATAGATATTGAAACTTTTTCTTTTTTTTTTAATAAACATAAAGTTAAACAAAGGTGAAAATCGTACTTTCAAAAACTACGTTTCACTAGTTAGAAAGAACTTTTCATATAATTTATACTGAATCAATATTTAAAACATTAAAACAAATTTGTTTTAGCAAAATAAAGAGGCAAAAAATCTGAAACTGAATGTCACCATTTTACTTTAATAATCGGATACTATTATATTGATTCGTCATTAAAGAAATTATATTCTGATTAATTAGAAGGAAGTGCAGGAACCGGTTGCTGTTTTTGTGTGGGCGATATTTATGAAATCATTTATGTATACAATATTAACACAATCACTTGAACAAGTTTCTAGGTCAGCGGTCCGTTTGTGAAATATTTCGTTTATCTGAAATGAGAGAAAAAATTCTGTTGAAACGTATATTCGGTTGCAATCGGTATTTGGCCTATTTTTTTATGTCTTCTCTCAGAAAAGGCAAACCTATAACATTGAAACAGTGCCCCGAGATGTAAAAAGAAACTATCTCCTATTTACTTTATTTCTAGTAAAGTAAGTAGGAGATTTACTTTATTACTTCTCTACAGGGTGTTTCCAAATTCGATGCAAATATTTTGACACAAGATTCTTGGGTATATTTGAAGAAAAAAATTATTCTACAGTATGAGCCTATCTCAAATTTTGATACCACTTATTGGGAATTTAAGAAAACACCTACTTTGAGGTACCTTGACCCATACTAACACAAATATCTCCGCTAACACTTACAACAGGTACTTCATTTGGGACTTAGATTTGAGAAGAAATAGTACTCCTTTTAACTGCATTAAAATAAAATTGATGACTTTTTTAACTTTCGAGATATTTGCTTTTAAGTCGGATCCTTTTTCCCTGCCCATGACATTTTTTTGACTTTCAAGACACATTTCTGCGAAAAATGCGTTATAAACATATCGGTATTTTTTTTTCTAGTGCACCTAACAATACTTAATAAAAATTGCTAAGACAAGTTATCCGAAAAACCCACAGATTTTATGATACTTGGGAAATTCCATAACAGGTAAAATTATGGTTTATAACAACGGTTTTATAAGCAGAATCCTATGGACGGACGAATCTCAATTTACTAGAGATGGGACTACAACTTTACACAATCTACACACATGGGCTGCGGAAAACCCACACACAAGGAGAGAGTCATCATTTCAACACAGATTTAGCGTCAATTTGTGGGCAGGTGTTATTGGAAACAACTTAATCAGTCCCTTCAAACTGCCTCCCAGACTGAATTCTGCAAACTATCTGGAATTTTTGCGCAATGATTTAACAGATCTACTGGAGGATGTTCCGGTAACTCAACGAGCTTCGTCATATTTTCAACAGGATGGAGCCCCAGCCCACTTTGGTCGCGAGGTTAAGAATTGGCTGGATGAAAAGTACGCTGGTCGTTGGATAGGAAGAAATCGACCAGTTCACTGGCCTGCAAGATCTCCAGACCTTACAATTATGGATTTTTTGTATGGGGGAGAATGAAAGAACTTGTTTATTCTACAGAAATATCAACTCTAAATGATTTAGAAGATCGCATTCTCCAAGCCTCGTCTGAGGCAGGAGTTATCCTCAATAAACGTTGACAGCGCAATCCAAAAGCGAGCTCTAGCATGCATACAAAATGGAGAAGGACACTTTGAACACCTTATTTGATTGTAGAGTTAACTTAATGAAATAAAAAAAAACATAAACCAAACACAAGCATTTTTATTCAGAATAATAGGAATTGAACACTATGAATCGAGTTTTTCATAATTTTACCTGCTATGGAATTTCCCAAGTATCATAAAATCTGGGGGTTTTTCGGGTAACTTGTCTTAGCAATTTTTATAAGATATTGTTAGGTGCACTAGAAAAAAAAATTACCGATATGTTTATTACGCATTTTTCGCAGAAATGTGTCTTGAAAGTCAAAAAAATGTCATGGGCAGGGAAAAAGGATCCGACTTAAAAGCAAATATCTCGAAAGTTAAAAAAGTCATCAATTTTATTTTAATGCAGTTAAAAGGAGTACTATTTCTTCTAAAATTTAAGTCCTAAATGAAGTACCTGTTGTAAGTGTTAGCGGAGATATTTGTGTTAGTATGGGTCAAGGTACCTCAAAGTAGGTGTTTTCTTAAATTCCCAATAAGTGGTATCAAAATTTGAGATAGGCCCATACTGTAGAACAATTTTTTTCTTCAAATATACCCAAGAATCTTGTGTCAAAATATTTGCATCGAATTTGGAAACACCCTGTATAATAATACTCTATTACTTCTTTTCTATTTACTTTATTTTTAAAAGTTTGCAGTTTATAAGTGTTAGGAAATATATAATCAGGAAGTGAGTTCCAAAGTGTTCTTGTTCTATAAAAGAAAGAATTTTGAAACAGTGTAGTGCGAGGTGTTTCGAGGTGAACATGAAACTGATGAGCGCTTAACGCTTGCCTTGTAGATCGAACAAAAGAAGAATTTTCAGGAATCAAGTTACTTTATTCTTCAGAGCATTTGCCATTATAAAATTTATAATAAAGACATAAATCAGCAACGTCTTCCCTCCCGTTACCTCAGGATTATTGATTAAACGAATGGCTCTCTTTTTTGAATTGAATCAAAAAGGCTGAGAGAATGCTTAGGAGAAGGCTCCAAATATGAGAGCAGTATTCCAACGCTGGTCTTATTTGAGTTTTGTAAAGTAGAAGTAACTGATGAGGAGAAAAGAATCGTTTTGCTCTAAACAAATTAATATCTTAATTTTGACGAAGCTGATTAAGCAATATTAGATAAGTGTTGGTGCCAAGTTATATTAGAGTTAACATTGACTCCAAGAAGGTGGATATTATCTTTTGCATAAATGATTTGTTGATAAATGATGACATTTTGTTTTCCATATTAAGGGGTGTCACAGTAGATGAATGTTTCATTGAAAAGACAGAATATTGTGTTTTGCTAGCATTAAAGTAACAAAATTTGCCTTACTACAATTATTTTGACATCAGAATTAAGTGATCCAATTTGACTGCATCTTTGGCTATAAGAAGTTATAGCATTAACAGGAGTTATGTTTTAGGTGGAAGTAATAAGAGTACTGTCATCCGAGAAGCTAAATGTTTTAATAAAACAGTTGAATATAATAAGTCATTTATGTGTATAAGAAAAAAAAGTAGGAGACAGAATTGAACCTTGTGGAATACCTGCGTTAATTGTAAACAAATCTGTTTACAAACAGTGTTCCAGCGAAATAGCCAATTGCATTCCTCCCCTCAAGATATACAACCGTAATACTCGTCAAAGATCGAATGCGCATCAGTTCTACCTCGAGCCCACTTTCGGACGCACAGTAAAGTTCAGAGGTTCTTCATAAGCCGTACTACTCGAATGTGGAATGTCCTACCACAATCAGTCTTTCCCACTCATTACAATCTACAACTTTTCAAAACAAGAGTGCAAGAGATGTCTTACATTCAAAAGGTTGCCTACTCCCTTATTCATGAGTGAATTAAAAAAAAATCGGATGTTTCACCATCAACTACGATCACCATCAACTTTGATTGATCTTCCATTGAGAAAATTTCCTATCCAACAACAAAGTTGTTGTGGGAAACCATAAGACACAAGTTAAAATATAAGAGCTCTATGCCACACAACGTCGAGTGCCTTGAAAATAATGAGAGCAACTACTCTAGATTCACCATGTTTCTCAATAGTTACTTACTTACTTAAGGTGGCGCTACAGTCCGGGGTGGACCTGGGCCTCAGCCAACAAGCTTCGCCAGCCAGCTCTGTCTCTAGCTAGCCGTCTCCAGTTTCGCACGCGAAGTTGGCTGAGGTCCCCCTCCACTTGCGTGCGCCACCTGAGTCTCGGTGCTCCTCTACCGCGTCGTCCCTGCGGTGTGGATTCGAAGATTTTCCGGGCCGGGGCGTTGGTGTCCATCCGCTCTAGATGACCCAGCCATCGTAGACGTTGTGTTTTGACTCTTTTGGCTTGGTCGGTATCGCTGTGAAGCCCGTACAGTTCGATGTTATATCTCCTCCTCCACTCTCCGTCTATGCAGACGGGACCGTAAATCGTCCGAAGAATTTTCCTCTCGAAGCAGCCTAAAGTGTTTTCATCCGCCTTTGACAGGGTCCATGCTTCTGCACCGTAAAGCAGGACTGGGATGATGAGGGTCTTATACATGGACACTTTAGTTGCTCGAGAGAGGGCTTTGCTACTCAATTGCCTTCTTAGCCCAAAGAAACAGCGATTGGCAAGAGTTATCCTTCGTTTGATTTCAGCGCTGGTGTCATTGTCTGAATTGATAGCGGAACCCAGGTAGACAAAGTCCCTACCTACCTCAAAGTTATAGCTGTCGATGGTGATGTTTTGTCCAAGACGTCGGTGTTGGGTGTCTTTTCTTGATGACAGCATATACTTGGTTTTGCCCTCATTGACTGCTAAACCCATATTCGCCGCTTCCGTCCCAATACTCACGAAGGCTTCACTGACATCACGCTTTGTTCTACCGATTATGTCAATGTCGTCTGCGTATGCAAGTAGTTGAACGGACTTTTGAAAGATTGTACCTCTGGTGTTGGCGCGAGAGTTCTGCACAATTCTCTCAAGTATGATGTTAAAGAAGTCGCATGACAGCGCGTCGCCTTGTCTAAATCCTTTTTTGACATCAAAGGGGTCGGTGAGGTCTTTGCCGACCTTGACGGAACAGCGTGAGTTTTCCATCGTCATCCTGCACAGACTGACGAGTTTGGCAGGGATGCCAAAACTTGACATTGCGCTATATAGCTCGTCTCTATAGATGCTGTCATACGCGGCCTTGAAATCGATGAAGAGGTGGTGTGTATCGATTTGGAATTCCTGGGTTTTCTCCAAGATCTGCCGCAGTGTGAATATTTGATCGATGGTGGACTTTCCTGGCCTAAAGCCACACTGATATGTGCCTATCAGATTGTTGACAAACGGCTTCAGGCGTTTACACAGTACAGCAGAAAAGGTCTTGTATGCGATGTTAAGAAGACTTATGCCTCTGTAGTTGGCACAACTCAGAGGGTCTCCTTTCTTCAGGATAGGGCAAACAATACTGAGGTTCCATTCGTCGGGCATGCTTTCTTCCGACCATATCTTGCAGATGAGCTGGTGCATGCTCCTAACCAGCTCATCGCCAGCGGATTTAAAAAGTTCGGCAGCTAGGCCGTCTGCTCCGGCTGCTTTGTTGCACTTGAGCTTAGACACAGCTACATTCACCTCCTCCAGGTCGGGTGGGCGGTATCGTTCGTATGCTTCGTCGGTAACGTATTCGCCCGGGTTGAATGGTTCGTTCTGCCTGACAGCGGTATTTGGTTCGTCCTCGCCGTTATACAGTCTGCAGAAGTGGTCTTTCCAAATCCTCAGCACCGACTGCGATTCTACAACGATGTTCCCTTGATGGTCCTTACAGGCTTCAGTTCGAAGTTTATACCCTTGGCAGGACCTTTTGATCCTTTGGTAAAACTTTCTAACCTCATTCCTGTTGTAACATCTCTCTATCTCTTCAACCGCGCGCTTCTCGTGCTCTCTCTTTTTCCTTCGGAGAAGCCGGTGCTCCTCTCTCCTCCTCTGCACGTAGAGATCGCGAGCAGCTCTAGTCCTTCTGTGCAGCGCCGCTTTGTATGCTTCCTGTTTAGCTGCATGTGCTTGCCGGCATTCATCGTCAAACCAGGGGTTTCGTTGTGGTCGCCGTGTGAAACCCAGCACTTCAGAGGCGGCGTCTCTGAAGGCATTTTGGCAGTGTTGCCACTGGCTATCAATACTTGATGCTGGTTGCATAGGACATCGTAGAAGGTTTTGAGAGACTCGGTTGGAGAAGGACCTGGCGATCTCTTGCGATTGTAGTCGGCCGACGTCAAACTTCCTCACAGTATTTCCATTACTTGGCGCTGGTCGGGATATCCGCAGCCGTACCTTGGCTACAACAAGGTAGTGATCCGAGTCAATGTTGGCCCCTCGGAAAGTTCGGACATCCATGATACTGGAGGAGTGCCTTGCGTCGATCGCAATATGGTCAATCTGGTTGACGGTTGATTGATCGGGAGATCTCCATGTCCCTTTGTGGATATTGAGATGCGGGAACTGTGTACTAGCTACCACAACGTGTCGCCCCGCAGCAAAGTCGATCAGCCTGAATCCGTTATCGGAGGTCGTGTCGTGCAGGCTATGCTTTCCGACAGTACGACCAAAGATGCCCTCCCTTCCTAGCTTGGCATTAAAATCGCCTAGGACAATCTTAATGTCGTAGCTAGGGCACTGCTCATAAGTTTTGTCCAGGAGCTCGTAGAACATATCTTTGGTCCCGTCATCTTTCTCCTCTGTGGGGGCATGTGCGCATATCAGGCTAATGTTGGCGAATTTAGCCTTGATGCGGATCGTCGCGAGGCGCTCGCTTACAGGGTTGAAGCTCAAGACTTTTTGCCTAAGTCTGCCTCCAACAACGAAACCACATCCAAATAGGCGCTGTCTTTGATGCCGATAGCAGTCGCCGTAGTAGATGTCGCAGTTTTTCATCCTTCTTTTGCCCGGCCCGTCCCACCGCATTTCTTGGATGGCAGTAATGTCTGCCTTGCAGTCGTTAAGGGCCTCCGCTAGTTGCTCGGCTGCACGTGGTCTGTTAAGGGACCTAACATTCCACGTGCAGATCCGGAGCTCGTTGTCCTTTTCTCGTTTGCATTGGTCGTCAACAGTAAGTCCGTCCGAATCCGAGGCTTGTTTCTGCTTCGTGACTGGTGTTTCTTTACGTGGCCGGGAAGTCACCACGACGGCACGACCCCCAACCTGGAGGACCAGATCCTTTGCTTAGCTCTAAGGACGGAGAGCCGGATAGCCCGCTCCTTATAGGCCTGAGCTCCGAATACGTCGTAGTAGCCCATATAAGGTGTTCACTAAGTAGTTCGGCCTGACTGGAACTATGAACTATGGACGCCACCGTTGATTCCATCTGGGGAATTCCTCCGCTGCCGTCCGGATGCAAGGAGAAGTGCCTTAGTGGGAACACTCCTCCCCCCCTCTCTCGTCTGCTACCCCCAACAACCTTCCAAAGGGGTTGGGACCCAATCTCCAGTTGAGGTACTAGGCACCCGGTGTTCACCACGGGGAGGTGAGAGTAGGAGTTGATAGACAGAGGTGGGTTTAGAAAACCTGTGGATGCTTGTATCCTCTTGAGTGCACATGTCTATCCTTTGACCACCCATGTTTCTCAATAGATTTTCTCCAAATGTGAGTAACAAAACTTATCAGGTCTCTATTTGAACGTTTATTACGAAAACCATACTGATCATCGCTTAAGAGGGTATGTTTCTCTAAATATTTAGTCATTTCTATATTAACAGCCTTTTCCATAACTTTAGATAGAATAGATAACAGAGCTATAGGCCGATAGTTCTGTGTCAAACATTTTTTACCCTTTTTTGGTACTGGTTGAGCTCTGGCTATTTTCCAAGAAGATGGAAATATCTTTTGGGTTATAAAAGAGTAAATAATTTACAAAGTATTGGAGATAGTTCAGGTGCACATTTTTTAAATAATAATATTCGATATTATATAAAGACATCATATTAATGGAATAAATCAGCCTTTTCGCGAGATAAGATAATCCGCCGAATATCGATTATGTACTTAAAAATAGGGGCAGAAATAGCAATTCTTTTAAATAGCATTTCTTTTAAGAAAAACTAGCGGGAGGGTTACAATCCTCCTATGCGAATCGTTGGATACCCCATCCCAATGACCACTGTCAAGCTTCAAAATGCGTTAAAAACCTTGGTTGTTGAATTTCTGTTTCTTAAATAAGGGTAAGTAATTAAATAACGGAATTTTTTTCATCATATTTTCTGTTAGATGTGGTATACACGTGTTGATCGCAGATTTATATTAAAAAATCGTTTTTTTTTTACTTAAAATCGCCCCCATTGGTGGGCGTGGCAAAAACTTATTAATTAGAGTTGATAGCTTACGCACACATCTGAACATTTTATAGTGCAAGTTTTTTGGATTTAAAGCAAATATGTCAAATAAAAACCGTTTATTAGAATGCATATTAAATATGACCACGCCTACAAGGAGCGGTTTTCGCTATATGGATATCCTATACCAAATTTCAGCTTCCTACGACAACTTTGATTTTACATGCTAATAAGTATAGTGGGCATGTCAGTGGGCGGATTTCAAAAAATTTTACACTTGTACTGCTTCGGGACCTAGAAAGAACAGATATCAAGTTTCAAGTTCCTAGCTCAAAACTTAAGGCCTAAAAACTACCGACAGACGGACGGACAGACGGGTAATATTATTGCTCTTCTCCGTAAAGGCATAACACTTACGGTGGTAAGCTTTGGTGTTGTGAAGAGTTTTCATATTCCGTACTGCGGCTCATCAGCATTTGAAGTGTTGGATGGAAAATTACTTTTTATAACCGACCCAGGGTATATTAAGTTTGATGTATAGTTTGTAACGCAGTGAAATAATCACCGTAGACCCCTAAGACCTTTTAGAGATATGAATGGGAGCGACAGGAGAATCGATTAAGCCATGTCCGTCCGTCCGTCCGTATGTAAACAGCTTTTAGGCCTTAAATTTTAAGGTACATAGCCGAAATTTTGTGGGTTGGGTGGAAGTCCATTGGACCAGATTAAGTTTGAAAATTAGCCGAATCCGCCCACAGACACGCCCACCACAGGCCTGTATGTGCAGGGATCTCTAATTTTAAAAATACTTTTTCTAAATTTTAGCTATGTTAGAATAGTGCTAGCGCAATCATTTTTGATATGTAACATTGCCTTGTAATTGTCTTTGAAGTGGCCAAAAATTTTTAGCCTTTTCATTGATCACGCCCACTTTTTTAAGGGATTTTAGTTTAAAATGGCTGTTTTTCAATAAATATATATGAAATTTAACTAAATTATATGACAAAAGTTGTAGATATTAGCATTTTCTAAGTTTCATGTATAAGTACTATGTGCCTCCGCCCACTCTTGTGGGCGTGGCGTTAAAAAAGTGATTTTTTTTAAGTTAAAAAGGCGGAGTTTTAGACCGAAATGTATGCAACCAACTAGGGTAAGCATTCAACAGTTATATTTTTGTATCCCGCCCACTTTTTGGAGGCGTGGCAGTTTTTTTGGTATGTTCGGGTATTTGGCAATCCGTCGTAGATGAACTGAAACTTTTGCATATGCACTGTTGCACTTTCCCACTTGTTTCTTCTATCTTTGCTATCCTAAAAATCTTTCCGCTCGCGATATGCTAAGCATCTCAAGGGTAGTCATCACCTCTTGATCGCGAGTTAATTATAAAAAATAAACCTATCCGTCTGTAAAAGGGGCACGTCCCCAACCTTTGTCTTTCCGAGCATGGAAACAAACATCGAGTGGAAAGAAGTCCTAGATCTTACATTAATAACAAACAATAATTTTAAGTTTCCAAGTTTCAAGTTTATTTGCAAAACAACGTGGTATGTACATTAAGACATAGGCCTCTTATAGTACTTCGGATTCACAGTAAGAATTAATTAATATTAAATAATAGCTTTAATAATTTAACGATAACTATACTTTACTTTACTAATGAGAAAAAAAGAGAGAACAGAAAAGAAAAGAACGTGATAAAATACGACAATACCATTAAAACGACCAATAATGGTATATTATATATATTGGTTATGCCCGATTCCCCGTGCTAAAAAACCACCCATTCATGAGAGACACTATGAAACGGCCAGAACGCACTTCATAGTAGTAAATTTTCGCTCTCTCATAATACTTCTTGACTACAACTAAGTTAGTGTTAATCGCATTGGATAGGTTGCTTTCCAGTAAATGCACCTACTAAGCCGTTCATTCGTGCGGCGTCACCCTACGTCGCTAAATCGAAGGGTCTTGTTCTTTGTAGTCGTCGCTCGTTGTTAACATCGTTAAGAGTCTCGTTTAGAGTACGGATCATTTCATTGTTGCAATGATCATGAAGGCGAGCATTTAGGTCATGGACATGTTGCTCGGCTTGTTACAACCCCAAAGTTGTATACCGTATGTCCAGGACGGCTTTAACACATGCCTGTACAAGAGCAGTTTGTTATATATGCTTAATTTCGAAAATCTTCCGATTAGCCAATAATTACCCTGAGCCCTATCTCGAGCTCATCACGCATTTTCTTTACGTGTGGTTTCCACCTTAGTTTAGCGTCCAGTGTCATCCCTAAATACTTCGCTTCATGTGCATAAGGTATATGTGCAGAATTTATGAACAGAGGTAAATTGTTAACCCTTCTGTAAGTGAAATTGACATGCGTAGACTTGTTCTCGTTAAGAGCGATTCGCCAAGTCTTCGTCCAAATGCTCAAACAAAGACAATGACAAATTCTGTCCAATGCTCGTTGGAGGTTTCTCGTTGATGACTCGACTGATTCACCTGTTGCCAGGATGGCCGTATCGTCCGCAAACGTGGCCAGGACAGTCTCGTCATCTAGAGGTATGTCTCTTGTGTAGAGCAGGAACAGGGTCGGACCGAGGACGCTTCCCTGGGGTACGCCAGCCCGAATTTGCTTGAAACTCGAGTATTCACTACTACACCTAACACGAAAGAGTCTGCTTTTAAGATAATTTTCCAGTATTTTAAACATGTCTTCTGGCAAGTTTTGCCGTAGCTTATATTTCAAGCCTTCGTGCCATACCTTGTCGAAAGCTTGCGATACGTCGAAGAAAGCACTTGAACATATTTTTTTCCCTTCTAAGGCTTTTTCAATTTCATTCGTTATTCTGTAGACTTGATCTATTGTGGAATGGTTAGGTCTGATGATCCGGATTCAAGCGGAAAATTCAATTCGGAAAACCGAATTGATGATCCGGGATCAAGCGTCTTTCTGCAATTATTGGTTGTAATCGCTTCAGCAGAAGTTTCTCGAATACTTTCGATATTATCGGCAGAAGCGATATGGGCCTATAAGATTTTTTATCATTTGCGCATTTCCCCGGTTTTGGAACCATAATGACTTCAGCAACTTTCCATTGTCTTGGAACGTATAGAAGTCTAAGAGAAGCTTTTATCATATAAAGTAGCTTGACTAATGCCTTTTTTGGTAGCTCTTTCAATATTTCGCCAGTGATCAGGTCGTAACCCGGGGCCTTGTTATTTTTAAGTTTGCTAATTGTCTGTCGGAGTTCAATTAGCGAAACTTTTTTCATTCTAAAGTTATCAGGTTCCGCGTTGTTGTTTAGAACGTCAGCCAACGGCGGACCGTCGAAAGGCTTGAATGTTTCTTCTAAATGTTCAGCAAACAAATTCGCTTTCTCTTTGTCTTCTCTTGCCCATTCGCCGTTAACTTTTTTTATTGGTGCCGAGTGGATTATAGGTTTCTTGATAGACTTAACTGCTTTCCACAGCGAGTAGTTTGAGCTCCTATCCGCCGACAAGCCTTCAAGGTATTCAGTGGTCTCACGATTTTTAAGATCTTGCAACATTCCTTTCAGTTTGTTAGAGAGGTGGTTCAATAGGGTTTTGTCTGGGGGAGCCCTCGTGCCTTGCCATCTTCTACGCGCTCTTCTTTTTTCACGAATCAATTCTTCGATTTTGAGCGGATATGTTTTACGTACATGCCCGTCGGTGCTAACTGCGTTCTTTTGGGACGAATTGTTGTTCCAAGCAGCGCTCTGAATTGCTTCAATGAATTTGTCAACTGCGGTTTCTAACTCGAAAGGAGTTTTCAATGGCACATTCAAGCCAACACCCACAGTCCTTTCTGAAAGCGTCCCAGTTCATGTTTTTGCTAGCTAATCTAGGAGCTCTTTCTATTTTCGCCAGTCTTCCACCCATCTTCAAGATAACTCCTGAGTGGTCTGAGCAAAGATCATAACACTCTTCAATTCGCGTAAGGTATTTGGGGTACCCTTTAGCGATGAAAAAATCGACAAGGTCAGGCTTTTTATTCCTATCGGTTGGCCAATATGTTGGCTTACCCGTGGAGAAAAAGTCCACCCCACGCTTCATACTATTTTTGTACAGTAATCTGCCTCTTGTTGAATTGCATCGTGAGCCCCAAAAAGTATGCTTCGCGTTAAAGTCACCCCCAATGATAAAATTGGACCCAATGAAGTCATGCATACGATCAAGACCGTCTTCCACCAGTCTATATCCTGGCGGGAAATAACAAGATGCAATGTTATAATCTAAGCAGTCAATTTTTACAGAAACTGAACTGATCTGCATAGAGTCTAGCTCAACTTCTGTGTTCTTGAAGTGCTTTATGCAGTTCTTAATGTAGAGGGAGGATCCTCCTCTCGAATTTTGCGAAGGGTGATGTGCGTGATAGTCATTGTAACCTTTAAGTTTGGGTGTAGACCCGTTTTTAAGGTGAGTTTCCGTAATCATGCAAATATCAATATTGTTTTTCCGTAGAAATACTTCTAGTTCGTCTATTTTATTCAGAAGGCCGTTTGCATTCCATGTTAGTATTTTAAATAACTGTTTCATATTCATGTTCTCTTGTAATTTTTTCGAGGCTTAAACTCGAGCTTGCTCAGTTTGTCAAATATAACTTTGTTGATTTTAGTCTGATCCTCAAGTTTCTCCAAGATTACATCGAGGATCTGAGACACTGCATCTGTTGTGGGCGATCTTGCCTTGCTTTCGTTTGCCGCAACCTGTGCGTATGATTTCGGTGCGACCAGTGGTGGTTTCTCCGCTGCACTTGAACTGGCGCCGCTCTTTTGTGGAGCTTTTACGCCTTTTGTCGACGCCTCCTTTGCCAATCTTCCACTTTTGATCGGCTTTGGCGTCTTTGGAGTCTTTGGCTTAGGAGTTTCAGCAGGTTTTGGGCGTCCTAGGCTTTGATTCTGACCTCTAGTATTTTCCTTAAGAGGTTCTCGTCCCTTTTGCAGCTCTATGGCTACTTCGCATCCTCGATAGTTCGCGGGGTGGTTTCCGTGGCAATTGGCGCAAACTGCTGGAGCCTTTATGTCAACCTTGCACTCTGTTGACAGGTGTTTTCCGGCACATTTCACGCAACGTGGTTCTTTTTGGCAGTAGGCACTTGTGTGCCTGAATTCTTGGCATCGCTTACACTGTGGTATCAGTCTATTGCCCTTTCGCATGGGTTCGATTTTAACCCTGATGTTAAGTATCATTTTTATTTTATTGATATCGTTTATGCTCTCAGTTCTTTCAAAGGAGAGCATAAAAATTGGAAGGCCGCGTCTGATCACAGTGTCTCTTTCTCCTTTAGTGCGTTGCTTTTCCTTTTTAATGATATTGACGGCATCAATAATTTTAAGGCCTTTATTTTTTACGTCTTTTACAACGTCTTCTTTTGTGCATGATGGGTGGAGCCCCCTTACAGAGGATCCTCCTCTCGAATTTTCCGAAGGGTGATGTGCGTGATAGTCATTGTAACCTTTAAGTTTGGATGGAGACCCGTTTTTAAGGTGAGTTTCCGGAATCATGCAAATATCAATATTGTTTTTCTGTAGAAATACTTCTAGTTCGTCTATTTTATTCAGAAGGCCGTTTGCATTCCATGTTAGTATTTTAAATAACTGTTTCATATTCATGTTCTCTTGTAATTTTTTCGAGGCTTAAACTCGAGCTTGCTCAGTTTGTCAAATATAACTTTGTTGATTTTAGTCTGATCCTCAAGTTTCTCCAAGATTACAGCGAGGATCTGAGACACTGCATCTGTTGTGGACGATCTTGCCTTGTTTTCGTTTGCCGCAACCTGTGCGTATGATTTCAGTCCGACCAGTGGTGGTTTCTCCGCTGCACTTGAACTGGCGCCGCTCTTTTGTGGAGCTTTTACGCCTTTTGTCGACGCCTCCTTTGCCAATCTTCCACTTTTGATCGGCTTTGGCGTCTTTGGAGTCTTTGGCTTAGGAGTTTCAGCAGGTTTTGTGCGTCCTAGGCTTTGATTCTGACCTCTAGTATTTTCCTTAAGAGGTTCTCGTCCCTTTTGCAGCTCTATGGCTACTTCGCATCCTCGATAGTTCGCGGGGTGGTTTCCGTGGCAATTGGCGCAAACTGCTGGAGCCTTTATGTCAACTTTGCACTCTGTTGACAGGTGTTTTCCAGCACATTTCACGCAACGTGGTTCTTTTTGGCAGTAGGCACTTGTGTGCCTGAATTCTTGGCATCGCTTACACTGTGGTATCAGTCTATTGCCCTTTCGCATGGGTTCGATTTTAACCCTGATGTTAAGTTTCTTTTTTATTTTATAAATATCGTTTATGCTCTCAGTTCTTTCAAAGGAGAGCATAAAAATTGGAAGGCCGCGTCTGATCACAGTGTCTCTTTCTCCTTCCGTGCGTTGCTTTTCCTTTTTAATGATATTGACGGCATCAATAATTTTTAGGCCTTTATTTTTTACGTCTTTTACAACGTCTTCTTTTGTGCATGATGGGTGGAGCCCCCTTACAATGACTCGCAGTGGTTTCTCGTACTTATTTTGATAAATATACCACTCGATTCTTTCTGCATTCAGTCTAAGAGACAGTGCGCGATAGGAATCGGCGTTGTCAACATTTACTCTCCACACGTTATTTCGGTGCGAGGTAAGCTTATAGTTTTCTGTTCTCACCGTGTTTGCGCAATCTCCCAAAGTCTGCTATCCCGACGATGTTTATTGCGGGAGGTGGACGAATTTTCGCTTCTGGTTTAGCCTTGTTTGAGCCAGAGGGCTTATCTTTTTTTTGTATTACTTCGGGAGAGGGATTCGCCTTTCGCTTCTTGCTAGACCATTTCCTTAAGACTGAATCGGTCACAAGTGCAAGTTCGTCCTCGTCCGTGAAGTATTCGACTGCTGGTCGGTTCGGTGTTACACACTCTTTCGTTACCTCACAGTCTTTCGTTAAACGAGTATTTTTAATATCCTCGTTTTCTTTTCGCAGAGAGTCAACTTCCATTTTTAGATATTGGAAGAGTCGCTCCATTTCAATAAGCTTAGCTCGGAGTTCATTATTCTCCTTTTCTAAGCTCTTAATTTTCACAGAGTCCTGGTTTACCGGTGGACTGCTTTTTCCGGATATGTTCGATCTAGGTGGTGGTGATCGATTTAGTTTTGTCCTTTTCTCAAAAGGATTTATAAGCAATAAAAGGCTCTCCCCAGAATCCGTAGAGCCTGCCTCCGAAGAGGGTGGATTTTCCAGCATAGCTGGGCTGCCACCTGGGGTAATCAAATCTTTCGTCTTGTTCATTGCTATTTTTTTTAACTTGTCGTTTTTATGAGAAATAGGTAAGTCACTTCTATTTTCATTTTTAAATACAGCCGCCCCTTTGGAGACAGACGCCGACCAGTGAGCCGCACAATGTGTGACAGACGCTTCTGGATTTTAATTTAACCTTCAGATTCATCTATAAGTTAAAACCTTACTGCCAAAAGTTACCCCAAATGGAGCAGCATCGACTGCATCCGTTGAAACATTAAAGAATATTTCTTCCGGTGGATTTTAGTCGGCTCTTACGACAGGCATACCTTACCTCAAGGCTATTCTAACCCCGACCTTGCAGGGGATAACTTTACTTATGAGAAAAAAAGAGAGAACAGAAAAGAAAAGAACGTGATAAAATACGACAATACCATTAATACGACCAATAATGTATTGACAAAGTGGTTGTTGCTGGACAGATTGCGGTTTATTACGAACCCACGGCTAGTAGCCGACTCCACTATCGCCAAATTTAGTTTCGATATGCATATATTTGGCACCAGACTCATTTCGAAATTGCTTTTCGACATAGGTAGAACCTTTTTTTTTTTTTTTTGAATACTAGGGTGGACGGAGGCTAAAACTTCAAAATCTTTCAAAGATACCAATACGCCCACTATAGCAGGTATATAATACCGAAGTAGCCGATATTGGTTATGCCCGATTTCCACGTGCTAAAAAAAACCACCCATTTATGAGAGACACTATGAAAATGCCAGAACGCACTTCATAGTAGTAAATTTTCGCTCTCTCATAATACTTCTTGACTACAACTAAGTTAACTTAACAAGTAGTTTACGCTTCCCTAGTGTTAATCGCATTGGATAGGTTGCTTTCCAGTGAATGCACCTACTAAGCCGTTCATTCATGCGGCTTCAACCTACGTCGCTAGATCGGAGGGTCTTATTCTTTGTAGTCGTCGCTCGTTGTTTACATCGTTAAGAGTCTCGTTGAGAGTACGTATCATTTCATTGTTGCACTGAACATGAAGGCGAGCATTTAGCTTTCGAGCAAAGTTTGTTACTTCTTCGCTCACGGTAGCTATTCCTAAATCTCTGTGAATATCACTATTCCTAATATACCATGGAGCATTCACAATTGCTCTTAGTGCCTTGTTTTGGAAAGTCTGCAACATGGACATGTTGCTCGGCTTGGTACAACCCCAAAGTTGTATACCGTATGTCCAGGACGGCTTTAACACCTGCCTGTACAAGAGCAGTTTGTTATATATGCTTAATTTCGAAAATCTTCCGATAAGCCAATACATTTCCCTGAGCCTAATCTCGAACTCGTCACGCTTCTTCTTTACGTGTGGTTTCCACCTAAGTTTAGCGTCCAGTGTCATCCCTAGATACTTCGCTTTATTTGCATAAGTTATTTGTGCAGAATTTATGAACAGAGTGTAATTGTTAACCCTTCTGTAAGTGAAACTCACATGCGTAGACTTGTTCTCGTTAAGAGTGATTCGCCAAGTCTTCGTCCAGACACAAATTCTGTCCAATGCTCGTTGGAGGCTTCTCGTTGATGACTCGACTGATTCATCTGTTGCCAGGATGGCCGTATCGTCCGCAAACGTGGCCACGACAGTCTCGTCATCTAGAGGTATGTCTCTTGTGTAGAACAGGAACAGGGTCGGACCGAGGACGCTTCCCTGGGGTACGCCAGCCCGAATTTGCTTGAAACTTGAGTATTCACTACTACACCTAACACAAAAGAGTCTGCTTTCAAGATAATTTTCCAATATTTTAAACATGTCTTCCGGCAAGTTTTGCCGTAGCTTATATTTCAAGCCTTCGTGCCATACCTTGTCGAAGGCTTGCGATACGTCGAGGAAAGCACTTGAACATTTTTTTTTCCCTTCTAAGGCCTTTTCAATTTCATGCGTTATTCTGTAGACTTGATCTATTGTGGAATGGTTAGGTCTGAAACCGAATTGATGATCCGGGATCAAGCGTCTTTCTGCAATTATTGGTTGTAATCGCTTCAGCAGAAGTTTCTCGAATACTTTCGATATTATCGGCAGAAGCGATATGGGCCTATAAGATTTTTTATCATTTGCGCATTTCCCCGGTTTTGGAACCATAATGACTTCAGCAACTTTCCATTGTCTTGGAACGTATAGAAGTCTAAGAGAAGCTTTTATCATATAAAGTAGCTTGACTAATGCCTTTTTTGGTAGCTCTTTCAATATTTCGCCAGTGATCAGGTCGTAACCCGGGGCCTTGTTATTTTTAAGTTTGCTAATTGTCTGTCGGAGTTCAATTAGCGAAACTTTTTATCAGGTTCCGCGTTGTTGTTTAGAACGTCAGCCAACGGCGGACCGTCGAAAGGCTTGAATGTTTCTTCTAAATGTTCAGCAAACAAATTCGCTTTCTCTTTGTCTTCTCTTGCCCATTCGCCGTTAGCTTTTTTATTGGTGCCGAGTGGATTATAGGTTTCTTGATAGATTTAACTGCTTTCCACAGCGAGTAGTTTGAGCTCCTATCCGCCGACAAGCCTTCAAGGTATTCAGTGGTCTCACGATTTTTAAGATCTTGCAACATTCCTTTCAGTTTGTTAGAGAGGTGGTTCAATAGGGTTTTGTCTGGGGGAGCCCTCGTGCCTTGCCATCTTCTACGCGCTCTTCTTTTTTCACGAATCAATTCTTCGATTTTGAGCGGATATGTTTTACGTACATGCCCGTCGGTGCTAACTGCGTTCTTTTGGGACGAATTGTTGTTCCAAGCAGCGCTCTGAATTGCTTCAATGAATTTGTCAACTGCGGTTTCTAACTCGAAAGGAGTTTTCAATGGCACATTCAAGCCAACACCCTCCTTACAGTCCTTTCTGAAAGCGCCCCAGTTCATGTTTTTGCTAGCTAATCTAGGAGCTCTTTCTATTTTCGCCAGTCTTCAAACCCATCTTCAAGATAACTCCTGAGCGGTCTGAGCAAAGATCATAACACTCTTCAATTCGCGTAAGGTATTTGGGGTTAGCGATGAAAAAATCAACAAGGTCAGGCTTTTTATTCCTTTCGGTTGGCCAATATGTTGGCTTACCCGTGGAGAAACAGTCCACCCCACGCTTCATACTATTTTTGTACAGTAATCTGCCTCTTGTTGAATTGCATCGTGAGCCCCAAAAAGTATGCTTCGCGTTAAAGTCACCCCCAATGATAAAATTGTACCCAATGAAGTCATACATACGATCAAGATCGTCTTCCACCAGTCTATATCCTGGCGGGAAGTAACAAGACGCAATGTTATAATCTAAGCAGTCAATTTTTACAGAAACTGAACTGATCTGCATAGAGTCTAGCTCAACTTCTGTGTTCTTGAAGTGCTTTATGCAGTTCTTAATGTAGAGGGAGGATCCTCTCGAATTTTGCGAAGGGTGATGTGCGTGATAGTCATTGTAACCTTTAAATTTGGGTGTAGACCCGTTTTTAAGGTGAGTTTCCGTAATCATGCAAATATCAATATTGTTTTTCCGTAGAAATACTTCTAGTTCGTCTATTTTATTCAGAAGGCCGTTTGCATTCCATGTTAGTATTTTAAATAACTGTTTCATATTCATGTTCTCTTGTAATTTTTTCGAGGCTTAAACTCGAGCTTGCTCAGTTTGTCAAATATAACTTTGTTGATTTTAGTCTGATCCTCAAGTTTCTCCAAGATTACAGCGAGGATCTGTGACACTGCATCTGTTGTGGGCGATCTTGCCTTGCTTTCGTTTGCCGCAACCTGTGCGTATGATTTCGGTGCGACCAGTGGTGGTTTCTCCGCTGCACTTGAACTGGCGCCGCTCTTTTGTGGAGCTTTTACGCCTTTTGTCGACGCCTCCTTTGCCAATCTTCCACTTTTGATCGGCTTTGGCGTCTTTGGAGTCTTTGGCTTAGGAGTTTCAGCAGGTTTTGGGCGTCCTAGGCTTTGATTCTGACCTCTAGTATTTTCCTTAAGAGGTTCTCGTCCCTTTTGCAGCTCTATGGCTACTTTGCATCCTCGATAGTTCGCGGGGTGGTTTCCGTGGCAATTGGCGCAAACTGCTGGAGCCTTTATGTCAACTTTGCACTCTGTTGACAGGTGTTTTCCGGCACTTTTCACGCAACGTGGTTCTTTTTGGCAGTAGGCACTTGTGTGCCTGAATTCTTGGCATCGCTTACACTGTGGTATCAGTCTATTGCCCTTTCGCATGGGTTCGATTTTAACCCTGATGTTAAGTATCATTTTTATTTTATAAATATCGTTTATGCTCTCAGTTCTTTCAAAGGAGAGCATAAAAATTGGAAGGCCGCGTCTGATCACAGTGTCTCTTTCTCCTTCCGTGCGTTGCTTTTCCTTTTTAATGATATTGACGGCATCAATAATTTTAAGGCCTCTAGTTTTTAGGTCATTTGCAACGTCTTCTTTTGTGCATGATGGGTGAAGCCCCCTTACAACGACTCCCAGTGGTTTTTCGTACTTATTTTGATAAGTATACCACTCGATTCTTTCTACATTCAGTCTAAGAGACAGTGCGCGATAGGAATCGGCGTTGTCAACATTTACTTTCCACACGTTATTTCGGTGCGAGGTAAGCTTATAGTTTTCTGTTCTCACCGTGTTTGCAAGAAGGTTGCGCAATCTCCCAAAGTCTGCTATCCCGACGATGTTTATTGCGGGAGGTGGACGAATTTTCGCTTCTGGTTTAGCCTTGTTTGAGCCAGAGGGCTTATCTTCTTTTTGTATTACTTCGGGAGAGGAATTCGCCTTTCGCTTCTTGCTAGACCTTTTCCTTAAGACTGAATTGGTCTCAAGTGCAAGTTCGTCCTCGTCCGTGAAGTATTCGACTGCTGGTCGGTTCGGTGTTACACACTCTTTCGTTACCTCACAGTCTTTCGTTAAACGAGTATTTTTAATATCCTCGTTTTCTTTTCGCAGAGTCAACTTCCATTTTTAGATCTTGGAAGAGTCGCTCCATTTCAATAAGCTTAGCTCGGAGTTCATTATTCTCCTTTTCTAAGCTCTTAATTTTCACAGAGTCCTGGTTTACCGGTGGACTGCTTTTTCCGGATATGTTCGATCTAGGTGGTGGTGATTGATTTAGTTTTGTCCTTTTCTCAAAAGGATTTATAAGCAATAAAAGGCTCTCCCCAGAATCCGTAGAGCCTGCCTCCGAAGAGGGTGGATTTTCCAGCATAGCTGGGCTGCCACCTGGGGTAATCAAATCTTTCGTTTTGTTCATTGCCATTTTTTTTTAACTTGTCGTTTTTATGAGAAATAGGTAAGTCACTTCTATTTTCATTTTTAAATACAGCCGTCCCTTTGGAGACAGACGCCGACCAGTGAGCCGCACAATGTGTGACAGACGCTTCTGGATTTTAATTTAACCTTCAGATTCATCTATAAGTTAAAACCTTACTGCCAAAAGTTACCCCAAATGGAGCAGCATCGACTGCATCCGTTGAAACATTAAAGAATATTTCTTCCGGTGGATTTTAGTCGGCTCTTACGACAGGCATACCTTACCTCCAGGCTATTCTAACCCCGACCTTGCAGGGGATAACTTTACTTATGAGAAAAAAAGAGAGAACAGAAAAGAAAAGAACGTGATAAAATACGACAATACCATTAATACGACCAATAATGTATTGACAAAGTGGTTGTTGCTGGACAGATTGCGGTTTATTACGAACCCACGGCTAGTAGCCGACTCCACTATCGCCAAATTTAGTTTCGATATGCATATATTTGGCACCAGACTCATTTCGAAATTGCTTTTCGACATAGGTAGAACCTTTTTTTTTTTTTGAATACTAGGGTGGACGGAGGCTAAAACTTCAAAATCTTTCAAAGATACCAATACGCCCACTATAGCAGGTATATAATACCGAAGTAGCCGATATTGGTTATGCCCGATTTCCACGTGCTAAAAAAACCACCCATTTATGAGAGACACTATGAAAATGCCAGAACGCACTTCATAGTAGTAAATTTTCGCTCTCTCATAATACTTCTTGACTACAACTAAGTTAACTTAACAAGTAGTTTACGCTTCCCTAGTGTTAATCGCATTGGATAGGTTGCTTTCCAGTGAATGCACCTACTAAGCCGTTCATTCATGCGGCTTCAACCTACGTCGCTAGATCGGAGGGTCTTATTCTTTGTAGTCGTCGCTCGTTGTTTACATCGTTAAGAGTCTCGTTGAGAGTACGTATCATTTCATTGTTGCACTGAACATGAAGGCGAGCATTTAGCTTTCGAGCAAAGTTTGTTACTTCTTCGCTCACGGTAGCTATTCCTAAATCTCTGTGAATATCACTATTCCTAATATACCATGGAGCATTCACAATTGCTCTTAGTGTCTTGTTTTGGAAAGTCTGCAACATGGACATGTTGCTCGGCTTGGTACAACCCCAAAGTTGTATACCGTATGTCCAGGACGGCTTTAACACCTGCCTGTACAAGAGCAGTTTGTTATATATGCTTAATTTCGAAAATCTTCCGATAAGCCAATACATTTCCCTGAGCCTAATCTCGAGCTCGTCACGCTTCTTCTTTACGTGTGGTTTCCACCTAAGTTTAGCGTCCAGTGTCATCCCTAGATACTTCGCTTTATTTGCATAAGTTATTTGTGTTTAGGCCGTTGGATCTAGCGTCGTAAGAGGAAACCGCACATAATGACGGTATTGCAGGTGCTTTCGTTGGAAGGTAGCCTGCCAAACGCGATTACTATACAGAAGCATGAACTACTTGTTAAGGAAACTTAGTCGTAGTCTTACAAAGATTGGGAGGTTTTTTAGTGAGTAAGAATCTCACACTACTATGAGCACGCGCGCTCGATTCTCATAGTGCCTATGAAGGTTTTTACCTACCCACGGAAAAAAAAAAAAAAAAAAAAAAAAGTTATTTGTGCAGAATTTATGAACAGAGTGTAATTGTTAACCCTTCTGTAAGTGAAACTCACATGCGTAGACTTGTTCTCGTTAAGAGTGATTCGCCAAGTCTTCGTCCAGACACAAATTCTGTCCAATGCTCGTTGGAGGCTTCTCGTTGATGACTCGACTGATTCATCTGTTGCCAGGATGGCCGTATCGTCCGCAAACGTGGCCACGACAGTCTCGTCATCTAGAGGTATGTCTCTTGTGTAGAACAGGAACAGGGTCGGACCGAGGACGCTTCCCTGGGGTACGCCAGCCCGAATTTGCTTGAAACTTGAGTATTCACTACTACACCTAACACGAAAGAGTCTGCTTTCAAGATAATTTTCCAATATTTTAAACATGTCTTCCGGCAAGTTTTGCCGTAGCTTATATTTCAAGCCTTCGTGCCATACCTTGTCGAAGGCTTGCGATACGTCGAGGAAAGCACTTGAACATATTTTTTCCCTTCTAAGGCCTTTTCAATTTCATGCGTTATTCTGTAGACTTGATCTATTGTGGAATGGTTAGGTCTGAAACCGAATTGATGATCCGGGATCAAGCGTCTTTCTGCAATTATTGGTTGTAATCGCTTCAGCAGAAGTTTCTCGAATACTTTCGATATTATCGGCAGAAGCGATATGGGCCTATAAGATTTTTTATCATTTGCGCATTTCCCCGGTTTTGGAACCATAATGACTTCAGCAACTTTCCATTGTCTTGGAACGTATAGAAGTCTAAGAGAAGCTTTTATCATATAAAGTAGCTTGACTAATGCCTTTTTTGGTAGCTCTTTCAATATTTCGCCAGTGATCAGGTCGTAACCCGGGGCCTTGTTATTTTTAAGTTTGCTAATTGTCTGTCGGAGTTCAATTAGCGAAACTTTTTTCATTCTAAAGTTATCAGGTTCCGCGTTGTTGTTTAGAACGTCAGCCAACGGCGGACCGTCGAAAGGCTTGAATGTTTCTTCTAAATGTTCAGCAAACAAATTCGCTTTCTCTTTGTCTTCTCTTGCCCATTCGCCGTTAGCTTTTTTTATTGGTGCCGAGTGGATTATAGGTTTCTTGATAGACTTAACTGCTTTCCACAGCGAGTAGTTTGAGCTCCTATCCGCCGACAAGCCTTCAAGGTATTCAGTGGTCTCACGATTTTTAAGATCTTGCAACATTCCTTTCAGTTTGTTAGAGAGGTGGTTCAATAGGGTTTTGTCTGGGGGAGCCCTCGTGCCTTGCCATCTTCTACGCGCTCTTCTTTTTTCACGAATCAATTCTTCGATTTCGAGCGGATATGTTTTACGTACATGCCCGTCGGTGCTAACTGCGTTCTTTTGGGACGATTTGTTGTTCCAAGCAGCACTCTGAATTGCTTCAATGAATTTGTCAACTGCGGTTTCTAACTCGAAAGGAGTTTTCAATGGCACATTCAAGCCAACACCCTCCTTACAGTCCTTTCTGAAAGCGCCCCAGTTCATGTTTTTGCTAGCTAATCTAGGAGCTCTTTCTATTTTCGCCAGTCTTCAAACCCATCTTCAAGATAACTCCTGAGCGGTCTGAGCAAAGATCATAACACTCTTCAATTCGCGTAAGGTATTTGGGGTTAGCGATGAAAAAATCAACAAGGTCAGGCTTTTTATTCCTTTCGGTTGGCCAATATGTTGGCTTACCCGTGGAGAAACAGTCCACCCCACGCTTCATACTATTTTTGTACAGTAATCTGCCTCTTGTTGAATTGCATCGTGAGCCCCAAAAAGTATGCTTCGCGTTAAAGTCACCCCCAATGATAAAATTGTACCCAATGAAGTCATACATACGATCAAGATCGTCTTCCACCAGTCTATATCCTGGCGGGAAGTAACAAGACGCAATGTTATAATCTAAGCAGTCAATTTTTACAGAAACTGAACTGATCTGCATAGAGTCTAGCTCAACTTCTGTGTTCTTGAAGTGCTTTATGCAGTTCTTAATGTAGAGGGAGGATCCTCTCGAATTTTGCGAAGGGTGATGTGCGTGATAGTCATTGTAACCTTTAAATTTGGGTGTAGACCCGTTTTTAAGGTGAGTTTCCGTAATCATGCAAATATCAATATTGTTTTTCCGTAGAAATACTTCTAGTTCGTCTATTTTATTCAGAAGGCCGTTTGCATTCCATGTTAGTATTTTAAATAACTGTTTCATATTCATGTTCTCTTGTAATTTTTTCGAGGCTTAAACTCGAGCTTGCTCAGTTTGTCAAATATAACTTTGTTGATTTTAGTCTGATCCTCAAGTTTCTCCAAGATTACAGCGAGGATCTGTGACACTGCATCTGTTGTGGGCGATCTTGCCTTGCTTTCGTTTGCCGCAACCTGTGCGTATGATTTCGGTGCGACCAGTGGTGGTTTCTCCGCTGCACTTGAACTGGCGCCGCTCTTTTGTGGAGCTTTTACGCCTTTTGTCGACGCCTCCTTTGCCAATCTTCCACTTTTGATCGGCTTTGGCGTCTTTGGAGTCTTTGGCTTAGGAGTTTCAGCAGGTTTTGGGCGTCCTAGGCTTTGATTCTGACCTCTAGTATTTTCCTTAAGAGGTTCTCGTCCCTTTTGCAGCTCTATGGCTACTTTGCATCCTCGATAGTTCGCGGGGTGGTTTCCGTGGCAATTGGCGCAAACTGCTGGAGCCTTTATGTCAACTTTGCACTCTGTTGACAGGTGTTTTCCGGCACTTTTCACGCAACGTGGTTCTTTTTGGCAGTAGGCACTTGTGTGCCTGAATTCTTGGCATCGCTTACACTGTGGTATCAGTCTATTGCCCTTTCGCATGGGTTCGATTTTAACCCTGATGTTAAGTATCATTTTTATTTTATAAATATCGTTTATGCTCTCAGTTCTTTCAAAGGAGAGCATAAAAATTGGAAGGCCGCGTCTGATCACAGTGTCTCTTTCTCCTTCCGTGCGTTGCTTTTCCTTTTTAATGATATTGACGGCATCAATAATTTTAAGGCCTCTAGTTTTTAGGTCATTTGCAACGTCTTCTTTTGTGCATGATGGGTGAAGCCCCCTTACAACGACTCCCAGTGGTTTTTCGTACTTATTTTGATAAGTATACCACTCGATTCTTTCTACATTCAGTCTAAGAGACAGTGCGCGATAGGAATCGGCGTTGTCAACATTTACTTTCCACACGTTATTTCGGTGCGAGGTAAGCTTATAGTTTTCTGTTCTCACCGTGTTTGCAAGAAGGTTGCGCAATCTCCCAAAGTCTGCTATCCCGACGATGTTTATTGCGGGAGGTGGACGAATTTTCGCTTCTGGTTTAGCCTTGTTTGAGCCAGAGGGCTTATCTTCTTTTTGTATTACTTCGGGAGAGGAATTCGCCTTTCGCTTCTTGCTAGACCTTTTCCTTAAGACTGAATTGGTCTCAAGTGCAAGTTCGTCCTCGTCCGTGAAGTATTCGACTGCTGGTCGGTTCGGTGTTACACACTCTTTCGTTACCTCACAGTCTTTCGTTAAACGAGTATTTTTAATATCCTCGTTTTCTTTTCGCAGAGTCAACTTCCATTTTTAGATCTTGGAAGAGTCGCTCCATTTCAATAAGCTTAGCTCGGAGTTCATTATTCTCCTTTTCTAAGCTCTTAATTTTCACAGAGTCCTGGTTTACCGGTGGACTGCTTTTCCCGGATATGTTCGATCTAGGTGGTGGTGATTGATTTAGTTTTGTCCTTTTCTCAAAAGGATTTATAAGCAATAAAAGGCTCTCCCCAGAATCCGTAGAGCCTGCCTCCGAAGAGGGTGGATTTTCCAGCATAGCTGGGCTGCCACCTGGGGTAATCAAATCTTTCGTTTTGTTCATTGCCATTTTTTTTTAACTTGTCGTTTTTATGAGAAATAGGTAAGTCACTTCTATTTTCATTTTTAAATACAGCCGTCCCTTTGGAGACAGACGCCGACCAGTGAGCCGCACAATGTGTGACAGACGCTTCTGGATTTTAATTTAACCTTCAGATTCATCTATAAGTTAAAACCTTACTGCCAAAAGTTACCCCAAATGGAGCAGCATCGACTGCATCCGTTGAAACATTAAAGAATATTTCTTCCGGTGGATTTTAGTCGGCTCTTACGACAGGCATACCTTACCTCCAGGCTATTCTAACCCCGACCTTGCAGGGGATAACTTTACTTATGAGAAAAAAAGAGAGAACAGAAAAGAAAAGAACGTGATAAAATACGACAATACCATTAATACGACCAATAATGTATTGACAAAGTGGTTGTTGCTGGACAGATTGCGGTTTATTACGAACCCACGGCTAGTAGCCGACTCCACTATCGCCAAATTTAGTTTCGATATGCATATATTTGGCACCAGACTCATTTCGAAATTGCTTTTCGACATAGGTAGAACCTTTTTTTTTTTTTGAATACTAGGGTGGACGGAGGCTAAAACTTCAAAATCTTTCAAAGATACCAATACGCCCACTATAGCAGGTATATAATACCGAAGTAGCCGATATTGGTTATGCCCGATTTCCACGTGCTAAAAAAACCACCCATTTATGAGAGACACTATGAAAATGCCAGAACGCACTTCATAGTAGTAAATTTTCGCTCTCTCATAATACTTCTTGACTACAACTAAGTTAACTTAACAAGTAGTTTACGCTTCCCTAGTGTTAATCGCATTGGATAGGTTGCTTTCCAGTGAATGCACCTACTAAGCCGTTCATTCATGCGGCTTCAACCTACGTCGCTAGATCGGAGGGTCTTATTCTTTGTAGTCGTCGCTCGTTGTTTACATCGTTAAGAGTCTCGTTGAGAGTACGTATCATTTCATTGTTGCACTGAACATGAAGGCGAGCATTTAGCTTTCGAGCAAAGTTTGTTACTTCTTCGCTCACGGTAGCTATTCCTAAATCTCTGTGAATATCACTATTCCTAATATACCATGGAGCATTCACAATTGCTCTTAGTGTCTTGTTTTGGAAAGTCTGCAACATGGACATGTTGCTCGGCTTGGTACAACCCCAAAGTTGTATACCGTATGTCCAGGACGGCTTTAACACCTGCCTGTACAAGAGCAGTTTGTTATATATGCTTAATTTCGAAAATCTTCCGATAAGCCAATACATTTCCCTGAGCCTAATCTCGAGCTCGTCACGCTTCTTCTTTACGTGTGGTTTCCACCTAAGTTTAGCGTCCAGTGTCATCCCTAGATACTTCGCTTTATTTGCATAAGTTATTTGTGTTTAGGCCGTTGGATCTAGCGTCGTAAGAGGAAACCGCACATAATGACGGTATTGCAGGTGCTTTCGTTGGAAGGTAGCCTGCCAAACGCGATTACTATACAGAAGCATGAACTACTTGTTAAGGAAACTTAGTCGTAGTCTTACAAAGATTGGGAGGTTTTTTAGTGAGTAAGAATCTCACACTACTATGAGCACGCGCGCTCGATTCTCATAGTGCCTATGAAGGTTTTTACCTACCCACGGAAAAAAAAAAAAAAAAAAAAAAAAAGTTATTTGTGCAGAATTTATGAACAGAGTGTAATTGTTAACCCTTCTGTAAGTGAAACTCACATGCGTAGACTTGTTCTCGTTAAGAGTGATTCGCCAAGTCTTCGTCCAGACACAAATTCTGTCCAATGCTCGTTGGAGGCTTCTCGTTGATGACTCGACTGATTCATCTGTTGCCAGGATGGCCGTATCGTCCGCAAACGTGGCCACGACAGTCTCGTCATCTAGAGGTATGTCTCTTGTGTAGAACAGGAACAGGGTCGGACCGAGGACGCTTCCCTGGGGTACGCCAGCCCGAATTTGCTTGAAACTTGAGTATTCACTACTACACCTAACACGAAAGAGTCTGCTTTCAAGATAATTTTCCAATATTTTAAACATGTCTTCCGGCAAGTTTTGCCGTAGCTTATATTTCAAGCCTTCGTGCCATACCTTGTCGAAGGCTTGCGATACGTCGAGGAAAGCACTTGAACATATTTTTTCCCTTCTAAGGCCTTTTCAATTTCATGCGTTATTCTGTAGACTTGATCTATTGTGGAATGGTTAGGTCTGAAACCGAATTGATGATCCGGGATCAAGCGTCTTTCTGCAATTATTGGTTGTAATCGCTTCAGCAGAAGTTTCTCGAATACTTTCGATATTATCGGCAGAAGCGATATGGGCCTATAAGATTTTTTATCATTTGCGCATTTCCCCGGTTTTGGAACCATAATGACTTCAGCAACTTTCCATTGTCTTGGAACGTATAGAAGTCTAAGAGAAGCTTTTATCATATAAAGTAGCTTGACTAATGCCTTTTTTGGTAGCTCTTTCAATATTTCGCCAGTGATCAGGTCGTAACCCGGGGCCTTGTTATTTTTAAGTTTGCTAATTGTCTGTCGGAGTTCAATTAGCGAAACTTTTTTCATTCTAAAGTTATCAGGTTCCGCGTTGTTGTTTAGAACGTCAGCCAACGGCGGACCGTCGAAAGGCTTGAATGTTTCTTCTAAATGTTCAGCAAACAAATTCGCTTTCTCTTTGTCTTCTCTTGCCCATTCGCCGTTAGCTTTTTTTATTGGTGCCGAGTGGATTATAGGTTTCTTGATAGACTTAACTGCTTTCCACAGCGAGTAGTTTGAGCTCCTATCCGCCGACAAGCCTTCAAGGTATTCAGTGGTCTCACGATTTTTAAGATCTTGCAACATTCCTTTCAGTTTGTTAGAGAGGTGGTTCAATAGGGTTTTGTCTGGGGGAGCCCTCGTGCCTTGCCATCTTCTACGCGCTCTTCTTTTTTCACGAATCAATTCTTCGATTTCGAGCGGATATGTTTTACGTACATGCCCGTCGGTGCTAACTGCGTTCTTTTGGGACGATTTGTTGTTCCAAGCAGCACTCTGAATTGCTTCAATGAATTTGTCAACTGCGGTTTCTAACTCGAAAGGAGTTTTCAATGGCACATTCAAGCCAACACCCTCCTTACAGTCCTTTCTGAAAGCGCCCCAGTTCATGTTTTTGCTAGCTAATCTAGGAGCTCTTTCTATTTTCGCCAGTCTTCAAACCCATCTTCAAGATAACTCCTGAGCGGTCTGAGCAAAGATCATAACACTCTTCAATTCGCGTAAGGTATTTGGGGTTAGCGATGAAAAAATCAACAAGGTCAGGCTTTTTATTCCTTTCGGTTGGCCAATATGTTGGCTTACCCGTGGAGAAACAGTCCACCCCACGCTTCATACTATTTTTGTACAGTAATCTGCCTCTTGTTGAATTGCATCGTGAGCCCCAAAAAGTATGCTTCGCGTTAAAGTCACCCCCAATGATAAAATTGGACCCAATGAAGTCATACATACGATCAAGATCGTCTTCCACCAGTCTATATCCTGGCGGGAAATAACAAGATGCAATGTTATAATCTAAGCAGTCAATTTTTACAGAAACTGAACTGATCTGCATAGAGTCTAGCTCAACTTCTGTGTTCTTGAAGTGCTTTATGCAGTTCTTAATGTAGAGGGAGGATCCTCCTCTCGAATTTTGCGAAGGGTTATGTGCGTGATAGCCATTGTAACCTTTAAGTTTGGGTGTAGACCCGTTTTTAAGGTGAGTTTCCGTAATCATGCAAATATCAATATTGTTTTTCCGTAGAAATACTTCTAGTTCGTCTGTTTTATTCAGAAGGCCGTTTGCATTCCATGTTAGTATTTTAAATAACTGTTTCATATATATGTTCTCTTGTAATTTTTTCGAGGCTTAAACTCGAGCTTGCTCCGTTTGTCAAATATAACTTTGTTGATTTTAGTCTGATCCTCAAGTTTCTCCAAGATTACAGCGAGGATCTGAGACACTGCATCTGTTGTGGGCGATCTTGCCTTGCTTTCGTTTGCCGCAACCTGTGCATATGATTTCGGTGCGACCAGTGGTGGTTTCTCCGCTGCACTTGAACTGGCGCCGCTCTTTTGTGGAGCTTTTACGCCTTTTGTCGACGCCTCCTTTGCCAATCTTTCACTTTTGATCGGCTTTGGCGTCTTTGGAGTCTTTGGCTTAGGAGTTTCAGCAGGTTTTAGGCGTCCTAGGCTTTGATTCTGACCTCTAGTATTTTCCTTAAGAGGTTCTCGTCCCTTTTGCAGCTCTATGGCTACTTCGCATCCTCGATAGTTCGCGGGGTGGTTTCCGTGGCAATTGGCGCAAACTGCTGGAGCCTTTATGTCAACTTTGCACTCTGTTGACAGGTGTTTTCCAGCACATTTCACGCAACGTGGTTCTTTTTGGCAGTAGGCACTTGTGTGCCTGAATTCTTGGCATCGCTTACACTGTGGTATCAGTCTATTGCCCTTTCGCATGGGTTCGATTTTAACCCTGATGTTAAGTATCATTTTTATTTTATAAATATCGTTTATGCTCTCAGTTCTTTCAAAGGAGAGCATAAAAATTGGAAGGCCGCGTCTGATCACAGTGTCTCTTTCTCCTTCCGTGCGTTGCTTTTCCTTTTTAATGATATTGACGGCATCAATAATTTTAAGGCCTTTATTTTTTACGTCTTTTACAACGTCTTCTTTTGTGCATGATGGGTGGAGCCCCCTTACAATGACTCGCAGTGGTTTCTCGTACTTATTTTGATAAATATACCACTCGATTCTTTCTGCATTCAGTCTAAGAGACAGTGCGCGATAGGAATCGGCGTTGTCAACATTTACTCTCCACACGTTATTTCGGTGCGAGGTAAGCTTATAGTTTTCTGTTCTCACCGTGTGTGCGCAATCTCCCAAAGTCTGCTATCCCGACGATGTTTATTGCGGGAGGTGCAGTTCTTAATGTAGAGGGACGATCCTCCTCTCGAATTTTGCGAAGGGTGATGTGCGTGATAGTCATTGTAACCTTTAAGTTTGGGTGTAGACCCGTTTTTAAGGTGAGTTTCCGTAATCATGCAAATATCAATATTGTTTTTCCGTAGAAATACTTCTAGTTCGTCTATTTTATTCAGAAAGCCGTTTGCATTCCATGTTAGTATTTTAAATAACTGTTTCATATTCATGTTCTCTTGTAATTTTTTCGAGGCTTAAACTCGTGCTTGCTCAGTTTGTCAAATATAACTTTGTTGATTTTAGTCTGATCCTCAAGTTTCTCCAAGATTACAGCGAGGATCTGAGACACTGCATCTGTTGTGGGCGATCTTGCCTTGCTTTCGTTTGCCGCAACCTGTGCGTATGATTTCGGTGCGACCAGTGGTGGTTTCTCCGCTGCACTTGAACTGGCGCCGCTCTTTTGTGGAGCTTTTACGCCTTTTGTCGACGCCTCCTTTGCCAATCTTCCACTTTTGATCGGCTTTGGCGTCTTTGGAGTCTTTGGCTTAGGAGTTTCAGCAGGTTTTGGGCGTCCTAGGCTTTGAATTTGACCTCTAGTATTTTCCTTAAGAAGTTCTCGTCCCTTTTGCAGCTCTATGGCTACTTCGCATCCTCGATAGTTCGCGGGGTGGTTTCCGTGGCAATTGGCGCAAACTGCTGGAGCCTTTATGTCAACTTTGCACTCTGTTGACAGGTGTTTTCCGGCACATTTCACGCAACGTGGTTCTTTTTGGCAGTAGGCACTTGTGTGCCTGAATTCTTGGCATCGCTTACACTGTGGTATCAGTCTATTGCCCTTTCGCATGGGTTCGATTTTAACCCTGATGTTAAGTATCATTTTTATTTTATAAATATCGTTTATTCTCTCAGTTCTTTCAAAGGAGAGCATAAAAATTGGAAGGCCGCGTCTGATCACAGTGTCTCTTTCTCCTTCCGTGCGTTGCTTTTCCTTTTTAATGATATTGACGGCATCAATAATTTTAAGGCCTCTAGTTTTTAGGTCATTTACAACGTCTTCTTTTGTGCATGATGGGTGGAGCCCCCTTACAACGACTCGCAGTGGTTTTTCGTACTTATTTTGATAAGTATACCACTCGATTCTTTCTGCATTCAGTCTAAGAGACAGTGCGCGATAGGAATCGGCGTTGTCAACATTTACTTTCCACACGTTATTTCGGTGCGAGGTAAGCTTATAGTTTCCTGTTCTCACCGTGTTTGCAAGAAGGTTGCGCAATCTCCCAAAGTCTGCTATCCCGACGATGTTTATTGCGGGAGGTGGACGAATTTTCGCTTCTGGTTTAGCCTTGTTTGAGCCAGAGGGCTTATCTTCTTCTTGTATTACTTCGGGAGAGGAATTCGCCTTTCGCTTCTTGCTAGACCTTTTCCTTAAGACTGAATCGGTCTCAAGTGCAAGTTCGTCCTCGTCCGTGAAGTATTCGACTGCTGGTCGGTTCGGTGTTACACACTCTTTCGTTACCTCACAGTCTTTCGTTAAACGAGTATTTTTAATATCCTCGTTTTCTTTTCGCAGAGAGTCAACTTCCATTTTTAGATCTTGGAAGAGTCGCTCCATTTCAATAAGCTTAGCTCGGAGTTCATTATTCTCCTTTTTTAAGCTCTTAATTTTCACAGAGTCCTGGTTTACCGGTGGACTGCTTTTTCCGGATATGTTCGATCTAGGTGGTGGTGATCGATTTAGTTTTGTCCTTTTCTCAAAAGGATTTATAAGCAATAAAAGGCTCTCCCCAGAATCCGTAGAGCCTGCCTACGAAGAGGGTGGATTTTCTAGCATAGCTGGGCTGCCACCTGGGGTAATCAAATCTTTCGTTTTGTTCATTGCCATTTTTTTTTTAACTTGTCGTTTTTATGAGAAATAGGTAAGTCACTTCTATTTTCATTTTTAAATACAGCCGTCCCTTTGGAGACAGACGCCGACCAGTGAGCCGCACAATGTGTGACAGACGCTTCTGGATTTTAATTTAACCTTCAGATTCATTTATAAGTTAAAACCTTACTGCCAAAAGTTACCCCAAATGGAGCAGCATCGACTGCATCCGTTGAAACATTAAAGAATATTTCTTCCGGTGGATTTTAGTCGGCTCTTACGACAGGCATACCTTACCTCAAGGCTATTCTAACCCCGACCTTGCAGGGGATAACTTTACTAATGAGAAAAAAGTGAGAACAGAAAAGAAAAGAACGTGATAAAATACGACAATACCATTAATACGACCAATAATGTATTGACAAAGTGGTTGTTGCTGGACAGATTGCGCTTTATTACGAACCCACGGCTAGTAGCCGACTCCACTATCGCCAAATTTAGTTTCGATATGCATATATTTGGCACCAGACTCATTTCGAAATTGCTTTTCGACATAGGTAGAACCTATTTTTTTTTTTTTTTTGAATACTAGGGTGGACGGAGGCTAAAACTTCAAAATCTTTCAAAGATACCAATACGCCCACTATAGCAGGTATATAATACCGAAGTAGCCGATATTGGTTATAACCGATTTCCACGTGCTAAAAAAAACCACCCATTTATGAGAGACACTATAAAAAGGCCAGAACGCACTTCATAGTAGTAAATTTTCGCTCTCTCATAATACTTCTTGACTACAACTAAGTTAACTTAACAAGTAGCTTACGCTTCCCTAGTGTTAATCGCATTGCATAGGTTGCTTTCCAGTGAATGCACCTAATAAGCCGTTCATTCGTGCGGCTTCACTCTACGTCGCTAGATCGAAGGGTCTTGTTCTTACATCGTTAAGAGTCTCGTTTAGAGTACGGATCATTTCATTGTTGCAATGATCATGAAGGCGAGCATTTAGGTCATGGACATGTTGCTCGGCTTGGTACAACCCCAAAGTTGTACACCGTATGTCCAGGACGGCTTTAACACCTGCCTGTACAAGAGCAGTTTGTTATATATGCTAAATTTCGAAAATCTTCCGATAAGCCAATAGATATCCCTGAGCCTAATCTCGAGCTCGTCACGTTTTTTCTTTACGTGTGGTTTCCACCTTAGTTTAGCGTCAAGTGTCATCCCTAGATATTTCGCTTCATTTGCATAAGGTATTTGTGCAGAATTTATGAACAGAGGTAAATTGTTAACCCTTCTGTAAGTGAAATTCACATGCATAGACTTGTTCTCGTTAAGAGCGATTCGCCAAGTCTTCGTCCAGGCACAAATTCTGTCCAATGCTCGTTGGAGGTTTCTCGTTGATGACTCGACTGATTCACCTGTTGCCAGGATGGCCGTATCGTCCGCAAACGTGGCCAGGACAGTCTCGTCATCTAGAGGTATGTCTCTTGTGTAGAGCAGGAACAGGGTCGGACCGAGGACGCTTCCCTGGGGTACGCCAGCCCGAATTTGCTTAAAACTCGAGTATTCACTACTACACCTAACACGAAAGAGTCTGCTTTCAAGATAATTTTCCAATATTTTAAACATGTCTTCTGGCAAGTTTTGCCGTAGCTTATATCTCAAGCCTTCGTGCCATACCTTGTCGAAGGCTTGCGATACGTCGAGGAAAGCACTTGAACATATTTTTTTTCCCCCTTCTAAGGCTTTTTCAATTTCATGCGTTATTCTGTAGACTTGATCTATTTTTTATTTTATTTGTCTTCTCTTGCCCATTCGCCGTTAGCTTTTTTTATTGGTGCCGAGTGGATTATAGGTTTCTTGATAGACTTAACTGCTTTCCAGAGCGAGTAGTTTGAGCTCCTATCCGCCGACAAGCCTTCAAGGTATTCGGTGGTCTCACGATTTTTAAGATCTTGCAACATTCCTTTCAGTTTGTTAGAGAGGTGGTTCAATAAGGTTTTGTCTGGGGGGCCCTCGTGCCTTTTCACGAATCAATTCTTCGATTTCGAGCGGATATGTTTTACGTACATGCCCGTCGGTGCTAACTGCGTTCTTTTGGGACGAATTGTTGTTCCAAGCAGCGCTCTGAATTGCTTCAATGAATTTGTCAACTGCGGTTTCTAACTCGAAAGGAGTTTTCAATGGCACATTCAAGCTAAAACCCTCCTTACAGTCCTTTTTGAAGGCGTCCCAGTTCATGTTTTTGCTAGCTAATCTAGGAGCTCTTTCTGTTTTCGCCAGTCTTCCACCCATCTTCAAGATTACTCCCGAGTGGTCTGAGCAAAGATCTCTTCAATTCGCGTAAGGTATTTGGGGTACCCTTTAGCGATGAAAAAATCGACAAGGTCATGCTTTTTATTCCTATCGGTTGGCCAATATGTTGGCTTACCCGTGGAGAAAAAGTCCACCCCACGCTTCATACTATTTTTGTACAGTAATCTGCCTCTTGTTGAATTGCATCGTGAACCCCAAAAAGTATGCTTCGCGTTAAAGTGACCCCCAGACAAAATTGCACCCAATGAAGTCATACATACGATCAAGATCGTCTTCCACCAGTCTATATCCTGGCGGGAAATAACAAGATGCAATGTTATAATCTAAGCAGTCAATTTTTACAGAAACTGAACTGATCTGCACAGAGTCTAGCTCAACTTCTGTGTTGTTGAAGTGCTTTATGCAGTTCTTAATGTAGAGGGAGGATCCTCCTCTCGAATTTTGCGAAGGGTGATGTGCGTGATAGTCATTGTAACCTTTAAGTTTGGGTGTAGACCCGTTTTTAAGGTGAGTTCCGTAATCATGCAAATATCAATATTATTTTTCCGTAGAAATACTTCTAGGCGAGCTTATACGCCTTTTGTCGACGCCTCCTTTGCCAATCTCGCACTCTTGATCGGCTTTGGCGTCTTTGAAGTCTTTGGCTGAGGAGTTTCAGCAGTTTTTGGACGTCCTAGGCTTGGATTCTGACCTCGAATATTTTCCTTAAGAGGTTCTCGTCCCTTTTGCAGCTCTATGGCTACTTCGCATACTCGATAGTTTGCGGGGTGGTTTCCGTGGCAATTGGCGCACACTGCTGGAGCCTTTATGTCAACTTTGCACTCTGTTGAGAGGTGTTTTCCGGCACATTTCACGCAACGTGGTTCTTTTTGGCAGTAGGCACTTGTGTGCCTGAATCCTCGGCATCGCTTACACTGTGGTATTAGTCTATTGCCCTTTCGCATGGGTTCGATTTTAACCCTGATGTTAAGTATCATTTTTATTTTATAAATATCGTTTATGCTCTCAGTTCTTTCAAAGGAGAGCATAAAAATTGGAAGGCCGCGTCTGATCTCAGTGTCTCTTTCTCCTTCCGTGCGTTGCTTTTCCTTTTTAATGATATTGACGGCATCAATAATTTTAAGGCCTTTATTTATTACGTCTTTTACAACGTCTTCTTTTGTGCATGATGGGTGGAGCCCCCTTACAATGACTCGCAGTGGTTTTTCGTACTTATTTTGATAAGTATACCACTCGATAGGTAAAACCTGATACTTGGAAGAATTAAGCAGCAGCCCGTTTTTGTTAGCTCAATCATTAGTCGCTCACAAATCTCTGTTAAAACGAAATACTAATGCGTCAAGTCGATTCTTAGGCATAGACAAGTGCAATTGAACGTCATCTGAATACATATACATACGAGTGTGAACACATATCAATGGCAAATTATTGACAAACATGGAGAATAAAATACGTCCACGGTTTGAATCTTGAGGGACACCTTGTACTAAAGCCAAAACAGACGAAATCCTTCCACCAACAACGACCCTTTGAAATCAGACCGACAAATAGCAAAAAAAATTGCAAAAGTTTAACAGCTCTTTCGCAAAACCCGAAAAAGCTCGTAAAATAATTTTGTAATTCACCTTGTCAAAAGTTTTCGAAAAATCAAGAAAATATAGTAAGTCACGAGCCCTTTATCATATTCTTGCCTCACATCATCCAAAATCTTCACCACTGCCGACTGACAACTATGCCCTTCACGAAAGCCGTACTGACAGGAAGTCACTAGCGAGTTAAGGGATAAGTGGGATTTGATCTGGCGGGATAAGACTTTCAAATACTTTTGATAGACATGGAAGAATGATTATTGTCCTAAAATCGTTAAAAGTACTTGCGTTCGATTTTTTGGTAATCGGAATAGCCCGTACGTGTTTCCAAGCCTGGGGAAAGGTAGATGACATAATACACAAATTGATTATGTGGGTTATATGGCTTAAAATACTGGGTAGATTTATTTTTGGAAATTTTGAGGCAATGATTGAAAAGGCACCAGTCTCAGTTATTACCTCAAAATCGGCTTGTCTTTGCATTGGGGTAAAAGTGTTTGGAGGAAAACCAACATACCACCAGCCATTGCATTGCCAACAAAATGTGCATTCAGCTGAGTTTACACCAATTTGCCGAAGGTTCCTCCACAGGTCCTTAGGGATTCATCTGAAACAAGACCAACATCAAGAAGACTCGGTAGTGCATTTGTACAGAAACAAGTTGGTTATAACATATTTACAACATCATTTGCTGCTCTGCACTCATCTCAGCAGCACGCGCTCGCGCTCTATCGGTTCGTGGTTTTTGCTAAACAAGAATAAAGTCCAAAGTGCAGTGTAAAACTGAATAAGAAAATTAACGTCATATGATAGCTCGTCAACCAAACAATTGTCCCAGTGCTCCATTTTCAAATAAAAATAAATACAATCAAAATAAATAAATAGAGTGGCGCAACAGCTCGAGGTGAACCAGGGCCAACTTCTCAACAATGTATGCTGGTGTGTTAATTTCTTTACATACAAGGGGACCTACAATTTTTTGCCGAATCCGAACGGCACTTTGAGAAGTTTTTCAAGACAATTAATACTCTCGGAGGGCTTGTCAAACCCTCGCGGAGGTGGGGACCGTGAAAAAAACAAGTCTTTTTTTTTCAGGTGACGATGGCAGGATTCGAACCCAGACCTCCAGCGTAGTAAGCACACACACTAACCACTACGCCACGGCACCCCACAAATAAATACAATCAACCTCAAATTAATTCAAATTAAAGTGATAAAACCGCGCATTTGTTCCTACATCAAACAAATTCAGTGCGTGTGCAGCAAACAAAAATCGTTCCCTTCATTAAAGATAGATATATAGATAGAGTGGCGCAACAGCCCGAGGTGAACCAGGGCCAACTTCTCAACAATGTATGCTGTGTGTGTTAATTTCTTCACATACAAAGGGACCTCCAATTTTTTACAGAATCCGAACGGCACTTTGAGAAGTTTTTCAAGACAATTGCTACTCTCGGAGGGTTTGTCAGACCCTCGCGGAGGTGGGGGCCGTGAAAAAGAACGAGTCTTTTTTTTTCAGGAGACGATGGTAGGATTTGAACCCACATCTCCGGCGTAGTAGGCACACACACTAACCACTTCGCCACGGCACCCCACCCTTCAATTCATTAAAACAAAAATAAAAATCCTATTGCCCGTCACCTGTTGTGCAATCACTCAATTGTGTTATCACTCGCGCCGCCGCTACACTTGATCTCCATCTCGCGTGCACAACCCCTCCCCCCTTTCAACTCCATCACACATAGCCCAGTCCAGTTACCAATTCAGTTTTTCTTTTCTTCTTTTTCCTTTTGCCTGTCGCTGCAAAATTCAGTGCGTGTGCAGTGAACAAAAATCGTTCCCCTCATTAAAACAAAAAACAAAAATCGTTCCTCTCATTAAAACAAAAACAAAAATCCTATTGACTCGAGCTGTAATGAGGTGATTAGGTTGAAGGAGTTATGTTTTCAGTCCTACAAAGCCGAACCATCTCAGGCAAAGCGAAAAAAGTTTAAACAAGCCAGAAATGATTGTAATGCTCATATTCGCCGTGTCAAATTCCAATACGACCGAAAGCTGAGGCAGAAAATACTACATTGTATGCTTCCTGATTCTGCGATGTCTCCGCCTGCACTTGAGCGCGTCAAATGTACCATCTTCATCATCATTTTCGAATGCCGCTTATCCTTTAAAAGGGTCGCGGAGCGAGGCTGGCTAAATGGTCTTCCCATCGTTCTCGATCCTCCGGCACCAACTCAAGAGACTCCGGCGCAATCCCCAGGCGGGACTCAGAGAGGTTCTTTACCTGATCCCACCACCTGTTTGGGGTGGGACACCAGGGTACACTGCACTGGAGTTCGGAAAACAACCAACGCTTCCGATTTGTTCAGGTTTACTTTCATCCCAGCATCACCACAGACGGCTGCAAACCTATCCAGTGCTCGTTGAAGTTCCTCTTTGGATGATGCAAGGATGGCCAAATCATCTCCGAAAAGCAGATGGCTCATCCTAATGCCAGCTAATTCGAAACGTTGCTCGCCAAGACTGCGCTTCACAATCCAGTCCATATATGCTATGAAAAGGAGCAGCGACAGAACACAGCCCTGGAGAAGTCCAACACGCAGATCAAAAGGACGGGATTTGATGCAATTTATCCGTACACACCTTCTGCATTTTCCATACAAAGACTGGATGGCTCTCAGAAGGGGCCGACTCAGAGCATAGTCCTGCATACGCCTTTTTCAGATCTACAAAACACGCATAGACCAGTTTGGCATATTCCCAGGCCTTCTCAAGAATAACCTTCAGAGTAAAAAGCTGGTCGGTTGTGCCTCTGCTAGGCAAAAAGCCGCACTGTTTTTCCCGTAACAAAGGCTCGATTACAGCTCTGGAACGCGTTTCCAACACCTTTGCGAATACTTTTCCCGGAAGACTCAAGAGAGATATGCCATTACAGTTGGCGCAATCTCTCCTATTCCCTTTTTTGATAATGGGCACTATATCTCCTGTTTGCCAATCGACTATACCATGGGACTAATTCACTTTCACGCTAGTGCAGTCAAAAGAGTACTTCGAGATCTCAACATTCACAAATCAACTGGTCCGGATGGAATATCCCCGATTGTTCTGAAGAGGTGTTCTTCCACGCTGGCAAAACCATTGTTTAAGCTTTTTCATCGGTCCTACTCCTCAGGTCTCTTTCCGATTAGATGGAAAATATCATTTGTCCAGCCCGCCCTTCAAAAAGGCGATTCTTCTTCTCCCTCTAGCTCTCGTCCTATCGCATTTACTTCCCTTCTTTCTAAGGTCATGGAAACGCTGATTAATTATCAGCTTATGAAATATATTGGAACACGAAAACTTCTTAATTTAACGGTTTTTACCAGGTGGAACCATTCCTTGCATCTTCTTGGTGAAAGCAAGATTGCTGCACTTGATTTTTTAAAAGCATTTCACAGAGTGTTGAGTTTAAATCATCATTATTTTAATAAATCATTGAATTCATTTAACTTCATTCAAATAAAATGTAATATATCCTCCACAAAAGTGTTGATTCACCCTTACCCAAAGGCGACAGAGAAAGCATTATTATTCTCACAGAAAGAGATACTTATTTTTTTTGTACCAACTGTCAAACTACTATAAAAAAGAGAATAAAAAGGTTCACGTGAAGAACACGAAGTCAAAATTCGATAAAGTCTTTCATTTTAAAAGTTCTCGAACCAGTAATCAGACAAGGGAATCGAATCCGTAGTCCCATATCAATCTAACATTGGTCCTTACGAGCGGATTAATTTCGCCAATATCTAAAGTTTCTGCAAATTTATCAATCATCGGCACCAATCGATTGTGCCGCATCCTAACCTAAAATATCGTGCCAAAGCGCATGGTATCCCCAATTTATCCACTTTCATCGTCAAATCTACCAACATCGTTTTTGCATCCATCTGTACCTACGCGAGCACACCGATCAAGGGAACAGCGTGTAAGAAGCGGATTCTTGGAACCAGCAATATCGCCGAATTCAGAGGTAAGTGACTTTTAAACATTTTCGTTTGGCAAATTTAAGACAACATGCCCGATGATGAGAAACAAGCCTCAGACAACCCCACCGAACAAGAGCAATTGGTGGCCGAACAACATGATTTGCTCCAACAACTGCAAAGAGAACGCCCAAATTTCGACAAAGATGGTCCCACTCGGAGGTCTAAGAATCACTTTATGACACGTCTCAATCGAATCGCCCAAAATCTTCAGACCTTCAACTCAAATCATCGAAAGCTGGTTCGCTCAAAATTATCGCGTGACGATGAGTACTTCAAAAGGGACATTTTTGGATCTTTTCAATCCGAGCATGCGGACGCCATAGACTATATCGAGACCGCATACGACAAATTTCATCCCGAACGTCACGCCGCAACGATTCCTGCTTCCACCTCACCGGCTTCACCAGCTTCACCTGCACACGATTCAACAAATACAATTATACGCGAGGTCCACACTGATAACTCGTTCAGGCCACCTGAATTTAAAATCGAAAAATTTGATGGAGAACCCACCGAATGGCCAACGTTTTATGCATCGTTTCAAGCAATTCACAACAACTCAAAACTGTCGAAACACCAAAAGTTCGTCTACCTTAAATCATTCCTGACCCCAAATGTGACCTCATCTATTGCTCATTTGGATGTTACGAACGAAACGTATGATGAAGCTCTGGAGGATTTGAAGGATCGTTACAGCAATGATCAAGTTTTATTCAATGCCTTCATGAAAAAATTTATGAATCTGCCGACATACACCCAACGCGAATCAGCTGGTGAATTAAAGTGTATGCATGATACTGCACGTGCATGCATTTTTCAGTTAAAAAACCTGAACTTCCATACTGACGAAAATTCAGAATTTTTTGCTTTTCATCTACTCGAAAAACTATCGCCAGCTACCCGTCTCGAGTTTGAAAAGCAACGAAAGGAACCAAAGAAAGTTGCAAAGCTTCAACAATTGTTCGATTTTCTCAAATCTACATTTCTTATCGCTGATGCTGCCGCACACACCATCAACAATATCGAGTTAAAGTCGTCGTCTTCGCATCAAAAATCAAGTCATTCATTTCATAAATCTTACGGTCGAAAAGAAATACGGAATTTTCATGTCTCCAAAAAATCAATTGCTTGTCCAATCGACAAATGCAAAAGCCCTCACTTTTTACATAAGTGTCAACAATTTTTGCAATGGTCACCATCTGAACGCAAAGACTTTGCCGTCCAAAAGAAATTGTGTTTTAATTGCCTCAGCCATACAACTTCCACGCAATGCACCAGCAAACACTCTTGTTTCACTTGCGGTGGTCGACATCATACTCTATTACACGTAAACAAATCAAACTTGTCATCGAATGCAGTATCGTTCCCAAAGCCAAATGTGACAACTTCACCCCAGCTGAATCACGCCCCGACGGAAAATCCCCAACTGGTCTCAAACAACTTGGTAAATACTCATTCAACGGTTCTTCTTTCCACAGCGATTGTAAATGTTCTTGATGTCGAATGGTCAACTCATTCGTCTTAGGGCATTAGTTGACAGTGGATCACAGCAATCAATAATCACTCAGCGTGCTGCCAACCGGTTAAAACTGCCGTTCATTCCATTTTGCATCGGTTATCGTCCCATGGGAGAAACTCAATACAAAATCGCCGACAAAGGATTGAGTCTCAATATTCATTCGATCATTGATCCACAATTTAACTTTACATCGAAATTTGCTGTGCTTCCATCGATTACGTCACAATTACCGCTGCTTTCAGTTGCAGTAAAACCATGGCCTCACCTCAATAATTTGCCACTGGCGGACCCCCATTATGCAACTCCCGGCCAAATCGACTTATTACTAGCTGGTGATGTTTATGGAAAAATCATTGAGGATGGTTTACGCAAGGGTGAATTAGGTGAGCCCGTGGCACAATACACAGCTTTGGGTTGGATATTATTTGGAGAACTATTTCAACAAAATCACGTTCTTACATTTCCATTGACTGACTGTCATCACCTTTCGACAATGGAAATTGGCAGTTATTTAACAAAATTTCACGAACTGGAGGAAGTACCCACAGAAAAAACATTGTCTAAAGAAGATGAATGGACCGAGAAATTCTACGAGCAAACAACCATTCGCCAATCAAATGGAAAGTTCATGGTACGTTTTCCATTTAAATCATATTTTGATCCCTCAATTCAATTGGGGTCGTCGTACGATATGGCACTCAAACGTTTTCAGTCGCTACAACGTCACTTCGCTCGCGATCAAAAATTCAAGGAGGCATATTTCAAAGTGTTCAACGAGTATAAAAAGCTCAATCAAGTAAAAGTGGTACCTAAGATAAACGAGAAGCATTTCTATTTGCCACACCATGCCGTACTTAAGGAAACCAGCATCACAACAAAGCTCCGTCAAGTGTTTGATGGTTCAGCGAAATCGACAAATGGGAAATCATTGAATGATATTTTGACTACCGGTCCCGCTTTACAAGCCGATTTGGTTTCAATTATTCTGAACTGGCGCACTTACAGGTATGTTTTTATTAGCGACATGGAAAAAATGTACCGTTGTATAGATATGCATCCGGATGACACTCATTATCAATACGTTTTGTGGCAAGATGACGAGGATTCAGGCATTCTGACATATGCTCTTCAAACTGTCACATTTGGGCTTGCATCCTCACCGTATCAGGCAATTAAAACCATTCATATGCTAGCTGAACAAATGAAAGCCACTTCACCAGCCGTCTATACCGCACTAAAATTCGAAACTTATGTGGATGACATCACCACCGGTAGCGAGACAATCGAAACCTCCATAAAAATGATTCAAACACTTATTCAATTACTGCGAGGTGCTGGATTTGAGCTCCGTAAATGGGCCAGTAATTCGCCCGAAATTCTTCAACAAATTCCCATCGAATACCGTGATCAAAATACCACCTGTTTATTCAATGCCGAAGACGGCATAAAAGCACTGGGCTTGGGTTGGTCAAGCCTTAAGGATTTGTTTAAGTTTTTTGTTAGCTTTCCCACTGATAAGCAATTAACAAAACGTAATGTCTCATCAACTGTCTCTCGCTTATTTGACCCACTCGGATGGCTTAATCCATTTGTTACAAAAGAAAAATTATTTCTGAACAAGTTGTGGGAGAGTAAATTTGACTGGGATGACGAAGTTACGTCCCCCGAACTTCAGTCAGAATGGGAAGAAACTATCAATCAACTTCCATTCATCAGGGAAATCGAAATTTCTCGTTGGATTAACACGTCGTCAACCAACAAAGATTATCAGCTTCACGTTTTTTGCGATAGTTCAAACAAGGCATACGCAACATCAGTTTATCTCCGAACCGTCGATTCAAACAACCGAATTCATGTAAATTTGATCATGGCTAAAAGTAAACTGACCCCAATGCACAGGCCATTAACAACTCCTCGGGCTGAACTGTGTGGTGCCGTCTTAGCGGTTAAATTACTTGAATCGATCAAAAAATCATTGAGACTCACCGTCAATAATGTTTTTATGTGGACCGATTCCAGCGTCGTTTTATCATGGATTCGAGGAGACCCAAATCGTTGGGCAATTTTTGTTTGCAATCGAATTCACAAAATTCTTGCGTCGACTAAAGTTACACAATGGCACCATGTCCGCACCCATGAAAACCCAGCGGATCAAAATAGTCGTGGTTTAACTGTCACTGCACTACGCGATTCAACTCTATGGTGGCATGGGCCACAATTTCTTTCATCACCTGAAACTGATTGGCCAGATTCATCGTTTGAACATCAGGAGGACGATCGAAACGAGCTTCGTTCAAAGTTGAAGTCAATTAATCTCAACATCAAGGAAGTGTCCAGTGTCAACACACTCATTCAACGTTTTTCCAACTTCAATCGTCTGTGTCGAGCGGTGGCGTACGCCTTTCGCTTCGTCCAAATGGTTCGCTCTTCAATTAAGCTCAAACTGCCACGACCACCGATTTCAATGCTATCAATTCCAACAAGACAACTCATTCAACAGGTCGCTCCGCTCACAGTTGCTGAAATTCAACACAGTGAACATTCACTTATTCGCTGGATCCAATCAAATGAATTTTCAGCAGAGCTAAAAAACATTCAGGATCGAAAACCGATTAAGAAAACCAGTAAACTGTATCGACTTAACCCATTCATTGACAACAACAACATCCTTCGTGTCAACGGCCGTTTACAAAATGCATTCATGTCGTTCGAGGAAAAATTTCCAATAATTCTACCTTCGAAAAGTCATTTTGCAACATTAATAATGGATTATTACCACCGTCTCACATTACACGGTGGACCACAAGTGACGGTTAATCAAATTCGGCAAATTTATTGGATCCTCGATGCGCGCAATCTCGCACGGCATTTCATTCAAAAATGTGTCGTTTGTTTCAAAGCACGTCCTGTTTTATCACAGCAACAAATGGCTTCATTGCCCACTGCACGTGTTAACACAAATTCAAGACCATTTGCATCGACAATCGTGGACTATGCAGGCCCATATGATATCCGGGCTTCAAAAGGACGCGGCCAAACATCATACAAGGGCTACGTGGCTGTTTTCACGTGTATGACTACAAAAGCAGTCCATTTGGAAGCAGCTGGAGATTTAACAACACAAACATTTCTTCATGCGTTCGATCGATTTATTGCCCGTCGTGGACTGTGTCATGATGTGTTCAGCGATTGTGGAACTAATTTTGTTGGGGCCAACAACGAGAATCAACGACTCTACAACGAAGTTCTTCAATCAATCGAAAAGGAAATCATACCCATTCTAGCAACTCGACATATTCAATGGCACTTTAGCCCACCGGGAGCACCTCATTTCAATGGGCTGGCCGAAGCAGCTGTAAAAGCAATGAAATTTCACTTATCAAGAGTAATCGGAAATGCAAAACTCACATTCGAAGAGTTTTCGACTGTCTTGGCTCGCATTGAAGCTGTGCTGAATTCACGCCCGATTTCACCTATCACTGAAAACGCAAACGACTTCACAGCAATCACACCGGGGCACTTTCTTACAGGAAATACTCTTTTATCGCGACCTCAACCACCATCAGAATTAAACCCAACGAAAAGACATCAACTAATGGAAGAAATGATTCAGCACTTTTGGAAACGATTTAAAGAAGATGTCTTATCCAGCATGCAAGTACGAACAAAATGGGAAACGAAGCAACCTAATCTAAAGGAAAACGATTTAGTAATCATCAAAGACGAACGTTTTCCAGTCGGCCATTGGCCAATGGGTCGTGTCATTTCATTACATCAAGGCAGCGACAATCTCGTCCGAGTTGTTACAGTCAAAACACCTACCGGCCTTCTCAAAAGACCGATTACTAAACTTGCCTTAGTACCCGCCACTGCCAAGCCTCAAGGTCAAGAGTCTTAATAGTTTGCCATTCGAGGTTGTTTTTAGTCACTTACGCTCCTTTACGAACAGAAATAAGCAGTAGACATTTCAAGTCTGATCATCATATGTATATATCTATTAATATAAACTAATTATGTACATACTCCTAACATAAATTTATATGATTTTTGTTTTTTAGTCGATATCATAATTTTCTTTATTTCAAGTCTGAGCATAACTTTACTTTTAATTACATAAGCTCATTGTAATAATTTAATTTTTACTGTAGATCTTGCTTATGACAACTCTGTTGCCATTGCCGGGGGAATGTTGAGTTTAAATCATCATTATTTTAATAAATCATTGAATTCATTTAACTTCATTCAAATAAAATGTAATATATCCTCCACAAAAGTGTTGATTCACCCTTACCCAAAGGCGACAGAGAAAGCATTATTATTCTCACAGAAAGAGATACTTATTTTTTTTTGTACCAACTGTCAAACTACTATAAAAAAGAGAATAAAAAGGTTCACGTGAAGAACACGAAGTCAAAATTCGATAAAGTCTTTCATTTTAAAAGTTCTCGAACCAGTAATCAGACAAGGGAATCGAATCCGTAGTCCCATATCAATCTAACACAGAGTTTGGCACCATGCTCTCTTGTCGAAAATGCGTGCATTTGGAATCGACGAATCTCTTGTTCAATGGATTAGTAATTTCCTTTCGAACCATTCATAAAAGTTGCTTTGGATGGCTTTAAGTCTGCAATTCACTATATAAACGCTGGCATTCCCCAAGGCTCCGTTTTGTCCCTGACACTCTATCTCACTTTCATTAATGATCTGTCTGCTACAACTATTCCAATCCACTCCTTTGCTGATGACAGTAACCTCAGTTTCTCATATTCGTTCTCGGTTCCGCGCCCCTGCGCTTTGGACGTAGAACTAGAACGGCAGCGTATGTCAAACTCATTAAACTCTGATCTTAACAGCATTGTATCATGGGGATTTCAAAATAGAGTAGAGTTTAATGCTTCTTAAACTCAATGCTGTCTTCTGTCATTGCAGCAAAACCGAAACACCCAGCCATTATCCATGAATGGCACTTGCATCAATGATACCGAAACGCTTTCCATTCTCGGTATGTGTGTCAATAACAGCCTTAGTTGGAATGCCCACATATTCGAAGTCGCCAAGAACGCTGCGAAATGCCTAGGTTTGAAAAGATGCAAGAAATATTTCACCCCCTCTGATTGGGCTATTTTATATAAGGCATGTATTCGCCCTAAGTTGGAATACAATTCCCATGTAGGGCTGGTGCTCCAAAGACAGCATTGCACTTGCTAGACAGGATACAAAAACACACTATAAAACTCATTGGAGACAGAAATATTGCGAAGTCAATTGACTCATTGGAACATCGACGCAATGTCTCTTGCCTATCGAAACTTCCATCGAAATAGCCAATTGCATTACACCCCTTTAGACGTTCAACCGTAATACCCGGCATAGATCGAATGCACATCAGTTTACCCTTGAGCCCACTTTCGGACGCACAGTTAAGTTTAGAAGTTCTTTCATAAGCCGTACAACGCGAATGGGTAGCCAATCCCTTAATTCGCGAGTGAATTATATAAAAAAAAAAGGACCACTTGACGCGTCCGGAAATCGTTGTTTAATAAAAAAATTCTGACAGAACGGAGAAAAATGATTCAAATGAGATTAGATTAAATATAATTTATTTAGCTCTTTGCTATTTAAACAATTTCACAGGTTTTACAGATTTAGTAATTGTTTTTTACAAAAAAGTTTACATCTCGCTTAAATTGGTTAAAGTTTTGTTCTATTTTAACATCATTTGGGAGTTTGTTAAAGATTTTCAAGCCTTTATAAAATAACATATTTTGCGATCTTGAGTTTCTAAAAAAATATACATTTAAGTTATATCGCCCCTGCAAGGTCGGGGTTAGAATAGCCTTGAGGTAAGGCCTGTCGTAAGAGCCGACTAAAATCCACCGGAAGAAATATTCTTTAATGTTTCAACGGATGCTGTCGATGCTGCTCCATTTGGGGCAACTTTTGGCAGTAAGGTTTTAACTTATAGATGAATCTGAAGGTTAAATTAAAATCCAGAAGCGTCTGTCACACATTGTGCGGCTCACTGGTCGGCGTCTGTCTCCAAAGGGGCGGCTGTATTTAAAAATGAAAATAGAAGTGACTTACCTATTTCTCATAAAAACGACAAGTTAAAAAAATAGCAATGAACAAGACGAAAGATTTGATTACCCCAGGTGGCAGCCCAGCTATGCTGGAAAATCCACCCTCTTCGGAGGCAGGCTCTACGGATTCTGGGGAGAGCCTTTTATTGCTTATAAATCCTTTTGAGAAAAGGACAAAACTAAATCGATCACCACCACCTAGATCGAACATATCCGGAAAAAGCAGTCCACCGGTAAACCAGGACTCTGTGAAAATTAAGAGCTTAGAAAAGGAGAATAATGAACTCCGAGCTAAGCTTATTGAAATGGAGCGACTCTTCCAAGATCTAAAAATGGAAGTTGACTCTCTGCGAAAAGAAAACGAGGATATTAAAAATACTCGTTTAACGAAAGACTGTGAGGTAACGAAAGAGTGTGTAACACCGAACCGACCAGCAGTCGAATACTTCACGGACGAGGACGAACTTGCACTTGAGACCGATTCAGTCTTAAGGAAAAGGTCTAGCAAGAAGCGAAAGGCGAATCCCTCTCCCGAAGTAATACAAAAAAAAGATAAGCCCTCTGGCTCAAACAAGGCTAAACCAGAAGCGAAAATTCGTCCACCTCCCGCAATAAACATCGTCGGGATAGCAGACTTTGGGAGATTGCGCACACACGGTGAGAACAGAAAACTATAAGCTTACCTCGCACCGAAATAACGTGTGGAGAGTAAATGTTGACAACGCCGATTCCTATCGCGCACTGTCTCTTAGACTGAATGCAGAAAGAATCGAGTGGTATATTTATCAAAATAAGTACGAGAAACCACTGCGAGTCATTGTAAGGGGGCTCCACCCATCATGCACAAAAGAAGACGTTGTAAAAGACGTAAAAAATAAAGGCCTTAAAATTATTGATGCCGTCAATATCATTAAAAAGGAAAAGCAACGCACGGAAGGAGAAAGAGACACTGTGATCAGACGCGGCCTTCCAATTTTTATGCTCTCCTTTGAAAGAACTGAGAGCATAAACGATATTTATAAAATAAAAATGATACTTAACATCAGGGTTAAAATCGAACCCATGCGAAAGGGCAATAGACTGATACCACAGTGTAAGCGATGCCAAGAATTCAGGCACACAAGTGCCTACTGCCAAAAAGAACCACGTTGCGTGAAATGTGCTGGAAAACACCTGTCAACAGAGTGCAAAGTTGACATAAAGGCTCCAGCAGTTTGCGCCAATTGCCACGGAAACCACCCCGCGAACTATCGAGGATGCGAAGTAGCCATAGAGCTGCAAAAGGGACGAGAACCTCTTAAGGAAAATACTAGAGGTCAGAATCAAAGCCTAGGACGCCTAAAACCTGCTGAAACTCCTAAGCCAAAGACTCCAAAGACGCCAAAGCCGATCAAAAGTGAAAGATTGGCAAAGGAGGCGTCGACAAAAGGCGTAAAAGCTCCACAAAAGAGCGGCGCCAGTTCAAGTGCAGCGGAGAAACCACCACTGGTCGCACCGAAATCATACGCACAGGTTGCGGCAAACGAAAGCAAGGCAAGATCGCCCACAACAGATGCAGTGTCTCAGATCCTCGCTGTAATCTTGGAGAAACTTGAGGATCAGACTAAAATCAACAAAGTTATATTTGACAAACGGAGCAAGCTCGAGTTTAAGCCTCGAAAAAATTACAAGAGAACATATATATGAAACAGTTATTTAAAATACTAACATGGAATGCAAACGGCCTTCTGAATAAAACAGACGAACTAGAAGTATTTCTACGGAAAAACAATATTGATATTTGCATGATTACGGAAACTCACCTTAAAAACGGGTCTACACCCAAACTTAAAGGTTACAATGGCTATCACGCACATAACCCTTCGCAAAATTCGAGAGGAGGATCCTCCCTCTACATTAAGAACTGCATAAAGCACTTCAAGAACACAGAAGTTGAGCTAGACTCTATGCAGATCAGTTCAGTTTCTGTAAAAATTGACTGCTTAGATTATAACATTGCATCTTGTTATTTCCCGCCAGGATATAGACTGGTGGAAGACGATCTTGATCGTATGTATGACTTCATTGGGTCCAATTTTATCATTGGGGGTGACTTTAACGCTAAGCATACTTTTTGGGGCTCACGATGCAATTCAACAAGAGGCAGATTACTGTACAAAAATAGTATGAAGCGTGGGGTGGACTTTTTCTCCACGGGTAAGCCAACATATTGGCCAACCGATAGGAATAAAAAGCCTGACCTTGTCGATTTTTTCATCGGTAAAGCGTACCCCATATACCTTACACGAATTGAAGAGTGTTATGATCTTTGCTCAGACCACTCGGGAGTTATCTTGAAGATGGGTGGAAGACTGGCGAAAATAGGAAGAGCTCCTAGATTAGCTAGCAAAAACATGAACTGGGACGCTTTCAGAAAGGACTGTAAGGAGGGTGTTGGCTTGAATGTGCCATTGAAAACTCCTTTCGAGTTAGAAACCGCAGTTGACAAATTCATTGAAGCAATTCAGAGCGCTGCTTGGAACAACAATTCGTCCCAAAAGAACGCAGTTAGCACCGACGGGCATGTACGTAAAACATATCCGCTCGAAATCGAAGAATTGATTCGTGAAAAGAGAAGAGCGCGTAGGAGATGGCAAGGCACGAGGGCCCCCCCAGACAAAACCCTATTGAACCACCTCTCTAACAAACTGAAAGGAATGTTGCAAGATCTTAAAAATCGTGAGACCACTGAATACCTTGAAGGCTTGTCGGCGGATAGGAGCTCAAACTACTCGCTGTGGAAAGCAGTTAAGTATATCAAGAAACCTATAATCCACTCGGCACCAATAAAAAAAGCTAACGGCGAATGGGCAAGAGAAGATAAAGAGAAAGCGAATTTGTTTGCTGAACATTTAGAAGAAACATTCAAGCCTTTCGACGGTCCGCCGTTGGCTGACGTTCAAAACAACAACGGGTAACCTGGTAGCTTTAGAATGAAAAAAGTTTCGTTAGTTGAACTCCGACAGACAATTAGCAAACTTAAAAATAATAAGGCCCCGGGTTACGACCTGATCACTGGCGAAATATTAAAAGAGCTACCAAAAAAGGCATTAGTCAAGCTACTTTATATGATAAACGCTTCTCTTAGACTTCTATACGTTCCAAGACAATGGAAAGTTGCTGAAGTCATTATGGTTCCTAAACCGGGGAAATGGGCAAATGATAAAAAATCTTATAGGCCCATATCGCTTCTGCCGATAATATCGAAAGTATTCGAGAAACTTCTGCTGAAGCGATTACAACCAATAATTGCAGAAAGACGCTTGATCCCGGATCATCAATTCGGTTTCAGACCTAACCATTCCACAATAGATCAAGTCTACAGAATAACGCATGAAATTGAAAAAGCCTTAGAAGGGAGAAAAATATGTTCAAGTGCTTTCCTCGACGTATCGCAAGCCTTCGACAAGGTATGGCACGAGGGCTTGAAATATAAGCTACGGCAAAACTTTCCGGAAGACATGTTTAAAATATTGGAAAATTATCTTGAAAGCATACTCTTTTGTGTTAGGTGTAGTAGTGAATACTCGAGTTTCAAGCAAATTCGGGCTGGCGTACCCCAGGGAAGCGTCCTCGGTCCGACCCTGTTCCTGCTCTACACAAGAGACATACCTCTAGATGTCGAGACAGTCGTGGCCACGTTTGCGGACGATACGGCCATCCTGGCAACAGGTGAATCAGTCGAGTCATCAACGAGAAACCTCCAACGAGTATTGGACAGAATTTGTGTCTGGACGAAGACTTGGCGAATCGCTCTTAACGAGAACAAGTCTACGCATGTGAATTTCACTTACAGAAGGGTTAACAATTTGCCTCTGTTCATAAATTCTGTACAAATACCTTATGCAAATGAAGCGAAGTATCTAGGGATGACACTGGACGCTAAACTAAGGTGGAAACCACACGTAAAGAAGAAGCGTGACGAGCTCGAGATTAGGCTCAGGGAAATGTATTGGCTTATCGGAAGATTTTCGAAATTAAGCACATATAACAAACTCCTCTTGTACAGGCAGGTGTTAAAGCCGTCCTGGACGTACGGTATACAACTTTGGGGTTGAACCAAGCCGAGCAACATGTCCATGTTGCAGACTTTCCAAAACAAAACACTAAGAGCAATTGTGAATGCTTCATGGTATATTAGGAATAGCGGTATTCACAGAGATTTAGGAATAGCTACCGTGGGCGAAGAAGTAACAAACTTCGCTCGAAAGCTAAATGCTCGCCTTCATGTTCATTGCAACAATGAAATGATCCGTACTCTAAACGAGACTCTTAACGATGTTAACAACGAGCGACGACTACAAAGAACAAGACCCTTCGATCTAGCGACGTAGGGTGAAGCCGCATGAATGAACGTCTTAGTAGGTGCATTCACTGGAAAGCAACCTATCCAATGCGATTAACACTAAGGAAGCGTAAACTAGTTGTTAAGTTAACTTAGTTGTAGTCAAGAAGTATTATGAGAGAGCGAAAATTTACTACTATGAAGTGCGTTCTGGCAGTTTCATAGTGTCTCTCATAAGTGGGTGGTTTTTTAGCACGTGGAAATCGGGAATAACCAATATCGGCTACTTCGGTATTATGTACCTGCTATAGTGGGCGTATTGGTATCTTTGAAAGATTTTGGAGTTTTAGTCTCCGTCCATCCTAGTATTCAAAAAAAAAAAAAAATTTAAGTTATTGTTGCTTCGTAAATTGTACGGTTGTGTGTTCGCTCTTGTTGTTAATCGTCTACTGAAATAACTTGGCGTTAGATTGTTTTTTATTTTATATATAAATAAAAGTGTGTTCATTACTATGCGTTGTTTAATATTTAGCCATTTTAACATTTCAAGCAAATATCTAATTTCACATGAAAATCTACTGGCGTATTCTTTTGAACACAGAGCTGTCAATTAATACTCGGTGCTCGCGACAATTCCAGCGTAGTGTACACTCGGTTTCATTCTGTACAGAACGACAAATACTGCACCGGTACAGTCATCACGTTAAGTGTCGAATTGCTTTAATTTATTTTGTTTACTTTTTTTTCATTTCGTTGCGTGATTTTGTTGGCGTCGGTTTTTTGTGCTTTTTACTTCTGCTTTTGGCTTTGTGTTTCTGATATTTAGTAACGTTTTATCGATTTCATACAATTTCAGTCGCGTTGTAAAAAATAACGAATAAAAATTGAGTCGAAACATAGCTTCACACACACAATCAAAGCTGCACCCAGCCTCCACCGTTAAATACGACGGTGGCGAAAAATTGAGTTGTGTTGACACCGAACTAATTCGGAGTTAAAAAGAACATTTACATGAGCACGATTATGATAACTGCATCTCAAACCCCTTTTCGGTGTTGAAAAGAATACGCCAAACGGTTAGGGTTGCAGCAACAAAAAACTAAACTTTTAACATTTCAGAATTTTAACATTTTCAGAATCTACAGAATTTGCTAAAACTTCACGTTTTAAAGAGGACTTGCAATAAATTGCTACTCCTCTGCCCGCTGTGGAGGTTATTCTGTCGTTGCGGTATAATTCGTAACCCTCAACATCATTCAAAATGATTTCTAACTTGTGTTTAAGCTTACTTTCATTAACAAAGAAGTCATCTACACTTGAATTTGTAAATTAATAACGAAAGTAGTCTCGCTTACACTGGCTTAGACTGCGTGCGTTTATATGGCATACATTGAAACTATTCTTGCACCTCGACAGAACATTCAACAGACACAAGGTTTTTCTAGGATTCACGCCGTGGTTATGGTTAAAAATACTGTTGTTTACCATTCAAAATTAACCTACCGCAAAAAGCGTCGCAATCTATTAAACGCATTTCCACATCCTCATCCTCATGAAAGTAAGTAGCATCTATCTAAAATTATCTCTGCTTTTTTTTATCAATAAAAAAAGGCAGAGATTATTGATAAGCTAAATTCTGCCAATGTCGATGTCTTCCATATGTTGTGTGTTGGCAGCAGCAGCGCGGAGATCGTTGGAGCTTTCGATGTGAAAGCTCTTTCCGTTTGGAGTTTTTCTTACGAACAAAGAGCCAAATTTCGTGAAGCAGTTGTTGTTGTTGTTTACACTCTCTGTGTAAAGCGACGACCACAAAGCAGCTTGTGCTTGGCCCCGGCCTAGCGTTTACAAGTTAGGCCAAACGATTTCAGTGTTTCCCAACACAATGAGGCTCGGCTTAAAAATTTGCAAAGAGAAAGAGTGCGTTGTTTGCAAAGAGAAAGAGTGCGTAAAGAGAAAGTGTAATGCTACGTAATGAGGCTCCGCCGCACTGTGGTCCCAAATGAATTTTTTCGTTGCAAAAATCATAACTTTCGAACGCATAAAGATATCGGCACAATTTTTTCGTCTTCTTATTACTTATTTCATGAGCTATAAATAACGTTAATTTAAGGAAATTAGCTGCACGGTGTGTTTCGAAATAATTTACTGGAGTGAGATTTTCTTAGAAAAGGAAATTACCAAAATAAGGCATTAAAGTAAAACTATAAAAACAGTCCTAAGACTTGTGGAATTTGAAAACACAATTCGACGAGCACTTTAATTATGTGCTTGAATTAAATTGGTAATAACAGTGGATGCTAAAAATAAACAAACAATTTCTAAAATGTTTTTTTTTTGCAAGTAACATAAAACAGTATTTTTAGCGGTCCGTCCAAAAATGGAAAAAGGACCCCCTATGGTATCACTAGGTTGTCCGTCCGTCCACCCGTCCGTCCGCCCAATCGCTTTATAACTTCTGAACGGTAAGTCGTAGAAGGACAAAATTATGAGTGCGTATAAACTGCGGAAGTAGTCAGAGAATCCAAAGAGGGCGACGGAATTTTTTAAGACACAGTTATTTGGTTTAATTACAGTTTGAAATTTCATGTGAAAATGGACTTAATGTTTTTCAGTGTTTTTTTCAAGAAGTTTAGTAGGCAAGAACTAGAAAAACGAAATTTCAGTTTAAGAAATACTAAGCTTTAGTCGAAAAAATAAAACTTTTTGAAAATATTAAAACGTTTTTGAGAAATGAAGAGTCGAAAATGCATGACGTTTTTCAAAGTGTTGGAGGCCATAACTTTTGAACGGCTTATTGCTCAAAATCAATATTGAACACAAGTATAAAGCAACTCAAAGTAAACCAAGTGCTCAGTTAACTTTTTCAAAAACAGTTTGAGTACTGCAGTTTTGACGTATTTTCGAAAAAAAATCGCAAAAATGCATGAAAAAACGTGTGTCTATCCCCTTCTTATCGTCGGTGCTGTTTGGTGGAATTCTATGAAAAAAAATCACACGTATCAGAAACAATTCAAAGTTTTAAGGAAAATTATAGCGGATTTTGAATTTTCAAAATCTTCTGAGATTTAACTCAAAAACATAAAAACATTTTCGAAAACAATTTTTTGAAGTCTTCTAGTAGCTTAACGGTTTCAGATTCGGTTAAAGTACAGAGCTTACAAAAAGAAGAAAGGCTGCGTTAAATTTTTTTAAATTGCCGTTTTTAACCGAAGTTTTATAGAAGCCTATTTAAAAAACGAAATAAAAAAGGAGCTTGCTTTACCGCTTGCGCATAAACCGGTGGTCATAGAATTAAAAAAAAAAACATCCAAGGCTAGTGCTGCTGGTTGTGCAATGGAAAAAAGTCTAACGGGAACTGGTAAAAACTTCAAAATATTTGTTTTATGGATTTGAAATTTAAAAAATTAAAAAAGGTCCAAAGAACGCATGTCTCCCCCTCTATCCCCCAAACAGTATAAAGTATCGTTTTTAAATTAACACCGGGCATAGTTCATCTTCTTAAATTTTATACAAAACTATAGCAGACTTCGAATATTCAAAAACTTCGAAGATTTAACTGAAAAACGTGACAACGTTTTCGAAAACTATTTTTTAAAGATTTCGAGATCCTTAACGGTTATGACGACCTTGTTTAAATTTGGCTGAAGCATGTAATGTTTTAAAGGCAAGCGAACTGCTCCAAAAACGTTTCAAAATTTCCGTTTTCGACCCTAAGTTTTTAAGCCCATTCAAACAAGCGGACTAAAAAACAGCATATTTTTACCGTTTTCTCAGAAATCCATGTCCACAGAATTTAGGAAAAGTGGCAAATGCTAGCACAGGTGGTTGTAAAATTGATCAAAAAGTCTAACGGTAATTAAAAATAATCGAAGTCGCTGTTTTATGGGTCTTAATTTATACAAATCCTAAAAAAGGCCAAGAAAGAGTATGTCCTTCCCTCTATTTTCGTAACGGTAAAACTTTTTGCCAGCCTTTTTTTTAGAGTAACGAAACCCAATATAAAATCACCCAATATAAGAACAGTAGACAGCACTATGAAAAAAGTTTATTAGACTGTAAAATATATCTAGAAATAATTTTAATAAATAAATAGAATGTTACACAAACTGCGCAATATAGATGACCATAACCTTCAACAAAAGCCGACGGACCGCTCCGCGTATGTTTTCACCCCAAAATTGAAATAGTTTATTCTCAGTTTACCAATAAAAACCATAGTGCTCCGCCCAAATTAAAAAAAAAAATTTAAAAAAAAAAAATAAATAAATTAAAGTTTCCTAACAAAATAGTATAAAAATCACGCATGGATCTAAAATTAAAAATATCCATTCAGTGCTTGTGCAGTGATATGAATTAACCACCGCATCGAATAAGCGAAAAAAAACATTCAATCTCACATCACCCATCAAGTGTCACACTTGCACCGCTGAGCTACGATCTTCATCTCGCGTGCATCACCCCTCCCCCCATCCTCTATATAAAATACATAGCCCAGTCCACATTATCAATTTTCTTGTCTTCTTCTACTGTTTCCATTTGCCTGTCGCTGCTGGTAACGGGTGATTTTTTAAGAGGTTGAGAACTTTTAAAAAAAAAAAACACAAAAAATTCGAAAAAATTAATGAAATATTTATTTGAATCGATAGTTTGAACCTTGCAATTTAATGTTTTAAGATAATTTCATGCAAATGTTGACCGCGGCTGCGTCTCAGGTAGCTGAGTCCAATTTTGGCATACTCTTTCACACATATCGGCCGGTATCTCACGAATGAATGCATGGATGTTGGCTTCCAGTGCGCCAATCGAAGCGGGCTTGTCTCTATAGACATACGGCCGCAATATTTTCTTCACTACGCACAGTACGTAAACGTGTTGGTGGTTTAATGTCCAACAAAGTAAATTTGGTGCGAAATTTGGTCACAATCTTCCGAATAGACTGCTCAGAAGGTCGAGAATGCCGACCATAAAATGGAAGCAGCGCGCGATGAACATTTCGAACCGAGCACAAATTTTGATAGTAAAATTCAATAATTTGCAAGTGTTGTTCATTTGTAAGACGATCCATGGTTAAATTGCAAACCAAACTGAAGCTGTTTGACAGTGACACAAGGTACTAAAAACACGTCAGCTGTCAAAACCAGTGTTGCCAAAACCAAACCAGCTTAAAAATCACCGGTTATCAACACTCCAATGCACGGTTGGAGTGCCGCTGCCAGCAGTGGCAATGAGCGTATAGCGGATTGTTGATGATTTTTTTGCTTGAATTTACCACACAATGCTATGTACAGGCATAGTACTTGCAAAGTATTGCTGTGGTGTTTCTTTGCGAGGATTTTCACGCAACAATCCAGCTTAGTGTTTGTCGTTTATTTTTTGTTTATCGTGGGCTGCGGAAAAACCTTATTGCAGCGTACGTCCATGTCTGTACTTACAGCCCAGCTGTTTTGGCGCTAAGTGAAACTCAGGTATTAGGCAAAGATCCTGTAACAGGTCAACCCGATCCGGGTTTTAAACTCCCTGGTTATCGCTTAGAGCCATTATTCTTTCCACATCGTGGCCTCGCCATTTATATTCGTGATGATATTGTCTACCATATTCCTCCACAACTCAACACCTGTTCCAACCCGGAATTCAATTTCATAGGATAGATTACACCGTCCGTAGACAATCAATTCATTACTGTTTTGTGTACAGAAGCCCTAACTTGAGCAGTGCATTAACTTGTAATGAGCTTGATGCTCTGTCCGATTCCATTTTAGGAATTGTTTCCTTGTATCCTAATAATGAAATCGTGATTACGGGCGATTTCAATATTCACAATTCTAAGTGGCTTCGACATTCTGGTCAGACAACACCCGAAGGAAGGTATGTTGAGATCTTTGCCGCGTTAAATAACCTAACGCAACTTGTAAACGAGCCTACACGGATACCCGACATTAACAATCATTCCGCCAACACTCTGGATTTGTTTCTTACCTCCCATCCCGATAAGTACACAGTGAATGTACTGTCTCCTCTAGGCTCGTCAGGCCACTGCGTCATATTCCTTTCACATATTCCTTTCATATTCCGTCACGTTCCTATTGGGTAGTCAACCTAATAAGGAAATAACTCCAAAATGAACAGTGTGGCGGTACGAGAAAGCCAAATGGGACGGCCTTGGTTTGAGATCCTTTATCCCTTACAGGATTAAGAGTATCAAACCAAAGGAGAACTCGTGGTTTGACTCGAGCTGTAAAGAGGCTATTAGGCTAAAGGAGTTATGTTTTCGGTCCTACAAGGCCAACCCATCACAGGTAAACCGAAAAAAGTTTAAACAAGCCAGAAATGATTGTAATGCTCATATTCACCGTATTAAAATCCAATACGACCAAAAGCTGAGGCAGAAAATACTACATTGTCCCAAGGGTAGTAAAAACTTTCGCCAAAAATGTCAAAAACTGTGTCTCATCTTCCATCCCAATACTCGTTTACAATGACATTCCAGCTGTCACCTCTCTAGACAAAGCGAATCTACTTGCAGCGCATTTCGCTGCTAGCTCCATGCTCCCTGATTCTGCAATGTCCCCGCCTACACTTGAGTGCGTCGAATATACCATGGGACAAATTCACTTTGGCGCTCGTGCAGTCAAAAGAGTACTTCGAGATCTAAACATTCACAAATCCGCTGGTCCAGATGGAATGTCTCCGATTGTTCTGAAGAGGTGTTCTTCCGCGCTGGCAAAACCATTGTGTAAGCTTTTTCATCGGTCCTACTCCTCAGGTCTCTTTCCGAGTAGATGGAAAACAGCATTTGTCCAGCCCGTCCCTAAAAAAGGCGATTCTTCTTCTCCCTCTAGCTATCGTCCAATTGCACTTACCTCTCTTCTTTCAAAGGTCATGGAAACTCTGATTTATTATCAGCTTATGAAATATCTTGAAACACGAAAACTTCTTAATGACCGGCCACACGGTTTCCGTAGCAAACGGTCCACTGGTGATTTGATGGCATATCTCACTGAAAAGTGGAATCGTTCCTTGCATCTTCTAGGTGAAAGCAAGATTGTTGCGCTTGAAAAAAGCATTTGACAGAGTTTGGCACCAAGCTCTCTTGTGGAAAATGCGTGCATTTGAAGTCTGCTACAACTAATCCAATCCACCTTTTAGCTGATGACAGTAACCTCAGTTTCTCATATTCGTTCTCGGTTCCGCGCCCCTGCTCTTCCGACGTTGAATTGGAACGGCTGCGTATGTCAAACTCATTAAACTCTGACCTTAGCAGCATTGTATCATGGGGATCTTGAAACAGAGTAGAGTTTAATGCTTCTAAAACTCAATGCTGTCTTCTGTCATTGAAGCCAAACCGAATCACCCAGCCATTATCCATGAATGGCATTTGCATCGACGAAAACGAAACGCTCTCCATTCTCGGTATGTGTGTCAATAACAACCTTAGTTGGAATGACCACATATTCGACGTCGCCAAGAACGCTGCGAAATGCCTAGGTTTCCTTAAAAGATGTTAGAAGTATTTCACCCCCCCTGATTTAGCTACTTTATATAAGGCATATATTCGCCCCAAGTTGGCATATAATTCCCATGTCTGGGCTGGTGCTCCAAAAAGAGCACTGCACTTGCTAGATAGGATACAAAAACGCGCGTTAAAACCTGTTGGAGACAAAAACATTGCGAAGTCTTTTCACTCATTAGAACATCGACGTAATGTATCTTGTCTATCACTGTTTTATCAAAGTTTTAGTATTATTAAATATACGAGTAGGGTCGCGCACGATTTGTTGACACTGATTATCGATTTCAATTACGTTTTTAAGATTCGTTCTGTAACGATCCGATTCTTTTAACCAGTCGATATTCATGTCACCGGCAATAATAAACAGCTTGTTAGAGTTTATGAGATCCTCAGCCCAGTTTTTAATTTTTTCACAGAATAAATTTTTTGATGCCTTATGAGCGCGATACACTGCAGCTAAGTAGAATGATTGGTTATCATGATCTAATTTGCATTTTGCCCACCAGATTCTAGATTCGTTTGATTTTCCAATATCACAAAGATCGAAACAATTTTTAACATATATACACACACCGCCGGTGTACCTTGAATGGCTATCACATCGAATCGGTTTTTGGTAACCATCGACCAACATTTCACTGTCATCGATATCTTCGGTGTTGTGAGTTTCCGAAAGTATAATAAAGTCAAAGTTTTTACGCGCACATATATATTGCAGATCTGGAAGGTTACCCGTTCGGCCTGCAAGCCCTTGTATGTTGCAATAAAATCCCCGAATTTCGCTTAATTGCTAATGAACCATTTTATTTTTTTCAGTTTCAAGAAGTCTCTTGTAAACTGCACAATTCATCATGAACTAATTTGCATTTTGCCCACCAGATTCTAGATTCGTTTGATTTTTCAATATCACAAAGATCGAAACAATTTTTAACATATATACACACACCGCCGGTGTACCTTGAATGGCTATCACATCGAATCGGTTTTTGGTAACCATCGACCAACATTTCACTGTCATCGATATCTTCGGTGTTGTGAGTTTCCGAAAGTATAATAAAGTCAAAGTTTTTACGCGCACATATATATTGCAGATCTGGAAGGTTACCCGTTCGGCCTGCAAGCCCTTGTATGTTGCAATAAAATCCCCGAATTTCGCTTAATTGCTAATGAACCATTTTATTTTTTTCAGTTTCAAGAAGTCTCTTGTAAACTGCACAATTCACGTCCCTGCTATCATGCATAACATCAAGATTCAGTTTAAATTTCTCGTTGTATTGCTTGCAGTTGACGCATTTTAACACTGTGGAATTGCATTCTCTGGAGTCATGCTCATCCCCAAATTTAGCACACCTTACATTATTTTTACAGTTTTTAGCTAAGTGGCGGTATCCACAGCAGTTAAAACATCTTTTTAAGTTTAAATATTCAAACCCGCGGCACTTTTCCCAACCGATATTTAACTTTCGATTTTCTAATATTTCTTTGTAATTGCACATCTCTAGCTCAACAATTGCACTGTGCACATCTCTATTTTTTGAACACTTTTACACATTTTACCGTACCATTTATTTTGTTTTGCTTCTTTATGGCCAATACCAAATCTTCGCTATTCCACATTTCACTTAAGTCCGTTATCATGACTTGCGGACTTCTCTTTGCGAAAATTTTTACATCATAATTTGCTCCTAGCTTTTGCTTCACAACACTCTCAAATTTTTTGTACCGACTCTTCACCAGTGCAGTTAATAGAAATTGCACCTTGATTTCTGTTAGTGATTCTGTCGACCTTGAGCGCCAGAGATGATGGATTAATAGCTTTTTTTATGTCTTTTGTCGTTTTTGCATTTTCTTGCTTCGATTTAGGTTTTATGTACACTGTTTGCTTTAACTTTTCCGCGTAGTTCATTTGATGATTTGTTTCAGTTATTGCTGTTTCATTTATTTTTTTTACCTCACTCTTAAAATCCTTTTTCATTTCACTCACATTGTCGCAAATTTTATCACTGTGCTTTTTTACGTCACAACATATTTTTTCACTTTGCGTTTTAAAAGATTCGCTAAATGCACCAATTTTTTTAATTTCAAAAACGCTTTTTTCACATGTTTCCTGTATTGCTTTCATTGCTTTTAGCCTGTCGGTGTAGCGCACCTCAAGAGCTTCAAGCAGTGATTTTATTTCTGTTTCATTGTTTTTAAGCGATTGTTCGAATTCACGTTTGTATTCTTTTAATGGTAATTGTTATTTTCACTATTTCTTGCATGTCTTTTAAGACCATATCAACATTATGAATATATAAAATGCAGTCTTCACACATAATATTAATCATCGGGTTTGAATCGAGAATAAAAATAAATAAATAAATAAATAGAGTGGCGCAACAGTTCGATGTGAACCAGGGCCAACTTCTCAACAATGTATGCTGGTATGTTAAATTCTTTACATTTAAGGGGACCTACAATTTTTTGCCGAATCCGAACGGCACTTTGAGAAGTTTTTCAAGACAATTGATACTCTCGGAGGGCTTGTCAAACCCTCGCGGAGGTCGGGACCGTGAAAAAGAACAAGTCTTTTTTTTCAGGATCGATTGAATCGAGAATGCCACTACTATATTGGTCTAATCCGCTACATTTTGCCGCAATGTGGAAGATTTTACCGCACACGCCTGCACATGATATGCCCGATTCACCTCGAATTGAGTTTTTGCATTTAAAACATTCGCGCATTGTATTAATTAGCTGCCACCACGATTGCCACTAATTGTGTCATTTACGTAGGACTTTATTCAAAGTAATTAAATTGAAATTTCTTGTAATTTATAAAATATAACTTGGATCACTTGCCAACACGTCTTTACTCTCTCGCGATCGCTCTCGTAATACTCGCCAAAGATCGAATGCACATCAGTTTACCCTCGAGCCCACCTTCGGACGTACAGTAAAGTTTAGAGGTTCTTTCATAAGCCGTACAACGCGAATGTGGAATGTTCTCCCACGGTCAATCTTTCCTGCGCAATACAACTTGCAACTGTTCAAAACAAGAGTGCACCGGTACCTCTCCTCCTTTTCCTCTTCTTCTAATCCTTTCCGCTCGTGTGATGTGTTACATTAAAAAGGGTATCCAATCCCATATATTCGCGAGTGCATTATAAAAAAAAAAAATTAGAAAAATTACTCTTTAACCAATGCCACGCCCACTAGGTTGGCCCACCGACATTACTATTCTTTTTTATGTCTTACAATCTTAGGAAATGCTTTAGGCCATATTTCAGCCGTTTACGACGTCTTTCAGTCATCATTTTATTTCATGCGTTGTTCATGCATGGATATGACGTAGAATATCTGAGTGTGTCTACATTTTCGGGCCAAATAACGCTATTTTTATTTATTAGTTGGACATGAATGTTCCTGAAGAAAGGGGACCCTCTGGGTTGTGCCGACCACAGAGGCATCAGTCTTCTTAACATCGCATACAAGATCTTTTCTGTTGTACTGTGTGAACGCCTGAAGCCGTTTGTCAACAGTCTGATAGGCACATATCAGTTTGGCTTTAGGCCAGGAAAGTCCACAATCGATCAAATATTCACACTTCGGCAGATCTTGGACAAAACCTAGGAATTCCGAATCGATACACACCACCTTTTCATTAATTTCAAAGCCGCGTAAGTAAGCCTCTATAGAGACGAGCTATTTAGTGCACTGTCTAGTTTTGACACTTCTGCCAAACTCGTCAGCCTGTGCAGGATGATGATGGAAAATTCACGCTGTTCCGTCAAGGTCGGCAAAGACCTCACCGACCCCTTTGATATCAAAATCCCAAAAAAGGATTTAGACAAGGCGACGCGCTGTCATGTGACTTATTTAACATCATACTTGAGACATTTGTGCAGGACTCTCGCGCCAACACCAGAGGCACGATCTTTCAAAAGTCCATTCCACTACTCGCATATGCAGAGGACATTGACACAATCGGAATAACAAAGCGTGATGTCAGTGAAGCCTTCGTGGGTATTGGGACGGAAGTGGCGAATTTGGGTTAAGCAGTCAACGAGGGCAAAACCAGGTATATGCTGTCATCAAGAAAAGACACCCAAAACCGTCCAAGAAGTCTTGGACAAAACATAACCATCGACAGCTATAATTTTTGGTAGTTAGGGACTTTGTTCCGCTAACAATTCAGACAATGACACCAACGCTAAAATCAAACGAAGGATTACTCTTGCCAATCGCTGTTTTATTGGTCTTAGAAGGTACTTGAGTAGCAAACCCCTCTCTCGAGCAACTTAAGTGTCCATGTATAAGATCCTCATCATCCCAGTCCTACTTTACGGTGCAGAAGCATGGACACTGTTAAAGGCGGATGAAAACACTTTAGGCTGCTTCGAGCGGAAAATTCCTCGGACGATTTACGGTACCGTCTGCATAGACGGAGAGTGGAAGAGAAGATATAACATCGAACTCTACGGGCTGTACAACATTACCGACCTAGCCAGAAGAGTCAAAATACAACGTCTACGATGACTGGGTCATCTAGTTTCAATAATTTTGTAAAAGGAACCCTAAAAATGGGCGTGGCCAAGAACTTTGATTAAAAAATTCTAGAATATAATCTGGTGTACCTCATATGCTATATTCATTTTCTTATTGTTTCCTTAATTGGGCTACGAAACATGTTTTTGGGGCGAATTAGAGATTATTCTTGAATTCTGCCTCCAAATGTGGGCGTGACCCAAAGCTTTGTTTTAACAAAGTGAAGAACAAAGCTTTTTCTATATAAAATATCAAGTAAAACTTTTTCGATTCGGAACAAATATATGGAATAAGATGCGTTTAGAAAAATTACTCTTCAATCAATGCCACGCCCACTAGGTTCGGCCCACCGACATTACTTTTCTTTTTTATGCCTTACAACCTTTAGAAATGCTTTATGCCATTTTTCAGCTTCTTACGTCGTCTTTCAGTCATCTTGACGAAGTCATCACACGAAGTCCATCAGTCTGCCTTGGGTTCTATTTGTATAGTGCGTTGTTCATGCATGAATATGACGTAGAATATCTGAGTGTGTCTACATTTTCGGACCAAATTACGCTATTTTTATTTATTAGTTGGACATGAATGTTCCTGAAAAAAGGGGACCCTCTGAGTTGTGCCAACTACAGCAACAGTCTTCTTAACATCGCATACAAGATCTTTTCTGATGTACTGTGTGAACGCCTGAAGCCGTTTGCCAACAATCTGATAGGCACATATCAGTTTGGCTTTAGGCCGGGAAAGCCCACCATCGATCAAATATTCACCCTGCGGAGGATCTTGGACAAAACCCAGGAATTCCAAATCGATACACACCACCTTTTCATTGATTTCAAGGCCGCGTATGTAAGCATCTATAGAGACGAGCTATATAGCACAATGTCTAGTTTTGACATTCCTGCCAAACTCGTCAGTATGTGCAGGATGATGATGGAAAGTTCATGCTGTTCCGTCAAGGTCGGCAAAGACCTCACCGACCCCTTTGATGTCAAAATAACAAAAAAAGGATTTAGACAAGGCGACGCGCTGTCATGTGACTAATTTAACATCACACTTGAGACATTTGTGCAAGATTCTTGCGCCAACACCAGAGACACAATCTTTCAAAAGTCCGTTCCACTACTCACATACGCAGACGACATTGACAGAATCGAAAAAACAAAGCGTGATGTCAGTGAAGCCTTCGTGCGTATTGGGGCGGAAGCGGCGAATATGGGTTAAGCAGTCAACGAGGGCAAAACCAAGTTTATGCTGTCATCAAGAAAAGACACCCAAAACCGTCCAAGAAGTCTTGGACAAAACACCATCATCGACAGCTATAACTTTGAGGTAGTAAAAGACTTTGTTTCGCTATCAATTCAGACAATGACACCAGCACTGATATCAAACGAAGGACTACTTTTGCCAATCGCTGATCCGCACTGAATCGCACTTGAGTAGCAAAGCTCTCTTTCGAGCAACTAAAGTGTCCATGAATAAGATCCTCGTAAAGTACTACTTTACGGTGCAGAAGCATGGACCCTGTCAAAGGCGGATGAAAACACTTTATGCTGCTTCGAGCGGAAAGTTCCTCGGACGATTTATGGGCCCGTCTGCATAGACGGAGAGTGGGGGAGGAGATATAACATCGAACTCTACGGGCTGTACAGGGACGCCGACCTAGCCAGAAGAGTCAAAATACAACGTCTACGATGGCTGGGTCATCTAGAGCGGATGGACACCCCGGCTCGAAAATCTTCGAATCCTGTCCGCAGGGACGGCGCAGTAGAGGAGCATCAGGTTACGAGACTCAGGTTACGCACACGAGTGGATGGGGACCTCAGTCAACTTTGCGTGCGAAACTGGAGTCGGTTAGCTGGAGACAGAGCTGGATGACGAAGCTTGTTGACTGAGGACTAGGTCCAACCGAGACCGTAGTGTAGCGCTACCTTAAGTAAGTAATTTCTTTTTGACCTACGGTAAACTTGACCCCATTGGGACTTACGGGTCCGAGAGACGATGGCAGCCGTCGCTTTTGGAAGACCAGGTGGCCTATTGGTCGGATACTATTGAATACATATTTCTGAAAAGACGTTAAAATACCTCTTTTTTGCATGCGGAGTACAAGTATTATTAGGGAAATATTCTTATTACTTACACTTTTGTTTTTCCTAGAATTTGATCTTCAATCTGTTTGGCTAGGATTCCAGGAAAATATGTTGAATGCAGCGCAAAATGAGAAGGTTTAAATAATACGACATAAGAGCATTTCCAAGAATATGTGGCGTATTGCTCGTCTTTGTTCGGTTAGTTTGTTGGTTATCGATAGTTTTCCTTGAACTATTGTAAGCTTCGATATCCAAATACTTTTTCAGAATTATGTCTTCCCGAATTGATGTTCCCAACATTTTAATACTTAAATTTACGATGCGGCAGAGATTTTTTTCAAAACTTTAAGGGCTGATGCTGTTTTTTCTTTTAACCCCTCCGACCGTCTAGGAATCTATTGACGATCCCAGCTCTTCCTGATACTGTTCCCTTTTGGTGAACGTCCAAGTCCAAGCGCTTGTCAGAAGCACATAAACACATATTTTATCAGCTGCTACTGCTACTCATAGACGTATCTCAACATTTGAAACGTCTCTTATGCACAATTATTTACATTTTGCGAAAACAGAAATAAGAACTTTTTTGCAGATTGCATACGAACGAAATTAAAGTAATATTTGTACCGGCAGGAATTAGAGATTGAAGTAAGGCGTACGGAAAGGATACGACGGGAATTAATACAACTATTCAAGTACATACACTGTTTAGCTTAGTAAAGAGAAAAGTAAAAATAAGCGATCACATAAACTCACTCACTGTCCACAAATATAGGCTGGGCGTTCTGAAGATATTGGAATTTATTTTCAACGCGAATTCTTTCTTCAAAAATAATAAAAATCTCTTGTTTTTATATGTTCTTACCTTATATTACCAGTAATAACACCACAATAGTTTTGAAGTCTCACTTTTATTCACTCACTGCACTTTTTGTTCCAGAAAAAACACTCAACAGTCAAGAAAAATTTAATCTAATTAGAAAACACTGGGCGGCAAGGTGGATCGAGTTACACGGTGAAGTTGATTGCTTGCGGCGGTTGGACACATCCAAACAAATAATCGCATAGCGATTAGGAAAAATGAATGAGAGAAGAAGATTACGCAAGCCGAAATGTGCGACATTTTTTCGAAAGTGTATATGTATACCTGACGTCAGCGGAATTTACTGTCAAAACAGTTTTCGCGTTATTATCTCGCTCGCAACTGCCAAGCAAATCGCGTTTTTATATTAAAAATTGAATAGTTTCTGTAGAAGTCTGAATTACTAAAAAACTACTCAACCTAGAGTGTGCCGATAAGGAAAGAAGTTATTGTGCTTATTATTGTGTGAGTGAAGCATTTATTTTGACATTCGTCGCCCGATATCGCGTATCGACTTGGAAGTGAATGTATCGAATGTATCACGAACCGGGGTACAAATGTCACCTTAACTCAGGAATGTTAAATAAAAGTAGAGCCAGCTCCCAGAAACGTATGAACCTCGAGCCGTCTCTCATCTAAAACTGATGCTTCACTTTTCCCCAAAAACACCACTTCCTTGTCTCTTTATTCAATGTTCTAACGGGTGATTTTTTAAGAGGTTGAGAACTTTTTTTAAAAAAAAAAACATAAAAAATTCGAAAAAATTAATGAAATATTTATTTGAATCGATAGTTTGAACCTTGCAATTTAATGTTTAAAGATAATTTCATGCAAATGTTGACCGCGGCTGCGTCTCAGGTAGCCCATCCGCTGAGTCCAATTTTGGCATACTCTTTCACACATATCGGCCGGTATCTCACGAATGAATGCATGGATGTTGGTTTCCAATCGACATTTCGCGGTCTTCTGTCACACTAGCTGATAAGGCCGCAATATTTCTTCACTACGCACAGTACGTAAACGTGTTGGTGGTTTAATGTCCAACAAAGTAAATTTGGTGCGAAATTTGGTCACAATCTTCCGAATAGACTGCTCAGAAGGTCGAGAATGCCGACCATAAAATGGAAGCAGCGCGCGATGAACATTTCGAACCGAGCACGAATTTTGATAGTAAAATTCAATAATTTGCAAGCGTTGTTCATTTGTAAGACGATCCATGGTTAAATTGCAAACCAAACTGAAGCTGTTTGACAGTGACACAAGATACTTAACACACGTCAGCTGTCAAAACCAGTGTTGCCAAAACCAAACCAGCTAAAAAATCACCCTTTATATATGATAAAGAACGATATGTGGAAAGTATCGAAAAAGTGTTCCGAATATATGATCTCCTTGAATGTGTACCCTTTTGTGGTCGACACGGTTTCTACAACACAAACAACACTTTTCTTATCCATCCCGTGTTATAACTATAATGAATATATTTTCAGCATTACCTAGGATGCCTGATCAAGTCTTCACCTTTCCCGTTCCTCGAAACACAGGGTTGCATTTTTTAAATAGTTATTTACGTTGATGTGTATTTTTGTTCGTTTTCCATATAAAAAGGTACTTTGTTTGGCGTCCCGAACTCGATAATACCAGTAGTCGTCAAACTGTTAAAAGCTCTATAGACCTTTTAGCACGGCTGTCAATAACTGACGTTCTTCACATTTTCCGAACCAAAGATGTCAAGCAAATCGAGTTTTTGCATGAAAAAATTCATTATTTTCTGTATAAGTGCGAATTATTAATAAACTACACAATTGCGCCGTGGTGGTAGTGCAAAACACCATCGTACGCATCAACAACAAAGAAAATATATATTCAATCATTTCATTTAACGTGAGTTTCTTCTTAAACAAAACACTGTGTTTTTTATAACACCAGTGTTTTGCACCTAATAAGGCACTGAGTCACTAGAAAACCATTTAGATCACAGAACAAATTGATAAATATAATTTCACAGCACACAGTACACACACTTATTTTCCTTTAAACACTAGCGAGCTAATAGATTTTGGTCGTCTAAAAAGTCTTACGCCATTATATTGTGCCGTGCAGAATAATACTTTTTCTTTAAATAGTTTTTCGGCCAAAATTCAAGGAATTCTTCATAAATTTTTGTCACTCGCATGTTGCGGATATTTGAAAACACTTCTGAAACACTTTTATTGTCGATGTTCCCTTTTTACGATGTGAATTGTAGAGCCATACCAGGTCTCCCTCGGGTGCCGTTGCTCGCATATCATACCTGATCTTCATGCAAGTTATATATTGCTTCTAGTTCTCTGGTGTATGTCATAAATACTTTCTCTAATACTTACTCTAATTCTTCCTCACATGTTGGGTCTTCAATGGGAAATCCGAATTTGAGCTCGCTGGGTAGCCTGGCAGTCCGACCAAATAAAACTTCAGATGGAGTGTATCCGGTTGTTCTATGAATAGAGTTGTGGTAGGCCATGAGGAATAAAGGTATTTGGCGATCCCAATCTCGTCGATTCTCGTCCACGACTTTAGAAAGATGTTCCCTCAGGGTATTGTTCAGTTCTCGACCATTCCATCTGATTGTGGGTGAAGGGGTGTGGTCCGTGTCTTCTGAAGTCCGATCGCTGCGCATACTTTCTGGAATATCTTCGACTCGAAGTTTCGTCCTTGATCGGATGAAATTCTATAGGCACACCAAACCTGCACACCCAGTGGTCCATAATCTGGTCGACAACGGTTTTAACTTCCTGATTTGGGATCGCAAATGCCTCGGGCCATTTGCTAAAGTAGTCGGCAATTACAAGGATGTAACGATTGCTGCTTTCAATTTTCGGAAATGGGCCTGCAATGTCGACGGCGGCCTTTCGAAGGGGGAATCAACGTTGTACTGCTGCACTTTTCCTCTTGATTTGACTTAAGGTGCTTTACTGACAGCATATGTAATCACTTTCTACAGCAGCTCTCAACGTCGTTTCTTGCACTCAGCCGATAAAAGCGTTCTTGTACGTTTTCCAGGGTTTTGATGATTCCCAAGTGCCCACCAGACACTCCATCGTGCATTTCCCGTGGCATTTCCTGGACTTTCGACCGTGGAACCACAAGCTGCATCTTAAAGGACTTTCCATCCAGCATTTCCCATTTTCTACGCCGAACGCCATCTTGTACATGGCATGGAAAGAGTCCCACTGCGCCCAATATGCCTTAATGTAGGACTTCTGTCGGATATGTCCCTTGCGCTCGGTTTCTCAATAGATTCCTTCCATGCAAGGATTGGCTCAGTGTCAGGGTCTTCTTGTTGTGCGTTTCGAAGTTCCTCAGTACTCCAGCCTTCTACATGTTCGGCTCTTATTCTCTGGACAGAAACACCTTCGTCCTTTTCCTCTTGTCGCACGCAATGCTTAAAGTTGGGCTCACATGGTCTGCGGGATAATCGCGATGCGCTAACACCCACATTGCTAGCATTTGCGTCCACAATAAATGTCTTGTCAGGGATGGGGTAAGCTAATATCGGTGCTTCGCAAAGTCGCTGTTTCATATGTTGAAAGCTTCTTTCGCACTCACCTGACCATTTGAATTGTCTTCCATTTTCAGTGAGCTGGTGCAGACACTTTGCGATCCCGGCGAAGTCCTTGACCAACCTCCTGTAGTACGTTGCAAGACCGAAAAGCTCCTTAGCTGGTGTTTGCCTTTAGGAACTGGCCAACTACTCACTGCTTCGATTTTCTCTGGATCTGTCTTCGCTTCCATCCGACGACATAACATGCATAGATATTTAACCTCTTCAAGTGTGCTGCTCGAAGTCGTGAAAACACCTCCCTCTATAAGACGCTCAAAGGTGGCCGGAGCGTTACACAGACTAAATGGCATTACTACAAACTGCCATAGGCCACTGCCAGTTGTTAAGGCGGTCTTCCCTTTGTCTTCTGGATGGATCTGTACCTGCCAGTAGAAAACCTGCCAGTGGAAACCCATTTAGCTCCAAAGAGTGTGTCCTTCCTTGCGGCATCGTTAAGCCTCCGGTAATCCACGCAGAATCGAGTGCTGCCATCCTTCTTTTTCACCAGTACAGCATGTGACATCCACGGACTTTTCGAGCTTTCGATCAAACCTCTTTTTTCCATGGTCGATATAATCTCGGCGGCCTCGTCCTGTTTCGCCAACGAATGTCGTCTAGCAGGCTGGAGGATTGGTGTAGCATCTCCGGTGTCTATGCGATGTTATTCTAAGTGTGGTCGACCAAAGTCTCCATCCTGTGAGGCAAATATATCAGCAAACTCCCCAATGAGGTTATCCGCTATGGTTTGCTGCTCCTGATCTACCTCACAGTCTCCGAGTATGTAAGACTTTATCTCGGTCAATTTTGATGGAGGGACCGGACTCGCAGGCTTACTCTCAGATACTGTCGAAATGGCTGCAATGGGTGCGAATCTTCCAATCACCTCTTCTTGCCTGAGCTTAACGGTGCGCTTATTTGGGTTCATCAGTCTGGCACCCTGTTGTTCTTGTGCTCGGCAAGAATTTTTCCCACGACGTAACTTTTAAATTCACATTTGTTATCTGGTTCGATGAAATGAAATCGGTGGCTCCCAGGATCACCCTCCAAAAGTGTCCAAGAAATATCTCTGTAGAGGGCGGCAGAACTTCATCGCTTCCCACTATTGCTCAAAGATTCACAGCGTTGTCGCTTCCGTATGCCTCTTCGAATGATGGAGGCCGTGGCACCTGTGTCAATAGTGGCCACACATTTTCTGTTGGCAATGATTGCCTCCACTGTCAGATTCTTGTTGCAGCGTTTTGTTTGCGAGACTTGGATGATGGTCCTGAGGGCGTCGATTCTATCAACCAACTTCTGCCCCGTGAAGTTGGTTCTTAGGCGTTTCCCGACTGCTTTTGCTGCGAAGCTTGTCCAGCATGTTGAACGTTGTGCCTGCCAGATGCTTCTTCATTTTGCCTTCTTCTAGCGCAATGTGGGCAGGTTGCTTGTCGAGCTGGAGCTCTGCACTGTCAGTGTAGTTGCCGCAGTTTGTTACAATTCCAGCATCTCATTTGTCCACGAGTGGTGTTCGTGCTTTGCCTTTCGATATCGATGCATTGACATGAGCAATGACAATTGGACCTGGTAAACTTGCTGCATATAGTCGTCGCCAAACCTCATCTCGATGGCCTTCCCCATGGATTCATACTCCTTCTGTTTTTCTTCAGGGACTGTCCCAATTGTTCGTCATCGCGGCAGCTTCAAATTGCCTCTTATAAATCGGCCAAGACGCTTGACCATCAAAGACAGAAGGCTGCATTTCTTTACGCCGTTGACCGTCGGACAAACATTCTCACACTTTCTGTTTCTTAACCAACTCAAGTTCCTTAGCCGGCTGTTCTACTTCCGATTTGACTTCATGGAACAGTTCCTCCAAGCTTTCGATTTTGCGATCCATCGTTTGGAACTTTTCCTCAAAAAGTGCATTCTGCGAATCGAGTTTACTTTCTAGTGCATTCTTTTGTTCATGAAGCTGCTTTCCAGAGTATTCTCTTGTTCGTCAAACTTGCTTTCGAGAGAATTGTTTTGTTCGTCGAACTTGCTTTCGAGAGCATTCTTCTGTTCTTTCTGGCCAGCTTCTTGAATTTCTCGTCCAAATTTCTCTCCGAACGGGGTCTCCACCTTCTTCCCCGAAGTCTGGAGGTTTCTTTTACCCAATTCTGCTTTCAACTCAGCTGTTGTCAATTGCTCAATACTGCGACCCATTTTGAATTATCGAAGCATAATTTCGCAACACAATCAGTTTATTTTCTATATCTGTTCTAGAATATTCACTATCGAATAAATCACTGACACTGTCTTTATGTGTGACACTATATGCGCGCAATATTGCTGAAAATTCCACTTTTAAAAACTTTTTGATACACCACTGGTACACTCTTCCGGAAAATTCCACTGTAGAATTTACCCGCACAATTATGAGTTTAATCCCACTTCTGACACCAATGTAACGTTTTTGCCTGGTTTACGTAGAATAAAACTCAATTTCACTTTTAATTTTACACAATGAAACACTTTATTAAGCAAAACTTATTTAAATTCTAATCCCACTGGTATTCAACTTTACTACTTAGAATTCAACACTTTATTTCAATTCAATCACTTTTTACTTTATTACCGATTTTCACAAGTCCACGTTTGAAATATAACTGTCTCGTACGAGCCTGTCATTCATGTATTTATACAAATTCACCATATTCTCGACGGGTCGACGCTGGTAATTTTCCATTGGTAATTTTCCATTGGTAATTTTCCATTAAATTCCATGGAGGGGAAGTTCATCATCATCATCATTTTCGGATGCCGCTTATCTTTTAAAAGGGTCGCGGAGCGAGGGCGGCCAAATGGTCCTTCCATCTTTTTCGATCCTCCGCCACCAACTCAAGAGAATCCGGCGCAATCCCCAAGCGGGTCTCAGAGAAGTTCTTTACCTGATCCCACCACCTGTTCCTTGGCCTACCAAGGGGGCGACATGCTCGCATCTCGGCTAGCATGACCTGTCTAGGAAGTCTGTCAGGGTGCATGTGAACAACGTGTCCAAACCATCGAAGAATCGATCGCTCCACTCGGAGAAGTAGCTGCTCAACATTAAGATTCCCACGAATACTGACGTTTCTCACTCTATCCCTTAGAGTAACACCAGCAACGCACCTCAGGAATCTCATTTCGGCAGCTTGTACCCGCGATCTATTTCTGGAGGGGAAGTTCGATATCGAATTCGAGCTTTGAACGGAAGTTTGCTTTCAGATGACTAGAATGACAGTTGGGTATGTTCGTTTAGTGAATCGAGAGGATGTGTTCGTAAAGTGAATCTAAGGGTGCATTCAGCGATTCCTGCATGTCGTTTCATTTCTTGACGCCACATAACAATATGAAAGCCATTGACTTTGACGCTTGCCATCCCCACAAAATAGTTTTTGCTCAAAAAAAGAGATGGCGGCCTATTAAAAGTAAACGGCAAACTTAGAAGCTCTGTAGAGTTGTTTGAGTTTTGACATTTCGCAAACGAATTTGGATGTACCAAAACAATTCACCCTGAACAAAGACCAAATATTGGAAAATGATTTCATTTATTTTTAGCTAAAAATAACAAAAAATAGATAAATAGAGTAGCGCAGCAGCTCGAGGTGAACCAGGGTTAACTTCCCAACAATGTATGCTGGTGTGCTAATTTCTTTACATACAAGGGGACCTACAATTTTTTGGCGAATCCGAGCGGCACTTTGAGAAGTTTTTCAAGACAATTGATACTCTCGGAGGGCTTGTCAAACCCTGGCGGAGGTGGGGGCCGTGAAAAAGAACAAGTCTTTATTTTATCAAATTTAACATATTTATAACATAAGTACTTTATGTTTTTCCCGCACACACTGATGACTGAAGCCTAATGCGTATTTCAATTCCAATTTTTTAAAATGCCGTCAGTACCATACCGCGTCTTAAACCGCTTCGCACAGCAAAGTAAAAAGCATAAATTACTGAATTACTAGATATTCAACTTCGGGCATGTGAAAGCTTTGCCCACAAGCTAAAATTGAGGAATTTACCCATCCGCCGACATTTGTTTACAAGTGTGAGTAAAGAGCTTTAATATCAGCTGATCGCGTAAGGTAAATTCTTGTTGAATCTTCTTACACGTATTCACCGACACGGAAAATTGAAGCTTTATTGAAAGCTTTAATGGCGTCATAAAAAACGTAAACATATGGGTGTTGGAGGGTAAGAGGGACGCATGTTGAATGCCTAGTTATTCAGCAATCGCACACTTCCTTGGATTGAGCTTCAAGTGTGCTGCTCGAAGTCCCAAAACGATGACGTCATCCAAGTATACCAGCCAGGTTTTCCACGTCAGACCATGTAAGACACGTTCCATAAGACGCTCACAGGTGGCCGGAGCGTTTCATAGAACAAATGGCATTAGTGTAAACTGCCATAGGCCATTGCCAGTTGTTAAGGCGGTGTCCTCTTTGTCTTCTGGATGGATCTGTACCTGCCAGTAGCCACTTTTCAGGTGCAGGGTGGAAAACCATTTTGCTCCAGAGAGTTTGTTCAATGTGTCATCTATTTGAGGTAAACAGTAGCTGTTAAGCCTCCGATAATCCACGCAGAAGCGAGTGCTGCCATAATTTTTTTTCACTAGTACAACAGGCGACGCCTACGGACTTTTCGAGCTTTCGATCAAACCTTCTTTTCCATGCCATCGGATGGGCAAAGCTTTGGGCAAAGCTTTTACGAAGTTGAATATCTAGTTAATTAATAACTTATGACTCCAACACCCATTTGTTAAAGTTTTTTTTTTAAGCTTTAAATTTCCATGTCGGTGAATACGTGTAAGAAGATACAACAACAATTTACATTATGCAATCAGCTGATGTAAAATCACCAAAACGAGTTTACAAATAAACACAAATATTTTTTTTTAAATGAAATCGAGTGTTTCGATGAAAGAGAAAGTTGTAGACTTTAAATACTTAGTAAACTTTTTTGTCCTTAGATAAGCTAAAAATGTGTTGATTGCAAAAGACGGAAAGGCTAAGAATATTGTTCGTGTTATGACAGGGTTAAATAGCTCTTATTAGTACCTAATAACACTATTTTCTGCGTTGATAAAACTTTAACTTAAAATGGGTCCATGAACTCATGGAGATCACAGCTTCAGAACATTTTCTCGATTCTTAGCTTATTTTAAGATTAGTTCAAAGAAGAAAATAAGCATAACAACTTCTTTCTTTTATTCCAGCCAATAATTTGTTTGCAGAATTGTAAATTATTTTAATTTTTCATTTTTCGATATTAACTCTTATTTCGTATGGCTTTGCCACAGGGGCCGTTCCTCAATAAAAGCAACGATGCCACACCTTAAGTTAATTAGTTAGTTTATTTTAGTTAGTTTATTATTTGATCTCTTACAGAAACTATGAAATTCTTTTATACATATAAAAATGCGACGTGAAAGACGTCAAATTTCGACAACTGACCTTTTAACAATATTTTCTCTTCGGTTGGTCGTCTGTAAGGATTTCGGACTCTCCTGAAACTGTTTTCTTGTCACTCGTTTAACAAACCGGGCTCAGTGTGTGTCTTTGTCTGTTGCTGTGTCTCGCTACATTTTTCACCTAAAATCAGAGACACAGCGAGATACGCATTGTGTCGCTATATACGTGTTCCCGTAAGCTGAACTGCGAGACACAGACACAGATACTCATTGTGTCCCAGCTTTAACAATTATTCTCCTGAAAAAAAGAGAAATTCGCTTCTGGCCAGTTTGAGCTCTTATGTTTTAGTATTTGACGCCTACCCCAAAGACTTTGCATGGATTGTTGATAGTATATTTTTATTTATTTACTCACGCTTGTTTGTTTATTAAATTATATTCTTTTCTTATGCTTAAAAAAATAAGTTTTTTCGAAATTAAGTCTCCATGATCCATACCCAAAAATAATGTTATACGCATTTGAATGTACTAAAAAAAAATCATTCTTACCAGGCTTACCGCACACATGACACGCGGTAACGCCACGGTTTGATTGCGATTTTAGTAATGCAACGGTTTGATTGCGATTTTGAGTCCTATGGGCAACAGACACAAAAGCAGTTTTCGGCAATCTGAAAATCCGTGTTTAGACACAGATTTTTCGGTTGCTCTCTGTCACAAATTTCGTTTGTAACATGACATTTCTATGAACCAGCACCGACATGGAACACGATTTTACGTAAACTATCGGAATACTTTCTTACTTTCTTAAATTGCGACTGAACAGACGATATTCTTTCAAACATGTTCTATCGCCAAACATTTTAAAGTATGGGACCTTTCATGAATTTTAGTATCATTTTCTCTCACTTTATTTTATTGAAGGGGAAGATTGATGATCGCATAATCTGATGTTCGTTGTTTGTAACCCACGCGTTTAAATGTAGATGCGCGCACTATCAACTTACCAGTTGAATTTACTTTTGTGTGTATGTGTACCATCCGTCCAAATTAACCTAACTGCAACGAGCACCGCACGTTCATTCGCATTGCGTTTGTCAATACTCATTTGAGTGCGAAAAGCCAGACTATTCTTCTCCAGTACCCAAACAGTGTAAAGTGCAAAAGAGAAAGCAAGTGTTATCCATAGCTTGTTTATTATTATTTGATAACAAGGCTGGCTCCCGAAAAGACGCAAAGTAATTCTAGAAGGATGGAAATTAAAGGAAGTTGAAGGTAAGCGAATTAAAATAAGCCAGCTTGCCTTGTAATTTTATAATAAACTTGTTAACTCTCGCAGAACTGGAAATTAGTTAGTCTTGTGGTCTACAGTCTTAGTATTACAAAGTGCTCCGTGAAATTGTTTCTTTGTTTATTTTCTTTGATTTTACCTGTTAAATTTTTGTATACCTACGTTTTTGCATGCACACTGCAATTCTTCTTCTAGAATCTCTTCTCTGAAGTCTATAATATGTGTAATTTGTACATGATAATTAGAAATTTCTTCTGTGATCTTGAATTTTTATGCTTTCCCTGTTTTTTGGCAGTGAATTTCATCGACTTAGTGTCGCAAAGGTAGGGTGTTAGGTTGACGAAGTTGTTATTTTCCGAAAGTCTAGGTTCGAATCCCCAAGTCGGTTCGAAGATTTTTTTTTTTGCGTGGTGTTTTGTCAAAATATTTGAACTTTCAAATTATTCGTTAAATAAATAAATCCTTTTTAAATAAATAGATCCTTATCCTAAATAATAATAATAAATAAATCCTTTTTAAATAAATAGATCCTTATCCTATTTAATAAATAGATCCTTTTTAATACCAAAATATTTTTTTCTCTCGAAATGGCCTGTTCAGCCGAAAAACGTTGCGATAGCAAAATCAATGCCCCTCTCTATACTTGCCATGGTCCTTGTGGTAACCACTTTCTGGCTAAATGCGTTGACTCAACTGCCACATTTCTTGAAAAAGTCAACTCATCTAAACTAGCTTTTTGGTATTGTCAGCGTTTTCGTAAGATTTCTCTGTCCCAACTGTGTTTTAAATTGTCATCCTTTAAGCATGACATCAAAAAACTGTCCAAGAATTTCAATGACTTGCTTGATAGTTTTAATTCAGCTATGACTAACGTTTCATTGTTTTCCAGTGCCAGTTATTCCACTGATGCAGCCACTGAACCTCCCATGATCCTGACCTCCCATCTTCACCTTTTAACACTCAGAAAATCGACGTCTCTACATCAACAGAAGCTCTTCCTCCTTGCTTATCTCTGTCTAATGACGATATCGCTTCCACATCGTCGGCAGCCCCTTTGGCTGTGCTATGTCCTCTTTGGGAAAACGCGAGTCGCAAGACTAAAACTATATCTAACCTTGAGCCTAAACGTCCTAACTTGAGGACCCGTAATAAGAAATCATTCATAAGGTCTCTTCAAACTCATCACCTCCGTTAATTAGTAGTGCTTCTTAAGATATTACAGCTTATGTTTCCAACTTACCCTCCAATTCCTTGCAATCTGTGTCTAAGCCAAAAATAATCTTTGTTTCTAGGCTTAAACCGGAAACTACTGCTTATGAAGTTGTTCATCATCTAATTTCACAAAAAATCATCTCTACTGATTCTTTTGTCAAATGCACGAAACTCAGTTAGCCAAACGGCTTTATGTCGTCGTTTAAATTAGTATTTCAACCCACTCTTTTCGATTCTATTTGTAACATTTGTAACAGCACAATCTGGCCAACTAACACTCTGGTCAAGGAATTTACATATCGATCCACAAAGGCTAAGCCACAAAGTAAACAAAACATCTTTTCAAAAAAAAGACCGTCAAGTATGAAGACATACGCGGAGCGGTCCGTTGTTGCTTTTGTTAAAGGTTATAGTCATCTATATTGCGCAGTTTGTGTAACATTATTAAAATTATTTCTGGATATATTTTACAGTCTGTAATATACTTTTTTTGGAGTGCTGTGTACTGTTCTTATATTGGGTGATTCTATATAATCATCACCCAACATAACAATCTATGTATTATATTGGGCAATTTTATATCGGGTTTCGTAACTCTAAAAATATGTCATCCTATTTTCAGAGTAACGAAACCCAAAAATCTTTACCGTTTCCAGAATAGAGGGAAGGACATACTCTTTCTTGGCCTTTTTTAGGATTTTTATAATTTAAAACCCATAAAACAGCAATTTCGATTATTTTTAATTACCGGTAGACTTTTTGATCAATTTCACAACCACCAGTGTGGCATTTGCCACTTTTCTCAAATTCTGTGGACACGGATTTCTGAGAAAACGGTAAAAATATGCTGTTTTTTATTTCTCTTGTTTGAATAGGCTTAAAAACTTAGGGTCGAAAACTGCAATTTTGAAACGTTTTTGATCCCGTTCGCTTGCCTTTTAAACACTACATACTTCAGCCAAATTTAAACAAGGTGGTCATAACCGTTAAGGAACTAGAAATCCTTAAAAAATAGTTTTCACGTTTTTCAGTTAAATCTTCGAAGTTTTTGAATATTCGAAGTCTGCTATAGTTTTGTATAAAATTTAAGAAGATGGACTATGCACAGTGTTTATATAAAAATTATACTTTATAGTTTTTATGAGAGGGGCAGACATGCGTTTTTCTGACCTTTTTTTATAATTTTTTAAGTTTCAAATCCATAAAACAAATATTTTGAAGTTTTTTCCAGTTTTTTCCAATAGCACTTGGTTTACTTTGAGTTGCTTTATACGTGTGTTCAATATTGATTTTGAGCAATAAGCCATTCAAAAGTTATGGCCTCCAACACTTTGAAAAACGCCATGCATTTTCGACTCTTAATTTTTCAAAAACGTTTTGATATTTTCGAAAAGTTTTATTCTCTGATTAAAACTTTTTTTTCTTAAAGTATTTTATTTCTTTAACCTAGGTTTCGTTTTCTTAACCTATATTTTCTTATCTATAGAGAAATACTCTTCTACAGTATTTCTTAAACCTAAGTTTCGTTTTTCTAGTTCTTGCCTACTAAACTTCTTGAAAAAAACACTGAAAAACATCATGTCAATTTTCACATGAAATTTCAAACTGTAGTTAAACCAAATAACGGTGCCTAAAAAAAATTTCCCTCGTTGGATTCTCTGACCATTTCCGCAGTTTATACGCACACCAAATTTTGACTTTCTACGACTTACCGTTCAGAAGTTATAAAGCGATTGGACGGACGGACGGACGGACAACGTAGTGATACCATACGAGGTCCTTTTTCCATTTTTGGAGGGACCGCTAAAAAAAGTGCAGTGCCAACTTCACACTAAAAAAACAATACCCCATAAAATCCGTACTTCTTGAAAAAAAAGTTTTTTCCAATACCGCACACGATAGCACACCTCTAGCACATCGCAGCACAACTTTTTCTTTTTGCAAAAATCGAAAAGTGCGGTGCCAACTTTACACGAAGCCTATAAGGACCATCAATGGAACATCGTGGTGGAATCGCAGTCTGTGAACGAAACCGCCGGCACGACCTGGATGAAGTGAAAGTAGCTGTGTCTAAGCTTAAGTGCAATAAAGCAGCCGGAGCAGACGGCCTAGCTGCCGAATTTTTTAGATCCGCTGGCGATGAGCTGGTTAGGACCGTGCACCAGCTCATCTGCAAGATTTTTTTTATAATTCACTCGCAAATTAAGGGATTGGTTCACCTTTTAATGTTGATTCACTTCTCACGAGCGGAAAGGATTAGAATAGGAGGGAAAGGAGGAGAGGTGCCGGTGCACTCTTGTTTTGAATAATTGCAGATTGTATTGCATAGGATAGACTGATAGTGGTAGAACATTCCACATTTGCGTTATACGGCTTAAAAATAAACCGATAAACTATATCCGAAAGTATGCTCAAGGGTAAGCTGATGTGCATTCGATCTTTGGTGAGCATTACGGTAAAACGTCTTAAGGAGTGGAATAAAATTAGCTATTTCGGTGGAACACTGTTTTTAAAAAAAGCGATAGAACAGTGATAGGCAAGAGACATTACGTCGATGCTCTAATGAGTCGATTGACTTCGCAATATTTCTGTCTCCAATGAGTTTTACCGCGCGTTTTTGTATCCTGTTTAGCAATGTTATTTTAGGGGCACCAGCCCAGACAAGGTAGTTGTATTCCAGCTTAAGGCGAATGTAGGCCTTATATAAAATAGCCAAATCATAGGTGGTGAAATATCTCTTGCATATTTTAACTCTAGGCATTTCGCAACATTCTGAATGGAAAGCGTTTCGGTTTAATCGATGCAAGTGCCATGGATAATGGCTGGGAGTTACAGTTTTGCTTCAATGACAGAAGACAGCATTGAGTCTTAGAAGCATTATAATATTCTACTCTATTTTTTAACCCCATGATACAATTCTGTTAAGATCAGAGTTTAATGAGCTTGACATACGCTGCCGTTCCAGTTGAGCGAACATGAAAAACTGAGGTAATTGTCATCAGCAAAGGATTTGATTGAATTAGTGGTAGTAGACAAAAGATCATTAATGAAAATGAGGAAGTGTCGGAGACAAAACAGAGCCTTGGGGAAAACACCCAAAACAACTTGAAGTGAACGGTTCGGGAGGTAATGACCAATCCATTGAATAAGAGATTCGACGACTCCAACAGCACGCATTTTCGACAAGACAGCTTGGTACCAAACTCTGTCAAAAGCTTTTGAATTATCAAGTGCAACAATTTTGCTTTCACCAAGAAGATGCAAGGAATAGTTCCACTTTTCAGTGAGATAATCCATCAGATATGAGCACATGAGCACGTGAACCTTCAACTTTGAGCTAAAATTTCCCTTGTTATTTACTAGATTATATTCTATATTTAACTTTTCAACCGTTACCACAAATTTAAAAAGTAACGTACAAAACAAAGTGTCACATATTACAGAAACATTGCTGCATATTTTTGCATACAAATTGTGGTATCTCAATGGAAAATAGAAAGAGAAGCAAACGTCTGGATACACATCCTTAACACTTTTTTCTTCAAATTGTTGCAAGGCCAATCGCACGTGCGATGGATTTTCTTATGACATCCATGAAAGTTGAGCAAGTATGGGTACACGAAAATGATTGAAAATAGCTTTTACACTAACAACAACGAGGAAAAGTTCGCCCAAGCTAGCAACCAAATGAGCACACAAAAAATGTGCTCCGTTCCTTAATGCCTTGTATATTTTCTGTAAACGTGTCGCATGTCTTGTTGATGGAGTTATGGATCCTTCATTAGCAAAAGCTGCAAAATTATGTTTGCAACTTTTGAACGACTAGATTTCTGTATTTAATGTTGATTGGATACATACATACATTTATTCGTTGCCGAAAGAGTACTTTTTTAATTGTATATCTTTTAAGGGTTTTTTTTAAACATCATGCTTCTGTGAAATAGAAAGATTACAAAATCACAAACTATACACCCCTCTCTTGATTACCTCATATATACAAAATCCAACAGTTTACAATAATAAAGTTTATGGAACTTACAGTGGAAAATAATGCAAACAAATTTTCTGTGCTGGTGTTGTAAAAAAAATTAAATCAAGCTAAGTGATAGGCTTAAGATAGCACAGGTACCAAAATCAAATACCCATAGGAGCTCCTATTCTAAAAATGAATAAAAACAGGAATTTCGGCCCATGGATATGTGGGAAACTAGAGTAGGTACATACTTGAAGGGCTTAAAATTCGGGGAAGCGGTTATGTATTGAAAAACAAACTGACTGTGCCTTATGCTTCAATGTAAGAAGCATGATGAACAACAATTACGTTATAATTGCTTAGGTACTCAATAGAAAAATATGTGAGGTTACCTACCTATAAGGGTAACAAAAAATTAAACAGTATTGTTCAAAATTAAGTAAAGATTACATTATATCAAACTCTCTAGCTTATCTGTACACTTCATGTACATTCAGGCTCTACTGTACCTCATGTCATTTTGGAACAATTTTGAATTATAACTAGTCTTAGAATTGCATTCCATGAATTCGGTTCGGTGTAATAAAAGATTTCTTATCATCAAGTCCGGCTTGTCTCTTAATTTTTATTCGGGAGCTAACGATTTTTTACATGGTGCCGAAACCCGGGAGATAAGTGAACAGAGATTCAAATAACAAGAAATATCATGGCAGCTTAACTATCTGCGCGCAGTGCTTATAGAGGACAAGTGACTAAAATTGTCAAAAGTGCCGTGGGTTTTTTAGCGAGTATGAAGGCAGAGCTAAGTGCCACAAATGAAACCGACAGTGTGGAAGAAGAGCTCGTCTACCTCATCCAACGTCTAACAGCAGCCCACGAAAGCTTAAACGTGGTCAACCAGGAGGTACAAAGCAAAGTTTTGGTACGAGCGGAGGTAATTGAGTACCAGGGCTCGGACGTCGGAATGCTCGCGCGCTTAAACGTGCGTCTCCAAAAGCTAAAGAAAAGACAGCATTCGACTGCACAAAAACTCGAAGCACCTCTACCTAGCCCAACAGTTCTCAATGGATCATTGAAACTGCCAAAATTGGAGTTAAAAAAGTTTGACGGCAATCACCAGGAATGGCTACCGTTTTCGGAACAGTTTCGGACGGCTATACACGAAAACCGTAACCTCACATCATCCGACAAATTAAGCTATTTTGAGTCGGTATTGGTGGGAAGCGCAAGAAAAGTAATAGCTGGGTTTACCGCTTCTGGTTTGCGTTACGAAGCTCCCAGTTCTTTTCTTAAAGAACAATTTGGAAACACGGAACGTCTGGTAGATAAAAACATACAGTGTTTGCTCTCTCTTCGTCCAGTTACTTCCAGAAACGACGTTACGGGTTTACGTGGTCATTACAACTCGGTCACAACGTGTTGTCGCACTCTAACAGCATTACAAATACCCACTCATCACTACTATGTAATGCTAAAGAGTATTCTTTTGCGTTGCATACCAGGAGAGCTGCGCGTTGATTATTACCGAACCAATTGTGAGACAGAGGAGGACAACAACAACGAGACAACGGACGACTAGCAAAGCAGTTCAACAACGATGCACATTGGAGATGAGCAGGTAAAACGTATCACGCGATTTTTAAAGCGAGAGGTGGGCGACAACAAGCGACCCGACACAAAATGCAACAAATTTGTGCGCTCAAAATTCGTGCTTGGAAGCAAAAAATGTCTTTTTGAAGACAGTTCGTGGCATAGCCAGTGCTACGAGCGGAAGAAAATCATTGTCCATACGCTTTGTAATTGATGGTGGCAGTCAATTTACGTTCGTACGAAAGGACCTAGCACAGCGGCTCCTGCAGAAGAAAGATTCTTCTGAAGAGAAGTTAACCTGTCCGTATTGCCGTGTGGTTGCAAGGAGCAAGCGCCATTTCGGAAGTGCAAAAAAGTGGAGATCTGCATAAAAAGTCAATTTTGGGACGAGTGTGTTGTCTGAGGCCATTGTAGTGCCTGAAATTTGTGTCGACGGGCTTGTGTTGAGGCTTAAGAGCTGTGGAAACCACCTTTGGTTGGACAGTACAAGGGACGGACCGTTCTGGTAAGAATGTTGAAACGAACCATCGTTCATGCTCTCTTTTTGTTCGCAGTGCGATCTTGCTGTTACCAGCGCTCTCGAGTTTTGATCCTACTGCATTTTGGTCCCTTGAAACAAATGGAATTCGGGGTGAACATGCGGAGAACGAGCAGCTAGCCAGTGACCTAATTGACAAATGCATCACTAGCCGAAAGTCCTCGATGCTAGCGCTCTTTAATATAGTATTAATAATAGATTTTAATTTATTGTTAATGTTTATAAATAAATAATAAATAATTATACTTTATACCATGTGGGAGATAGAGGGGGAGACATGCGTTCTTTTGACCTTTTTTATAATTTTTTAAATTTCAAATCCATAAAACATCTATTTTGAAGTTTTTTCCAGTTTCCGTTAGTCTTTTTTCCAATAGCACAACCACAAGCACTAGCCATGGATGTTTTTTTTTTAATTCTATGGCCACCGGTTTATGCGCAAACAGTAAAACAAGCTCCTTTTTTATTTCGTTTTTTAAATAGGCTTCTAAAAACTTCGGTTAAAAACGGCAATTTAAAAAAAATTAACGCAGCCTTCCTTCTTTTTGTAAGCTTTGTACTTTGACCGAATCTGAAAAATATCGCTTATACTGTTAAGCAACAACAAGACTTAAAAAGATTGTTTTTGAAAATGCTTTTATGTTTTTCAGTTAAATCTCAGAAGATTTTGAAATTGCAAAATCCGCTATAATTTTCCTTAAAATTTTGAATTATTTCTGATAAATAAATAAAAATAAATAGAGTGGCGCAACAGCTCGAGGTGAACCAGGGCCAACTTCTCAACAATGTATGCTGTGTGTGTTAATTTCTTCACATACAAGGGGACCTACAATTTTTTGCCGAATCCGAACGGCAATGTGAGAAGTTTTCAAGACAAATGATACTCTCGGAGGGCTTGTCAGACCCTCGCGGAGGTGAGGACCGTGAAAAAGAACAAGTCTTTTTTTTCAGGTGACGGTGGCAGGATTCGAACCCAGAAATCCGGCGTAGTAAGGACTACGCCACGGCACCCCACAATTATTTCTGATACGTGTGCTTTTTTTCATCGAGTTCCACCAAACAGCGCTGGAGATAAGGGGGAGTGACCCACGTTTTTCATGCATTCTTGCGTTTTTTTTTCGTAAATGCGTCAAAACTGCAGTACTCAAACTGTTTTTGAAAAATATGACCTAAGCACTTGGTTTACTTTGAGTTGCTTTAAACGTGTGTTCAAAATTGATTTTGAGCGATAAGCCGTTCAAAAGTTTTGGCCCCAACACTTTAAAAAACCTCATGCATTTTCGACTCTGTATATCTCAAAAACGTTTGGATATTTTCGAAAAGTTTTATTTTTTATTTAAAGCTTAGTATTTCTTAAGCCTAAGTTTCGTTTTTCTAGTTCTTGCCTACTAAACTTCTTGAAAAAAACACTAAGAAACATTAAGTCAATTTTCACATGAAATTTCCAACTGTAATTAAACCGTTATTTGTACTTAAAAAAAATTGACCTCTATGGATTCTCTGACTATTTCCGCAGTTTATACGCACACCAAATTTTTTTTCTTTCTACGAATTACCGTTCAGAAGTTATAAAGCGATTTGACGGACGGACGGACAACGTAGCGATACCATAAGAGGTCCTTTTTCCGTTTTTGGACGGACCGCTAAAAACTAAGCGGTCCGTCAGAATGTTCGATCGATCCGCAGCAAACACAAATCCGCAGCAAACTCATGACGTCATTGTTTTGACTGAAACTTGGCTCAATGCTAGTATTACTGACGCGGAGCTCTTTAATAATGAGTTTCTAGTACATAATATCGTCATAAGGACGATTTAAAAGCATTGGGTGGAGGAGTTCTCACCGCTGTTCGGAAACACATTCGTCGAAAGTTCCCTTCCTCTTTTCTGTCAATATAAAAAATGAATGTGTAAAACTTGATTCCAAGCCTTATTTTGTATGTGTTGTAAGCACATGTATCCCTCCCGATAGCTCTGCTGAAATGTTCTCGGAGCTAGCAAAAGTCATTGATTATATTTTCAGCCTTTCAAGTTGCAATAGTACTGTTCTCCTAATTGGTGACTTAAACCTTAGTCCACTGAAATTGGTACCTTCAGGCGATAGTACGTATTTTATTCCATGTGTTTCCTTTGCTCAAACGGCACTTAATAAACTAGACTATATTCTTTTCTCTGACTTACAGCAAATAAGCTGTATCAAAAATATTAATAATCGAATTCTCGATTTAATCTTTTCATCAGACGCTGTTAGTACTGTTGCCTGTAAGTCCACATGCAACATTACTAAAATAGATACTCACCATCCACCACTGGATGTATTTATTGACTTGAACGGTCTCATTCATGAGAATAATAATTCATACGATCGTTCATGCATGTTTGATTTCAAAAAGGCTATCTTTCAGGCTCTCTCAGAAGAGTTAACCAGGTTAGGTATTGCTAACGTTGCGAACTCTTCTGATGTAGACTACTGCGTGGATAATTTTTTTACTCTATAGGTAATATTATTCCTAGAAAATTAAAGAAAAACGAAATTTGTGAACGTCCCTGGTATACTAGTGAACTAAGATCCTTGCGTAACAAACTATACAAGGCTTGGAAATTATATATAAAAAGTTTAAATCATACAGACCTCGAAAGATTTATAGTAATTTTTGAGGAATTCAAAGCTCTTTCGGACTATCTATATAACATTTATATCTCTCAAATGGGAAATCATTTAAATCTAATTCATATAAATTTTGGAAATTCGTCAATTCGAAAAGAAAGACGGACGGATATCCAGCGAATTTAACGTATAACGGTAATTATCTAATGGCCCTGCCGTGATTTGTAGTTTAGTTTAGTGCCCCCAAGGGGCAATTTATTGAGCTTAATACAAGCAAACTTAAAACTAGTTACAAATTCTTACACTAAACTTAAAGCTAGGGGGGGAAAGCAGAGGATGAGACAGTAGGGGTTGCTGAATTTAAGGATGGATAGAGTGTAGGAGAATATTTTTAAGCAATGGTTTGGGGCAGTTAAGTTCAAAAACTTATACTTATGAGTTATGAGTTATGAGTTAACTCGTACTTATAAGTTAATCGTAGCATTCTAGTAATTGGCTCGAAATGACCATAATTAGTGCGCTGAGTAGATAGGCGGAACAAGGGTACAGATCTGAGATTGTGAGGGTTAGGTGAAAAGGAAATCAATTGTAGAAGTTGCGGGCTATCGATGTTTCTGTTTAAAAGCTGGTGAATGAAAAGGATGTCAGCCACATCTCGACGTTTTTTTAGTGATTGCATGCCAACTAAGTTTAGTCGATGTTCATACACGAAAGGATTAGTCCGACCGAGACCACGAAGAGCGAAACGGAGAAACCGTCGCTGGACTGCCTCAATTCTTTGGATATGAGTTTGCTGGTATGGAGACCAAACTTGAGAGGCATATTCAAGAAGAGGTCTAACGAAACTGATATAAAGGGCTTTGGTAACATACGGTTCAGAGAATTCTTTAGACCATCTCTTTACAAAACCTAGAGCAGAATTTGCGCGGCTTATGATATTATCAATGTGGGGACGGAAGGTCAGTTCCTTGTCACAAATAACTCCTAAATCGCGAATCTCGGTAGTTATTGGAACAGGCTCATCATTGATGAAGTAGGTTCTTATAAGTTGGGGGGAACGCTTACGGGAGTAGGTAGTTGCCTGACATTTGCTGACGTTAAGGCCTAATAATTTTTTTTACACCAAACTGCAAATTTATTTAGATCGTTTTGCAAGTCATGGAAATCAGAGGGCGCAGAAATGATTTTTGAGAGTCGCATATCATCTGCGAAGACAGAGGTGTTGGAAGAAGTCAGGACCATGTTGATGTCGTTGATTGCAAGGATGAAAATGATTGGGCCGAGATAACTTCCTTGGGGGACACCGGAAGTTGCATGGATTGGGTCAGAAATTGAAGATCTAAAGAGCACTCTGTACTGTCGATCCTCTAGGTATGATTTGATCCAGTAAACAAAACTAGAGGGGAAACCGAGCTTCTTAAGCTTGAAGATAATGATTGGGAAATCTAGTTTATCAAAGGCCTTACTAAAATCAGTGGCGATGGCGTCAACTTCCTTTCCATCTTCCAATGCGCACAGTGTCCTTGAAACAAATTCAGTAAGATTAGTAACGGTGGATTTGGCTTTTAAAAAACCGTGTTGATCAATGGAAATTATTGACTTGCAACGAGGAAGCATTTCTTGATACACGATACTTTCAAAGTGTTTGGGTGTGCACGATAGCTTAGCAATTGGCCTGTAGTTACATACATCGTTTTTGTGACTCTTTTTGTGCGTGGGGATAATATAAGAGTCCTTCCATAGGAAGAGAAAGATCACTGATGCTGTCGACAGACGAAATAAGGCATTTGGGGGGGGGGGGGGGGGGGGGGGGTGCTAATACAGTCATGCATATTTTAAGAACTATCGCAGGTAGACCGTCAGGACCGGGTGAATAATCATATTTGAGCCTACTGATTTTATCTGTTACTTGGGCTAGTGTTATGTCCACGGAGAAAGGGGTTGCCTGCGGACAGTTTACCATGTAACTAAAGTAGTTGAAATCAGAGGCTAGGATCGGTTCTGAAAACGAATGCCTGAAAAATTGTGCAAAAAAGTTGGCAATGGTTTGTGGGTCTGCGGACGAATTATTAAGAAATTTTAAAGTTGACGGGTAGCTATCAGATTTTCTTTTGGTATTGATGAATTGAGAATTGATAGAAATGCTTAGGAACAGAAACTATTTTAAATTGCATGCGGTGGAGGTAATCATCGTACAAAGATTCCCAGAGCTCGGAGAAGCGATTATATAAATGTTGACAATTCAAGTAATCAATTTCGGAACGGGTTTTTAGGAATGTTTGCCAAAGCTTGTTTCTATTATTTCGTAGTAAGCGTAATTCCTTGTTATACTATGGCGGGGATGATGACAAATCTTTGTGCATTGAGTAGGGAACCGATTGTTGGAAACATGAGAAAATAATGGAGTAGAAAATGGAGAGTGCTAGGTCAATATGGATGTTATCGCTTATAAAATCAAAGTTAACATTGCTGAGAAGACAATTGAGTTTGTTGAAATTTGCTTGTCGGAAGTTAAAAACTTGTGAATTTACCGGAGCTGTCTACCGTCGGACTGTGAGGTCGGACTTTGTCTACCTGGGTTCCGCTATCAATGCAGACAATGACACCAGCGCTGAAATCAAACGAAGGATAACTCTTGCCAATCGCTGTTTCTTTGGGCTAAGAAGGCAATTAAGTAGCAAAGCCCTCTCTCGAGCAACTAAAGTGTCCATGTATAAGACCCTCATCATCCCAGTCCTGCCTTACGGTGCAGAAGCATGGACCCTGTCAAAGGCGGATGAAAACACTTTAGGCTGTTTCGAGAGGAAAATTCTTCGGACGATTTACGGTCCCGTCTGCATAGACGGAGAGTGGAGGAGGAGATATAACATCGAACTGTACGGGCTATACAGCGATACCGACCTAGCCAAAAGAGTCAAAACACAACGTCTACGATGGCTGGGTCATCTAGAGCGGATGGACACCAACGCCCCGGCCCGGAAAATCTTCGAATCCACACCGCAGGGACGACGCGATAGAGGAGCAGAGAGACAGAGCTGGCTGGCGAAGCTTGTTGGCTGAGGCCCAGGTCCACCCCGGACTGTAGCGCCACCTTAAGTAAGTAAGTAAGAATTTACCGGAGCAATCTGAAGACTCGTGTTTTGAAATGAAAAGTTTAAGGACAGAGGGGGATGTAAGGAATCAAGTGTGGATAAGAGGTGAGCACTCTTGGAGACGAGAAAGTTATCACAATCGGACGTAAAAATAAGGTCGAAATATCTATTCATAATGTTGGGTATACCACTCCTTTGGTAGAGGCCGGAATTCGATAAGCAATCAATGAACTTTAACTCAGTTTGAGACGTCGCGTTTGATGTGACGTAGTGGGATTCATCTTCTGATAAAGCCCATTTTAATCCCGGGAGATTAAAGTCACCCAACAAGATAACACTATCTTCGGGGTTTATCACGTCGGTCAAATAATCCAAAGTATCAATTATTGGCGTATAAGACTCAGTTGGTTGGGAGGGTTGAATATAACAACAAAGTATGTCTGTGGAAAGTGATCTTGCCACACACTAATTCAAGATTCTCAATGTTGGGAATTGGAAAGGGAGACGAATCGAGGCGATTGTTAATTGCTTACAAAACTCCTCGGCCGTTAGGATTTTCCAACCTCACGGGGCCATCCTTGCGGATAACGTTGAAATCAGTGGTGAAGATTTCGGAGTTTTTGATTTTACCAATAAGGTTGGTTTCACTTAAGGCAAAAATGTCGTAAGGGAGTTTTTGCGAGTTTAAATATACCGCGGAAAGCTTGGTACAAAGTCCTCTTACGTTTTGATAGAAGAGGGACCACACTATAGGACTGATAGGGGGTTGGTTAGGAGCGATAGTAGTTTTTGTAATCGGAACGAGATCTTTGAAGGTGGGAGATCCGCCTAGAGCTAACATGAGAGGCAAATGTAAAAAGGTCATTTGCTACATCGGGAGCCGACATATCAAAGCACTCATGAAAACTATCGAAAATTTTTCGTAATTCAAGAGGGTTAGTTGGAAGACCCTCTAAAAGTAGTGATACCATGACATTTGTTTTTGTTTTTACTTTTGTTTGCTTTTTACTCTGAAGGTTATTCTTGAGAAGGCCTGGGAATATGCCAAACCGGTCTATGCGTGTTTTGTAGATCTGGAAAAGGCGTATGACCGAGTCCCTCGGGATACACTGTGGAGAGTTTTGCAGGACTATGCGCTGAGTGGGCCTCTTCTGAGAGCCATTCAGTCTTTGTATGGCAACTGCAGAAGCTGTGTACGGATAAATGGCGTCAAATCCCGTCCTTTTGATGTGCGCGTTTGACTTCGCCAGGGCTGTGTTCTGTCGCCGCTCCTTTTCATAGCATATATGGACTGGATGGTGAGGCGCAGTCTTGGCGAGCAATGTTTCGAATTGGCTGGCATCAGGATGAGCCATCTGCTTTTCGCAGATGATTTGGCCATCCTTGCATCATCCAAAGAGGAACTTCAACGAGCACTGGATAGGTTTGCAGCCATCTGTGGTGATGCTGGGATGAAAGTAAACGTGAACAAATCGGAAGTGATGGTTGTTTCCCGAACTCTTGTGCAGTGTACCCTGCACATAAATGGAGTTCCATTAAAACAGGTGGAGAAGTTTAAGTATCTCGGGGTCTTTTTCACGAAAGATGGGAGGAATGATACTGAGTTGTCCTGTAGAATTGGCCAAGCTGGAGCAATAGTAAAGGAACTGCGCCGGCCGGTCATCAGGAAAGCTGAGCTTGGAGTGAAAGCAAAGATCTCAGTTTTTAATTCAGTGTTCGTTCCGACCCTCATCTATGGTCATGACCGAAAGAATTAGATTGCGGGTACAAGCTGCCGAAATGAGATTCCTGAGGTGCGTTGCTGGTGTTACTCTAAGGGACAGAGTGAGAAACGTCAGTATTCGTAGGAATCTCAATGTTGAGCAGCTACTTCTCCGAGTGGAGCGATCGATTTTTCGATGGTTTGGACACGTTGTTCGCATACCCCCTGACAGACTTCCTAGACAGGTCATGCTAGCCGAGATGCAAGCGCGTCGCCCCCCTGGTAGGCCAAGAAACAGGTGGTGGGATCAGGTAAAGAACGTCTCTGAGTCCTGCCTTGGGATTGCGCCGGAATCTCTTGAGTTGGTGGCGGAGGATCGAGAAAGATGGAAGGACCATTAAGCCACCCTCCCTCCGCGACCCTTTTAAAGGATAGGCGGCATTCAAAAATGATGATGATGATGATTACATTCCCATTTAGTCATCTTCATCTTGCCTAGGGTGAGCACATCATTCGAGGGGTTGGTAAGTAGCCAGTCGTATTTAGATGGGATTGCAAATTTGAAACTTGATGTGGTTCGTTTGAGTTTTTCGCATTGCTGAATAACTATAGAGAAACGCTGGAGAAATAATTTGTTTAACCAGGATACGTTCGCATGCCGTGGGACATCCTTTACTACGTAGAAAGTAAGATTTGTGGAGTTACTTATTGAAAGCCTTTTGAGCCTATTGGTCCACTCAGCATGTGTCCATGACGTTCCTAGTTTTACAATCGGCTCGGGTATAACAGGTTGCGGTGTTGAAGAGGGTAGCGCGGCGGCAGCATCGGTGATTTGAGGTTCAGACGTCTTATCTCCTATTTCGATATCTGCTTGAGAAGGAACAGAATTAACTGAAAGAGAGGAGAGGGAAAGAAAATCCGCATCACATGCACGAAGTTCTTCCAGTATCGATTTGTTGTAAGGAGGTTTCGAGGATGAGATAAAGTCAGGAACGACCTTGCAAGATGTGGTCCTTATTTCATCAGCAATGTCACCAATCGTGAGTCGCATTGCTAGGAGATCATTGCTTTTTTTTTTTTTTTTTTTTTTTTCCCCGTGGGTAGGTAAAAACCTTCATAGGCACTATGAGAATCGAACGCGCGTGCTCATAGTAGTGTGAGATTCTTACTCACTAAAAAACCTCCCAATCTTTGTAAGACTACGACTAAGTTTCCTTAACAAGTAGTTCATGTTTCTGTATAGTAATCGCGTTTGGCAGGCTACCTTCCAACGAAAGCACCTGCAATACCGTCATTATGGCCGCCCCTCTTTCCTCTTACGACGCTAGATCCAACGGTCTTGTTCGTTGTAGTCGGCGTGCAAGATTTGTCTGATCCAGAGTTCGGATTATTTCGTGGTTGCAATGGCCGTGAAGGCGAGTGTGAAGTTTGCGAGCAAAGTTTCTTACTTCGTCGGTCACGGTTGCGATGCCTAGATCTCGATGTAAATCGCTATTTCTTATATACCATGGAGCATTTACGATTGCTCTTAGTGTCTTATTCTGAAAAGTTTCTAAAATAGATATGTTGCTTGGTTTGGTACAACCCCAAAGTTATATACCGTACGTCCAAGATGGTTTTAGCACTTGCTTATACAATAGCAGTTTGTTATATACGCTTAGTTTCGAATAACGTCCGATAAGCCAATTCAGTTCTCGTAGCTTGATTTCAAGTTCATCGCGTTTCTTTTTAACGTGTGGCTTCCACTTAAGTTTTGCGTCTAGGATCATGCCTAAATATTTCGCCTCGTTTGCGTACGGAATTTGTACCGAGTTTATAAATAGAGGTAAGTTGATTACCCTGTTGTAAGTAAAATTTACATGCGTTGATTTTGTCTCATTTAGGAGGATTCGCCAGGCCTTTGTCCATTCGCATATTTTATTCAAAGCGCGTTGGAGTTTTCCCGTTGATTGTTCGACTGTCTTATCCGTAGCGAGGATAGCCGTGTCGTCAGCGAACGTGGCTATAGTCGTTGTCTCTACTTGAGGTACATCTCTTGTAAAAAGTAAAAACAGTGTTGGACCGAGGACGCTACCTTGTGGAACGCCGGCTTGTATTTCTTTGAATTCTGAGTATTCGCTCCCGTATCTCACTCGAAATAGTCTGTTGTCAAGATAAGACTCTAAGAGTTCATACATTTTTTCCGGCAAAACTTTCCGTAGCTTATATTTTAGGCCTTCGTGCCAATCTTTATCAAAGGCTTGGGATACGTCAAGAAAAGCGGTAGAACATATCATTTTCGCTTCTAAGGCTTTCTCAATTTCATTAGTTATTCGATAGACCTGGTCAAGTGTTGAATGTTTGACCCTAAAGCCGAATTGGTGATCCGGAATCAATCGTCTTTCTTCAATTATTGGTTGCAGTCGTTTGAGCACAAGTTTCTCGAAGACTTTAGATATAATCGGCAGAAGCGAAATCGGTCTATATGGTTTTTTGTCGTTCGGGCATTTCCCTGGTTTCGGAACCATTATTACCTCTGCGACTTTCCATTGCCGTGGAACGTATGAAATTCTCATTGATGCGTTTATGATGTAGAGAAGCTTGACTAACGCTCTTTTCGGTAGCTCCTTCAAAATTTCCCCAGTAATTAGGTCATAGCCTGGAGCTTTGTTATTTTTCAAATTTCGGATTGTTTGACGAAGTTCAGACAGTGTCACGGTTTTCATTCGATAATTGTCTAATTCCGCATTGCGATACAGATCGTCAACCAACGGCTCCCCGTCAAACGGTTTGAATGTTTCTTCTAGATGTTCTGCAAATACATCTGCTTTCTCTTTGTCGCCTTTTACCCATTCACCGTTATCTTTTCTTATTGGCGCCGAGTGTACTATGGGCTTTTTAATGGACTTCACGGCTTTCCAAAGTGAATAGTTTGACCCTCTATCGGCAGTCAAGTTTTCGAGGTAGTTGGTAGTCTCGCGACTTTTAAAATCTTGAAGTAAGTGCTTTAATTTGTTAGATAGCCCATTCAGAATGGTTTTATCAGGAGGAGCTCGAGACAAATGCCACCTCTTTCGAGCCCTTCTCTTTTCGCGTATGAGCTCTTCAATTTCGCGCGGGTAAATTGATCCGCTTTTCCTTACTCCAGTCTTCCGGAAAAAAGTATTGTTCCAAGCAGCGTCTTGGATAGTTCTAACGAGTTTATCGACTTCGTCTTCTATTTCTAAAGGGGTTGTAAGTGGTACATGTAGAGATACATTTTCTTTACAGTATTTCCTAAAGCCATCCCAGTCGGTGTTGTTATTCGTTAGCCTAGGCGCTCTCTCATTTTTTGCTAGACTTCTGCCGATTTTCAAAACGACTGCCGAGTGATCCGAACAGAGATCATAGCCTTCTTCTACATTTGTGAGGTGGCGGGGAACCCCTTTTGCGATAAAGAAGTCGACAAGGTCAGGTACTTTGTTTCTGTCGGTTGGCCAGTACGTTGGCTTTCCCGTCGAAAGGAAAACCACGCCACGTTTCATGCTAGCTTTGAAGAGTACTCTACCTCTTGTTGAATTGCACCGTGATCCCCAAAAGGTGTTTTTCGCATTAAAGTCCCCGCCGATGATAAAATTCGACCCAAGTAAGTCAAAGAGGGGAGTAAGATCGTCGTCCGCTAGCCTATACTGTGGAGGAAAATAACTCGAGGCAATATTATAATCTAGGTGACCTATTTTTACCGATACTGAAGTTATTTGCATAGAGTCAAGCTCAATTTCGTCGTTTTTGTAATGCTTAATGCAGTCTTTGATGTAGAGAGAGGATCCGCCTCTCGAATTTTCTGATGGATGATGCGCGTGGTAGTCGATGTAACCTCTAATTTTGGGTCCGGATCCCTTCTTAAAGTGTGTTTCCGAAATCAGGCATAGGTCAATATTTTTTTCCCGTAGAAATACTTCTAGTTCGTCGATTTTCTTTAAAAGACCATTTGCATTCCATGTAAGTATGTTAATGAGCTTCATATTCATGATTTGTTATTGGTTTTGCGAGGTTTAAACTCTAGCTCGCTCAGTTTGTCAAATATTACTTGATTAACTTTAGTTTGTTGCTCAAGCTTTTCCAATATCATAAATAATATTTGAGATACCGAATCTGTTGTGGTAGGTTCTGGAGGTTTGCTTTTGTGTGACGCGACTTCAGCGTACGATCTTGGGCCGATGAGTGATGATTTTCCCTTTGTACTTGGACCGGCGACGTTTTCTTGCGGAGTTTGTATATTTTTTCTCGTCAATCTCGTATTTCTGACCGATTTGGGAGTTTTCGGCTTGTCAGCTCTAGAACGTTTTGGGGTTGTGGCCCTATCTACAATATGTTGCTTAACAGTTTCGTGACGTTTTTGTAGCTCTATTGCGATTTCGCAACCTCGGTAGCTCGCCGGGTGACTTCCATTACAATTGGCGCAAGTCGCTGGGGCCTAACTGCTTACGTTGCAATCTTTTGAAAGATGTCCACCGGCGCATTTGACACATCGCGGTTCTTTTTGGCAGTACGCTTGAGTATGTCGGAAGCCTTGGCATCGCTTACATTGAGGTACTAGTCTATTGCCCTTTCGCTTGGGCTCAATTTTTACCCTGATATTTAGGATTGTTTTTATTTTATATATTTCTTTTATGTTTTCAATCCTATCGAACGTCAGCATGAAAATAGGAAGACCGCGCTTGACCACGGTGTCTTTTTCTCCTTCCGTACGTTGTTTTTCTTTCTTAAGTATGTTCACGGCATCAAGAATTTTAAAGCCTTGGGCTTGAACATCTTCAACAATTTCTTCCTTCGTGCAGGTTGGGTGAAGTCCCCTAGCGAAAACCCGAAGCGGCTTCTCGAATTTGTTTTCGTAAGTATACCATTGTACATTCTCGGTATTTAATTTTTGCGAAAGTGCGCGATAGGCATCAGAGTCATCGACATTGACTTTCCATACATTATTTCGAAGAGAAATTAAATTATACTTCGTCCCCAGAGTATTTTTTAAGATATTTCGCAGCTTTCCGTAGTCTGCGACCCCAACGACATTTATTGCAGGCGGTCGGCGAATTTTTTCTTCAATTTTCGCTGTCGCTTTTTTTGACACGGTTGGTGTTTCATCGTGTTTATATACGGCCTCAACTACTGGCGAAGACCCAATTTTTCGTTTTTTGGTAGATCTTTTCTTGAGAGCCGGATTAGTTTCACGTGCAAGCTCTTCTTCGTCTGTCACGTATTCGCTTTGACGCTTCGGCGTGTCCTCACGTTTTGTAGTATCACGGGGATTCCTAAGAGCCTCGTTTTCTTTTCGTAACGAATCTACTTCATTTTTGAGCTCATGGTAGAGACGTTCCATATCTTTAAGCTTAGCGCGGAGTTCGTTGTTTTCCGCTTCAAAGCATTTAGTTTTCGCTGAGTCCCGATTAACCGGCGGACTTCCTTTCCCGGAGATGATCGATCTAGGTGGTGGTGATCGAGGTACCCTTGGTTTCTTTATAAAGGGATTTGAAAGCAATAAATGGCTCTCCCCAGAATCCGTAGAGCCTACCTCCGAAGAGGGTGGATTTGCCAGTGATGCTGGATTACCACCTGGGGTATTACTTCCGTTCGTTTTGTCCATTGCATGGTTTGTATGCGCTACGCGCTCGGCATACGGAGGGTGGATTTTAGTCGCCTCTTACGACAGGCATGCCTTACCTCGGGTATATTCTAACCCCTACCCGAAGGGGGGCAGGAGATCATTGCTGATATCATTGGTTTTGCCCAGCATGGTTCCAATTTTGTTAGAGAGATCAGGATCGATAGAGTTGGGAGTCGGCTTTGAGCTATTTTGGAATTGAACATCAAGAAAAGCTCGGAGGGATTTAAGCTAATCGAAAACGGCTTTCGATGTATTGACTGTGCTAAGTGTTGATACGAAGCTTCTAAGCTCATCTTTTAGTAACGATGTTCTGGAGGAGGTCATCTAGGTCAGGCTTAGAAAATGGTTCCTTAGAAGATATTGATCCTTCGACGCTTTGAAATTTTGTATTAAACACCTTCCTTAGAGATTCAACGGAACTGTTCAAATCGTCAAAACTTTTAACGAACGCATCATTATTTGTATTCTGTTCCAGTTTTTTGATACTATGGCGCATCTCAGACCTCAGCTCGGCCAACGAGTCACTCACTGTGCTTACTTATTCATTGTAGCGTTTGATGGCTAGCAATAAGTGCCCAGGCGACAAGGACTGACACTCCTCGCAAAAGAATGAGAAAATCCCACAGTACTCGTTTAAGTAAGATCTCGCGTTCCTGCTGAGACCTGTACAGACTGGATGAAAAGATTTGAAGCAGATCCCCTTGCAAGCAATCACATCCATAGATTGGTTAGCAGCGGAGCAGTTAGATGATCCACAGGCAGGCATTTTTTGTTTATTATTTATCTTTTCCAGGGGCACAGGTTTGTTCGATTTTTTTTTTTTTTTTAAAAAGCACGAGACTAGGTCAGTGGCAACACACTATGCTGAGCAGGGAAAAATTGATTATTTGTTTGTTAAATGGTTGCGCGGGTTAAATGGGAACACTTAATGTTACGCGGCGGAGAATGCTGAGCAGGCAAAAATTAATATCGTGTTTTTTGTGACGAATATGGGTCAGCGCGGGTTAAATGGGAACATTTAATATACGCGGCGGAGAATGCAGGCAAAAATAAATTGTTTGTTTGTTATGACTTTTTTTTGTAAGTGATTGATTTTACTTATTTTAATGAGGAAAGGAACAATTGGAGAAACGAAAAACATGTCCGAATAGTGCGAGTACTGACACAGGAGTAATTATTGTAATTTCTTCGCTTACAACTTTTCTAAATCGTTCAGAGATGGCCCGTTTTCCGAATGTCTTGTCTTTTTATTTTATTTACACAGACTTTTCAAAAGCTTTTGATCTAATTTCACATGAAATTATTGTTTTTAAACTTACATCGCTAGGTTTCCCACCCTATTTCATATCTTGGATTATATCTTATCTTCACTTGAGAACTTTTCAAGTAAATTTCAGAGGGACAAATATCTTTTCCGCGGTATCAGGTGTTCCCCAAGGGAGCCATTTTGGTCCTCTTCTCTTTATACTCTCAATTAACGATTTCCCGTCAAGTGTGAAACATAGTGATATTCTTGCATATGCCGATGATATGAAAATCTCAAAAACAATAAAGTCATTGTCGGACCATAGTTTTTTGCAGTCAGACATCGACAGTTTCACCATCTGGTGTGATAAAAATGGACTCAATGGACTCAATAAACAACCACATCCTTGGTCGTGTCTTTCGATTCAGTTATCTTGGTGTTTTCTTTAGCTCCGATCTTACTTTTTCCGAACACATTAATTATGTCGTTAATATGTATAACTGTATGCTGGGGTTTATTAAAAGATGGGCTGAGGATTTAATACTCCTTATGCAACTCTTTCGCTGAACAATAGTTTCGTTAGGCTATACCTCGAATATGCTTCACAGGTTTGGACACCATCCCAAATTTGTTATGCTAACAGGATTGAGACTATTCAGAGGAGATTTATCCGCTTTGCTCTAAGAAGCCTTCCTTGGGAAGATCCATTTCACCTTCCACCTTATTCCCAGAGGCTAAAATTACTTATTACTAATTACTATTCTACAGAGCCTGTCTCAAAGACGTATTAACACCGATCTCGTTTTTATTCAGCAAATATTGCTAGGTCACGTTGACGCACCTGACCTCTTGTCCTCTTTCAAATTTAAATTTCGTGGTGGCTTTTATAACCTACGTAAAATTAATCTGTTAAACGTTCCGAATCATAGATCGAATTACGGCATGCATGAGCCTATTACACGCATGAGTACCCTGTACAATTTATATAGTAGTGTTCTAGATTCCAATATTGACAAAGCGACACTGAAAAATCTGCTTAAGCAATTGTAATTTTCTTTCTTTGTGTGTATCTATTTTATCAATTTTTTCCTATTTTGTTAATTGTTGTGTATGTGTTAAGTGATCGTTACATTAACCACTAACACCTGCACTAGTTGATGAGCCTGTGTAAGCAATATTTTGCTTGGCAATTTTCTGCTTGTAGTTGCTGCTTGCTTTAAGCACCCTACATCACAGATCTGATAGTGCATATATATAAATTCCTGTGGATGCCGCCAATCTACTATTCGAAACTCCCGGAACATTTAGACAGAAATTTAGTTTCTCGTCTGTAGGAGGAAACTCTGGAGGAAATATCACCATCTTTTGAAAGCATGTCGACAAATGAGAAGCTTAAAAATCTCAAAAAATAACCAAATAATAGGAACAGGTACTCTTGAACTTTAAATTAAACTTTATTGCTGCCAATCAATGAATAAAGAAATTAATAGAAATTCATGAAAGAAATTAATAAAAAGAAAGAAATAGTCCCTTCTTGTTCCTCCGGTGTGATCAACGAATTATTGTGCTACGCATGCTGGGAAATGTACATTCATACAGAGTGTCTTCGTACCTTATACTATCTTTTTGGCGAACATAATTGTACAAGATACAGCATGCCTTAATAACGGAGTCATAGAATGAAAGATTAACATCCAATGATCGGTGGAAAATCTACTTTTTAGCAAGAATGCTGAAAGCGCATTCCACCATTCTTCTAGCTCTTGTGAGCCGGTAATTACATAATCCTTTTTCCACGCTTAAATTTCTTCTTCCAAATGGCCGTTACACATTGTCGGTAAGTGCAAAAGCTTCATCAGCAACGAAAATATAAGGCATCGGAGGCCCAGCCCCGTCATTTGGCGGCAAGGCATTTGGCAGTAGATTTTGTTGATCTCGATCCAGTCTTTGGCCGAAGTTGGAGCGCTGAAACACGTGAGAGTCGTTTGCAGTCCCATAAGATTCTATGTCAACAGATGTAAAGCATTAGTTTGTATCCTCGACGGCCATGAGTACCACAGAAAAAAAACTTTTGTAGTTCATGAACTCGGAGCCAGAGCAATAAGGTTTTTGAAGGCTAATGTGGTTCCCGTTTATTGCGCCTACGCAATTAGGAGAGTTCGTTACAGAAAAAAAGTTTTCCGCAGTTTTCCGCCACATCTCATATTTTTCCGGCATGAAAGTATTTTTGACCACCAGTCATGTCTTGACACACGTGTCCTCAAGTATATATCTCAATGTTGTCTCTCCAAGGAGGTACTTAAAATGAAGAGATCGAAAACTATTTCCTGTTGCGAGGTACCTGTAAAACAAAAAAAAAGCAAATAACTAACAATAGATTTAAAAGTTATCGAATCAAAATACATATTTGACAAAAAAAATCTTTTTTTCAGTAAAAGAACTGGAAGCGAAGTGGAAAAATCTCCCAAAATATTTTTGTCAGGAGCTCGCCAAACAAAAAAAAAAAAAAATCATCTGGCCAGGCGGCAGCTAAGCGGAGGAAGTACATCTACTTTGATCTCCCTAGTTTTTTGCTGCCCACAATCGAAGACCGCTCAACTGTAAGTGAGTGCGAGCCACCTAATGATTTTGAGAATGCAGAAAGCGGCGATGAGCTGACGGCTTTAAATAATCCCAACAATTCTTGTTCACCTTCACAAATTGCAAATGCCGAAGCAGGGACTTCTAAAAAAAAACCGAAAAAAAGAAATCATATGAAAAAGCTTTATTGAGTATTTAAAGAAAAAATGACGATAGTAACAAGATTGACGAAGATAAACTATTTTTGCTTTCATTGTTACCATCGCTTAAAAAACTCAATGATGTTCAGAAAATTGACATCAAAATGGAATTCCTAGCTTCGATTAAAAGGCACTTGAGGTGCTCCGATCTGGTCACGTAAATAGACCACCCTTGTTTTGATTCATAGGAGTGATATTTATTTTTGTTACTTTTGTTCGTTTTTTGTACGTTTGCTGTATAATAAAGTGTTCCTTTTCCGCTATGAATGTGAGTTCTGTGTTTTAAGGTACTTACCTTAAGTAACTGAAAGCCTTTTTTCTGCACACACCGCTTTCCTCCATCGGGTATTTCTGTGATTTATGTTTGGTCGAATAAGATTCAGTAGCTCATTAAAACTTTTCACACTCATCCGGTAATAACTGAAGAGCTTTTTTAGCTCTTGATAAATTTTATGGAATTGGCCTTTTAATAACTGCTGCGAAATCAAGGGATGAACCCAGAATTTTCTTTCATTTTTCAGTTTTTTAAGTCTTTTTAATTTTAAGGCACATACCGATGCAACATCCATGAAGTCCATTTTGCCAATTAATAAGCCGAGAAATTATTTTGATTTTTTTTATTGTAGGTGTATGAAAAGGATAGAAGAATGTTCCTCTTTTTCGGAACATAACAATGCATTCTTCCTTTTCTTTTAAGGTGACATAATCACTTGCTATTTCATTCGCATTTGAGAAAAAGTAAAAAAAAAGGTTAATATTACATTTGTGTATTTCGTGAAATAGTGGAAAAGTTGCTCAAGTGAGCGCTGCTTGCATGGATTTTGGGCAAATTCTTTGGTTTTAAATATGGTTGCAAGTGGGCGATAAGCCTTATAAAACACCGAACTCAGAACTGTGTTTTCGTGAAAACACGCGAAAACTTCTTAAAAAACATGAGTTTGCCCATTTATTTTTGTGAATTTTATGTTTTTGAAACTCCAGTTTTTTAGTAGTTTTCGTTCAAAATCACTTTGAAAGTCAGGAATATCAAATTACTTGAGAATTTTAAATTAAATTTGCAAAGAATGTCACTTTTGTTCCAACTTTGGATGTTTGTATCTCCGAAACCGATTTCCCTGTCTGAAATCAGCTTGTAGTTTTGAGGTCTTTTATGGATCTTTTAAAGCACGTGTAAAAATAAATATGGGCTAAAATTTGACAACTGATAAATTAATGAAATACGAAAACAAATTCTATTCGGCGATTGGGAAGTGTGAACGGCTTAACGAGTTTTCGAAAACTTTTTGCCCGAAATTAAGTTTTTAATTCAGTGTGAAGAGCAAGGACCAAACTTAGGAAAAAAAATTATTTGATTTAATTCAATGTGTGATGTCTTGTGATCGTTTGCATAACTAAGTTGTGATTCACAAAATTGAAATTTTCATATAAACAATTACATAAAACAGACCTCTCTTTCACTTTTGTAATTTTACAATGAAACACTATATTTATCAAACAAACTTATATAAATTCAAATCATACTGTTATTCAACTTTACTACCTAGAATTCAACACTATATTTCAATTCAATCACTTTTTACTTTATTACCAATTTTCGTTACCGATTAACGTTTCAAAATATAATTGTCCCGTACGAGACTGTTACCCGTGTATTTATACAAAATCAAGCACCTTCTAGCACGTTCCATACTTCCCCTTTGATAACTTTCCATTGGTACTCTTCCGTTGAATTCCAAGGAGGTGAAATCGAAACTCGAACTTGGATTATGTCAGCTGACTGGAATGACAGTTGGGTGTGTTCGTTTAGTCAATCGAGCGAGTATGTTCATAAAGTGAATCGAAGGTTGCATTCAGCGATTCCTGCATGTCTTTTATTTCTTTTCACCACATAACATTGCCGCCCTCTTAATTTTGTTCGTCCCGAACAAGTACGTGTCCCAAACAAGTAATTGCTTCCGTGGCAGCGATGTAGGCGATTAACATGGACAATTTTCATCTTCGCTCTTGTGCCTCGTTGGATTCGGAAAACGACATCATTATTTCCCGTTACAACTTGGTAGGGACCTTCCCAGTCCTGCTGAAGCTTTGGCGATCTTCCCTTTTTACGATGTGGGTTGGTGAGCCATACCAGATCTCTCTCATTAAACTCGGGTGCTGTTGCTCGCGCATCGTACCTGGTCTTCATGCGGTCGCTTGCAACTTTTATATTGCTGCTGGTCCTCTGATGTATGTCGTTGATCCTTTCTCTAAGGTCCACCACGTAGTTCTCTTGGAAAATCCGAATTTGGAAGTCCGAAATCCGAATTTGAGCTTACTGGGTAGCCTGGCCGTTCGTCCAAACAAAACTTCTTGTTGAAGCGTTCGACCATTCCATCTGATTGTGAGTAAAGTCGTGTGGTCCGTGTTTTCTGTAGTCCTATTGCTGCGCATACTTCCTGGAATATCTTCGATTTGAAGTTTCTTCCTTGTTCGGAATGTAATTTCATTCGTTTGGACACCATCCCAAATTTATTATGCTAAAAGGATTGAGACTATTCAGAGGAGATTTATCCGCTTTGCTCTAAGAAGCCTTCCTTGGGAAGATCCATTTCACCTTCCACCTTATTCCCAGAGGCTTAAATTACATATTCTGCAGAGCCTGTCTCAAAGACGTATTAACACCGATCTCGTTTTTATTCAGCAAATATTGCTAGGTCACATTGACGCACCTGACCTCTTGTCCTCTTTCAAATTTAAATTTCGTGGTGGCTCTTATAACCAACGTAAAATCAATCTATTAAACGTTCCGAATCATAGATCGAATTACGGCACGCATGAGCCTATTACACGCATGAGTACCCTGTACAATTTATATAGTAGTGTTCTAGATTCCAATATTGACAAAGCGACACTGAAAAAGCTGCTTAAGCAATTGTAATTTTCTTTCTTTATGTGTATCTATTTTATCAATTTTTTCCAATTTTGTTAATTGTTGTGTATGTGTTAACTGATCGTTACATTAACCACTAACACCTGCACTAGTTGATCAGGCTGTGTAAGCAATATTTTGCTTGGCAATTTTCTGCTTGTAGTTGCTGCTTGCTTTAAGCACCCTACATCACAGATCTGATAGTGCATATATATAAATCCTGTGGATGCCGCCAATCTACAATTCGAAACTCCCGGAACATTCGGACAGAAATTTAGTTTCTCGTCTGTAGGAGGAAACTCTGGAGGAAATATCACCATCTTTTGAAAGCATGTCGACAAATGAGAAGCTTAAAAATCTCAAAAAATAACCAAATAATAGGAACAGGTACTCTTGAACTTTAAATTAAACTGTATTGCTGCCAATCAATGAATAAAGAAATTAATAGAAATTCATGAAAGAAATTAATAAAAAGAAAGAAATAGTCCCTTCTTGTTCCTCCGGTGTGAGATCAACGAATGTTTGTGCTACGCATGCTGGGAAATGGACATTCATACAGAGTGTCTTCGTACCTTATACAATCTTTTTGGCGAACATAATTGTACAAGTTACAGCATGCCTTAATAACGGAGTCATAGAATGAAAGATTAACATCCAATGATCGGTGGAAAATCTACTTTTTAGCAAGAATGCCGAAAGCGCATTCCACCATTCTTCTAGCTCTTGTGAGCCGGTAATTACATAATCCTTCTTCCACGCTTAAATTTCTTCTTCCAAATGACCGTTGCACATTGTCGGTAAGTGCAAAAGCTTCATCAGCAACGAAAATATAAGGCATCGGAGGCCCAGCCCCGTCATTTGGCGGCAAGGCATTTGGCAGTAGATTTTGTTGATCTCGATCTAGTCTTTAGCCGAAGTTGGAGCGCTGAAACACGTGAGAGTAGTTTGCACTCCCATAAGATTCTATGTCAACAGATGTAAAGCAATAGTTTGTATCCACGACGGCCATGAGTACCACAGAAAAAAAAACTTTTATAGTTCGGAGCCAGAGCGATAAGGTTTTTGAAGGCTGATGTGGTTCCCGTTTATTGCGCCTACGCAATTAGGGGACTTCGTTACAGAAAAAAATTTTTCCGCAGTTTTCCGCCACATCTCATATTTTTCCGGCATGAAAGTATTTTTGACCACCAGTCATGTCTTGACACACGTGTCCTTAAGTATATATCTCAATGTTGTCTCTCCAAGGAGGTACTTAAAATGAAGAGATCGAAAACTATTTCCTGTTGCGAGGTACCTGTAAAACAAAAAAAAAAGCAAATAACTAACAATAGATTTAAAAGTTATCGAATCAAAATACATATTTGACAAAAAAAATCTTTTTTTCAGTAAAAGATCTGCAAGCGAAGTGGAAAAATCTCCCAAAATATTTTTGTCAGGAGCTCGCCAAACAAAAAAAAAACATCATCTGGCCAGGCGGCAGCTAAGCGGAGGAAGTACATCTACTTTGATCTCCCTAGTTTTTTGCTGTCCACAATCGAAGACCGCTCAACTGTAAGTGAGTGCGAGCCACCTAATGATTTTGAGAATGCAGAAAGCGGCGATGAGCTGACGGCTTTAAATAATCCCAACAATTCTTGTTCACCTTCACAAATTGCAAATGCCGAAGCAGGGACTTCTAAAAAAACCGAAAAAAAGAAATCATATGATGAAGCTTTATTAAGTATTTTAAAAAAAAAATTACGATAGTAACAAGATTGACGAAGATAAATTATTTTTGCTTTCATTGTTACCATCGCTTAAAAAACTCAATGATGTTCAGAAAATTGACATCAAAATGGAATTCCTAGCTTCGATTAAAAGGCACTTGAGGTGCTCCGATCTGGTCACGTAAATAGACCACCCTTGTTTTGATTCATAGGAGTGATTTTTATTTTTGTTACTAAAAAATTTTTTTGTTACTTTTGTTCGTTTTTTCTACGTTTGCTGTTTTAATAAAGTGTTCCTTTTCCGCTATGAATGTGAGTTCTGTGTTTTAAGGTACTTACTTTAAGTAACTGAAAGCCTTTTTTCTGCACACACCGCTTTCCTCCATCGGGTATTTCTGTGAGTTATGTTTGGTCGAATAAGATTCAGTAGCTCATTAAAACTTTTCACACTCATCCGGTAATAACTGAAGAGCTTTTTTAGCTCTTGATAAATTTTATGGAATTGGCCTTTTAATAACTGCTGCGAAATCAAGGGATGAACCCAGAATTTTCTTTCATTTTTCAGTTTGTTAAGTCTTTTTAATTTTAAGGCACATACCGATGCAACATCCATGAAGTCCATTTTGCCAATTAATAAGCCGAGAAATTATTTTGATTTTTTTCATTGTAGGTGTATGAAAAGGATAGAAGAATGTTCCTCTTTTTCGGAACATAACAATGCATTCTTCCTTTTCTTTTAAGGTGACATAATCACTTGCTATTTCATTCGCATTTGAGAAAAAGTAAAAAAAGGTTAATATTACATTTGTGTATTTCGTGAAATAGTGGAAAAGTTGCTCAAGTGAGCGCTGCTTGCATGGATTTTGGGCAAATTCTTTGGTTTTAAATATGGTTGCAAGTGGGCGATAAGCCTTATAAGACACCGAACTCAGAACTGTGTTTTCGTGAAAACACGCGAAAACTTCTTAAAAAACATGAGTTTGCCCATTTATTTTTGTGAATTTTATGTTTTTGAAACTCCAGTTTTTTAGTAGTTTTCGTTCAAAATCACTTTGAAAGTCAGGAATATCAAATTGCTTGAGAATTTTAAATTAAATTTGCAAAGAATGTCACTTTTGTTCCAACTTTGGATGTTTATATCTCCGAAACCGTTTTCCCTGTCTGAAATCAGCTTGTGGTTTTGAGGTCTTTTATGGATCTTTTATGGATCTTTTAAAGCACGTGTAAAAATAAATATGGGCTAAAATTTGACAATTGATAAATTAATGAAATACGAAAACAAATTCTATTCGGCGATTGGGAAGTGTGAACGGCATAACGAGTTTTCGAAAACTTTTTGCCCGAAATTAAGTTTTTAATTCAGTGTGAAGAGCAAGGACCAAACTTAGGAAAAAAAATTATTTGATTTAATTCAATGTGTGATGTCTTGTGATCGTTTGCATAACTAAGTTGTGATTCACAAAATTGAAATTTTCATATAAACAATTACATAAAACAGACCTCTCTTTCACTTTTGTAATTTTACAATGAAACACTATATTTATCAAACAAACTTATATAAATTCAAATCATACTGTTATTCAACTTTACTACCTAGAATTCAACACTATATTTCAATTCAATCACTTTTTACTTTATTACCAATTTTCGTTACCGATTAACGTTTCAAAATATAATTGTCCCGTACGAGACTGTTACCCGTGTATTTATACAAAATCAAGCACCTTCTAGCACGTTCCATACTTCCCCTTTGATAACTTTCCATTGGTACTCTTCCGTTGAATTCCAAGGAGGTGAAATCGAAACTCGAACTTGGATTATGTCAGCTGACTGGAATGACAGTTGGGTGTGTTCGTTTAGTCAATCGAGCGAGTATGTTCATAAAGTGAATCGAAGGTTGCATTCAGCGATTCCTGCATGTCTTTTATTTCTTTTCACCACATAACATTGCCGCCCTCTTAATTTTGTTCGTCCCGAACAAGTACGTGTCCCAAACAAGTCATTGCTTCCGTGGCAGCGATGTAGGCGATTAACATGGACAATTTTCATCTTCGCTCTTGTGCCTCGTTGGATTCGGAAGACGACATCATTATTTCCCGTTACAACTTGGTAGGGACCTTCCCAGTCCTGCTGAAGCTTTGGCGATCTTCCCTTTTTACGATGTGGGTTGGTGAGCCATACCAGATCTCTCTCATTAAACTCGGGTGCTGTTGCTCGCGCATCGTACCTGGTCTTCATGCGGTCGCTTGCAACTTTTATATTGCTGCTGGTCCTCTGATGTATGTCGTTGATCCTTTCTCTAAGGTCCACCACGTAGTTCTCTTGGAAAATCCGAATTTGGAAGTCCGAAATCCGAATTTGAGCTTACTGGGTAGCCTGGCCGTTCGTCCAAACAAAACTTCTTGTTGAAGCGTTCGACCATTCCATCTGATTGTGAGTGAAGTCGTGTGGTCCGTGTTTTCTGTAGTCCTATTGCTGCGCATACTTCCTGGAATATCTTCGATTTGAAGTTTCTTCCTTGTTCGGAATGTAATTTCATTCGTTTGGACACCATCCCAAATTTGTTATGCTAACAGGATTGAGACTATTCACAGGAGATTTATCCGCTTTGCTCTAAGAAGCCTTCCTTGGGAAGATCCATTTCACCTTCCACCTTATTCCCAGAGGCTAAAATTACTTATTCTGCAGAGCCTGTCTCAAAGACGTATTAACACCGATCTCGTTTTTATTCAGCAAATATTGCTAGGTCACATTGACGCACCTGACCTCTTGTCCTCTTTCAAATTTAAATTTCGTGGTGGCTCTTATAACCTACGTAAAATCAATCTGTTAAACGTTCCGAATCATAGATCGAATTACGGCACGCATGAGCCTATTACACGCATGAGTACCCTGTACAATTTATATAGTAGTGTTCTAGATTCCAATATTGACAAAGCGACACTGAAAAAGCTGCTTAAGCAATTGTAATTTTCTTTCTTTATGTGTATCTATTTTATCAATTTTTTCCAATTTTGTTAATTGTTGTGTATGTGTTAACTGATCGTTACATTAACCACTAACACCTGCACTAGTTGATCAGCCTGTGTAAGCAATATTTTGCTTGGCAATTTTCTGCTTGTAGTTGCTGCTTGCTTTAAGCACCCTACATCACAGATCTGATAGTGCATATATATAAATTCCTGTGGATGCCGCCAATCTACAATTCGAAACTCCCGGAACATTCAGACAGAAATTTAGTTTCTCGTCTGTAGGAGGAAACTCTGGAGGAAATATCACCATCTTTTGAAAGCATGTCGACAAATGAGAAGCTTAAAAATCTCAAAAAAAAAAACCAAATAATAGGAACAGGTACTCTTGAACTTTAAATTAAACTTTATTGCTGCCAATCAATGAATAAAGAAATTAATAGAAATTCATGAAAGAAATTAATAAAAAGAAAGAAATAGTCCCTTCTTGTTCCTCCGGTGTGAGATCAACGAATGTTTGTGCTACGCATGCTGGGAAATGGACATTCATACAGAGTGTCTTCGTACCTTATACAATCTTTTTGGCGAACATAATTGTACAAGTTACAGCATGCCTTAATAACGGAGTCATAGAATGAAAGATTAACATCCAATGATCGGTGGAAAATCTACTTTTTAGCAAGAATGCCGAAAGCGCATTCCACCATTCTTCTAGCTCTTGTGAGCCGGTAATTACATAATCCTTCTTCCACGCTTAAATTTCTTCTTCCAAATGACCGTTGCACATTGTCGCTAAGTGCAAAAGCTTCATCAGCAACGAAAATATAAGGCATCGGAGGCCCAGCCCCGTCATTTGGCGGCAAGGCATTTGGCAGTAGATTTTGTTGATCTCGATCTAGTCTTTAGCCGAAGTTGGAGCGCTGAAACACGTGAGAGTAGTTTGCACTCCCATAAGATTCTATGTCAACAGATGTAAAGCAATAGTTTGTATCCACGACGGCCATGAGTACCACAGAAAAAAAAACTTTTATAGTTCGGAGCCAGAGCGATAAGGTTTTTGAAGGCTGATGTGGTTCCCGTTTATTGCGCCTACGCAATTAGGGGACTTCGTTACAGAAAAAAATTTTTCCGCAGTTTTCCGCCACATCTCATATTTTTCCGGCATGAAAGTATTTTTGACCACCAGTCATGTCTTGACACACGTGTCCTTAAGTATATATCTCAATGTTGTCTCTCCAAGGAGGTACTTAAAATGAAGAGATCGAAAACTATTTCCTGTTGCGAGGTACCTGTAAAACAAAAAAAAAAGCAAATAACTAACAATAGATTTAAAAGTTATCGAATCAAAATACATATTTGACAAAAAAAAATCTTTTTTTCAGTAAAAGATCTGCAAGCGAAGTGGAAAAATCTCCCAAAATATTTTTGTCAGGAGCTCGCCAAACAAAAAAAAAACATCATCTGGCCAGGCGGCAGCTAAGCGGAGGAAGTACATCTACTTTGATCTCCCTAGTTTTTTGCTGTCCACAATCGAAGACCGCTCAACTGTAAGTGAGTGCGAGCCACCTAATGATTTTGAGAATGCAGAAAGCGGCGATGAGCTGACGGCTTTAAATAATCCCAACAATTCTTGTTCACCTTCACAACTTCTAAAAAAACCGAAAAAAAGAAATCATATGATGAAGCTTTATTAAGTATTTTAAAAAAAAAATTACGATAGTAACAAGATTGACGAAGATAAATTATTTTTGCTTTCATTGTTACCATCGCTTAAAAAACTCAATGACGTTCAGAAAATTGACATCAAAATGGAATTCCTAGCTTCGATTAAAAGGCACTTGAGGTGCTCCGATCTGGTCACGTAAATAGACCACCCTTGTTTTGATTCATAGGAGTGATTTTTATTTTTGTTACTAAAAAATTTTTTTGTTACTTTTGTTCGTTTTTTCTACGTTTGCTGTTTTAATAAAGTGTTCCTTTTCCGCTATGAATGTGAGTTCTGTGTTTTAAGGTACTTACTTTAAGTAACTGAAAGCCTTTTTTCTGCACACACCGCTTTCCTCCATCGGGTATTTCTGTGAGTTATGTTTGGTCGAATAAGATTCAGTAGCTCATTAAAACTTTTCACACTCATCCGGTAATAACTGAAGAGCTTTTTTAGCTCTTGATAAATTTTATGGAATTGGCCTTTTAATAACTGCTGCGAAATCAAGGGATGAACCCAGAATTTTCTTTCATTTTTCAGTTTGTTAAGTCTTTTTAATTTTAAGGCACATACCGATGCAACATCCATGAAGTCCATTTTGCCAATTAATAAGCCGAGAAATTATTTTGATTTTTTTTATTGTAGGTGTATGAAAAGGATAGAAGAATGTTCCTCTTTTTCGGAACATAACAATGCATTCTTCCTTTTCTTTTAAGGTGACATAATCACTTGCTATTTCATTCGCATTTGAGAAAAAGTAAAAAAAGGTTAATATTACATTTGTGTATTTCGTGAAATAGTGGAAAAGTTGCTCAAGTGAGCGCTGCTTGCATGGATTTTGGGCAAATTCTTTGGTTTTAAATATGGTTGCAAGTGGGCGATAAGCCTTATAAGACACCGAACTCAGAACTGTGTTTTCGTGAAAACACGCGAAAACTTCTTAAAAAACATGAGTTTGCCCATTTATTTTTGTGAATTTTATGTTTTTGAAACTCCAGTTTTTTAGTAGTTTTCGTTCAAAATCACTTTGAAAGTCAGGAATATCAAATTGCTTGAGAATTTTAAATTAAATTTGCAAAGAATGTCACTTTTGTTCCAACTTTGGATGTTTATATCTCCGAAACCGTTTTCCCTGTCTGAAATCAGCTTGTGGTTTTGAGGTCTTTTATGGATCTTTTATGGATCTTTTAAAGCACGTGTAAAAATAAATATGGGCTAAAATTTGACAATTGATAAATTAATGAAATACGAAAACAAATTCTATTCGGCGATTGGGAAGTGTGAACGGCATAACGAGTTTTCGAAAACTTTTTGCCCGAAATTAAGTTTTTAATTCAGTGTGAAGAGCAAGGACCAAACTTAGGAAAAAAAATTATTTGATTTAATTCAATGTGTGATGTCTTGTGATCGTTTGCATAACTAAGTTGTGATTCACAAAATTGAAATTTTCATATAAACAATTACATAAAACAGACCTCTCTTTCACTTTTGTAATTTTACAATGAAACACTATATTTATCAAACAAACTTATATAAATTCAAATCATACTGTTATTCAACTTTACTACCTAGAATTCAACACTATATTTCAATTCAATCACTTTTTACTTTATTACCAATTTTCGTTACCGATTAACGTTTCAAAATATAATTGTCCCGTACGAGACTGTTACCCGTGTATTTATACAAAATCAAGCACCGTCTAGCACGTTCCATACTTCCCCTTTGATAACTTTCCATTGGTACTCTTCCGTTGAATTCCAAGGAGGTGAAATCGAAACTCGAACTTGGATTATGTCAGCTGACTGGAATGACAGTTGGGTGTGTTCGTTTAGTCAATCGAGCGAGTATGTTCATAAAGTGAATCGAAGGTTGCATTCAGCGATTCCTGCATGTCTTTTATTTCTTTTCACCACATAACATTGCCGCCCTCTTAATTTTGTTCGTCCCGAACAAGTACGTGTCCCAAACAAGTCATTGCTTCCGTGGCAGCGATGTAGGCGATTAACATGGACAATTTTCATCTTCGCTCTTGTGCCTCGTTGGATTCGGAAGACGACATCATTATTTCCCGTTACAACTTGGTAGGGACCTTCCCAGTCCTGCTGAAGCTTTGGCGATCTTCCCTTTTTACGATGTGGGTTGGTGAGCCATACCAGATCTCTCTCATTAAACTCGGGTGCTGTTGCTCGCGCATCGTACCTGGTCTTCATGCGGTCGCTTGCAACTTTTATATTGCTGCTGGTCCTCTGATGTATGTCGTTGATCCTTTCTCTAAGGTCCACCACGTAGTTCTCTTGGAAAATCCGAATTTGGAAGTCCGAAATCCGAATTTGAGCTTACTGGGTAGCCTGGCCGTTCGTCCAAACAAAACTTCTTGTTGAAGCGTTCGACCATTCCATCTGATTGTGAGTGAAGTCGTGTGGTCCGTGTTTTCTGTAGTCCTATTGCTGCGCATACTTCCTGGAATATCTTCGATTTGAAGTTTCTTCCTTGTTCGGAATGTAATTTCATTCGTTTGGACACCATCCCAAATTTGTTATGCTAACAGGATTGAGACTATTCACAGGAGATTTATCCGCTTTGCTCTAAGAAGCCTTCCTTGGGAAGATCCATTTCACCTTCCACCTTATTCCCAGAGGCTAAAATTACTTATTCTGCAGAGCCTGTCTCAAAGACGTATTAACACCGATCTCGTTTTTATTCAGCAAATATTGCTAGGTCACATTGACGCACCTGACCTCTTGTCCTCTTTCAAATTTAAATTTCGTGGTGGCTCTTATAACCTACGTAAAATCAATCTGTTAAACGTTCCGAATCATAGATTGAATTACGGCACGCATGAGCCTATTACACGCATGAGTACCCTGTACAATTTATATAGTAGTGTTCTAGATTCCAATATTGACAAAGCGACACTGAAAAAGCTGCTTAAGCAATTGTAATTTTCTTTCTTTATGTGTATCTATTTTATCAATTTTTTCCAATTTTGTTAATTGTTGTGTATGTGTTAACTGATCGTTACATTAACCACTAACACCTGCACTAGTTGATCAGCCTGTGTAAGCAATATTTTGCTTGGCAATTTTCTGCTTGTAGTTGCTGCTTGCTTTAAGCACCCTACATCACAGATCTGATAGTGAATATATATAAATTCCTGTGGATGCCGCCAATCTACAATTCGAAACTCCCGGAACATTCAGACAGAAATTTAGTTTCTCGTCTGTAGGAGGAAACTCTGGAGGAAATATCACCATCTTTTGAAAGCATGTCGACAAATGAGAAGCTTAAAAATCTCAAAAAAAAACCAAATAATAGGAACAGGTACTCTTGAACTTTAAATTAAACTTTATTGCTGCCAATCAATGAATAAAGAAATTAATAGAAATTCATGAAAGAAATTAATAAAAAGAAAGAAATAGTCCCTTCTTGTTCCTCCGGTGTGAGATCAACGAATGTTTGTGCTACGCATGCTGGGAAATGGACATTCATACAGAGTGTCTTCGTACCTTATACAATCTTAACGGAGTCTTAGAATGAAAGATTAACATCCAATGATCGGTGGAAAATCTACTTTTTAGCAAGAATGCCGAAAGCGCATTCCACCATTCTTCTAGCTCTTGTGAGCCGGTAATTACATAATCCTTCTTCCACGCTTAAATTTCTTCTTCCAAATGGCCGTTGCACATTGTCGGTAAGTGCAAAAGCTTCATAAGCAACGAAAATATAAGGCATCGGAGGCCCAGCCCCGTCATTTGGCGGCAAGGCATTTGGCAGTAGATTTTGTTGATCTCGATCCAGTCTTTGGCCGAAGTTGGAGCGCTGAAACGCGTGAGAGTCGTTTGCACTCCCATAAGATTCTATGTCAACAGATGTAAAGCATTAGTTTGTATCCACGACGGCCATGAGTACCACAGAAAAAAAACTTTTGTAGTTCATGAACTCGGAGCCAGAGCGATAAGGTTTTTGAAAACTGATGTGGTTTCCGTTTAGTGCGCCTACGCAATTAGGGGAGTTCGTTACAGAAAAAAAGTTTTCCGCAGTTTTCCGCCACATCTCATATTTTTCCGGCATGAAAGTATTTTTGACCACCAGTCATGTCTTGACACACGTGTCCTCAAGTATATATCTCAATTGTCTCTCTCAAGATCGAAAACTATTTCCTGTTGCGAGGTACCTGTAAAACAAAAAAAAAAGCAAATAACTAACAATAGATTTAAAAGTTATCGAATCAAAATACATATTTGACGACAAAAAAAATCTTTTTTTCAGTAAAAGAACTGGAAGCGAAGTGGAAAAATCTCCCAAAATATTTTTGTCAGGAGCTCGCCAAACAAAAAAAAACATCATCTGGCCATGCGGCAGCTAAGCGGAGGAAGTACATCTACTTTGATCTCCCTAGTTTTTTGCTGCCCACAATCGAAGACCGCTCAACTGTAAGTGAGTGCGAGCCACCTAATGATTTTGAGAATGCAGAAAGCGGCGATGGGATGACAGCTTTAAATAATCCCAACAATTCTTGTTCACCTTCACAAATTGCAAATGCCGAAGCAGGGACTTCTACAAAAACCGAAAAAAAGAAATCATATGAGGAAGCTTTATTGAGTATTTTAAAGAAAAAATGACGATAGTAACAAGATTGACGAAGATAAATTATTTTTGCTTTCATTGTTACCATCGCTTAAAAAACTCAATGATGTTCAGAAAATTGACATCAAAATGGAATTCCTAGCTTCGATTAAAAGGCACTTGAGGTGCTCCGATCTGGTCACGTAAATAGACCACCCTTGTTTTGATTCATAGGAGTGATATTTATTTTTGTTACTTTTGTTCGTTTTTTGTACGTTTGCTGTTAATAAAGTGTTCCTTTTCCGCTATGAATGTGAGTTCTGTGTTTTAAGGTACTAACCTTAAGTAACAGAAAGCCTTTTTTCTGTACACACCGCTTTCCTCCATCGGGTATTTCTGTGAGTTATGTTTGGTCGAATAAGATTCAGTAGCTCATTAAAACTTTTCACACTTATCCGGTAATAACTGAAGAGCTTTTTTAGCTCTTGATAAATTTTATGGAATTGGCCTTTTAATAACTGCTGCGAAATCAAGGGATGAACCCAGAATTTTCTTTCATTTTTCAGTTTTTTAAGTCTTTTTAATTTTAAGGCACATACCGATGCAACATCCATGAAGTCCATTTTGCCAATTAATAAGCCGAGAAATTATTTTGATTGTTTTTATTGTAGGTGTATGAAAAGGATAGAAGAATGTTCCTCTTTTTCGGAATATAACAATGCATTCTTCCTTTTCTTTTAAGGTGACATTATCACTTGCTATTTCATTCGCATTTGAGAAAAAGTAAAAAAAAGGTTAATATTACATTTGTGTATTTCGTGAAATAGTGGAAAAGTTGCTCAAGTGAGCGCTGCTTGCATGGATTTTGGGCAAATTCTTTGGTTTTAAATATGGTTGCAAGTGGGCGATAAGCCTTATAAAACACCGAACTCAGAACTGTGTTTTCGTGAAAACACGCGAAAACTTCTTAAAAAACATGAGTTTGCCCATTTATTTTTGTGAATTTTATGTTTTTAAATCTCCTGTTTTTTAGTAGTTTTCGTTCAAAATCACTTTGAAAGTCAGGAATATCAAATTGCTTGAGAATTTTAAATTAAATTTGCAAAGAATGTCACTTTTGTTCCAACTTTGGATGTTTATATCTCCGAAACCGATTTCCCTGTCTGAAATCAGCTTGTAGTTTTGAGGTCTTTTATGGAACTTTTAAAGCACGTGTAAAAATAAATATGGGCTAAAATTTGACAACTGATAAATAAATGAAATACAAAAACAAATTCTATTCGGCGATTGGGAAGTGTGAACGGCTAAACGAGTTTTCGAAAACTTTTTGCCCGAAATTAAGTTTTAATTCAGTGTGAAGAGCAAGGACCAAACTTAGGAAAAAAAAATTATTTGATTTAATTCAATGTGTGATGTCTTGTGATCGTTTGCATAACTAAGTTGTGATTCACAAAATTGCAATTTTCATATAAACAATTACATAAAACAGACCTCTCTTTCACTTTTGTAATTTCACAATGAAACACTATATTTATCAAACAAACTTATTAAATTCAAATCATGCTGTTATTCAACTTTACTACCTAGAATTCAACACTATATTTCAATTCTTTCAATCACTTTTTACTTTATTACCAATTTTCGTTACCGATTAACGTTTCAAAATATAACTGTCCCGTACGAGACTGTCACCCGTGTATTTATATAAAATCAAGCACCTTCTAGCACGTTCCATACTTCTCCTTTGATAACTTTCCATAGGTACTCTTCCGTTGAATTCCAAGGAGGTGAAATCGAAACTCGAACTTGGATTATGTCAGCTGACTGGAATGACAGTTGGGTGTGTTCGTTTAGTCAATCGAGCGAGTATGTTCATAAAGTGAATCGAAGGGTGCATTCAGCGATTCCTGCATGTCTTTTATTTTTTTTCACCACATAACATTGCCGCCCTCTTAATTTTGTTCGTCCCGAACAAGTACGTGTCCCAAACAAGTCATTGCTTCCGTGGCAGCGATGTAGGCGATTAACATGGACAATTTTCATCTTCGCTCTTGTGCCTCGTTGGATTTGGAAGACGACATCATTATTTCCCGTTACAACTTGGTAGAGACCTTCCCAGTCCTGCTGAAGCTTTGGCGATTTTCCCTTTTTACGATGTGGGTTGTAGAGCCATACCAGATCTCCCTCATTAAACTCGGGTGCTGTTGCTCGCGCATCGTACCTGGTCTTCAAGCGGTCGCTTGCAACTTTTATATTGCTGTTGGTCCTCTGATGTATGTCGTTGATCCTTTCTCTAAGGTCCACCACGTAGTCCTCATCGCATGTTGGGTCTTCAATGGGAAATCCGAATTTGAGCTTACTGGGTCAACGAACTAGCCTGGCCGTTCGTCCAAACAAAACTTCTTGTTGAAGCGTTCGACCATTTCATCTGATTGTGAGTGAAGACGTGTGGTCCGTGTTTTCTGTAGTCCTATTGCTGCGCATACTTCCTGGAATATCTTCGATTTGAAGTTTCTTCCTTGTTCGGAATGTAATTCCAATCGCACTCCGAACCTGCACACCTAGTGGTCCACTATCTGGTCAACAACGGTTTTCGCTTCTTGATTTGGGATCGCAAACCCCTCGGGCCACGTGCTGAAGTAATCGGCAATTACAAGGATGTAACGATTGCCGCTTTCAGTTTCCGGAAATGGGCCTGCGATGTCGACGGCGATCCTTTCAAAGGGAGCACCCACATTGTACTGGTGCATTTTACACCTGGTTTTGACTTTGGGTCCCTTACTACGGCACAAGTAGTACACTTCCGACACCAGCTCTCAACGTCGTTTTTTGCACTCAGCCAGTAAAAGCGTTCTCGTACCTTTTCCAGGGTTTCGTTGATTCCCAAGTGCTCACCAGATACTCCATCGTGCATTTCCCGAAGAATCTCCTGGACTTTCGACCGTGGAACCTCAAGCTGCATCTTAAAGTATTTCCCGTCGGGCATTTCCCATTTTCTCTGCAGAATGCCATCTTGTACGTGGAGAGAGGCACTGAGCCCAATATGCCTTTAATGTGGGACTTCTGTCGGTCATACCCCTTGCGCTCGGTTTCTCCATAGATTCCTTCTATGCAAGGATTGGCTCAATGTCAGGATCCTCTTGTTGCGCATTATGAAGTTCCTCAGTACTCCAGCCTTCTACAGGTTCAGCTCTTACTCTCAGGTCAGAAAAACATTCGTCCTTTTGCTCTTGTCGCACGCAATGCTTACAATTGAGCTCATATGGTCTCCGGGATAATGCGTCCGCGTTGCAGTGCAGTCTTCCTTTGCGATGTTGTATCTCGAAGTCATAAGCCTGCAATCGCTCGATCCATCTTGCGACTTGGCCCTCAGGATTTTTAAACTGAAGTAACCATTTGAGTGCGGCGTGGTCTGTACGCAAGAAGAACTTCTGGCCACTCAGGTACTTCTGGAAGTGATTTGTCGCCAGTATTAGAGCAAGGAGTTCTCGCCTGGTAACACAATAATTTCTCTCTGGTCGGGTTAGAACTTTGCTGAAGTATGCTTCCACTTTTTCCTGCCCATCGTGTAACTGCGACAATACTGTGCCAAAACCCACATTGCTAGCGTCTGCGTCCACAATAAATGTCTTGCCAGGCATGTGAGAAGTTAGTATCGGTGCCTCGCAAAAATGTTGCTTCAGATAATGAAAGCTTCTTTTGCACTCACCTGACCATTTAAATTGTCTTCCCTTCTCAGTCAGCTGTTGCAAACACTTTGCGATGCCTGCGAAATCCTTGACGAGCCTCCTGTATTACGTAGCAAGACCGAAAAAGCTCCTTAGCTGGTCAACTTTTCACAGCTTTGATTTTCTCTGGATCCGTCTTCACTCCATCCGTCGATATCACATGCCCAAGATACTCACATTCTGCTCTGAAGAGCGCACACTTCTTCTGATTGAGCTTCAAGTGTGCTGCTCGAAGTCATGAAAACACTTCCCTCAAGTTGTCGCGATGTTCAACTAACGTCTTTCCCAAAACGATGACGTCATCCAAGTATACCAGGCAGGTTTTCCACGTCAGACAATGTAAGACATTGCATAAGACGCTCAAAGGTGGCCGGAGTGTTACATAGAACAAATGACATTACTATAAACTGCCATAGTCTATAACCAGTTGTGAAAGCGGTCTTCTCTTTGCCTTCTGGTTGGATCTGTTCCTGTCAGTAGCCACTTTTCAGGTCGAGGGTGGAAAACCATTTTGTTCCAAAGGGTGTATCCAATGTGTCATCTATTAGAGGCAAAGGGTAGCTGTCCTTCTTTGTGACATCGTCAAGCCTCCGGTAATCCACGCAGAATCAAGTGCTGCCATCTTTCTTTTTCACTAGTACAACAGGCGACGCCCACGGACTTTTCAAGCTTTCGATCAAACCTTCTCTTTCCATTGCCGATATCATCTCGCCGGCCTCATCCTGTTTCACCAACGGGAGTCGTCTAGCAGGTTTACGGATTGGTCTTGCATCTCCGGTGTCTATGCGGTGTTGTACTAGGTGTGTTCGAGCGTAGTCTCCATCCTGTGACGCAAATATATCAGCATAGTCGCCAATGAGATTTTCCGCTATGGTTTGCTGCTCCTGATTTAGCTCACAGTCTTCGAGTATAGTCTTACATACCTCGGTCGATTTTGATGGAGGGACCGGACTCGCAGGCTTACTCTCAGATACTGTCGAAATGGCTGCAATTTGTATGAATCTTCCAATCACCTCTTCTTACCTGAGCTTAACGATGCTCTTATTTGGGTTCATCAGTCTTACAGGCACCATGTTATTCTTGGGTTCTGCAAGAATTTTTCCCACGATGTAACTTTTGAATTAACTTTTGTTATCTGGCTCGCTGAGATAGAATCGGTGGTTCCCAGGATCACCCTCCAAAAGTGTCTAAAGAACTGTCTCTGAAGAGGACCGCAGAAGTTCATCGCTTCCCATTATCACTCGAAAATTCACAGCTTTGTCGTTTCCGTATACCATTAGGATCTCGATGGCTCTATATCTTAGCACCTGTATTCGAAGGTCTAGAATTACCTCGTGCGCCTTGATGAAGTCCACTCCAATGAGGCATTCGTCACATATGTCGGCTACCAAGAATGCATGTGAGAAGGTCAGTCCCGCGAGTTGTATCTGTAGCAGCACCTCGCCGTATCAATAGTGGCCACACATTTTCTGTTGCCGATGATTGCCTCCACTGTCAGATTCTTGTTGCAGCGTTTTGTTTGCGAGACTTGGATGGTGGTCCTGGGGGCGTCGATTCCATCAACCAACTTCTGCTCCGTGAAGTTGGTTCTTAGGCGTTATCCGACCGCTGTTGCTCCGAAGCTTGTCCAGCAGGTTGAACGTGTCCCTGCCAGATGCTTCTTCATTTTGCCTTCTTCTAGTGCAATGTAGGCAGCTTGCTTGTCTAGGTAGAGCTCTGCACTGTCACTGTAGGTGTCCCAACTAGTTGCAATTCCAGCACCTTATTTGTTCTCGACCGTTGTTCGTGTTTTGTCTTCCCATTTCCACGCGTTGACATGAGCACTCTAAGGTAGCCATTTCCCTGATGCGATGACTATCTTGCGAAGCTTGGTCTGCTGCTTCCATTGTCAGGGCAAATGCAAGTGCTCCAGCGAGCGTCTTCTTACCTGCCATTTTTGCAGCCATTTGTAGCTTTCCATTCGCAATGGCATTAGTAAACGCATCGGTCGCCAACTCGTTGATAATTTCCCTGCTGGTATTGGGATATGACGAATTCGCCAATCGCTCGATGTCGGCTTGCAACTGTTGAAGCGTCTCACCCCTTGTCTGAACTCTTTGTCGCAACTGGACCCGGTGAACTTGCTGCATATGGTCGTCGCCAAATCTCATCTCAATGGCCTTTACCATAGTCCTTTTGTTTTTCTTTAGGGATGGTCTGCAGCAACTCGGTAGCTGTTCTCTTGAGCGCAAGCGTAAGAGCAATCGACTTATCTTCGTTGTCCCAGTTGTTCGTCAACGCTGCGGCTTCGAACTGCCTTTTGTAAATCGGCCAGGATGTTTGGCCGTCGAACACAGGTGGCTGCATTTCTTTGCGTCGTGAGCTGTCGATGGAATATTCCCGAACTTTCTGCTGCTTGACGTAGTCGAGCTCTTAAGCTAGCTGTTCCTACTGTTGCTCCACCTTTTCCACTTGAGATTTTATACTTTTCCACTTTATCGAATAACGCTTCGAACTTTTGATCTTTTGTCTCGCTTTGATGTTTAAAAATTAAACTTTGGGCATTAAGCTTCGTTTTGAGTTAAGCTTCCAGACTTTCAAGTTGCTTCTCTAGAGCATTCTTTTGTTCATAATTTGCTTTCGAGAACGTTCTCTTGTTCCTCAAAAGCGTTTCTTTGTTCTTTCTGTCCGTTATCCAGCTTCTCGAATTTCTCGTCCGAATTTCCGAACTTTTCCAAAAGCAATTTCATGAAAGCGGGCTTTTCCTCGGCATTACTTACTGTGCTTTGTTGCTTTTCTTCTGGGACTTCCAACAGCATCGTGTCTGGGTCTCCACATTCCGGAGCAATAATTCCCTTTTGAACCCTGAAATCTCGCGATTTCTTTTACACAATTCTGCTTTCAATATGTTTTATGTTTTATATCTGTTCTAGAATATTCACTCGCGAATAAGTTAGCGGCACTGTTTTGTAAAATCGTTAATTATAACTTCGCACAATCAGTTTCAATATATCCGTAAAATTCCACAAACAAATCTTTATGAGTCAGCGACACTGTTTACACACACGATATCTCTGGAAAATTCCATTGCAAAAGTAAACCGTTTCAGTGCGCAATATTAATATTGTGCGCAATATTACTGAAAATTCCACTTTTAAAAACTTTTTGTTACACCACTGAAAACACTCTTCCGGAAAATTCAACTGTAGAATTTACCCGCACAAATATGAGTTTTATCCCCAATTTCTGACACCAATGTAATGTTTTTGTCTGGGGTTTGTCGAATAAAACTCGATTTCACTTTTATAATTACACAATGAAACACTTTTTTTACCAAACAAAACTTATTTAAATTCAAATCACACTGTTATTCGACTTTACTACATAGAATTCAACACTTTATTTCAATTCAATCACTTTTTACTTTATAAACGAATTTACCAAGTCAACGTTTAAGATATCACCGCCTGTAGAGCCTGTCACCCGTGTATTTATACAAAATTAAACACCTTCTAGTACGTTCCATACTTCCCCTTTGGCAACTTTCCACTAGTCCTACGCAGAATTCCAAGTAGGGGAAATCGAAATTCGAACTTCGAATATGACAGTTGCTGTCAGATGACTGGAATGACAGTTGGGATGTTTTATTTCCTGTCGCCACATAACAATACCCATACCCACTTCAATTTTTTTGACGCCAAACGAAATGCACATTATGTGATTTTTTTTTGTTATTGGGTAAAATTAAAAACAAAATGTGATTCAACCACATTTTGTTTTTTTGTGGTTGAAACAAACAAAATATTAAATTGAGATTTTTTGTGATAGTATAGGTGGGAATAGGTTCCCTCTAAGCAAGCGGTGTTAAAATTGAGTTAAAAACGAAGTCTCCCCTCCATACATAATGTCAAATCGGTGTCAATTTTGAGTCAATTTGAAGTTAAGTGCTGTTCCTAGATTGGAAAATTGTTAACACCATTTTTTATTGTCGATGACGCTTTCGCTTTATTAGAATGTCTTCTGCCCAAAACCAAAAAATAAAAAAAAAAATTAAAAGAGAACTTTTTGTAAATAAAATGCGTGTCATGCACACTGTACATAATTTTGTTAATATTAGGCTAAGTTAGACAGTAGATGACATACGTCAAACGATACGAGTTAATAGCTCCAGAATCAAGAGCTTTATATAATTAAAAGTGACAGACGCCCGCAGGACATAATGTTATGCATTCACATGGATCCTTTTCATTTTCTTATCTTTCGTAACGGATGCCGTACAATTTTTGTGGCACTTTTCCTTATTCTTTTACCGCCCAAGTCGTTTATGTGGCTATTGTTTTGATTTAATTCTTTTGTCGCCCAAGTCGTTGGTGCGGCTATTATAAACATCGGTTTTAAATTTCATAAACACTCGACATAATAAAGGAACGTCGATGATTTCTTATCTCGATCTTCCCACGATCCACATGTATGTATAATGCTCCCTTGGACGAACATCGTCTGTTCGTCTAACTTTAAGTTTAGTTTTAATCCAACATCAAAAGCAGCAGGTACTCCTCTGCTCTAATAAACTCCTTTTTGTGTTCCATTTATTACTGTGTTTTTTTCCCCAATAAGTTTGGTCGCGCATAACAAATTTTGGTGGCAGCGGTGCGATGATTTTATAACTCGAGACAGAAAATAAATTCTCTTTGACTGTTGTTTCAATTCGAGACACTATAAAATTCTGACGGCAATCATAATATTTAAATGATCCTGACGAAAACACAAAACACAAGTAATTTAACTGTGAACGTACAAAAAAAAAAAGGTGCGATGATTTTATAACTCGAGACAGAAAATAAATTCTCTTTGACTGTCGTTTCAATTCGAGATACTAAAATTCTGACGGCAATCATAATATTTAAATGATCCTGACGAAAACACAAAACACAAGTAATTTAACTGTGAACGTACAAAAAAAAAGTTGCGATTGTTTTATAACTCGAGACGGAAAATAAATTCTCTTTGACTGTCGTTTCAATTCGAGACATTATAAAATTCTGATGGCAATCATACATTTAAATGATCCTGACGAAAGCACAATTGTTTAACTGTGAATACGCAAACAAAGTTATTTAACTGAAATCCATCTTAAAAAAAAAAAAGAAGATTCGAAATAAAACCAAGTGAACTTTTTCTGCAAATTGGTAAAGGCTCGTTGCACCCTTCAATTATATTTTGCGGTAAATTTACTCCTGGAAAATCATAAGCAGAGTCGGCGATTCCGAGACGAGATACAAGACAAGAAATCAACAACGCCGTGATCCAACAAAAGCTAAGATGAACACCACTTACATATTGTAAGTTAAGTTACTTTATTACATAGATCCTTATCCTTATATAGTTTATTAATTATTATTATTGGTATATAAGTGAAAAGTGAAAATGAGTGAGTTAAATTTTTCCGAAGAGCTCATGGCTCTAACATTTAAGTGCATAGGAAAAACTACGGGAAAAATATACCAAATATGTCTAAAAGACATAAACGAAAATGTTAAAGTGAGTGTAAAAGATGAAGAGGAGGAATTTTTAATATTTTACAAAGGTGAAGTTTTAAGTAGAAAGTTTTTTTTGGTATATATGGAAGAGGAGTATTTAACCGAAAAAGCTCATACAAGTCCAGTAGAAGAAACAGTAAAAACTTTAGAACGGTTAGAGTTAGGAAAAACTGGTGCTATACCGAAGACAAGACAAACTCATACACAAAGTGGATTCGTGTCAATTACGGAAAGTTCAAATTCTGAAAATAATAGTAATCAAGCAGGTGAAAACCAACTTTTAGAAAGGGATAATACGGCTATTTCCACGGAATATTTAGCAAACTTTAGTGATCTAACTAAGTTAATACCACGTTTTGATAGTGATGCTCAAAAAGCACACAATTTTATACAAAATTGCGATACTGCAATGAAATTAGCATCTCTACAACAGAGAGCATTGCTGTTAGCCTTAGTTAAAAGCAGAATTTCAGGAAACGCAGAGATACTTTTAATGAATAAAAATATTAATACATGGTCACAATTGAAAAACGAACTAAACACAGTTTTTAAAGAGACATATTCCAGTTTACAACTTCATTTAGAAATGACAAGATTAAAACAAGAATTTAACGAAACAGTCATTCAATTTACTCAGAGATGTGAAACTCTTACACGTCGGCGTATACAAGTTCTGTATACTGAAAATCCTGACTATCCAACCTACTACGGTCAGAAAATAGCAGTTCAACGAGATATGCTTAACGCTTTCGTCTCAGTACTAAAAAAGGAAATCGGAACGTTCGTAAACACCCAAAGACCAAAAACATTAGCAGAAGCTAGTCAACTGGCTATGGAAGAAGAAATCCGGTTAGGATATAATAATTTCAAAACTAAGAACTATAACTTAGGTAGAAAATATACAGGAAAGAATTTAATTAATATCAATCACGTAAAGGATATAAAATGTTATACTTGTGGACTCAAAGGTCATATATCAAGAAATTGTCTTAAAAACAAATCTAACAGACAGAATCAGTTAAATAAGCTCCCGAATAGATATCAGAAAAGTTCGAATACTTCTAATCATTTAAGTCATCGACATATTCAGAGGAATAATGGTGGCGAAAAAAATATTGCTAATAAAAATGATTTAAAAAACGTGCAAAATTTTCGGTTAAACGAGTAGCTCCAGAGGCGGCGATCTCGTTAGTAATGTTAGGAAGCCCTCATGTTGATATGATATATAAAAATAAAGTATTTAAAATGTTGTTAGATACAGGTGCAGGCGTATCATTATTGAAACAAAAATGCATATTCGAACAAGACTTAAATAAGGAGGATATAATATTTTTAAAAGGAATTGGTAAAAATAATAGAAGCGGGCTAGGAAGTGCCAGATTAAATATAGAATTGACAAAAGGTATTTTTAATGAATTTAAGTTTAACATAATTGGTGAAGACGTATTATGTTATTATGATGGTATTATAGGATATGATTTCCTACAATATTTTGGATTCACAATCGATTGCGAAGGTAAGACCCTCAGAAATAAAAGGGAAAAGTTAATATTAAAGTATAAAGATGATTTTTATAGTCAGAGTATTGTAGAGGTAGGCTCAAACTGCGTAAACCAACGGATTGAAAGTGGAAACTCTTCAAACGCGCTAACAACGTCTATGTCCTCCGATTGCAAAACATAATAATATAAACAGTGATAATAAAAACAACTGATAATAAAAACAGTGCAAGAGAAATATTTGAATATACGAAGTAAAAATTTAAGAACGTTTCAAGGGATCCAACTGAAATAAATAAAGGTAGTGAATATTCTATGTTTGAGTACAAAAAAGGCAAGAAAAAGAATAGGTTACAAGATTTAAAGGAAATTATGAAAAGTAATCAAGCGTTGGCTGATAATCAGAACACCGAGTACCAATGCGATGGAGGTTATAAACACATCGGCATGTCTCAGTCGTTAACACAACCTAAATGTTTACCAGAAAGTAAAATGAATGATAAGGAAAGAAGAGAAAGATTTTTAAAAATATTAGGAAGCCTGAGAATAGATCATTTAAGGGATGATAAAGATATAAAGACATTAAAAGAAATATTGAAAGAATATAGTGATACATTCAGCTTAGAAGATGAAATTTTAACAGAAACATCTAGTGCAGAACATTTTATAAGAACTATAAATGAGATACCCATAAATACAAAAACATACAGATACCCTAAAATCCATGAAGAGGAAGTAAATAGGCAAATTCAAAAACTTCTCGCGGATGGTATTATTCAACCAAGTGTTTCCCCTTGGTCGAGTCCAATTTGGATTGTTCCGAAGAAAATTGATTCAACTGATACTCAAAAATGGAGAATGGTAATTGATTTCAGGAAACTCAATGAAATCAACACTAGTGATAACTATCCAATTCCAAATATTCAAGAAATTTTAGATAAACTTGGTAACGCCAAATATTTTACCACTTTAGATTTAACATCCGGTTTTCATCAAATACCTTTAAGGGTTCATCCTTAATACCTTTAAAAACTGCATTCTCTACACGTTACGGACACTTTGAATTTCTACGCATGCCATTCGGGCTTAAGAATGCGCCAGCGTGTTTTCAAAGAATGATGAACAATGTTCTTAACGAACTCCAAGGTAAATGTTGCTTTGTATATTTAGATGACATAGTCATTTTTGGAGAAACCTTAAAGCAACATAATGAAAGATTGATAGTAGTTCTAGACAGACTTAGAAAAGCCAATCTGAAAATTCAATTAAATAAATCAGAATTTTTTAAAGAAGAAGTCGAATATCTAGGTCACCTAATCACAAATAAAGGTCTTCTTCCGAATCTTAAAAAGGTTGAAGCAATAGATAGATTGCAAGAACCTATAAATCAGAAAGGAATAAAAAGTTTCCTAGGGATGATTGGATACAACAGAAGATTTATTCAAAATTTTAGTACAATTGCTAAACCCTTGTATGCACTATTAAAGAAAGATGTACCTTTTAATTGGAGAAAGGAACAGAGCGAAAGTTTTAAAGAATTAAAAAATGAGTTAAAAAAATTTACAATTTTACGTTATCCGGACTTTAATAAGGAATTTTTAATAACAACTGATGCTAGCAACGTCGGTATAGGAGCAGTTTTATCTCAGGAACATGAAGGTAAAGATTTACCAGTACATTTTATTAGTAGAACACTGAACTATGCAGAATTAAATTATAATACGACCGAAAAAGAATGTTTAGCTGTAGTTTGGGCTATTAAACAATTTCGGCCATATATCTATGGAAAAAGATTTTAAAATTAAAACAGATCATCGTCCATTAACATGGCTTTTCAGAGTCAAAGACCCAGGAAGTCGATTATTTAGATGGCGACTAAAATTGGAAGAATACTCATACACTATAGAATATAAGAAAGGTGTCGATAACGTTGTGGCTGACGAATTAAGTAGAAATGTTTATCCTATAAAAGTACAGAATAAAAATAAAAACGCAGAAGTTCAAAAAAATATGGGGGGGTGCCGTGGCGTAGTGGTTAGTGTGTGTGCTTACTACGCCGGAGGTCTGGGTTCGAATCCTGCCATCGGCACCTGAAAAAAAAGACTTGTTCTTTTTCACGGTCCCCACCTCCGCGAAGGTTTGACAAGCCCTTCGAGAGTATTAATTGTCTTGAAAAACTTCTCAAAGTGCCGTTCGGATTCGGCAAAAAAATTGTAGGTCCCCTTGTATGTAAAGAAATTAACACACCAGCATACATTGTTGAGAAGTTGGCCCTGGTTCACCTCGAGCTGTTGCGCCACTCTATTTATTTATTTTATGTTCAAAAAAATATAAAAGATATTTTTGGTGACGATTTTTCTGGTGAATTAGAAGATGAGTCTACTTTGAGGAAAATTTATGAAGAAGAGTGTGCAAGTGGACCCGGTACTTGCTGCATATGGTCGTCGCCAAATCTCATCTCAATGGCCTTTACCATAGTCCTTTTGTTTTTCTTTAGGGATGGTCTGCAGCAACTCGGTAGCTGTTCTCTTGAGCGCAAGCGTAAGAGCAATCGACTTATCTTCGTTGTCCCAGTTGTTCGTCAACGCTGCGGCTTCGAACTGCCTTTTGTAAATCGGCCAGGATGTTTGGCCGTCGAACACAGGTGGCTGCATTTCTTTGCGTCGTGAGCTGTCGATGGAATATTCCCGAACTTTCTGCTGCTTGACGTAGTCGAGCTCTTAAGCTAGCTGTTCCTACTGTTGCTCCACCTTTTCCACTTGAGATTTTATACTTTTCCACTTTATCGAATAACGCTTCGAACTTTTGATCTTTTGTCTCGCTTTGATGTTTAAAAATTAAACTTTGGGCATTAAGCTTCGTTTTGAGTTAAGCTTCCAGACTTTCAAGTTGCTTCTCTAGAGCATTCTTTTGTTCATAATTTGCTTTCGAGAACGTTCTCTTGTTCCTCAAAAGCGTTTCTTTGTTCTTTCTGTCCGTTATCCAGCTTCTCGAATTTCTCGTCCGAATTTCCGAACTTTTCCAAAAGCAATTTCATGAAAGCGGGCTTTTCCTCGGCATTACTTACTGTGCTTTGTTGCTTTTCTTCTGGGACTTCCAACAGCATCGTGTCTGGGTCTCCACATTCCGGAGCAATAATTCCCTTTTGAACCCTGAAATCTCGCGATTTCTTTTACACAATTCTGCTTTCAATATGTTTTATGTTTTATGTTTTATATCTGTTCTAGAATATTCACTCGCGAATAAGTTAGCGGCACTGTTTTGTAAAATCGTTAATTATAACTTCGCACAATCAGTTTCAATATATCCGTAAAATTCCACAAACAAATCTTTATGAGTCAGCGACACTGTTTACACACACGATATCTCTGGAAAATTCCATTGCAAAAGTAAACCGTTTCAGTGCGCAATATTAATATTGTGCGCAATATTACTGAAAATTCCACTTTTAAAAACTTTTTGTTACACCACTGAAAACACTCTTCCGGAAAATTCAACTGTAGAATTTACCCGCACAAATATGAGTTTTATCCCCAATTTCTGACACCAATGTAATGTTTTTGTCTGGGGTTTGTCGAATAAAACTCGATTTCACTTTTATAATTACACAATGAAACACTTTTTTTACCAAACAAAACTTATTTAAATTCAAATCACACTGTTATTCGACTTTACTACATAGAATTCAACACTTTATTTCAATTCAATCACTTTTTACTTTATAAACGAATTTACCAAGTCAACGTTTAAGATATCACCGCCTGTAGAGCCTGTCACCCGTGTATTTATACAAAATTAAACACCTTCTAGTACGTTCCATACTTCCCCTTTGGCAACTTTCCACTAGTCCTACGCAGAATTCCAAGTAGGGGAAATCGAAATTCGAACTTCGAATATGACAGTTGCTGTCAGATGACTGGAATGACAGTTGGGATGTTTTATTTCCTGTCGCCACATAACAATACCCATACCCACTTCAATTTTTTTGACGCCAAACGAAATGCACATTATGTGATTTTTTTTTGTTATTGGGTAAAATTAAAAACAAAATGTGATTCAACCACATTTTGTTTTTTTGTGGTTGAAACAAACAAAATATTAAATTGAGATTTTTTGTGATAGTATAGGTGGGAATAGGTTCCCTCTAAGCAAGCGGTGTTAAAATTGAGTTAAAAACGAAGTCTCCCCTCCATACATAATGTCAAATCGGTGTCAATTTTGAGTCAATTTGAAGTTAAGTGCTGTTCCTAGATTGGAAAATTGTTAACACCATTTTTTATTGTCGATGACGCTTTCGCTTTATTAGAATGTCTTCTGCCCAAAACCAAAAAATAAAAAAAAAAATTAAAAGAGAACTTTTTGTAAATAAAATGCGTGTCATGCACACTGTACATAATTTTGTTAATATTAGGCTAAGTTAGACAGTAGATGACATACGTCAAACGATACGAGTTAATAGCTCCAGAATCAAGAGCTTTATATAATTAAAAGTGACAGACGCCCGCAGGACATAATGTTATGCATTCACATGGATCCTTTTCATTTTCTTATCTTTCGTAACGGATGCCGTACAATTTTTGTGGCACTTTTCCTTATTCTTTTACCGCCCAAGTCGTTTATGTGGCTATTGTTTTGATTTAATTCTTTTGTCGCCCAAGTCGTTGGTGCGGCTATTATAAACATCGGTTTTAAATTTCATAAACACTCGACATAATAAAGGAACGTCGATGATTTCTTATCTCGATCTTCCCACGATCCACATGTATGTATAATGCTCCCTTGGACGAACATCGTCTGTTCGTCTAACTTTAAGTTTAGTTTTAATCCAACATCAAAAGCAGCAGGTACTCCTCTGCTCTAATAAACTCCTTTTTGTGTTCCATTTATTACTGTGTTTTTTTCCCCAATAAGTTTGGTCGCGCATAACAAATTTTGGTGGCAGCGGTGCGATGATTTTATAACTCGAGACAGAAAATAAATTCTCTTTGACTGTTGTTTCAATTCGAGACACTATAAAATTCTGACGGCAATCATAATATTTAAATGATCCTGACGAAAACACAAAACACAAGTAATTTAACTGTGAACGTACAAAAAAAAAAAAGGTGCGATGATTTTATAACTCGAGACAGAAAATAAATTCTCTTTGACTGTCGTTTCAATTCGAGATACTAAAATTCTGACGGCAATCATAATATTTAAATGATCCTGACGAAAACACAAAACACAAGTAATTTAACTGTGAACGTACAAAAAAAAAGTTGCGATTGTTTTATAACTCGAGACGGAAAATAAATTCTCTTTGACTGTCGTTTCAATTCGAGACATTATAAAATTCTGATGGCAATCATACATTTAAATGATCCTGACGAAAGCACAATTGTTTAACTGTGAATACGCAAACAAAGTTATTTAACTGAAATCCATCTTAAAAAAAAAAAGAAGATTCGAAATAAAACCAAGTGAACTTTTTCTGCAAATTGGTAAAGGCTCGTTGCACCCTTCAATTATATTTTGCGGTAAATTTACTCCTGGAAAATCATAAGCAGAGTCGGCGATTCCGAGACGAGATACAAGACAAGAAATCAACAACGCCGTGATCCAACAAAAGCTAAGATGAACACCACTTACATATTGTAAGTTAAGTTACTTTATTACATAGATCCTTATCCTTATATAGTTTATTAATTATTATTATTGGTATATAAGTGAAAAGTGAAAATGAGTGAGTTAAATTTTTCCGAAGAGCTCATGGCTCTAACATTTAAGTGCATAGGAAAAACTACGGGAAAAATATACCAAATATGTCTAAAAGACATAAACGAAAATGTTAAAGTGAGTGTAAAAGATGAAGAGGAGGAATTTTTAATATTTTACAAAGGTGAAGTTTTAAGTAGAAAGTTTTTTTTGGTATATATGGAAGAGGAGTATTTAACCGAAAAAGCTCATACAAGTCCAGTAGAAGAAACAGTAAAAACTTTAGAACGGTTAGAGTTAGGAAAAACTGGTGCTATACCGAAGACAAGACAAACTCATACACAAAGTGGATTCGTGTCAATTACGGAAAGTTCAAATTCTGAAAATAATAGTAATCAAGCAGGTGAAAACCAACTTTTAGAAAGGGATAATACGGCTATTTCCACGGAATATTTAGCAAACTTTAGTGATCTAACTAAGTTAATACCACGTTTTGATAGTGATGCTCAAAAAGCACACAATTTTATACAAAATTGCGATACTGCAATGAAATTAGCATCTCTACAACAGAGAGCATTGCTGTTAGCCTTAGTTAAAAGCAGAATTTCAGGAAACGCAGAGATACTTTTAATGAATAAAAATATTAATACATGGTCACAATTGAAAAACGAACTAAACACAGTTTTTAAAGAGACATATTCCAGTTTACAACTTCATTTAGAAATGACAAGATTAAAACAAGAATTTAACGAACTGACGATACTGAAAATCCTGACTATCCAACCTACTACGGTCAGAAAATAGCAGTTCAACGAGATATGCTTAACGCTTTCGTCTCAGTACTAAAAAAGGAAATCGGAACGTTCGTAAACACCCAAAGACCAAAAACATTAGCAGAAGCTAGTCAACTGGCTATGGAAGAAGAAATCCGGTTAGGATATAATAATTTCAAAACTAAGAACTATAACTTAGGTAGAAAATATACAGGAAAGAATTTAATTAATATCAATCACGTAAAGGATATAAAATGTTATACTTGTGGACTCAAAGGTCATATATCAAGAAATTGTCTTAAAAACAAATCTAACAGACAGAATCAGTTAAATAAGCTCCCGAATAGATATCAGAAAAGTTCGAATACTTCTAATCATTTAAGTCATCGACATATTCAGAGGAATAATGGTGGCGAAAAAAATATTGCTAATAAAAATGATTTAAAAAACGTGCAAAATTTTCGGTTAAACGAGTAGCTCCAGAGGCGGCGATCTCGTTAGTAATGTTAGGAAGCCCTCATGTTGATATGATATATAAAAATAAAGTATTTAAAATGTTGTTAGATACAGGTGCAGGCGTATCATTATTGAAACAAAAATGCATATTCGAACAAGACTTAAATAAGGAGGATATAATATTTTTAAAAGGAATTGGTAAAAATAATAGAAGCGGGCTAGGAAGTGCCAGATTAAATATAGAATTGACAAAAGGTATTTTTAATGAATTTAAGTTTAACATAATTGGTGAAGACGTATTATGTTATTATGATGGTATTATAGGATATGATTTCCTACAATATTTTGGATTCACAATCGATTGCGAAGGTAAGACCCTCAGAAATAAAAGGGAAAAGTTAATATTAAAGTATAAAGATGATTTTTATAGTCAGAGTATTGTAGAGGTAGGCTCAAACTGCGTAAACCAACGGATTGAAAGTGGAAACTCTTCAAACGCGCTAACAACGTCTATGTCCTCCGATTGCAAAACATAATAATATAAACAGTGATAATAAAAACAACTGATAATAAAAACAGTGCAAGAGAAATATTTGAATATACGAAGTAAAAATTTAAGAACGTTTCAAGGGATCCAACTGAAATAAATAAAGGTAGTGAATATTCTATGTTTGAGTACAAAAAAGGCAAGAAAAAGAATAGGTTACAAGATTTAAAGGAAATTATGAAAAGTAATCAAGCGTTGGCTGATAATCAGAACACCGAGTACCAATGCGATGGAGGTTATAAACACATCGGCATGTCTCAGTCGTTAACACAACCTAAATGTTTACCAGAAAGTAAAATGAATGATAAGGAAAGAAGAGAAAGATTTTTAAAAATATTAGGAAGCCTGAGAATAGATCATTTAAGGGATGATAAAGATATAAAGACATTAAAAGAAATATTGAAAGAATATAGTGATACATTCAGCTTAGAAGATGAAATTTTAACAGAAACATCTAGTGCAGAACATTTTATAAGAACTATAAATGAGATACCCATAAATACAAAAACATACAGATACCCTAAAATCCATGAAGAGGAAGTAAATAGGCAAATTCAAAAACTTCTCGCGGATGGTATTATTCAACCAAGTGTTTCCCCTTGGTCGAGTCCAATTTGGATTGTTCCGAAGAAAATTGATTCAACTGATACTCAAAAATGGAGAATGGTAATTGATTTCAGGAAACTCAATGAAATCAACACTAGTGATAACTATCCAATTCCAAATATTCAAGAAATTTTAGATAAACTTGGTAACGCCAAATATTTTACCACTTTAGATTTAACATCCGGTTTTCATCAAATACCTTTAAGGGTTCATCCTTAATACCTTTAAAAACTGCATTCTCTACACGTTACGGACACTTTGAATTTCTACGCATGCCATTCGGGCTTAAGAATGCGCCAGCGTGTTTTCAAAGAATGATGAACAATGTTCTTAACGAACTCCAAGGTAAATGTTGCTTTGTATATTTAGATGACATAGTCATTTTTGGAGAAACCTTAAAGCAACATAATGAAAGATTGATAGTAGTTCTAGACAGACTTAGAAAAGCCAATCTGAAAATTCAATTAAATAAATCAGAATTTTTTAAAGAAGAAGTCGAATATCTAGGTCACCTAATCACAAATAAAGGTCTTCTTCCGAATCTTAAAAAGGTTGAAGCAATAGATAGATTGCAAGAACCTATAAATCAGAAAGGAATAAAAAGTTTCCTAGGGATGATTGGATACAACAGAAGATTTATTCAAAATTTTAGTACAATTGCTAAACCCTTGTATGCACTATTAAAGAAAGATGTACCTTTTAATTGGAGAAAGGAACAGAGCGAAAGTTTTAAAGAATTAAAAAATGAGTTAAAAAAATTTACAATTTTACGTTATCCGGACTTTAATAAGGAATTTTTAATAACAACTGATGCTAGCAACGTCGGTATAGGAGCAGTTTTATCTCAGGAACATGAAGGTAAAGATTTACCAGTACATTTTATTAGTAGAACACTGAACTATGCAGAATTAAATTATAATACGACCGAAAAAGAATGTTTAGCTGTAGTTTGGGCTATTAAACAATTTCGGCCATATATCTATGGAAAAAGATTTTAAAATTAAAACAGATCATCGTCCATTAACATGGCTTTTCAGAGTCAAAGACCCAGGAAGTCGATTATTTAGATGGCGACTAAAATTGGAAGAATACTCATACACTATAGAATATAAGAAAGGTGTCGATAACGTTGTGGCTGACGAATTAAGTAGAAATGTTTATCCTATAAAAGTACAGAATAAAAATAAAAACGCAGAAGTTCAAAAAAATATGGGGGGGTGCCGTGGCGTAGTGGTTAGTGTGTGTGCTTACTACGCCGGAGGTCTGGGTTCGAATCCTGCCATCGGCACCTGAAAAAAAAGACTTGTTCTTTTTCACGGTCCCCACCTCCGCGAAGGTTTGACAAGCCCTTCGAGAGTATTAATTGTCTTGAAAAACTTCTCAAAGTGCCGTTCGGATTCGGCAAAAAAATTGTAGGTCCCCTTGTATGTAAAGAAATTAACACACCAGCATACATTGTTGAGAAGTTGGCCCTGGTTCACCTCGAGCTGTTGCGCCACTCTATTTATTTATTTTATGTTCAAAAAAATATAAAAGATATTTTTGGTGACGATTTTTCTGGTGAATTAGAAGATGAGTCTACTTTGAGGAAAATTTATGAAGAAGAGTGTGCAAATCTTTCGAATCAAAGAAACATTATTTCAGAAGATAATGAACCTGTTACGGAAGAACAAGAAATTGAGGAGGTTTCGGAAAAAGGAAGTGAAACTGATGTTGAAGTTATTAGCGATCAAAATCAACAGCAGCAAATTATTATAGAAAATCATGACGGTTTGATTGGTGGTCATGGAGGCCAAAAAGCAACGATAGAATCAAAGAGAAATATTTCTGGAAAGGCTTGAATAAAGATGTAATTGATTATGTAAGCAAATGTCCAGAATGTCAACGACAAAAAATTAATAGGAATCCAGGGAGAAATCCCATGAAAATAGTTTCGAGCGCAGACTATAGTTTAGAAAAAGTATCAATGGATTTAACAGGTCCTTACAAGGAAGGAAGCAAAACACTTTATAGTCTTACTATTCAGGATGATTTAGGTAAATATATTAAATATATACCCATTCAAGATAAAAAGTGTGAAACTGTAGCAAGAGCATTTACAGATGAATGGATACTGTATTTCGGTATTCCAAAATTAATTCTAACTGACAATGGAGGAGAATTTATAAATGATGTAATGAAGGAACTTTGCAAGCTTTTTAAAATTAAACATTTAAGAACTAGTAATATGTATCCTCAAACAATTGGATCGGCTGAAAGATCACATGCTCGATTAGGAGAATACCTAAGATTGATGATAAAGGACAAATCGAAACCTGAATACTCAAAATTATTCAGATATGCAGCATTCTGTCACAATACAACTGTTCACAATAGCACAGGATTTACACCTCACGAAGTACTCTTCGGTAGGAAAGCAAATACCCCTTGCGAATTTGGAAGTTTGAAAATGAAAACTAATACTGACTATGTACAAGAATTACAGTTGAAGCTAATTAAATTAGAATCTGATGTCAAAAGAAATTTATTCAACATGAGACAAAATGCAAAAAAAAGGTATGATAATAAATTAGGATCCAAAATAAGAGAATATAAAAAGAATGATTATGTTCTCATAGAAAATGATAGATCTGACAAACATAGTGACAAATATGTAGGACCATTTAAAATGATTAAAAATTGCCAAGATCATATAATTGTTAGGAGGAATAACAAAAATATGAAGTATAACAAAAGTAAAGTAAAACCATTTCAAAGCTAATTTCGTACAATTACGTACTTATACCACACGTATTATTCTGTATTCTAGATTAATTGTATGGATAATGCAGCCGGTGTCCAGTATCAAAATTGAAAGCATTAATTCCAACGGAATATACTTTAAAAGAGAAGGAAATATTCGGAAAACTAAAGGTCAAATCTCTATAATCAATACCCTGGATATCAGTGAAATAGAAACCAGTGTAGACAAAATAATTAAACAGTCTCAAGGACTTGGTACAATTTGTATAAAGCAGAAATTAGAATGTAACGAAATACAATCCGAGGTTTATAAACATACATCTCGTATAGACAGAAGGTTAGATGATATATACGGTTTATTAGGTATAAGATCAAACAGAAACAGAAGAGGTCTTATTAATATTGTGGGAAGTGGACTGAAAGGTTTATTCGGAACAATGGATAACGAAGATAGCGAGTATTATGAAAAAGCTATAAGAACAATCCAAAGTAATAGTGAAAATTTACAAAATAGTCTGAAATCACAAATTGTAATAATGAAATCATTGAATGAGCAAAATAAAGCATTGCATAATAGTAATTACTCTCATGAGGATAAGATAAACAATTTGGTAGACAAATTAAACAACTTGCCTCAAAATACTGATTAGGTAAATCAAGAAATTTTAATAAATAAGTATTTCGAAAAAATTCATAGGCAGATTCTTGATAAAACCTTAGCCTTAGATATAGAAACGGATAATTATACAGCAAGCTATTTTCCTTTTGAAATCCAATTTCATTCATCCAGTAATACTTAAGCCATCTAAGCTTATTAAAATACTTGAAGAAAGTACCAATCAAAATTCTCTACTTTTTGAACCAAATATTGAAAATTATAATTTTCTTATTGAAGAATCAGAAATAAAATCTTATTTATCGGGTAAGAAAATCAATATTATTGTAGAGATACCTCTTGTAGAAGATAAAAATATAGAGCTTTTTGAAATAATAACCTTACCAGTTATGAAAAGGGAAAACGTTTTCACTTTAGATATAAGTGCAAATCATTTTATAATTAGCGAAAGCAGAGAAGAGTTTGGAACCTTTTTAGATTTTAAACAATGTAAGCAGATAAAGGAATATTATATATGCAAGAACTTGATATTGCAAAGCACTATTAGACAAGATAACTGTATTCTTAACATTTATATGAGTAGATCAGTTAACAGCTGTAAATTTAATCAAATTCCGAATGATATTGAAATTTTTCATGCTCTTGACTCCAACAAATATCTTTTCGTAGTTAAAGATGAAACAAGGTATAATTGTAAATGCAAATCCGAAGAAAAAGCAGATTGTATTCAAGGAACAGGTATTCTATACTTAGAAGCCAACTGCAGATTTTCAACTTTAGAAACATATTTAAGCACTAACAATGAAACTTTCACTTATGTCAATAATGATAAATATAATTTTGGACTAGATGATTGTCTAAGTACCAAATTAGAAGATTTTAAAAGCAATAGCATTCCCTTAACAAAAATAAAAGGTAGTTTAAGGAACATTAATGACTTAAGCATTGAACTTAAAAATGAAGAGAGCTTCATAGAAAATTTGTTGAAACCTATACCTGTGAAGGTACAAGGAGGAGCATTTTTAACTTTTGCTGTAATTTTAACAATTTTTATTTCCTATATTATTTTTAAGATTATTAAAGGTAATAAAATAGTATTTTTCCAAAATTGTTTTAATAAGAGACACCGTAATCCTGTAATAGAAAGGGAAAAAATTGTTCACTATTATAATAAAGAACGTCCTACTTCTAGAGTTTTAAGATTTGATGAATAAAACATATACTTATGTTAAATAATAATTGAAACGAAAATAAATGTCATATGTAAGCCCGTGTATGTAATACATTGTAATGTTTAAGCTTGAAATTGTTATATGTTAGTTAACCCATACACATATTGTAATGAAAAAAATGAATATGTAATGTAATATGAAACAAGTTGAATATGTAAAGGTTATTTTTACGAAACAATTGTATTGTTTCTTTTTAATGAAGGGAGGTGTTATGCATTCACATGGATCCTTTTCATTTTCTTATCTTTCGTAACGGATGCCGTACAATTTTTGTGGCACTTTTCCTTATTCTTTTACCGCCCAAGTCGTTTATTGTTTTGCTATTGTTTTGATTTAATTCTTTTGTCGCCCAAGTCGTTGGTGCGGCTATTATAAACATCGGTTTTAAATTTCATAAACACTCGACATAATAAAGGAACGTCGATGATTTCTTATCTCGATCTTCCCACGATCCACATGTATGTATAATGGTCCCTTGGACGAACATCGTCTGTTCGTCTAACTTTAAGTTTAGTTTTACTCCAACATCAAAAGCAGCAGGTACTCCTCTGCTCTAATAAACTCCTTTTTGTGTTCCATTTATTACTGCGTTTTTTCCCCAATAAGTTTGGTCGCGCATAACAATATATTAAAAGTTGTATACAACATTAAACAGTAAGTGTAGACCATACCTAATAGTCGACCATATAATTACATACCTTGTTATTGTTAGTGTTATTATACCAAAATTTGTAAGCAAAGTTTTTATAAAGCCTCAATAAAGAATACAATACAATACAATACATTTTTTGGTGTCCATTTGATTTCAAAAATCTGACTCCATTTTGACACCATTTTTCGGTGTTAGTTTTGATTCATTAATTTGATTCAATTTTGACACTGTTTTTTGGTGTTAGTATGGTTTAAAAATTCTAACTCAGTTTTGTGAAATATTCGCTTTTTTGTAGGTTGTTCTCAAATCTGCAATGCCACTGCGCATAAAAAACATTGCACAAAAAACTTTATCAGTTCTGTGATACAGGCGATCGCAAGAACCACAGAACTCAAACAAACGCTTAATTGAACTCTGGGTTTATCATACAATGATTGCAAAAGACTGCGAAACGAGCGAACATAAAATTCGAAGTAAAAATTAATGCGTAGATGTACGACGACCGATGCCGATGAGAATTCGTGGCAGGCTATGTGTGTGAGTGTGAGCATAATGAACATGAAACAAACATTTTGAGAGGCTAGAGTTAGAAACAAGTCAAATCGGTTTCGGATAAATGAACTTAGAATTTTGTTAAGAGAGAACGTGTGTAGATGCACGATGAGTATTCGTGGTTGCGTATATGTGTGAGCATGTGAAACATGACTAAAAAAAACTCGTTTGGGGAGAGTTCATTGAGTTAGAAACAAGTCATATCGGCTTCAGAAAAATTGACTCGGAAATTTGTTTAGAGGGTTAGACCTGCCATATGTAAGTTTTGTTTAATGGGTGGGGAGGCCAATACAATTGTACTTGGTCGGGTTAAACAAAAAAGTACAATCGGAGTAAAAAAAATGTTTTGTAAAAACTATCTTTACTTCAAGGTAAGATGGTAATTTACTTGACCATAATATTTTTATCTGTTAATTCCCCTATGCAACAATGGTCATAAGATACTGTTTTAAGAACAGAAACAGATTACATATTTATGATTATTATTATTTATTACTATACATAAAATGCTAAAATATTAATTTCTGAATTGTGCGCTTGTGACTGAAGAGTCCACGGGAAAAACGACTAAGTCCATTTCTGTCAAAATTTAACAGATGAAAACTATTAGTTCTTATATTGTTTTAAGAACTATCCGAAATTGCGTTCACGCTTGTTCACGCGAAACCGCGTTGTCACAAGCAACGTACCTCTGTCGTAAGAGGCGACTAAAATCCACCCTCCGTATGCCGAGCGCGTAGCGCATACAAACCATGCAATGGGCAAAATGAACGGAAGTAATACCCCAGGTGGTAATCCAGCATCACTGGCAAATCCACCCTCTTCGGAGGCAGGCTCTACGGATTCTGGGGAGAGCCATTTATTGCTTTCAAATCCCTTTATGAAGAAACCAAGGGTACCTCGGTCACCACCACCTAGATCGATCATCTCCGGGAAAGGAAGTCCGCCGGTTAATCGGGACTCAGCGAAAACTAAATGCTTTGAAGCGGATAACAACGAACTCCGCGCTAAGCTAAAAGATATGGAACGTCTCTACCATGAGCTCAAAAATGAAGTAGATTCGTTACGAAAAGAAAACGAGGCTCTTAGGAATCCCCGTGATACTACACGCCGAAGCGTCAAAGCGAATATGTGACAGACGAAGAAGAGCTTGCACGTGAAACTAATCCGGCTCTTAAGAAAAGATCTACCAAAAAACGTAAAAATGGGTCTTCGCCAGTAGTTGAGGCCGTATATAAACACGATGAAACACCAACCGTGTCAAAAAAAGCGACAGCGAAAATTGAAGAAAAAATTCGCCGACCGCCTGCAATAAATGTCGTTGGGGTCGCAGACTACGGAAAGCTGCGAAATATCTTAAAAAATACTCTGGGGACGAAGTATAATTTAATTTCTCTTCGAAATAATGTATGGAAAGTCAATGTCGATGACTCTGATGCCTATCGCGCACTTTCGCAAAAATTAAATACCGAGAATGTACAATGGTATACTTACGAAAACAAATTCGAGAAGCCGCTTCGGGTTTTCGCTAGGGGTCTTCACCCAACCTGCACGAAGGAAGAAATTGTTGAAGATGTTCAAGCCCAAGGCTTTAAAATTCTTGATGCCGTGAACATACTTAAGAAAGAAAAACAACGTACGGAAGGAGAAAAAGACACCGTGGTCAAGCGCGATCTTCCTATTTTCATGCTGACGTTCGATAGGATTGAAAACATAAACGAAATAAATAAAATAAAAACAATCCTAAATGTCAGGGTAAAAATTGAGCCCAAGCGAAAGGGCAATAGACTAGTACCTCAATGTAAGCGATGCCAAGGCTTCCGACATACTCAAGCGTACTGCCAAAAAGAACCGCGATGTGTCAAATGCGCCGGTGGACATCGTTCAAAAGATTGCAACGTAAGCAATCAGGCCCCAGCGACTTGCGCCAATTGTAATGGAAGTCACCCGGCGAGCTACCGAGGTTGAGAAATCGCAATAGAGCTACAAAAACGTCACGAAACTGTTAAGCAACATATTGTAGATAAGGCCACAATTCCAAAACGTTCTAGAGTTGACAAGCCGAAAACTCCAAAATCGGTCAGAAATACGATATTGACAAGGAAAAAAACACAAACTCTGCAAGAAAACGTCGCCGGTCCAAGTACAAAGGGAAAATCATCACTCATCGGCCCAAGATCGTACGCTGAAGTCGCGTCACACAAAAGCAAACCTCCAGAACCTACCACAACAGATTCGGTATCTCAAATATTATTTATGATATTGGAAAAGCTTGAGCAACAAACTAAAGTTAATCAAGTAATATTTGACAAACTGAGCGAGCTAGAGTTTAAACCTCGCAAAACGAATAACAAATCATGAATATGAAGCTCATTAACATACTTACATGGAATGCAAATGGTCTTTTAAAGAAAATCGACGAACTAGAAGTATTTCTACGGAAAAAAAATATTGACCTATGCCTGATTTCGAAAACACACTTTAAGAAGTGATCCGGACCCAAAATTAGAGGTTACATCGACTACCACGCGCATCATCCATCAGAAAATTCGAGAGGCGGATCCTCTCTCTACATCAAAGACTGCATTAAGCATTACAAAAACGAAGAAATTGAGCTTGACTCTATGCAAATAACTTCAGTATCGGTAAAAATAGGTCACCTAGATTATAATATTGCCTCGAGTTATTTTCCTCCACAGTATAGGCTAGCTGGACGACGATCTTACTCCCCTCTTTGAATTACTTGGGTCGAATTTTATCATCGGCGGGGACTTTAATGCGAAAAACGCCTTTTGGGGATTTTTTCGACGCGAAAGCCAACGTATTGGCCAACCGACAGAAACAAAGTACCTGACCTTGTCGACTTCTTCATCGCAAGAGGGGTTCCTCGCCACCTCACAAATGTAGAAGAAGGCTATGATCTCTGTTCGGATCACTCGGCAGTCGTTTTGAAAATCGGCAGAAGCCTAGCAAAAATGAGAGAGCGCCTAGGCTAACTAATAACAACACCGACTGGGATGGCTTTAGGAAATACTGCAAAGAAAATGTATCTCTACATGTACCACTTACAACCCCTTTAGAAATAGAAGACGAAGTCGATAAACTCGTTAAAACTATTCAAGACGCTGCTTGGAACAATACTTCTTTCCGGAAGACTGGAGTAAGGAAGAGCGGATCAATTTACTTACTTAAGGTGGCGCTACAGTCCGGGGTGGACCTGGGCCTCAGCCAACAAGCTTCGCCAGCCGTCTCCAGTTTCGCACGCGAAGTTGGCTGAGGTCCCCTTCCACTTGCGTGCGCCACCTGAGTCTCGGTGCTCCTCTACCGCGTCGTCCCTGCGGTGTGGATTCGAAGATTTTCCGGGCCGGGGCGTTGGTGTCCATCCGTTCTAGATGACCCAGCCATCGTAGACGTTGTGTTTTGACTCTTTTGGCTAGGTCGGTATCGCTGTACAGCCCGTACAGTTCGATGTTATATCTCCTCCTCCACTCTCCGTCTATGCAGACGGAAGAGCTCATACGCGAAAAGAGAAAGGCTCGAAAGAGGTGGCATTTGTCTCGAGCTCCTCCTGATAAAACCATTCTGAATGGGCTATCTAACAAATTAAAGCACTTACTTCAAGATTTTAAAAGTCGCGAGACTACCAACTACCTCGAAAACTTGACTGCCGATAGAGGGTCAAACTATGCACTTTGGAAAGCCGTGAAGTCCATTGAAAAGCCCATAGTACACTCGGCGCCAATAAGAAAAGATAACGATGAATGGGTAAAAGGCGACAAAGAGAAAGCAGATGTATTTGCAGAACATCTAGAAGAAACATTCAAGCCGTTTGACGGGGAGCCGTTGGTTGACGATCTGTATCGCAATGCGGATCTAGACAAATATCGAATGAAAACCGTGACACTGTCTGAACTTCGTCAAACAACCCGAAATTTGAAGAATAACAAAGCTTCAGGCTACGACCTAATTACTGGGGAAACTTTGAAGGAGCTACCGAAAAGAGCGTTAGTCAAGCTTCTCTACATCATAAACGCATCAATGAGAATTTCATACGTTCCACGGCAATGGAAAGTCGCAGAGGTAATAATGGTTCCGAAATCAGGGAAATGCCCGAACGAAAAAAAATCATATGGACCGATTTCGCTTCTGCCGATTATATCTAAAGTCTTCGAGAAACTTGTGCTCAAACGACTGACACCAATAATTGAAGCAAGACGATTGATGTCTTGCACATTCAACAATTGACCAGGTCTATCGAATAACTAATGAAATTGAGAAAGCCTTAGAAGCGAAAATGATATGTTCTTCCGCTTTTCTTGACGTATCCCAAGCCTTTGATAAAGTTTGGCACGAAGGCCTAAAATATAAGCTACGGAAAGTTTTGCCGGAAAAAATTTATGAACTCTTAGAGTCTTATCTTGACAACAGACTATTTCGAGTGAGATACGGGAGCGAATACTCTGAATTCAAAGAAATACAAGCCGGCGTTCCACAAGGTAGCGTCCTCGGTCCAACACTGTTTTTACTTTTTACAAGAGATGTACCTCAAGTAGAGACAACGACTGTAGCCACGTTCGCTGACGACACGGCTATCCTCGCTTCGGATAAGACAGTCGAACTATCAACGGGAAAACTCCATTGCGCTTTGAATAAAATATGTGAATGGACAGAGGCCTGGCGAATCCTCCTAAATGAGACAAAATCAACGCATGTAAATTTTACTTACAAGAGGGTAATCAACTTACCTCTATTTATAAACTCGGTACAAATTCCGTACGCAAACGAGGCGAAATATTTAGGCATGATCCTAGACGCAAAACTTAAGTGGAAGCCACACGTTAAAAAGAAACGCGATGAACTTGAAATCAAGCTACGAGAACTGAATTGGCTTATCGGACGTTATTCGAAACTAAGCGTATATAACAAACTGCTATTGTATAAGCAAGTGCTAAAACCATCTTGGACGTACGGTATAACCAAACGTACGGCAAACCAAGCAACAAATCTATTTAAGAAACTTTTCAGAATAAGACACTAAGAGCAATCGTAAATGCTCCATGGTATATAAAAAATAGCGATTTACATCGAGATCTAGGCATAGCAACCGTAACCGACGAAGTAAGAAACTTTGCTCGCAAACTTCACACTCGCCTTCACGGCCATTGCAACCACGAAATAATCCGAACTCTGGATCAGACAAATCTTGCACGCCAAATACAACGAACAAGACCGTTGGATCTAGCGTCGTAAGAGGAAACCGCACATAATGACGGTATTGCAGGTGCTTTCGTTAAAAGGTAGCCTGCCAAACGCGATTAATATACAGAAGCTTGAACTACTTGTTAAGGAAACTTAGTCGTAGTCTTACAAAGATTGGGAGGTTTTTTAGTGAGTAAGAATCTCACACTACTATGAGCACGGGCGTTCGATTCTCATAGTGCCTATGAAGGTTTTTACCTACCCACGGAAAAAAAAACAAGCAACGTACATTCAGTTATTTAGTAATTTATGGGTAAAATGAACCAGTACGATGGGGGTGCTCCCTTTGAAAGGATCGCCGTCGACATCGCAGGACCGTTTCCGGAAACTGAAAGCGGTAACCGTTACATCCTGGTTATTGCGGATTACTTCAGCAAGTGGCCCGAGGCATTTGCGAACTGAAAGCGGTAACCGTTACATCCTGGTTATTGCGGATTACTTCGGCAAGTGGCCCGAGGCATTTGCGATCCCAAATCAAGAAACGAAAACCGTTTCAGACCAGATAGTGGACCACTGGGTGTGCAGGTTTGGAGTGCCAATAGAATTACATTCCGACCAGGGATGGATCTTCGAGTCGAAGATATTCCAGGAAGTATGCACAGCAATCGGACTGCAGAACACACGGACCACACCTCTTCACCCACAATCAGATGGAATGGTGGAACGCTTCAACTAGACACTAAAGGAACGTGGACGAGAATCAACAGGATTGGGACCGACGAATACCTTTATTCCTCATGGCCTACCGAAATGCTATTCACAGTACAACTGGATATACTCCATCTGAAGTTTTATTTTTTGTTTTTTTTTTTATAATTTACTCGCGAATAAAGGGATTGGCTACCCTTTTAATGTTACACATCTCACGAGCGGAAAGGATTAAAAAAAGAGGAAAAGGAGGAGAGGTACCGATGCACTCTTGTTTTGAACAGTTGCGGGTTGTAATGTGACGGAAAGACTGAACGTGGGAGAACATTCCACATTCGCGTTGAGCGGCTTATGAAGGAACTTCTAAACTTGACTGTACGTCCGAAAGTGGGCTCGAGGGTAAACTGATGTGCATTCGATCTTTGGCGAGTATCATGGTTGAAAGTCTTAAGGGGCGGAATGCAATTGGCTATTTCGATGGAACACTGTTTGTGGAAAAAGCGATAGAACAGTGAAAGGCAAGAGACATTGCGTCGATGTTCTAATGAGTCAATTGACTGCGCAATATTTCTGTCTCCAAATAGTTTTATCGCCCGTTTTTGTATCCTGTCTAGCAGGTGCAATGCTGTTTTTGGAGCACCAGCCCAGACAAGGGAATTATATTCCAGCTTGGGGCGGATGTAGGCCTTATATAAAATAGCCAAATCAGAAGGGGTGAAATATTTCTTACATCTTTTGAGAAAACCAAGGCATTTCGCAGCGTTCTTGGCGACGTCGAATATGTGGTCATTCCAACTAAGGTTTTTATTAACACACATACCTAGAATGGAAAGCGTTTCGGTTTTGTGGATGCAAGTGCCATTTATGGATAATGGCTGAGTGTTTCGGTTTCGCTTCAATGACAGAAGACAGCATTGAGTTTTAGAAGCATTAAACTCTACTCTGTTAAGAGATCCTGTTACGGCCAGGCACGATTCTGCTACAATTGAACCTTGCGACGTCTAAAATGAAATTATAAAAAAATTACACATTGAATACAAAATGAAATTAAACAAATATTTTCATTCGACAAAACAACAAATGTACTCACCCCATGATGACTTTTCCCTGGTGGCAGCATCTGTCAACCAGTGGAAAGTACTAAAAAGGTGAAACACCGATGTCGACAGTGTCACTAGTACTAAAAAGAGAGAGGGCTGTGTTCAGGCGAATTCAGAGGCTGAGAGTGGATTTTGTTCGTGTGGTAAATCATTCCATTGGTTTGGGACAAAATTAGAATGTGGGTGTAATTTTGCAATTTGCTTGTTCTCAGAACACCTTTACAAGCATAATGGGCGAAAATCGGATGATGCAGAAAAAACGGAGAATTAGCGAGGACCGAATTCGATGGTGGGGCGAGGTTACGGTTCAAAAGAATGCTATTGCTTGCCGCGTACTTGTTCACTCTAAAATTGCGTTCAAACGTTGTGCGAATTTTAGACCGGACGGACGGTTCCAGTACCGGCTTACGAAACGTGGCGAAGTGTCTTCTTGTATTTAATATAAATATTCTAAGTTTATAAAGTCCTTTTCTTTTGAATTGCACTTACTTTCATTATTAGTGAGTGTAGTGAACGTCAAGATAGACGTTAAGAAATTGAAAAATAAAACGAGAGATCAGACACTTTTGGCAACAACTTGCAGAAGGATTTTTTGTTTAAGGCACAAGGGATAGCGCCGCACCTAAGTAAGGATTTTTTTTAAAGCAAATAATGAGTGTCCAAATTGAAGAAAATTTTATGTGAGCGGCAATTTGAAAATTGAAAATTTTTCTTTACCTAATACAGTGCTTAAAGGCGACTACCGACGCACGTTTTTGGTCGGAGTCGCCCTCGATTTTTTTTTGGTTAAAAAAAAAAAAAAACCTATTCCTGTGTGTCCTGTGACCAAGGATTTATATAAAAGGCCTGGACCATTTTCATCAGCCAAGCAGTCTTACCGGATGGTAACGGATCCTCGTTAAATAACCGACAAGAAAAAAGGATTTCGAACGCCCCGAAGAGAAGAACAAACAAATAACAAGTAACCTAGATTTAAGAAAAATTTATTAAAACTTAATTAATATTTAAAAGCCACGATAATTGAAAACTCAAGCAAAAAAAATTAACGTACCAACAAATTTTTAAGTTATACAAAAAAAATAGTGAGATAGCACAGTTTAGGTGCTTTTGTTATAAAAGGGAACAAAAACCCCTCATTGTCAAACCCTACAAATGCGTTTAGTCGGGACATCGTAGTTTATTCTGGTCAGCACTCATTGGATGTTGACCAGCTAATTTAATTTGTAGTATACCCTTAGGGTAAATGATTTTTGTTGGTCTTTTTTGATAATATCTGTAAAATTTCGTTTCCGTGCGTTTGAGTATTTGGTTTTTTTTTGTCTATTCAAATTGGATATTAAGATATCACCCCCTTAAAGAGCTCTTGTAGGAAGGAAGGTATGTTAGTATAAAACACAATATACAAATAATAATCTCTTGATCACTACCGCGGGAAACCAAATTCAATTAGTTTTTCTTTTTTTTAATTTTTCATACACATATGCATTAAGGTCATGATAAAAACTTACCGTTTAATAAACAGTTTATAATGATTTGCCTGTTAAGGAAAATTCAAAATCTTTTCTTTTCGGTCCGCTAACAGCCGTTACCATGGTCTAAGAGTTAAAATTTCTAGGGGTATGAAAAGGTGAGCTTAAATAACGATCGGTGATGATGGAGTGACCTGATGCTGTGACGATGCCGGCATAGGGGAAGTTTCAAACCAGGGCCACGAAACTTCATGGCATAGGGGGGGAATCGGCCGCGCTATTAACATCAACAGCGCATCCCAGATGTGGTGGTGAAAATTGGTGGTGATTTTTCAACGGCATGATAAATGTTTTGTTTGTAGGTAGTCTTCGTTGAGTGTGAGGAGCAAGAACCACGCCCCATCCGACGAGCTGAGCTGTGCAAAAAAGCAAGCATGCCAGCGACTCACATTCAACACTCCTTCACCTGTCAACTCCCGCTCACATCCTAAAGTCCCGTCCTCATCCTTCATATCTTACCCAGCATCTCTCCAAAACCCCTTAAGTCCCTACCTGCCTACAACAAATGGCGCCCGCAACGTTGGTCCCGTACAGTGTTTGTCCAGATTTGGTGTTGGTGTCAGCGTTGAAGCCTACTTAGTCTTGAGAGAGAAAGCCATGGGGCACACTCCTCAATTGCAATTAGTCTCTAACATCAACGCTGACATCAACAACAACTCACCTTTAATCGTATTGTCCGGAAATATTTTTTCTGCCAATACTGAAGACTCGTTAGTCTTAGTGCGGATTGTCCACAGGAAAAGCCAGCCTAATTGCGACGGGCATCTACAGTGTTGGCAGGAACAATAATTCCACCCCTGTAGTGCATAGTCCATAGTGTAGTTGTTGTCAAAATCGAGAGCTCGTAAGTCTTGAGAGGAAAGTTCTTTAACGTGCTTCTCAATTGCGACGAGAACTCTCGGTTTTGACAACAAAGATACTTAACACCCGTGTCATCCCTTATTGTGTTGTTGCTTTTCACGATCGAGACTTTCATAAGAGCTCACAGGGCCAACTGCAAACAGCTTGCTCGTGAGAAGTAACAACGTAGTGTGTCCTTGTGCTATATGTTTTGCTATTTGCTCACATCACCACATCTGGGAGAGTAACACCATTTGCCAAAATCGTCACCTAAACAGGTCATTACCTACGCCAACAAAAAAATCACCGCGACAGCCACCCGCTCTACCCCGATCAATAATGAAAAGAACAAAATAAACAAAACAATCATTTGAACAAAAATCAATACATATTATTATTCTTAAATTTACGACCTACCATTTGCTTTGGAATCTATTTGTATATGTTTTTGCAGATTTGTATTTTCGTTAGGTGTAGTGTTAGTTTTTGAAAGTTTAGAGCCAAAACTTGTTTTCTAACTTACTTTACTATTTAGTTTTTTTTTAGAATAAATCCTAAATTTAGTTAGTAGGTTTGTAGTTGTTAGTTTCTTGAATAAGTACTTTTTAGTTATAGAACTAGAATAGTTTCTTTTAGGAAATTTCTCACAAGTTTTGTGGATTACTAGTATTTGCAATTTATATAGTTAGTTTTTGTTAGATACATTTTCGTAGTTGTTTAATGTAAGGTTTGTGAAAAATCGTTATTTCTATTACAAACATAAAACAAAAAGTTATTAAACGCGTAAGATTAATACGACTTAAGCAAATTTAATCCTTTATAAAGTGTTTAAAGACTTAAATTAACCCTTAATTAAATACTTATAGTTAAAAATAATAATAATAAGAAAAAAAAAAAAAAACAATCTATAGCAAGATGGATTCTGCATCTGAAAAAAAGAAACAAAATGAGAACGTAGAAGTCAGAGTTATAGGGAAAGTTACTTCGAATACGATGCATCCACTCGCGGGGCACCGAATGGAACTTCCACCTCGCCTACCACCGCCTTCGCCATTACCTGCATCATCCAATCAATTCCCTGTTAGCTCGCAAATTACACCTTCAGGTAGTCTCTCTGCCTCTAGCGATTCGATTCCACCTCCCTCTTTCAGCAGCTTAAGTTCCTTAGGTACCAATCCAAAAGTGGTTACAGGTGATAATCTGCAGAATAGGTCTACAGGGAGGGAAAAAGAACAGAGTGTTGAAGAACGGATTCGGAATTTTAACCTTCTCGATCAAGAACGCAATAACTTACCGCGAAACGTCAACTCCCAAGCTGGTAATGTCCGCTATAGTTCTCAGGAAGCCGATCCGGGAATTACGTCAGACCTAAAAGCGTACGTTAACCTCGCGATAGTTAACGCCTTTTCGTCGTATCAGCGGACGATGAGTGAGGAAATCTCGACCAATCTTAGGGACGAGATGAAAAATAACTTTCTCGAGTTCTTAAGCGAGATAAATGCCGTAACAGGTCCTCTTCGTGCACCCGAGCCCAATGTTCCAGCGGTTCCAATAAATGTCCCCTCGGAACCACCTACAACAGAAAGACCGCCGAGAGTTCATCCTCAACCGGATCCTACAGTCCGATCATTTGCTCCGCAAGGACACTTGCAGCAACGTCGAAGCGACAGGTCAGCTCCGGGGAGATACCAATCAAATCCTCAACAGTCTAACACCTTCCACCAATCAACGCGACCAATTCTCGGTGGGTACAACCAAACGGCGACACCGTACCCCAGTGGTCCTAACTCTTACCCAGTTGTTCGAGGGCCAATAAAAGTCGACAAGTGGGGTATAGTTTTTGACGGCAAGCCGGAGGTACTCACCGCAGAAGACTTCATCTTCAGGTTAGAAACTCTCCAACACCAATACGAGTGTCCGTGGTCTGAGATTCTGCGAGATTTTCATCTGCTACTCTCAGGCGCTGCGTATGAGTGGTACTGGCAGTACCAGCGCACGAACTACCGTCCAGATTGGTCGACTCTACGACAAGCCCTTATGTCCCAATTTCGGAACTCCAAGTCGGATTTTGAAGTGATGCGCGACATCATGGATCGACGACAAGGCACCTGGGAGTCATGCGATGAATTTTTCGCGGCAATCTCTCGCTTGCAATCTCAGCTACGGACACCCATACCTGAGATGGAGTTGGTGAGAATTCTGAAAAGGAACTTGAAAGAAAGTATAGCAAGATTGGTATATCCCATGGCGATTTTCAATATGGACCAGCTGCGATACTCCTGTCAGGATGCTGAAAAGGCATTTCCTAGCAGGGATCCACCCAGACAACATCGGTTGGGACGGTATCAGGCGAACGAAATCGACTTCACGGACGATACTCGCGAACCTGATCCCCGAGAATTCAACCACTTATCAGCAGTCCAGCATTCTTCAACTCGGGCAAATCCTTTTGCTTCACGCCCAGAGCCAAAACCGTTAAGATGCTGGAACTGTAAAGCCGAAGGCCACACCTTCATGGACTGCCCATCAAGTGACAAGCACCTGTTTTGTTACAGGTGTGGTCAGGAAGGTGTCGTGACACCTAAATGTCCCAGGTGTAACCCGGGAAACCCGATAAGGAACGCGATGCGACCGGGGGAGTCGCGTTCAACCCAGACCCCGTAAACATGTCCTGCGAGAACCACAACCACCAGCAAGTAAAAATATTAAAAAGAGAGGAACCTGTAGAAGTAAATAAAAATTCGGTAGTTGTGGAAAAGTCAAATAATAAGCCTTTACATGTTAGGATTAAGGAGTACAACCTTGTTAGGAACCGGATTTTCAACGACAAGCGAGCTTCACATAAGATTTTGAAACTTAGGGAAAGGTTTAGAAAAAGGAAAAAGCTCAAAAGGTATGTAGCTGCTGCCTCAACCAGCACAAATAATGATCCGCGACCTTACGCAAAAATAAGAATAGGCGAAAAGGAAATTCTGGGATTGCTGGACAGCGGCGCTAGCGTAAGCATACTGGGAAAAAACTGTCTGCAACTAGTTGAGTCCTTGAGTCTACCAATCAAACCCTTCAAGTCTGACGTCAAAACGGCTGATGGCAAAAACCAATCGATCATTGGCAAAGTAAAAGCTGATGTTACATATAATGATCAGCTTCACACGATTGAGTTTTTCCTGGTGCCAAATCTCGAGCAAGAAGTCTACCTTGGGGTCGACTTCTGGAAGGTTTTTCAAATCGCACCCCGATTGATAAATTCCCTGGAAATGTCGCACCCTTCTGATGAACCAAACGCCCATCAGCTGTCATATGAACAGCAAGCGAAATTGGAAGCGGTTAAGCAGAAGTTTCGGTGCTATACCCAGCACGGGTTGGGTAAAACCTGTTTAGAGGAGCACGTTATAGATACCGGAGATGCGGTACCTATAAAGCAGCGCCACTACCCTGTCTCTCCAGCGGTACAAGCCCTTCTGTACGACGAAATAGATAGAATGCTGAGTTTGGGAGTTATTGAGGAGAGCGAGAGTGCTTGGTGCTCACCAGTGGTTCTTATACGGAAGCCAGGCAAGAATCGCCTTTGCCTGGATTCTCGTAAGTTGAACCAGGTGACCAAGAAGTACGCTGGCCCCCTCCCCAATATCGACCAACTCATCAGTCGTCTTCAAGACACTCACTTTATAAGTAGTGTCGATCTCAAAGACGCATTCTGGCAAATACCGCTGGAAAAACAGAGTAGGGAGAAAACTGCTTTTGCGGTACCGGGAAGGCCCTTGTACCATTTTAAGGTCATGCCTTTCGGGTTGTGTAATGCAGCCCAAAGACTATGCCATTTAATGGACAAGGTCATTCCAAGCCGCTTACGCGAGCACGTCTTCGTGTATCTTGACGACCTCCTGATTATAGCACCGGACTTCGAGACTCACCTCGCCCTGCTTGAGGAAGTAGCCGAATGCCTTGCCAAGGCCAACCTCACCATCAACGTGACCAAATCAAAGTTTTGCTTTAAAGAGCTTAACTATTTGGGTTTCGTAGTTGGTGGGGGAAAGTTGAAGACCGATCCTGCAAAGGTTGAGGCGATCTTTAACTTCCCCGTCCCGAAAAACCCCAAGCAAGTTCGGCGGCTACTTGGCCTTGCAGGGTGGTATAGGCGCTTCATCAAAGACTTCTCGACCTTGACCGCCCCAATCTCCGACACGCTGAAAAAGACAAATGAAAAGTTCAAGATGACAGACGAGGCTGTAGAAGCTTTTGAAAAACTTAAAACTTCTCTAACGAGTGCTCCAGTCCTCAGTCATCCGGACTTCTCCAAAAGGTTCTTTATACAGTGCGACGCTTCTGACTCGGGAATCGGTGCAGTCCTTTTCCAGAAGACCGACACCGGGGAAGAAACACCCTTGTGTTATTTTTCACAAAAGCTGACTTCTTGCCAACGAAATTACAGCGTTACAGAGAAAGAATGCCTAGCAGCTGTATTAGCTATCAAGAAGTTTCGTCCCTATGTCGAATTGATGGCCTTTACCGTCATTACTGACCATTCAAGTCTTCGTTGGTTGATGGGCTTAAAGGACCTTAGTGGGAGACTTGCTAGATGGAGCCTTCAGCTGCAGGCATTCGATTTCGAGATTGAGCACCGTAAAGGTTCTTTAAACGTCGTGCCAGATGCGCTTTCAAGAGCATATGTTGAAAGTCTAGAGATCGAAAATATTGCACCTTGGATAGATTTGGAGTCAGAAGAATTTGACTCGAAAGAGTATCTGGAGCTGATGCAGACCATCCAGGAACATCAAGATGAGCTACCCGATCTCAAAATCGAAGATAGCTACGTCTATAAGCGTTCATTGCCACCTGCAGGAGATGAGTCGACAGTAGAGCACAATTGGAGATTATGGATCCCAGCAGGCCTAACAGCGGACATAATTTCAAAAGCGCACGACCCCCCTCAGGCTTCGCATGGTGGTATCGCCAAAACCTTACACCGGATCCGACAATTCTTCTACTGGCCGAATATGACGGTTCAAGTTCTCCAGTATGTTCTTAACTGCGTGGTGTGCAAGCAATGCAAAGCCACTAACCAAATATCACGTCCCCCTCTTTTGACTAGCTACCTGTCGGAAAGGCCTTTTCAGAAAGTCTACATAGATTTTCTCGGTCCTTACCCCCGATCAAAATCAGGTAATTGTTTCGTTTTCGTCCTTTTAGATCACTTCTCTAAGTTTATCTTTCTCAAACCTTTGAGATCCGCACATGCTTCAAGTGTAATCAAATTTCTAAAAGAGGACGTCTTTAACACCTTTGGTGTCCCACAAGTTGTTCACTCGGATAATGGGAGACAGTTCGTATCGAAGGAATTTGATAAACTGTTGAAGAGGTACGGAGTGCATTACTTCAAGACCGCGAACTACTCTCCTCAGTCAAATGCTTCGGAGAGAGCAAACAGGACTATGTTAGCTGCCGTTCGTTCGTACATTAGAGATGATCAGCGTGACTGGGATCTTCACCTGAGTGAGATCGCAGGCGCGTTGAGAAGCTCATTCCACTCTGCTGTCGGGATGTCACCATATTTTGCTCTTTTTGGGCTCAATATGATGACACATGGCAGCAGCTATGAACTCGCTAAGAAATTGAACGCGGTGGACGACAACGAACTGCTAACACTTCCCCGTCACACGCGACTCGAAATCGTAAGAGATAAACTCAAGGACAATTTGAGAAAAGCAAACGAGAGAAGTATGAAAACATACAATATTCGTACACGACCGATCCGTTTTCTTTCTGGGCAAGAGGTATACCGAAGGAATTTCATATTGAGCGACTCCTCATAGTACCTCTCCTCATAGGCTTAGTTATTTTTAGGTATGTTTATAAATGTTTGTCGATTATCTTTAAGTATACTTAATCTTCATATAAGTTTCGATGTAATTTTTAGGTTTAGTTATTTATTTATTACCTTTAGTTAGGCATTTATAGGTATATCGGTTTATTGTTTTGTAAGTACTTATTGATTTATTTATTATTCGTTTCTTGTTTATTTATGTATTGATCCTTCAATACTTCCATACCTAGTGTATGATACTAATATCCTTCAATTTATAAAGATTAAAAACTCCAACGCACTGTTTGGTTAATTGCTAAGTTCGTTTATTAATATCCCTTAATTTTGTTATTGCTATGCTCGCTTTACACTATACTTAGTATATACTATACTATGTCCTATATACATCCTATCCTCTACCTCTTGCTCGCACTACGTACTTATATTCAGAAAACAAAAAAAAAAAAAATTCTTGCATGCTCCAAATTGTATAAAACTTACCCACTGTTTCCAAGTCACGCCGTATGTCCATCGGTTTATCCGCGGCATGTATTCGGCTTCAGTAGGACTGTCCCTTTGTCTGAAGAGAATGTAGGTACATAGCCCGGTCTAGCTCAGGTAGGTGCAGTGTGGGTGTCTTCCCCTACGCAACCTGAAAACAAAAAAAAAACGACTATCAGGTATTCAACTCAAACAAAAAACTAACCAAAAATAAATACCTCGTTACGCCTCAATGTCTACCGACAATATGGTGCAATCCGTCGACTGATACGCACTCTTCCGCAGTCCGAAAACCTTCCTCATTGAAGAATTTAATTCCTGGAAACACCTGCAAATTAATTAGGAAAATTAGCACTCAAATACACAGTCGAAAAATAATGTCGAATTTACCTGATTGAATCTTCCTCTCTTCAACACGTCGCGTCGATGGGCCGCTCAAGCAATCAGTAGCTGAATTGCAATTTGGCTGGTCCTCGAATAAGTAGGTATCCATCTGCGACACAAAAAAGATAATATTTAGAATATAAATATTGCATAGAATGTTTCCATCGAATGGTTTGTGCGAGGCTTTGGCCAAGAAACAATAATGTTTGTATATACCATACATTATGTATGTACTTACCAGGCCATTCCGGCATCAATGTTTTCTTCCCTCTGTCCATCTCGTCGCACGGGCCTCCTCTATATCCAGAGGTTTGTTACGGCCAGGCACGATTCTGCTACAATTGAACCTTGCGACGTCTAAAATGAAATTATAAAAAAATTACACATTGAATACAAAATGAAATTAAACAAATATTTTCATTCGACAAAACAACAAATGTACTCACCCCATGATGACTTTTCCCTGGTGGCAGCATCTGTCAACCAGTGGAAAGTACTAAAAAGGTGAAACACCGATGTCGACAGTGTCACTAGTACTAAAAAGAGAGAGGGCTGTGTTCAGGCGAATTCAGAGGCTGAGAGTGGATTTTGTTCGTGTGGTAAATCATTCCATTGGTTTGGGACAAAATTAGAATGTGGGTGTAATTTTGCAATTTGCTTGTTCTCAGAACACCTTTACAAGCATAATGGGCGAAAATCGGATGATGCAGAAAAAACGGAGAATTAGCGAGGACCGAATTCGATGGTGGGGCGAGGTTACGGTTCAAAAGAATGTTATTGCTTGCCGCGTACTTGTTCACTCTAAAATTGCGTTCAAACGTTGTGCGAATTTTAGACCGGACGGACGGTTCCAGTACCGGCTTACGAAACGTGGCGAAGTGTCTTCTTGTATTTAATATAAATATTCTAAGTTTATAAAGTCCTTTTCTTTTGAATTGCACTTACTTTCATTATTAGTGAGTGTAGTGAACGTCAAGTTAGACGTTAAGAAATTGAAAAATAAAACGAGAGATCAGACACTTTTGGCAACAACTTGCAGAAGGATTTTTTGTTTAAGGCACAAGGGATAGCGCCGCACCTAAGTAAGGATTTTTTTTTAAAGCAAATGGTGAGTGTCCAAATTGAAGAAAGTTTTATGTGAGCGGCAATTTGAAAATTGAAAATTTTTCTTTACCTAATACAGTGCTTAAAGGCGACTACCGACGCACGTTTTTGGTCGGAGTCGCCCTCGATTTTTTTTTGGTTAAAAAAAAAAAAAACCTATTCCTGTGTGTCCTGTGACCAAGGATTTATATAAAAGGCCTGGACCATTTTCATCAGCCAAGCAGTCTAACCGGATGGTAACGGATCCTCGTTAAATAACCGACAAGAAAAAAGGATTTCGAACGCCCCGAAGAGAAGAACAAACAAATAACAAGTAACCTAGATTTAAGAAAAATTTATTAAAACTTAATTAATATTTAAAAGCCACGATAATTGAAAACTCAAGCAAAAAAAATTAACGTACCAACAAATTTTTAAGTTATACAAAAAAAATAGTGAGATAGCACAGTTTAGGTGCTTTTGTTATAAAAGGGAACAAAAACCCCTCATTGTCAAACCCTACAAATGCGTTTAGTCGGGACATCGTAGTTTATTCTGGTCAGCACTCATTGGATGTTGTACCAGCTAATTTAATTTGTAGTATACCCTTAGGGTAAATGATTTTTGTTGGTCTTTTTTGATAATATCTGTAAAATTTCGTTTCCGTGCGTTTGAGTATTTGGTTTTTTTTGTCTATTCAAATTGGATATTAAGATATCACCCCCTTAAAGAGCTCTTGTAGGAAGGAAGGTATGTTAGTATAAAACACAATATATAAATAATAATCTCTTGATCACTACCGCGGGAAACCAAATTCAATTAGTTTTTCTTTTTTTTAATTTTTCATACACATATGCATTAAGGTCATGATAAAAACTTACCGTTTAATAAACAGTTTATAATGATTTGCCTGTTAAGGAAAATTCAAAATCTTTTCTTTTCGGTCCGCTAACAGCCGTTACCATGGTCTAAGAGTTAAAATTTCTAGGGGTATGAAAAGGTGAGCTTAAATAACGATCGGTGATGATGGAGTGACCTGATGCTGTGACGATGCCGGCATAGGGGAAGTTTCAAACCAGGGCCACGAAACTTCATGGCATAGGGGGGGAATCGGCCGCGCTATTAACATCAACAGCGCATCCCAGATGTGGTGGTGAAAATTGGTGGTGATTTTTCAACGGCATGATAAATGTTTTGTTTGTAGGTAGTCTTCGTTGAGTGTGAGGAGCAAGAACCACGCCCCATCCGACGAGCTGAGCTGTGCAAAAAAGCAAGCATGCCAGCGACTCACATTCAACACTCCTTCACCTGTCAACTCCCGCTCACATCCTAAAGTCCCGTCCTCATCCTTCATATCCTACCCAGCATCTCTCCAAAACCCCTTAAGTCCCTACCTGCCTACAACAATTCCTATGATACAATGCTGTTAAGATCAGAGTTTAATGAGTTTGACATACGCTGCCGTTCCAGTTCTACGTCCGAAGAGCAGGGGCGAGGAACCGAGAACGAATATGAGAAACTGAGGTTACTGTCATCGGCCGTCCAAAACAACTTGAACTGAACGGTTCGAAAGGTAATTACTAATCCACTGAATAAGAGATTCGTCGATTCCAAATGCACGCATTTTCGACAAAAGAGCTTGGTGCCAAACTCTGTCAAATGCTTTTGAAATATCAAGCGCAACAATCTTGCTTTCACCAAGAAGATGCAAGGAATGGTTCCACTTTTCGGTGAGATATGCCATCAGATCACCAGTGGACCTTTTGCTACGAAAACCATATTGCCGTCATTAAGTAGTTTTCGTGATTCGAGATATTTCATGAGCTGGAAGTTAATCAGCGTTTCCATGACCTTAGAAAGAAGGAAAGTTAGTGCAATTGGACGATAGCTAGAGGGAGAAGAAGAATCGCCTTTTTTAGGGACGGGCTGGACAAATGCTGTTTTCCATCTACTCGGAAAGAGGCCAGAGGAGTAGGACCGATGAAAAAGCTTACACAATGGTTTTGCCAGCGTGGAAGAACACCTCTTCAGAACAATCGGGGGTATACCATCTGGACCAGCGGATTTGTGAATGTTGAGATCCTTAAGTACTTTTTTGACTGTACGAGTGCGAAAGTGAATGTGTCCCATAGTGCAGGCGGATGCATTACGCAATCTGGTAGCGTGGAGCTGGCAGCAAAATGTGCTGCGAGGAGATTGGATTTGTCTAGGGAACTGACAGCTGGAATGCCATCGCCGACCGCCTGCAATAAATGTCGTTGGGGTCGCAGACTACGGAAAGCTGCGAAATATCTTAAAAAATACTCTGGGGACGAAGTATAATTTAATTTCTCTTCGAAATAATGTATGGAAAGTCAATGTCGATGACTCTGATGCCTATCGCGCACTTTCGCAAAAATTAAATACCAAGAATGTACAATGGTATACTTACGAAAACAAATTCGAGAAGCCGCTTCGGGTTTTCGCTAGGGGTCTTCACCCAACCTGCACGAAGGAAGAAATTGTTGAAGATGTTCAAGCCCAAGGCTTTAAAATTCTTGATGCCGTGAACATACTTAAGAAAGAAAAACAACGTACGGAAGGAGAAAAAGACACCGTGGTCAAGCGCGATCTTCCTATTTTCATGCTGACGTTCGATAGGATTGAAAACATAAACGAAATATATAAAAAAAAAACAATCCTAAATGTCAGGGTAAAAATTGAGCCCAAGCGAAAGGGCAATAGACTAGTACCTCAATGTAAGCGATGCCAAGGCTTCCGACATACTCAAGCGTACTGCCAAAAAGAACCGCGATGTGTCAAATGCGCCGGTGGACATCGTTCAAAAGATTGCAACGTAAGCAATCAGGCCCCAGCGACTTGCGCCAATTGTAATGGAAGTCACCCGGCGAGCTACCGAGGTTGAGAAATCGCAATAGAGCTACAAAAACGTCACGAAACTGTTAAGCAACATATTGTAGATAAGGCCACAATTCCAAAACGTTCTAGAGTTGACAAGCCGAAAACTCCAAAATCGGTCAGAAATACGATATTGACAAGGAAAAAAACACAAACTCTGCAAGAAAACGTCGCCGGTCCAAGTACAAAGGGAAAATCATCACTCATCGGCCCAAGATCGTACGCTGAAGTCGCGTCACACAAAAGCAAACCTCCAGAACCTACCACAACAGATTCGGTATCTCAAATATTATTTATGATATTGGAAAAGCTTGAGCAACAAACTAAAGTTAATCAAGTAATATTTGACAAACTGAGCGAGCTAGAGTTTAAACCTCGCAAAAAGAATAACAAATCATGAATATGAAGCTCATTAACATACTTACATGGAATGCAAATGGTCTTTTAAAGAAAATCGACGAACTAGAAGTATTTCTACGGAAAAAAATATTGACCTATGCCTGATTTCGAAAACACACTTTAAGAAGTGATCCAGACCCAAAATTAGAGGTTACATCGACTACCACGCGCATCATCCATCAGAAAATTCGAGAGGCGGATCCTCTCTCTACATCAAAGACTGCATTAAGCATTACAAAAACGAAGAAATTGAGCTTGACTCTATGCAAATAACTTCAGTATCGGTAAAAATAGGTCACCTAGATTATAATATTGCCTCGAGTTATTTTCCTCCACAGTATAGGCTAGCTGGACGACGATCTTACTCCCCTCTTTGAATTACTTGGGTCGAATTTTATCATCGGCGGGGACTTTAATGCGAAAAACGCCTTTTGGGGATTTTTTCGACGCGAAAGCCAACGTATTGGCCAACCTACAGAAACAAAGTACCTGACCTTGTCGACTTCTTCATCGCAAGAGGGGTTCCTCGCCACCTCACAAATGTAGAAGAAGGCTATGATCTCTGTTCGGATCACTCGGCAGTCGTTTTGAAAATCGGCGGAAGCCTAGCAAAAATGAGAGAGCGCCTAGGCTAACTAATAACAACACCGACTGGGATGGCTTTAGGAAATACTGCAAAGAAAATGTATCTCTACATGTACCACTTACAACCCCTTTAGAAATAGAAGACGAAGTCGATAAGCTCGTTAAAACTATTCAAGACGCTGCTTGGAACAATACTTCTTTCCGGAAGACTGGAGTAAGGAAGAGCGGATCAATTTACTTACTTAAGGTGGCGCTACAGTCCGGGGTGGACCTGGGCCTCAGCCAACAAGCTTCGCCAGCCGTCTCCAGTTTCGCACGCGAAGTTGGCTGAGGTCCCCTTCCACTTGCGTGCGCCACCTGAGTCTCGGTGCTCCTCTACCGCGTCGTCCCTGCGGTGTGGATTCGAAGATTTTCCGGGCCGGGGCGTTGGTGTCCATCCGTTCTAGATGACCCAGCCATCGTAGACGTTGTGTTTTGACTCTTTTGGCTAGGTCGGTATCGCTGTACAGCCCGTACAGTTCGATGTTATATCTCCTCCTCCACTCTCCGTCTATGCAGACGGAAGAGCTCATACGCGAAAAGAGAAAGGCTCGAAAGAGGTGGCATTTGTCTCGAGCTCCTCCTGATAAAACCATTCTGAATGGGCTATCTAACAAATTAAAGCACTTACTTCAAGATTTTAAAAGTCGCGAGACTACCAACTACCTCGAAAACTTGACTGCCGATAGAGGGTCAAACTATGCACTTTGGAAAGCCGTGAAGTCCATTGAAAAGCCCATAGTACACTCGGCGCCAATAAGAAAAGATAACGATGAATGAGTAAAAGGCGACAAAGAGAAAGCAGATGTATTTGCAGAACATCTAGAAGAAACATTCAAGCCGTTTGACGGGGAGCCGTTGGTTGACGATCTGTATCGCAATGCGGATCTAGACAAATATCGAATGAAAACCGTGACACTGTCTGAACTTCGTCAAACAACCCGAAATTTGAAGAATAACAAAGCTCCAGGCTACGACCTAATTACTGGGGAAACTTTGAAGGAGCTACCGAAAAGAGCGTTAGTCAAGCTTCTCTACATCATAAACGCATCAATGAGAATTTCATACGTTCCACGGCAATGGAAAGTCGCAGAGGTAATAATGGTTCCGAAATCAGGGAAATGCCCGAACGAAAAAAAATCATATGGACCGATTTCGCTTCTGCCGATTATATCTAAAGTCTTCGAGAAACTTGTGCTCAAACGACTGACACCAATAATTGAAGCAAGACGATTGATGTCTTGCACATTCAACAATTGACCAGGTCTATCGAATAACTAATGAAATTGAGAAAGCCTTAGAAGCGAAAATGATATGTTCTTCCGCTTTTCTTGACGTATCCCAAGCCTTTGATAAAGTTTGGCACGAAGGCCTAAAATATAAGCTACGGAAAGTTTTGCCGGAAAAAATTTATGAACTCTTAGAGTCTTATCTTGACAACAGACTATTTCGAGTGAGATACGGGAGCGAATACTCTGAATTCAAAGAAATACAAGCCGGCGTTCCACAAGGTAGCGTCCTCGGTCCAACACTGTTTTTACTTTTTACAAGAGATGTACCTCAAGTAGAGACAACGACTGTAGCCACGTTCGCTGACGACACGGCTATCCTCGCTTCGGATAAGACAGTCGAACTATCAACGGGAAAACTCCATTGCGCTTTGAATAAAATATGCGAATGGACAGAGGCCTGCCGAATCCTCCTAAATGAGACAAAATCAACGCATGTAAATTTTACTTACAAGAGGGTAATCAACTTACCTCTATTTATAAACTCGGTACAAATTCCGTACGCAAACGAGGCGAAATATTTAGGCATGATCCTAGACGCAAAACTTAAGTGGAAGCCACACGTTAAAAAGAAACGCGATGAACTTGAAATCAAGCTACGAGAACTGAATTGGCTTATCGGACGTTATTCGAAACTAAGCGTATATAACAAACTGCTATTGTATAAGCAAGTGCTAAAACCATCTTGGACGTACGGTATAACCAAACGTACGGCAAACCAAGCAACATATCTATTTAAGAAACTTTTCAGAATAAGACACTAAGAGCAATCGTAAATGCTCCATGGTATATAAGAAATAGCGATTTACATCGAGATCTAGGCATAGCAACCGTAACCGACGAAGTAAGAAACTTTGCTCGCAAACTTCACACTCGCCTTCACGGCCATTGCAACCACGAAATAATCCGAACTCTGGATCAGACAAATCTTGCACGCCAAATACAACGAACAAGACCGTTGGATCTAGCGTCGTAAGAGGAAACCGCACATAATGACGGTATTGCAGGTGCTTTCGTTGGAAGGTAGCCTGCCAAACGCGATTAATATACAGAAGCTTGAACTACTTGTTAAGGAAACTTAGTCGTAGTCTTACAAAGATTGGGAGGTTTTTTAGTGAGTAAGAATCTCACACTACTATGAGCACGGGCGTTCGATTCTCATAGTGCCTATGAAGGTTTTTACCTACCCACGGAAAAAAAACAAGCAACGTACATTCAGTTATTTAGTAATTTATGGGTAAAATGAACCAGTACGATGGGGGTGCTCCCTTTGAAAGGATCGCCGTCGACATCGCAGGACCGTTTCCGGAAACTGAAAGCGGTAACCGTTACATCCTGGTTATTGCGGATTACTTCAGCAAGTGGCCCGAGGCATTTGCGAACTGAAAGCGGTAACCGTTACATCCTGGTTATTGCGGATTACTTCGGCAAGTGGCCCGAGGCATTTGCGATCCCAAATCAAGAAACGAAAACCGTTTCAGACCAGATAGTGGACCACTGGGTGTGCAGGTTTGGAGTGCCAATAGAATTACATTCCGACCAGGGATGGATCTTCGAGTCGAAGATATTCCAGGAAGTATGCACAGCAATTGGACTGCAGAACACACGGACCACACCTCTTCACCCACAATCAGATGGAATGGTGGAACGCTTCAACTAGACACTAAAGGAACGTGGACGAGAATCAACAGGATTGGGACCGACGAATACCTTTATTCCTCATGGCCTACCGAAATGCTATTCACAGTACAACTGGATATACTCCATCTGAAGTTTTATTTTTTGTTTTTTTTTTATAATTTACTCGCGAATAAAGGGATTGGCTACCCTTTTAATGTTACACATCTCACGAGCGGAAAGGATTAAAAAAAGAGGAAAAGGAGGAGAGGTACCGATGCACTCTTGTTTTGAACAGTTGCGGGTTGTAATGTGACGGAAAGACTGAACGTGGGAGAACATTCCACATTCGCGTTGAGCGGCTTATGAAGGAACTTCTAAACTTGACTGTACGTCCGAAAGTGGGCTCGAGGGTAAACTGATGTGCATTCGATCTTTGGCGAGTATCACGGTTGAAAGTCTTAAGGGGCGGAATGCAATTGGCTATTTCGATGGAACACTGTTTGTGGAAAAAGCGATAGAACAGTGAAAGGCAAGAGACATTGCGTCAATGTTCTAATGAGTCAATTGACTGCGCAATATTTCTGTCTCCAAATAGTTTTATCGCCCGTTTTTGTATCCTGTCTAGCAGGTGCAATGCTGTTTTTGGAGCACCAGCCCAGACAAGGGAATTATATTCCAGCTTGGGGCGGATGTAGGCCTTATATAAAATAGCCAAATCAGAAGGGGTGAAATATTTCTTACATCTTTTGAGAAAACCAAGGCATTTCGCAGCGTTCTTGGCGACGTCGAATATGTGGTCATTCCAACTAAGGTTTTTATTAACACACATACCTAGAATGGAAAGCGTTTCGGTTTTGTGGATGCAAGTGCCATTTATGGATAATGGCTGAGTGTTTCGGTTTTGCTTCAATGACAGAAGACAGCATTGAGTTTTAGAAGCATTAAACTCTACTCTGTTAAGAGATCCCCATGATACAATGCTGTTAAGATCAGAGTTTAATGAGTTTGACATACGCTGCCGTTCCAGTTCTACGTCCGAAGAGCAGGGGCGAGGAACCGAGAACGAATATGAGAAACTGAGGTTACTGTCATCGGCCGTCCAAAACAACTTGAACTGAACGGTTCGAAAGGTAATTACTAATCCACTGAATAAGAGATTCGTCGATTCCAAATGCACGCATTTTCGACAAAAGAGCTTGGTGCCAAACTCTGTCAAATGCTTTTGAAATATCAAGCGCAACAATCTTGCTTTCACCAAGAAGATGCAAGGAATGGTTCCACTTTTCGGTGAGATATGCCATCAGATCACCAGTGGACCTTTTGCTACGAAAACCATATTGCCGGTCATTAAGTAGTTTTCGTGATTCGAGATATTTCATGAGCTGGAAGTTAATCAGCGTTTCCATGACCTTAGAAAGAAGGAAAGTTAGTGCAATTGGACGATAGCTAGAGGGAGAAGAAGAATCGCCTTTTTTAGGGACGGGCTGGACAAATGCTGTTTTCCATCTACTCGGAAAGAGGCCAGAGGAGTAGGACCGATGAAAAAGCTTACACAATGGTTTTGCCAGCGTGGAAGAACACCTCTTCAGAACAATCGGGGGTATACCATCTGGACCAGCGGATTTGTGAATGTTGAGATCCTTAAGTACTTTTTTGACTGTACGAGTGCGAAAGTGAATGTGTCCCATAGTGCAGGCGGATGCAATACGCAATCTGGTAGCGTGGAGCTGGCAGCAAAATGTGCTGCGAGGAGATTGGATTTGTCTAGGGAACTGACAGCTGGAATGCCATTGCAGACGAGCGTTGGGATGGAGGATGAGGCACAATTTTTCACATTTTTGACGAAAGACCAAAAGTTTTTACTACCTTTGGGACAATGTAGTATTTTCTGCCTCAACTTTTGGTCGTACATGAATTTCACACGACGGATATGAGCATTGCAGGCATTTCTGGCTTGTTTGAACTTATTTCGGTTTACTAGAGAGAGATTGTCCTTGTAAGACCGAAAGTAAGATTCCTTCAAATTTATTGCCTCTTTACAGCTCAAGTCAAACCACGAGTTCTCCTTCGGTTTGATACTTTTAACCCTGTGGGGGATAAAAGATCTCATTCCTAGAAGAATTATATTTGTGATCATATCGGCAGCGGCGTTTACATTGTTGTCGAGAAAGCAAAGCGACCAGTTAAAACTTTCGAAGAAGTTGTTAAGGCCGTCCCAATTTGCATCCTCGTATCGCCAAACAGTTCTCTTGGGGATTGGAACTTTGGTAGGTTGGTTGCCAACGAAAAAATTTGCCGAAATGACACAGTGGTCTGACGAGCCTAGAGGAGATAGAACATCGACGGTGTATTTGTCGGGATGGGAGGTCAAAAACAAGTCCGGTATGTTGGCGGTATGATCGGCAATGTCAGGTATCCGTGTGGGCTCGTCTACAAGTTGGGTCAGATTGTTTATTTGGACGAACTGCCAGGCTACCCAGTGAGCTTAAATTTGGCTTTCCCACTGAAAACCCAACACGCGAGGAGGACTACGTGGTTGAACTTAGAGAAAGGATTAATGACATCCACCAGAGAAACAGAAGCAATATAAAAGTTGCAAACGAACGGATAAAGACGAGATACGATGCGCGAGCAACGGCACCCGAGTTCAACGAGGGAGATCTGGCATGGCTCTACAACCCACATCGTAAAAAGGGAAGATCGCCAAAGCTTCAAAAGGACTGGGAAGGTCCCTACCAAGTTGTAACGCGAATTAATGATGTCGTATTCCGAATCCAAAGAGGACCAAGAGCGAAGATGAAAGTTGTCCATGTTGATCGCCTACATCGCTACCACGGAAGCAAAGATGACGTACTTGTTCGGGACAAACAAAACTAAGAGGGAGGCAATGTTATGTGGCGACAAGAAATAAAACAACTCGCAGGAGTCCCTGAATGCACCCATCGATTCACTCTACAAACGCACCCATCGATTAACTAAACGAACATACCCAACTGTCATTCCAGTCATCTGACAGCAGCTGTCATATTCGAAGTTCGAATTTCGATTTTCCCTCCTTGGAATTGGAAAAAAGAAATACAAATCTTGAGCACAAAAAGAAACACAAATTTTTATTTGACAGTTCGAGCTCTGTTCTGAACTAAAAAAGAAAAACACCCAATATTTTTCCAATTTTTTCAAGTTTTCTTTTCTTTCATATTGCATTCTGACAGATAACCAAAATATGTGCTCAAGTGCGTTGCAAAATCAGAACAGAGTACACTGAGCGCACTCGTTCAGGGCACTCTCAGAGTGTTCGCGTTCTGTTGAGTGCTCAACTCTAAACTAAAAAAGAAAAACGCCCAAAAACAGAATTTTTCCAGCAATAGAGCTTTTAACAGTTTGACGTCTACTGGTATTATCGAGTGCGGGATGCCAAACAAAGTACCTTTTTATATGGAAAACAAACAAAAATTACACATACACGTAAATAACTATTTAAAAATGCAACCCTGTGTTTCGATGAACGGGAAAGTTGTAGGCTTGAACAGCCTTCCTAGGTTTACGTTTTTGTTGGAGGTTGCTACTATCCGATGGAGCACTCAGACACAACTACTGGTCCATTGTACTACCATGCAGACACTTAACATTAATGTATTTAGTTTACCCGTCTTTCGAAGAAAGATGAGAAGGAGCTTCAGTGATGAAGAGCTTAGGTGTTCGGCAATCACCACGTCAGCCCCAAAGATCCGCCACCTGATGCGAGCAAAGGCAGGACAACTAGAGAGAAAGTGTTCCGATGTATCGTCGTCCTCTCCACAGGCAAGACAGGTGGTGGTTTCGCTTAAGCCTAACACATTCAAGTGTCTAGCAAAAGCTTGGTGGCCGGTAAGGACGCCTACAAGAAGTCTGCAATCGATTCTCCTAAGAGATAGAAAAAAAGACGCTGACCCCTCGCAGATGTCCGGGCGTAGTCGTTTAGTCTGTCTACACCCATCGCAGTCACGCCAATGAGCCCTGTGCTCACGAGAAACCCAAGTATCAATGGCAGACGTGACAACAGATACAGGCAGGTCTAAAGCAGGTTCGGGTCCTGAGAAAACCTCTTCTGAGCCAAGTCTGGCAAGCTCATCAGAGGTCTCATTTCCCTGGATACCAGTATGACCTGGAACCCAAACAAGATTCACTGCATTTAGCCTTCCGACTAAGTTCAACGAATTCTTGAGTTCGAGCACTATCTTGGACGAGAGAAGAGGGTCGAGCAACGCATTTAGAGCGGCTTGGCTGTCACTACAAACGCATATGCTTCTTGCCCTCCACCTGTTAGTCACAATATAGCGCATAGCCATTAGGATAGCGAAAATCTCCGCCTGGAAGACAGACGCATATTTACCTAAGGGGTAGTGGAGTCTAATGTTCTCGCTTTCCACAAAGACTCCAGCACCAGACCCCTGTCCGGTTTTGGAGCCATCCGTGAAAATACGATGGCATTCTTTCCCTGGCTCAGAGTCTGGCCGAAGCCATTCCATTACCTGAGGAAAGTTGACTTGGTAATTTTGTCGCAAAAGGATTTCTGGGGTCATTGCGTCAGAGGGCATGTCCATAAGATTATATGGACATAATTGTCCTTTGTCCAGGGGTCAAAGGACAATTCTCGAACAAGTTCTTCAAAATTCCAATGCGTGTGGTACCAAAAACCACCTCTCTTTAAGCGAAAGATGGTTTTCAGCGTACACCCCATGATAAATATATCAAGGGGGGGGAGGTTCATCAAAGCATCTAGAGCAGAGCCCGGCGTGCTAGAGAAGGCCCCTGTGCAGCCAAGACAAGCCGTTCTTTGGAGTTTGGCAAAAGAGGCAGTAACACGTTTCCGCGAAAGCCTGTTCCACCAAACAACCGATGCGTATGAGAGGAGTGGTCTAACCATGGCAGTATAGATCCAGAGGACCCTTTTCGGAGATAAGCCCCATGTCTTGCCAAAAGCGCCTCTGCGCTGCCAGAAGGTGGACAATGCTTTTTCGGTTTTGGATTCAACATGCTTAGACCATAGAAGTTTTCTATCAAGGATTACTCCCAGATATTTGACTTCATCGGATATCGGGATAGTGACACCTTTAAGCACTAGTTGAGTCAGACCAGTGACCTTCCTCCTTCTCGTAAAGAGAACAAGTTGTTTTAAGAGGATTCACTGAAAGCCCATTCCTAGTGCACCAATCATCGATCAAGTCCAGGGATCTCTGCGCCTGAGAGCACACAGTCCCTAGGTTTGAGCCGACAGAAAGAACGGCGACATCATCCGCGTAGGCTTGTGTGTAGGTTCCAGGAAGGTTGAGAGCCGATAGTAGAGAGTCTACAACCATGCACCATAAAAGGGGAGACAGAACACCACCTTGCGGGCAGCCCTTGTTTACCCCAGCTATGACGCACTTGCCACAATCTGCTTCGGCTATCAGCGTCCTGTTCATTAGCATTGCCCTAATCCATTGAACTAATGTTTCATCTACACCATGTTGTCTGGCTGAGTTGCACATGCTATCAAACGTCGCGTTATCAAAAGCACCCTCAATATCGACGAAAACGCCCAGCACGTACTTCTTCTGGTCAAGAGCACATTCAATCCTACCAACAAGGTTTTGAAGCGCAGTTTCGCAGGATTTTCCGCGCTGATAAGCGTGTTGCATCTCAGAAAGAGGGTGCAAACGAAGAGCAACTTTGCGCACGCGCAGCTCAACCGGTCTCTCTAAGCTTTTCAGCAGGAAGGAAGACAGACTTATGGGTCTGAAGCTTTTGGCTAGGCTATAGTCTGACTTACCAGGTTTTGGTATGAAAACGACTTTAACCATACGCCAAAGGGTGGGTATGTAAGCCAAGGCAAGGCTCGCAGTGAAAATCCTTTTCAACGTGGGTAACAGCTGACCTAAACCTTGCTTCAGCATAACCGGGTAGATTCCATCTGGACCAGGTGACTTAAAGCTCTCAAAAGATGCAATAGCATATTTGATAGCGTCATCAGTCACCACTCTAGATGCAATGTACCAGTTAAGCCGCGTTGTGTTCGCTGGTTCTGCAGTGGCCACCGTTGCCGGTACCACTGAAGAGCACGTGGTGACCTGATTTGCCGGGAAGTGAGTCTCAAGGAGAAGACTGTAGGTCTCCGCCTTGGTCTCAGTGTAGGTGCCATCAGGTTTGAGTATTGAAGCTAGTCTGCTTGGCCTGTTCCTCTGAAGAACTTTCACAAGCCTACTAGTTCCACTTAGAGATTCGATCTCGTCACAAAATTTTTTATAAGAGTCATTTTTCGACTTGCGAATAAGTCTCTTAAAAGTTTTTTGCCTCGATCGATATAGATTCCAGTCTTCTACTAAATTGGTTTTTAAGGACCGGTTTAGGAGCTTCCTGGTTTCTTTGCGAATACGCTGCAGTTCGGCATTCCACCAAGGTACCGATTTTGCGAGTTCAAAACAACAGGTAAGAATGCTGTTTAGATTTTGAGCAGACATCTCTACCTCTTGTCGAGAACTTAGTTTCAGTTTGGGTGGAACTTGAACAGAGTGGCCAAGTTCCTCTCTAAACTGTGACCAATTCGTATTTCTCGGATTTCTCCTCTCTTGCAAAGGTAGAACATCGCAATCGATATTCGATATATCTGTGATCTGAGAGGGTGCTATCTGGCGATACCCTCCATTTTGCGATAGTCCTTGAAAACTTGTTGGACAGGGTAAGGTCAATTACCTGCTGTCTCCTGGCGGTAACAAAAGTGGGTCTGTGACCCAAATTATTGATGGTAATGTCAGACGATAAGATGAATTCCAAAAGACGATCTCCTCTTGCGTTACATTTGCTGCTGCCCCAGACAGTATTCTGAGCATTAGCATCGCAGCACAAGACGAGACCCAATCTTTTGGATTCACAATAATCTACAAGCTCAACAACTGCCTTTGGTGGAGGAGGAGTCAAAGAGTCATAGGGGAAGTAGGCCGAGGCAACGATAAAGGTTTCCCATCCGTTAGCATGGCAGGGAATAGAGGCAGCAACCAGATCTTGGGCACAAAACCTTTCGATCGTGACGGCCTCTAAGGATTTGGATGCGATAAGACAAGTCCTAGGTCTTTCGGACTTCTTATCGTAAAGAATATCATGTGAAGCACTCAACCCACCAAGACCACAGATGTTACCTTTCCACACCCATGGTTCCTGGATGGATGTTATGCATGTTTTTGTACTACATGCCGCAAGTCTGCTACTTAGAAGAGCAGTAGAGGCCTTGCAGTGCTGTAGGTTAATCTGAGTAAACATTATGGATGTAGACTCAGGGTTACGTACACTATTAGCGCTGCTTGGCATTGAAACGGAAGTGAATCCCACCAAAATGCAGATAGTTACGCATGTTGTACCTAGATTCAATGACCTCGGCAGAAGCCATGTCCATGCCCACGACCAAACAACTACCATCTTCATTAAGACGATTTTTTTTTGGTCTATGCGAACGGACAATCCAGGCTTTTGTGTCGAGGCCAGGATTCTGGGCTCGCAAACGCTTCAGCACATCCGCCGTTTTCCCCAGTTTCCCAGGGATCCAGCAGGCGGCTCGCGTTAGCTTGGGTGGCTTGTAGACCTCAAAAGTTGAGGTCCCAAGGGGAGGGATTTTCGGCACCATACTGCATAGCCATTCAGAGTTTTGCTGCGATGAGGTCTTCACCCAAAAGGTTCCGTCCTTCAAACCACAGCTCTCCACCTGAATGCAAGCATTAGTTGCCTGAGCAAGTTCTAACAGTCGAGTTTTGCAGTGTTCGCACTCCGCAGCACTCAAACTGTTGTCATTACCTGCTTTCCCAGTTCGAACTGCTAAGGAGGAGACAGCAGCATTCCGATAAGAACGCCTCTGATCTCCCACCTTAGCTGTCGTGCGTTCAAAAGGTTTTCCAGTGGCACACTGACCTTCAGGACCGCCCGCGACACAGTTCTGTCCACTAGTGCTGCAGCCTGTTAAGGTCACATCACCAGCATCCATCACCAGTGCACGGGCAGCACTGATGGTTTGTGCGCTTCCTGGACTCATGCCCGTTGGAGTGCTCGCGACGTCCGGTTTCGATCCGCCAGCACTGCACCCTTCAATGGGCGAGGCACCGGCTTCACTCGGAGACCGGGCGCAAGCAGACACAAGGGCCTGAGGGGTTGCATTACTCGTAATGAGCTTGGGTTTTTTCTTGCTTTTCGGTTCAGCAGAAGAGGAGGCGATGTCCGATGTAGAGGACTGATTTCCTTCAGTTGGTGAGACTTCCAGCGACCTGTCCCGCTTCATGGAAATCGCCGAAGAGCCGACCGGACTAGCAGCGCCTTCAGCCCGTAAAGCTTCTTTGCGCGACTTATCGATCTGCCGCTTCCTTTTCCTCTTCCGCCGACCCTTAGTTTGGCGCACCTCAGAGCCCGCCTCTTCCGGAGCCCGTTCAACCACAAGAGTATTCCGAGTCGTCGCGTCAGTAGCAGTACACTGGGTAGCAGACTCACTCATGCTCAGATTTCCGAGCGAGTCGGATACCGAGCTACAAGAGTCGGAGGGTATATCAAAAATGAAAGTTGCGGCCTCCAGAATCCGTGCCCCGACCGCAGTCGAAAAGACTGCGGGTGGATTTTGGCTATCGCTGGTACCACCTCGAGTAGAAACATCCTTAAGGTTGTCCATTCATTATGATTTGTGAGTTTTTACTACTTCTCCTGTAGGTTAGAGTACACTAACAGTTGGATGGAAGGGGAAGGAAGATAGGGATGAGAGGGATGCGTGGAAGGGGTTGATTCCGGGGTTTGGATTTGTCCCCGAAAAACAAACTAGGGTCCGCGGGGTCGTCAAGCCCGTCACCTCACCTAAGCGAAGTGCCCTTGGGGGGATTTTTAGCCTTCCTAGGTAAGGCTAAAAATATTTTAATTATAAAACACGGAAAGGATTAAAAAAATGTTGTTTGTGTTGTAAAAGCAGTGCATACGACCACAAAAGGGTACACGGATTCAAGGAGATCACATCTTGGGAACACTTTTTCGATACTTTCCACTTATTTTATTAACACAATTTTTGAGTCAATTTAAGGAACGGAATAAGCGCTATAATGTCTTTCCTTAACGGCACGCTCCAGGTTGAGTAGTTTATTAATAATTCGCGTTTCTACAGAAACTATTGAATTTTTTCATATAAAAACGCGATTTGCTTGGCATCCCGCGGTCGATAAATGTGAAAGACGTCAGATTTTGACAGTCGTGGTAAAAGGTCTATAGAGCTTTTAACAGTTTGACTTCTACTGGTGTTATCGAGTGCGGGATGCCAAACAAAGTACCTTTTTTATGGAAAACGATCAAAAAATACACATAAACGTAAATAACTATTTAAAAAATGCAACCCCGTGTTTCGATGAACGGGAAAGTTGTAGACTTGATAAGGCTTCCTAGGTATTGCTGTTGTTGTTTGTGTTGTAAAAACAGTGTATACGACCACAAAAGGGTACACGGATTCAAGGAGATCATATCTTCGGAACACTTTTTCCGAAGATATGATCTCCTCGTTCATTAAAAAATATAAAGAATGGAATAAGCACAATAACTTCTTTCCTTGTCGGCACACTCAAGGTTGAGTGGTTTATTAATAATTCGCACTTCATCAAAAATTATTGAATTTTTTCATATAAAAACGCGATTTGCTTGGCATCCCGCAGTCGATAAATGTGAAAGACGCCAGATTTTGACAGTCGTGGTAAAAGGTCTATAAAGCCACAGCAAAATCTAAGGAAACTAGGGATGGAAAACAATTTTTTCATTTAGTACTTAACAAAAATGGGATGGAAAACAATTTTTTCAAAATACATAGTACTAAAACAGAGTCAATGAACTCAAACTAATTTTTGCGTTAAAAAAATTAATTTGCCACTTAGAATAATAGTTTTTTTTTTATGGGAAGTATTCTTCGTTTTTACACAAAAAAAATCTCGAAGTCTCGCTAATTTGAACAAAATGAGTACACTCCAGAAGCACTTTAAGAACTTCAAATTCCTAACCAAAAAAGGGATTGAATTTTCGTTAATTCGAGTTGGTGTGGTATGGTATGTAGACATCTTCAGTGAATTTCTTGAAATCAATGTCAAGACATTCAGTTCTTTTCTAGTAAATAAACCACACTAAGCAAAAAAATTTATTTGTTATGATTTCGTAGTAAAACAGCAGCAACTTAAAGCATAAGAAGTGCTTTATCGAAACGCCTACAATGTACTATATTGTAATATTTTCGGCCTGGGGTTCGTCGAATAAAACTCAATTTCACTTTTATAATCACACAATGAAACACTTTATTTATCAAACAAACTTACTTAAACTCAGATCACACTGTTATTCAACTTTACTATCTAGAATTCAACACCTTATTTCAACTCAATCACTTTTTACTTTATTACCAATTTTCACAAGTCCACGTTTAAAATATAACTGTCCCGTATGCGCCTGTCACCCGTGTATTTATACAAAATTAAGCACCTTCTAGTACGTTCCATACCCCCTTTGGTAGTTTTCCATTGGTACTCCTCCGCTGAATTCCAAGAAGGGGAAATCGAAATTCGAACTTCGAATATGACAGCTGCTGTCAGATGACTGGAATGACAGTTGGGTATGTTCGTTTAGTGAATCGAGCGGGTGCGTTTGTAGAGTGAATCGATGGGTGCATTGAGGGACTCCTGCGAGTTGTTTTATTTCTTGTCGCCACATAACATTGCCCCCCTCTTAGTTTTGTTCGTCCCGAACAAGTACGTCATCATTGCTTCCGTGGTAGCGATGTAGGCGATCAACATGGACAACTTTCATCTTCGCTCTTGGTCCTCTTTGGATTCGGAATACGACATCATTAATTCGCGTTACAACTTGGTAGGGACCTTCCCAGTCCTTCTGAAGCTTTGGCGATCTTCCCTTTTTACGATGTGGGCTGTAGAGCCATACCAGATCTCCCTCGTTGAACTCGGGTGCCGTTGCTCGCGCATCGTATCGCGGTCACTTGCAACTTTTATATTGCTTCTGGTTCTCTGGTGGATGTCAATAATCCTTTTTCCTAAGTCCTCCTCGCATGTTGGGTCTTCAGTGGGAAATCCGAAATCATGGTAGGCCATGAGGAATAAAGGTATTCGCCGATCCCAATCCCGTTGATTCTCGTCCACTACTTTGGACAGATGTTCTTTAAGTGCCTGGTTGAAACGTTCCACCATTCCATCTGATTGTGGGTGAAGGGGTGTGGTCCGTGTCTTCTGTAGTCCGATTGCCGCGCATACTTCCTTGAAAATCTTCGACTCGAAGTTTCTTCCTTGGTCGGAATGTAATTCCATTGGCACTCCGAACCTGCACACCCAGTGGTCCACTATCTGGTCGACAACGGTTTTCGCTTCTTGATTTGGGACCGCAAATGCCTTGGGCCACTTGCTGAAGTAATCGGCAATAACCAGGATATAACGATTACCGCTTTCAGTTTCCGGAAACGGTCCTGCGATGTCGACGGCGATCCTTTCAAAGGGAGCACCCACATTGTACTGGTGCATTTTACCACTGGTTATGACTTTGGGTCCCTTACTAGCAGCACAAGTAATGCACTTTCGACACCAGCTCTCAACGTCGCTTCATGCACTCAGCCAATAAAAACGTTCCCGCACCTTTTTCCAGGGTTTTGTTGATGCCCAAGTGCCCACCAGATACTCCATCGTCCATTTCCCGCAAAATTTCCTGCACTTTGGACCTTCTGTCGTGGGACTTCTGTCGGATATATCCCTTGCGCTCGGTTTTTCCATAGACTCCTTCCATGAAAGGATTGGCTCAATGTCAGGGTCTTCTTGTTGTGCGTTGCGAAGTTCCTCAGTACTCCAGCCTTCTGCAGGTTCGGCTCTTATTCTCTGGATAGAAACACCTTCGTCCTTTTCCTCTTGTCGCACACAATGCTTACAATTGGGCTCACATGGTCTCCGGGATAACGCGTCCGCGTTGCAGTGCAGTCTTCCTTTGCGATGTTGTATCTCGAAGTCAAAAGCCTACAATTGCTCGATCCATCTTGCGACTTGTCCCTCAGGATTTTTGAACTGAAGTAACCATTTGAGAGCGGCGTGGTCTGTACGCAAGATGAACTTTTGGCCACTCAGGTACTTCTGGAAATGTTTCGTTGCCGATATTAGAGCAAGGAGTTCTCGCCTGGTAACGCAGTAATTTCTCTCTGGTCGGGTTAAAACTTTGCTGAAGTATGCAACCACTTTCTCATGCCCATCGTGCAATTGCGACAATACTGCACCAACACCCACATTGCTAGCGTCTGCGTCCACAATAAATGTCTTGCCAGGGATGGGGTAAGCTAGTATCGGTGCTTCGCAAAGTCGCTGCTTCAGGTGTTGAAAGCTTCTTTCGCACTCACCTGACCATTAAAATTGTCTTCCTTTCTCAGTGAGCTGGTGCAGACACTTTGCGATGCCGGCGAAATCCTTGACGAACCTCCTGTAGTACGTAGCAAGACCGAGAACGCTCCCTAGCTGCTGTTTGTCTTTGGGAACTGGCCAACTTCTCACAGCTTCGATTTTCTCTGGATCCGTCTTCATGCCATCCGTCGATATCACATGCCCCAGATACTTTACTTCTGCTCTGAAGAGCGCACACTTCTTCGGATTGAGTTTCAAGTGTGCTGCTCGAAGTCGTGAGAAGACCTCCCTTAAGTTGTCGCGATGTTCTGCAAACGTCTTTCCCAAAACGATGACGTCATCCAAATATACCAGGCAGGTTTTCCACGTCAGACCATGTAAGACACGTTCCATAAGACGCTCTAAGGTGGCCGGAGCGTTATGCAAACCAAATGGCATTACTGTAAACTGCCAAAGCCCATTGCCAGTTGTGAAAGCGGTCTTCTCTTTGTCTTCTGGATGGATTTGTACCTGCCAGTAGCCACTTTTCAGGTCGAGAATGGAAAACCATTTTGCTCCAGAGAGTGTGTCCAATGTGTCATCTATTCGAGGTAAAGGGTAGCTGTCCTTCTTTGTGACATCATTAAGCCTCCGGTAATCACGCAGAATCGAGTGCTGCCGTCCTTCTTTTTCACTAGTACAACAGGCGACGCCCACGGACTTTTCGAGTTTTCGATCAAACCTTCTCTTTCCATGGTCGATATCATCTCGGCGGCCTCATCCTGTTTAGCCAACGGAAGTCGTCTGGCAGGTTGGCGAATTGGTCTAGCATCTCCGGTGTCTATGCAGTGTTGTACTAATTGTGTTCGACCATAGTCTCCATCCTGTGAGGCAAATATATCAGCAAACTCGCCAATGAGATTTTCCGCTATGGTTTGCTGCTCCTGATTTGGCTCACAGTCTCCGAGTATAGTCTTACATACCTCGGTCAATTTTGATGGAGAGACAGAACTTGCATGTTCACTCTCAGCTATTGTCGAAATGGCTGCAACGGGCACACATCTTCCGATCACCTCTCCTTGTCTGAGCTTAACGGTGCGCTTATTTGGGTTCATCAGTCTTACCGGCACCATGTTGTTCTTGGGCTCTGCAAGAATTTTTCCCACGACGTAACTTTTAAATTCACTTTAGTTATCTGGCTCGATGAGATAGAATCGGTGGTTCCCAGGATCACCCTCCAAACGTGTCCAAAGAACTGTCTCTGAAGAGGGCCGCAGAACTTCATCGCCTCCCAGTATTGCTCGAAGATTCACAGCGTTGTCGTTTCCGTATACCATAGGTATCTCGACGGTTCCATACCTTAGCACCTGCATTCGAAGGTCAAGAATTACCTCGTGTGCCTTCATGAAGTCCATTCCAATGATGCATTCGTCGCATATGTCGGCTACCAAGAATGCATGTGAGAAGGTCAATCCCTCTAGTTGTATCTGTAGCTGCACCTCCCCGTATACTTTGGCCGCTTCTCCTGTAGCAGTCTTCAGACTGTAGCAGCTGGTGTTATGTAGCCAGGACGTCTGAACAAGGTCTCTTCGGATGATGAAGGCCGTGGCACCTGTGTCGATAGTGGCCACACATTTTCTGTTGCCAATAATTGCCTTCACTGTATTACTCTTGTTGCAGCGTTTCGTTTGCGAGACTTGGATGATGGCCCTGGGGGCGTCGATTCCATCAACCAACTTCTGCCCCGCGAATTTTGCCTTCTTCTAGCGCAATGTGGGCAGCTTGCTTGTCTAGGTGGAGCTCTGCACTGTCGCTGTAGGTGTCCCAACTTGTTGCAATTCCAGCACCTTATTTGTCCTCGACTGTTGTTCGTGTTTTGTCTCTCCATTTCCACGCGCTGAGATGAGCATTCTAGCGTAGCCATTTCCCTTATGCGATAGCTACCTTGCGAAGCTCGGTCTGCAGCTTCTATTGGCAGGGCGAATGCTAGTGCTTCAGCGAGAGTCTTCTTACCTGCCATTCTTACAGCCATTTGTAGCTTTCCATCCGCAATGGCATTAGTAAACGCATCGGTTGCCAACTCGTTTATTATCTCCCTGCTGGTGTTGGGATAGGACAAATTCGCTAATCGCTCGATCTGTGCTTGCAGCTGTTGAAGCGTCTCACCCCTTGTCTGAACTCTTCGGCGCAACTCTACCCCGTAAGCTTGCTACATGTGGTCGTCGCCAAACCTCATCTCGATGGCCTTCACTATGGCATCATAATCCTTCTGTTTTTCTTCAGGAATAGTTTGCAGCAATTCGGCAGCTGTTCCTCTGAGAGCAAGCGTGAGAGCAATCGACTTCTCTTCGTTGTCCCAATTGTTCGTCATTGCGGCAGCTTCAAATTGCCTCTTATAAATCGGCCATGACGTTTGACCATCAAAAACAGGAGGCTGCATTTCTTTACGCCGTGGACTGTCGGGCAAACATTCTCGCACTTTCTGTTTCTTTACCAACTCCAGCTCCTTAACCAGCTGTTCTACTTCCGATTTTGACTTCAGTGAACTGTTCCTCCACGCTTTCAATTTTTCGATCCATCGTTTGGAACTTTTCCTCAAAAAGTGAATTCTGGGAATCGAGTTTGCTTTCTAGAACTTTTTTCTGCTCATCGAACTTAGTATCTAGCTTGTCGAACTTTTCTTCGAGAGCATTCTTTTGTTCTTTCTGGCCGCTCTCCAGCTTCTCGAATTTTTCCAAAAGCAACTTCATGAAAGCGGACATTTCATCGGCAGTACTTACTGTGCTTTGTTGCTGTTCTTCTTGAGCTTCGAACAGCATCGTGTCTGGGTGTCCACCTTCCTCGGTAATAGCGTCCTGGAGTCGGAGCAACAATTCCCCTTTAAGCCCCGAAGTCTGGAGGTTTCTTTTACCCAATTCTGTTTTTAACTCAGCTGTTGTCAATTGTTCAATTTTTCGACCCATTTTCAATTGTCTTCACACAATTTTCACAACACAATCAGTTTATGTTTTATATCTGTTGCAGAAAATTCACTTGCGAATAAACAAATCACTGACACCGTTTCTATAACATAGTTAATTATAGCTCTATCGCACAATCAGTTTCAATATATCCGGAATATTCCGCAATCAAATTTGTATGAGTCACCGACACTGTTTACACACACGATATCTCTGGAAAATTCCACTGCAAAAATAAATCGTTTTAGTCACCGACGCTATTTACGCGCGCTTTTTCTAGAAATCTCCACTTAAAACTGTTTGACACACTTTCACTGTTCCGGAAAATTCCACTGTAGAATTTACCCGCACAATTATGAGTTTTATCCCCAACTTCTGACACCAATGTAATATTTTCGGCCTGGGGTTCGTCGAATAAAACTCAATTTCACTTTTATAATCACACAATGAAACACTTTATTTATCAAACAAACTTGTTTAAACTCAGATCACACTGTTATTCAACTTTACTATTTAGAATTCAACACTTTATTTCAACTCAATCACTTTTTACTTTATTACCGATTTTCACAATTCCACGTTTAAAATATAACTGTCCCGTACGAGCCTGTCACCCGTGTATTTATACAAAATTAAGCACCTTCTAGTACGTTCCATACCCCCTTTGGTAATTTTCCATTGGTACTCCTCCGCTGAATTCCAAGGAAGGGCAATCGAAATTCGAACTTCGAATATGACAGCTGCTGTCAGATGACTGGAATGACAGTTGGGTATGTTCGTTTAGTGAATCGAGCGGGTGCGTTTGTAGAGTGAATCGGTGGGTGCATTCAGGGACTCCTGCGAGTTGTTTTATTTCTTGCCGCCACATAACAATATTTAAACCCTTGTTACCAGAATATTTCGGCGTAGTACAATTTTAATGCCTTAGATATTTTTGGCGAAAGTTAATCAAAACTAAAAATGTGACACCATTACGTATCGAAGACTCCCTTTTTGTTGCGCTAACTTATGCGTAACAATTTATTTACGGTTAAGGCCGCGTTATCAGAAGGAACAGAAACAGAATTTCATATATTAGGAACGCGAAAAGCATTCAGCGAATTTATTTTCAATTGCTAATGTATGGGATTCTGTTCCTGTTTTACGTTGCTTGTGACAACGCGCTTAAAGCGCATTAGAACAAAATGCTTTCGAGACAGCATTGCGAAATGAAGCGTCTAGGGGGAAGTTCACTCAAGTCCACTCATATCGATTTTAAGAAAAAAGTTGAAAATAAAGTGTAACGCCATAAAGTGTCCATTCCACTAGCATAGCAATTTATCGGAGATGATTTTGAACAACTATTATTATCTTTTAAAAAAATGAACACAGATTTCGCATAGTTCTTAAAAAAACTATAAGAAGTAATAGTTCTCACCAGTTAAATTTTAAAATGGGCTTGAGTCGTTTTTTCCGTGGACCCTTCAAATACTATCGCATAAATCAGAAATTTATATTTTAGCATATTATGTATAGTCATAATCATAATCATAAATATGTAATTTGTTTTTGTTCTTAAAACAGTAACTTATGGTTATTTTTGCATAGTGGCATTAACAAATTGCAGAAATAAAAATATTATGGTCAAGTAAATCACCATTTTACCTTGAATAAAAGATAGTTTTAACAAAACATTTTACTTTTACTCCGATTGTACGTTTTTGCTTAACCCGAACTGTACATTTGTATTGGCCTTCCCACCCTTCAAACAAAACTAATGGCCATAAATTACTGAATAGCTAGATTTTCAACTTCGGACATAAAAAAGCTTTGCCCAAAAGCTGAAATTGATGAATTTACCCATTCTCCTTAACAAGCCGGTCACAATGTGTGTCTGTGTCTGTGTCTGTCGCTGTGTCTCGCCACATTTTTAACCTAAAATCAGAGACACAACGAGATACGCATTGTCGCTGTACACGTGTTCCCGTAAGCAGCCACAGACACAGACACAGATACTCATTGTGTCCCAGCTATAAAGCCTTAAAAAAGCTTTAAAGGGTTTATAAAAAACGTAAGTAAATGGGTGTTGGAGGGTAAGAGGGACGCAAGTTGAATATCTAGTTATTCAGTAATTTGTGCTAATGGCCTTTTCGGTTGGTCGTCCAGGAGCGTCCGGGAGAATTCTGGACTCTCCTGAAACTGTTTTCTTGGACTCGTTTGACAGTTCCTCTTCTGGATAGAAGAGAAATTTGCTTCTGGTTTTGAATCCAGAATCAAAATCAGAAGCACGCACACAATCATACATGTGTCAATGTCAAGTTGGATAAATGTCATTTGTCCCCTGTAGAATAGCTTTTGCTCGAAGATCAAGAAAATCGTGTTTTGCTGTTCGGAGAGAAGCTCCAATCTGGGAGAAGAACGCCCTGATCCGTGATCGCCAACCGAAAAGGCCATAACATATGGCAGGTCTCACCTATTCCCACTTATGCTATCACAAAAAATCTCAATTTAGTTTTCTGTTTGATTCAACCACAAACAAATAAAATTTGGTTTTTATTTTACCCAATACCAAAAAAACCACATTAGACACGGTGAATGAAAGCTTGTTATTTTTAAGAGCCATGTGTACGGTATGATTTTATTTCATAATTTACATTGATTCTGTTCTTAAAACAGTAACTTATGGTTATTTTTGCATAGTGGCATTAACAAATTGCAGAAATAAAAATATTATGGTCAAGTAAATCACCATTTTACCTTGAATAAAAGATAGTTTTAACAAAACATTTTACTTTTACTCCGATTGTACGTTTTTGCTTAGCCCGACCTGTACATTTGTATTGGCCTTCCCACCCTTCAAACAAAACTAATGGCCATAAATTACTGAATAGCTAGATATTCAACTTCGGACATAAAAAAGCTTTGCCCAAAAGCTGAAATTGATGAATTTACCCATTCTCCTTAACAAGCCGGTCACAATGTGTGTCTGTGTCTGTGTCTGTCGCTGTGTCTCGCCACATTTTTAACCTAAAATCAGAGACACAGCGAGATACGCATTGTCGCTATATACGTGTTCCCGTAAGCTGAACTTCGAGACACAGCCACAGACACAGACACAGATACTCATTGTGTCCCAGCTATAAAGCTTTAAAAAAGCTTTAAAGGGTTTATAAAAAACGTAAGTAAATGGGTGTTGGAGGGTAAGAGGGACGCAAGTTGAATATCTAGTTATTCAGTAATTTGTGCTAATGGCCTTTTCGGTTGGTCGTCCAGGAGCGTCCGGGAGAATTCTGGACTCTCCTGAAACTGTTTTCTTGGACTCGTTTGACAGTTCCTCTTCTGGATAGAAGAGAAATTTGCTTCTGGTTTTGAATCCAGAATCAAAATCAGAAGCACGTACACAATTATACAATGTCAAGTTGGATAAATGTCATTTGTCCCCTGTAGAATAGCTTTTGCTCGAAGATCAAGAAAATCGTGTTTTTCTGTTCGGAGAGAAGCTCCAATCTGGGAGAAGAACGCCCTGATCCGTGATCGCCAACCGAAAAGGCCATAACATACGGCAGGTCTCACCTATTCCCACTCATGCTATCACAAAAAATCTCAATTTAGTTTTCTGTTTGATTCAACCACAAAAAAATAAAATTTGGTTTTTATTTTACCCAATACCAAAAAAAACACATTAGAAACGGTGAATGAAAGCTTGTTATTTTTAAGAGCCATGTGTACGGTATGATTTTATTTCATAATTTACATTGATTCGTGCTTATCATTGTTCATTCGTAAATGAAGAAATTTTGCGGAGTGGCCTTTTCGTTCAAAAAGCAGTGAGCGACCCTTGATTATCTTCTTTGTATAAAGATTTTTATTAGATATTGTGTCTTGAGTATCTCTTCCACTAGTTACTACATAAGACTTGGTTCTGTTCTTATTCAATTTTAATTGCAACTTGCAATTGCAACGGTGTTGTTACTATTGTCGAAATACTTAAGTTTAGTTGCAATTCGCATTGGCATCGACCTTGTGCTTTGCTCCCGAAATGCACATTGGTGCATTCGTATAATAGTTTTATTGGTCAATCGGGTTCTTTCGTGCATTTAATGTCAAAAGTATTGATTTATCCTCCGCGAAGTTTTCCCAATTTGAAATTATGTGTCCAAGTTTAGTTGAAAGTTCCTAGGACCCGACACAAACTGAACCACAGCAATATCTTCGATTTCGTTGCAGTCCTTATGTTGAGAAGGGTTAGGGTAAGTAATACCTTTAATGTAGATGGTTGCAATTGCTATACAAAGCCAAGGGTAGATTCATATATTTTCCGGTCATCCCACAGGGCTTGCCAGCCAAAAGTCTTCGGTAGACTTATTTGAGTTTGTTGGTCATGGTCACTACGGGTAGTGGGTAAATATTTTGCCCATTCGCTAACACAGGAAATCTTCAGTGCCTGCTTCATCGTGTCATGCGGTTTTCATTTATAAGAAAATTATTTCTTATATCTAAAATTTCTTATTTTTGTGTAAAAAATACGTTATTCTGCTGTTGGCATGTTTTTAAATGTAGATAGTTGCAGGCTCGTGTGAAAATGAAAACATGGATGGGTTAAACAATGTGATGAAATGCAATATGTATTATGTATGTACATATTTTGAATTGGTATATCGAATTAAACTACATAATGGTGAAATATTAAATAGGGTTAGAAGTCGTAAGCCCTGGTAACTAAGCTGTTTGCGGATAGCTATAGTTATAACTAAAAAAAAATAATAAAGGGCCTTGTGAGGGTGTACTTACTATCATCCATTGTACCTAGTCAAGACTGACCCCTAATAGGTACATATAATTGAGACATTTTTTTTTAATTCTTGAATAGGTATGTAAACGTTAATAAAACTTAATTGATTTATTCCTCAGTAAAATAAGAGACTAGATATGTCTTAATTGAATTGTAAAAATGTTAAATAAAATAAAATTCCACAACGTCGAATCGCCAATTATAAGTTTAGAACAAACACAAAGGTAGTGGGCTAAAACTGCTTAAAATAAAATATATTTCACTAGATTTTTCTTCACAAATGTAGTTAAAGTTCTTAAAAACCAAAAATAAAAAACAAATACATTTGTTTATAACACAAAAAATATAATCTCAATTTTCTATTTCCATTTATTTATTTATTTTAATGGGTACGTTAAGATTAAATCTTTAATAGTACTTAGAGTTTAGGAATCGGATATAGAAAGGAAAAAAGAATTTAACAAATTGAATTGAGATGATTGCTGTGTTTATGCGTTCCACTTGACCGTTGGCACGTGAGACACCCGTCGTTATACGCAGATGCTGGATTTGTTCCGACTCGCAGTAGTCTTTTAAGGCCGTGGAAGTAAAAGCTGTGCCTCGATCAGAAATTATTCTCAGAGGATTTCCAAATACGGATTTCTGTTGTTCAAGCTTTGAAATGACCTCGACAGCTGTGGTTGATTTACAGGGGTAAATCCAAACAAATTTTGAAAAGGCGTCGATGACGCTGAGGACATACGAATACTGCTTACTTGAGGGAGATAAAGGACCAAGGTGGTCAACATGGTAGGTGTCGAGTGGAAGTTCATTTTTGGGGATTGAGTGCAGAAAGCCCTCCTGCTTTCCAATTTACTTGTCGCCTAAAATACACGGGATACAGTTGCTCCTTACTTTCTCGATTCTTCTTCTAAGTTTCGGTATAAAATATTCCTTGCACAAAATTTCCTCCAGCTTCCTTGTCGCAAAGTGGCCATTGTCGTGTGCGTTCTTAATGATTTCCATCGCCATACTGCTTGGAACACATAATAGTTTGTTTCCTTTGCCATCATCTTTGTACACAATATCATGCTCAGTAAAATAATTCTTGTAAGTACCTTGTCCTAAAATTTGTTTTATTATTTTAATATTTTCATCCCCTGCCTGCGCCATCTTGATTCTAGATAGTAGCTCAGACGAGATGTTCATGGAAATTGGGTGACGACTAAGGGCATCTAAATGTTGCATGCGGCTACCAGCTCTGTGTTCTAGTTTATAATTAAAGTCCTGTAAGAGAAGAGCCCACCCTGCGATCCTGGGGAGTATTTCTTTTTTCTCCATTGTTGCTTTAAATGCAGCACAGTCCGTAACGATGGTGAACTTAATTCCTAGCAGGTATATCCTTAACTTCTTTAGTGCGTTGACGATCGCGAGTACTTTAAGTTCATAGCTACAATAGCGCTCTTCTGCAGGTTTTGTTTTCTTACTGTAAAAGTATACTGGGTGGAATTTACCATCGTCAGATTTTTGCAACAGAATAGCACCAAAACCCCATTTCGATGCGTCTGTGTGGAGTTCGGTTTCTGCCTCCTGATTGTAAAGTCTGAGAACGGGTTTCGCGGTGATGGATTTTTTAAGCTCCTCGAATGCCACTTTCTGAGGCATTTCGAATTTGAAAAGCTGATCCTTTTTGAGAAGCTGCGTAAGTGGTCTGGCTGAGATTGAATAATCCTTGACAAATTTGCGAGTAGCCCGTAAGACCCAAAAAACTTTGAACCATTTTGACTGAATTTGGTTCAGGAAATCGTTGAACTGAACCAATGTTTTGTATTGAGAGGGTTTTATTGATCCAAGGGAAATCTCAAAACCCAGGTACTCTATCGTTTTACACATGAACTGGCATTTACTTCAATTAATTTTCAGGCCATAACTTTCAGCCAACGCCAAAACCTCCTGTAAACGCTCAAAGCACTCTTCAAAATTCTTGGCCAAAACCACTAAATCATCGAAGTAGATCAGAACAGGTTTTCTAAACCCACCTCTGTCTATCAACTCCTACTCTCACCTCCCCGTGGTGAACACCGGGTGCCTAGTACCTCAACTGGAGATTGGGTTCCAACCCCTTTGGAAGGTTGTTGGGGGTAGCAGACGAGAGAGGGGGGGAGGAGTGTTCCCACTAAGGCACTTCTCCTTGCATCCGGACGGCAGCGGAGGAATTCCCCAGATGGAATCAACGGTGGCGTCCATAGTTCCAGTCAGGCCGAACTACTTAGTGAACACCTTATATGGGCTACTACGACGTATTCGGAGCTCAGGCCTATAAGGAGCGGGCTATCCGGCTCTCCGTCCTTAGAGCTAAGCAAAGGATCTGGTCCTCCAGGTTGGGGGTCGTGCCGTCGGGGTGACTTCCCGGCCACGTAAAGAAACACCAGTCACGAAGCGGAAACAAGCCTCGGATTCGGACGGATTTACTGTTGACGACCAATGCAAACGAGAAAAGGACAACGAGCTCCGGATCTGCACGTGGAATGTTAGGTCCCTTAACAGACCACGTGCAGCCGAGCAACTAGCGGAGGCCCTTAACGACTGCAAGGCAGACATTACTGCCATCCAAGAAATGCGGTGGGACGGGCCGGGCAAAAGAAGGATGAAAAACTGCGACATCTACTACGGCGACTGCTACCGGCATCAAAGACAGCGCCTATTTGGATGTGGTTTCGTTGTTGGAGGCAGACTTAGGCAAAAAGTCTTGAGCTTCAACCCTGTAAGCGAGCGCCTCGCGACGATCCGCATCAAGGCTAAATTCGCCAACATTAGCCTGATATGTGCACATGCCCCCACAGAGGAGAAAGATGACGAGACCAAAGATATGTTCTACGAGCTCCTGGACAAAACTTATGAGCAGTGCCCTAGCTACGACATTAAAATTGTCCTAGGCGATTTTAATGCCAAGCTAGGAAGGGAGGGCATCTTTGGTCGTACTGTCGGAAAGTATAGCCTGCACGACACGACCTCCGATAACGGATTCAGGCTGATCGACTTTGCTGCGGGGCGACACGTTGTGGTAGCTAGTACACAGTTCCCGCATCTCAATATCCACAAAGGGACATGGAGATCTCCCGATCAATCAACCGTCAACCAGATTGACCATATTGCGATCGACGCAAGGCACTCCTCCAGTATCATGGATGTCCGAACTTTCCGAGGGGCCAACATTGACTCGGATCACTACCTTGTTGTAGCCAAGGTACGGCTGCGGATATCCCGACCAGCGCCAAGTAATGGAAATACTGTGAGGAAGTTTGACGTCGGCCGACTACAATCGCAAGAGATCGCCAGGTCCTTCTCCAACCGAGTCTCTCAAAACCTTCTACGAAGTCCTATGCAACCAGCATCAAGTATTGATAGCCAGTGGCAACATTGCCAAAATGCCATCAGAGACGCCGCCTCTGAAGTGCTGGGTTTCACACGGCGACCACAACGAAACCCCTGGTTTGACGATGAATGCCGGCAAGCACATGCAGCTAAACAGGAAGCATACAAAGCGGCGCTGCACAGAAGGACTAGAGCTGCTCGCGAGCTCTACGAGCAGAGGAGGAGAGAGGAGCACCGGCTTCTCCGAAGGAAAAAGAGAGAGCACGAGAAGCGCGCGGTTGAAGAGGTAGAGAGATGTTACAACAGGAATGAGGTTAGAAAGTTTTACCAAAGGATCAAAAGGTCCTGCCAAGGGTATAAACTTCGAACTGAAGCCTGTAAGGACCATCAAGGGAACATCGTTGTAGAATCGCAGTCGGTGCTGAGGATTTGGAAAGACCACTTCTGCAGACTGTATAACGGCGAAGACGAACCAAATACCGCTGTCAGGCAGAACGAACCATTCAACCCGGGCGAAGACGTTACCGACGAAGCATACGAACGATACCGCCCACCCGACCTGGAGGAGGTGAAAGTAGCTGTGTCTAAGCTCAAGTGCAACAAAGCAGCCGGAGCAGACGGCCTAGCTGCCGAACTTTTTAAATCCGCTGGCGATGAGCTGGTTAGGAGCATGCACCAGCTCATCTGCAAGATATGGTCGGAAGAAAGCATGCCCGACGAATGGAACCTCAGCATTGTTTGCCCGATCCTGAAGAAAGGAGACCCTCTGAGTTGTGCCAACTACAGAGGCATAAGTCTTCTTAACATCGCATACAAGATCTTTTCTGCTGTACTGTGTGAACGCCTGAAGCCGTTTGTCAACAATCTGATAGGCACATATCAGTGTGGCTTTAGGCCAGGAAAGTCCACCATCGATCAAATATTCACACTGCGGCAGATCTTGGAGAAAACCCAGGAATTCCAAATCGATACACACCACCTCTTCATCGATTTCAAGGCCGCGTATGACAGCATCTATAGAGACGAGCTATATAGCGCAATGTCTAGTTTTGGCATCCCTGCCAAACTCGTCAGTCTGTGCAGGATGACGATGGAAAACTCACGCTGTTCCGTCAAGGTCGGCAAAGACCTCACCGACCCCTTTGATGTCAAAAAAGGATTTAGACAAGGCGACGCGCTGTCATGCGACTTCTTTAACATCATACTTGAGAGAATTGTGCAGAACTCTCGCGCCAACACCAGAGGTACGATCTTTCAAAAGTCCGTTCAACTACTTGCATACGCAGACGACATTGACATAATCGGAAGAACAAAGCGTGATGTCAGTGAAGCCTTCGTGAGTATTGGGACGGAAGCGGCGAATATGGGTTTAGCAGTCAATGAGGGCAAAACCAAGTATATGCTGTCATCAAGAAAAGACACCCAACACCGACGTCTTGGACAAAACATCACCATCGACAGCTATAACTTTGAGGTAGTTAGGGACTTTGTCTACCTGGGTTCCGCTATCAATTCAGACAATGACACCAGCGCTGAAATCAAACGAAGGATAACTCTTGCCAATCGCTGTTTCTTTGGGCTAAGAAGGCAATTGAGTAGCAAAGCCCTCTCTCGAGCAACTAAAGTGTCCATGTATAAGACCCTCATCAACCCAGTCCTGCTGTACGGTGCAGAAGCATGGACCCTGTCAAAGGCGGATGAAAACACTTTAGGCTGCTTCGAGAGGAAAATTCTTCGGACGATTTACGGTCCCGTCTGCATAGACGGAGAGTGGAGGAGGAGATATAACATCGAACTGTACGGGCTGTACAGCGATACCGAACACAACGTCTACGATGGCTGGGTCATCTAGAGCGGATGGACACCAACGCCCCGGCCCGGAAAATCTTCGAATCCACACCGCAGGGACGACGCGGTAGAGGAGCACCGAGACTCAGGTGGCGCACGCAAGTGGAAGGGGACCTCAGCCAACTTCGCGTGCGAAACTGGAGACGGCTAGCTAGAGACAGAGCTGGCTGGCGAAGCTTGTTGGCTGAGGCCCAGGTCCACCCCGGACTGTAGCGCCACCTTAAGTAAGTAAGTAAGATCAGAACGTATTTCTTCAAGACCAGTTTTCTAAAAATGTGGTCAACATACTTTTGGAATACTATTGGTGACATGCACAACCCAAAAGGTGCGAACAGAAATTCCCACTGTCCCGAAGGGGTAACGAAGGCTGTGTACTTTACACTTTTCTCAGCTACTCGTACATGGAAAAAGCCGTCTTTCAGATCCAGAGTACAATAAACATCTGCGTCTTGAAGTGCATCAATCTGATCCTCAATCAGGGGAAGAGGGTGATGAAACCTTATAACCTCCTTGTTCAAACGTCTATAATCAACGCAAAGCTTCTTTGAACCGTTCTTTTTGTTAACCAATTCAACAGGGCTTGCATATTCAGATGTGCTGGGTCTTATTATTCCTTCTGACAACCACTGCGCAACTTGCTCATCGACTATCTTTTTCTCAAGGGGAGCCAGCCTTCTCGGCGGTTGACATATAGGCACGTCAGATTTTAGAGTCAAAACCATCTCGACTGGAGATTCCAATTCTTTTTTAGAGCTGTATTTAGAAACCAAATCTTTGATGGCATCCTCATACTTAGAATTTCCTACTTTTAGTGCCAGCTCTCTAGATTCCTCATTGCCATGAGTGGAGATCTGACAAACCTGATGAAAAGCTTCGTCGATTTCCGACACGAATACACCATCGAGAGCCTAATGTTCTTGCCTGATAAGACGTCTTTCCCAATTATAAATGGCGTTTGCATGACTGCCTCGGACATAATGAAGACTTTTGTATCACAAGTGCAGTCATCGATATCGATCTTAGCATCAAAATAACCCAACGTTTCTACAGCGTTAGTTGAAAGTCCTCTTACGGGAATCGAGTTTTGGGTAATCGGAGGAGCGCCTACTTTTACATAAACGTCGCTCCTGACTAAGGTAAGATCGCTCCCAGTATCCACTAATCCCCTAACCTCGCATCCATTAACACGTATAAGTTTCATGGTATCGGTTGCACCTAACTTCAACAAGTGTGTCTTCTTCTCGGGTTGTCGACTTTTCTTGGGACAGTCGTTTGATTTATGCCCGAACTCGTTGCACGTAAAGCATTTAGGTGACTTTTCGCTACAAGAATTGCTCTTGTACCCCCGCCGACCACAATTGAAACATCGCCCTATATTCGTTTCTGAACTTGTACGCTGCTCCCTCGATTTACTATTGTTCGACAAACTCTCTTAAAATTTCAAGTAGAACGTAATCTTTTCCTTAAAATCTCGAATACTTGACGCACCATAAAGCAAAGCCTTGTTACTTGGAGAGTCCTCAATACCATCGATAACAAACCCAATCAGAGAAGCTTCATCAATTCGACCCTTCGCCCCTATCTCCCTCATATGCAGCAAATAACCATGAATGCTTTCTTCCCTTTTTTGCCGCCTCTGCCTCAATCTCCTAAACCTTCCGATCGAATTCTTCCACTAAAAACGCTTTTAATTCTACCCATGTTGCTAGTGAGGGTTTCGATCGAATCGCCAATTTCGCTGAGCCGCTTAGCAAACGTTTGCCAAAAAGAACTTTCTCAACCTCTGACCATTTCATACTATTGGCTGCGGTTTCTACATCCTGGATCCAGCTATTAACATCATATTCGTCTTTTCCTGTAAACTCAGGCACTATCGCCGCCACGTCTTGAAATGTAACGCTACTTGCTCTATTTTTCATCTTTAACATTTCCTCCTCCATAGCCGTCTTTAAAACGGACAAATTAATCTCCTGCTCCTTCTCGCGGATTGCACTTTCTCTAATACTCAACTCCAGTTCCTTTTGCTTTTGTATCAGCAAGTTCTCCCTAGCTTCGACTTCCTCCTGCCTCTTGTCTAAATCGCGAAACACTTGTGACAAATTATGCGATGTACCTTCCCCAGCACGTGTACTATTCCTGTTTCGTCTACCCATTGTCTCGCACAAAAAAATGTAGAACACCTCCACAGCAAAATAAAATCCCTTTAAATTGATGACTGTGGCCAACCAGTAACAGCAATACGATATACTTAAATAGGTTTGATTCAGTTACCTCGTTCCAGGGACTTACTGTACCGTCGCGTCGATTCGAAAAAAAATGCGTTCGGCACTGTTCAAATATACTTCGTCCGTTATGCCTCTTCTTGGTCTTCGTAGTAGGTTTATGGATCCCGTTTTTTTTTTCTCTCTTCGTTCTGCACCGCACCGTTAGCCGATTGTGCTGTGATGCCGAATGTCGCCGCTTCGCTGCCGGAGTTTCTGCTTGCACTCACTGATAAGTTGCTTCTTTTTTTTTTTTTTTCCTTTATGCCGTTGGTTTCAATTGCAATGGTTTTATTTTCGATTATTTCTTCAAGACCAGTTTTCTAAAAATGTGGTCAACATACTTTTGGAATACTATTGGTGACATGCACAACCCAAAAGGTGCGAACAGAAATTCCCACTGTCCCGAAGGGGTAACGAAGGCTGTGTACTTTACACTTTTCTCAGCTACTCGTACATGGAAAAAGCCGTCTTTCAGATCCAGAGTACAATAAACATCTGCGTCTTGAAGTGCATCAATCTGATCCTCAATCAGGGGAAGAGGGTGATGAAACCTTATAACCTCCTTGTTCAAACGTCTATAATCAACGCAAAGCTTCTTTGAACCGTTCTTTTTGTTAACCAATACAACAGGGCTTGCATATTCAGATGTGCTGGGTCTTATTATTCCTTCTGACAACCACTGCGCAACTTGCTCATCGACTATCTTTTTCTCAAGGGGAGCCAGCCTTCTCGGCGGTTGACATAAAGGCACGTCAGATTTTAGAGTCAAAACCATCTCGACTGGAGATTCCAATTCTTTTTTAGAGCTGTATTTAGAAACCAAATCTTTAATGGCATCCTCATACTTAGAATTTCCTACTTTTAGTGCCAGCTCTCTAGATTCCTCATTGCCATGAGTGGAGATCTGACAAACCTGATGAAAAGCTTCGTCGATTTCCGACACGAATACACCATCCATCGAGAGCCTAATGTTCTTGCCTGATAAGACGTCTTTCCCAATTATAAATGGCGTTTGCATGACTGCCTCGGACATAATGAAGACTTTTGTATCACAAGTGCAGTCATCGATATCGATCTTAGCATCAAAATAACCCAACGTTTCTACAGCGTTAGTTGAAAGTCCTCTTACGGGAATCGAGTTTTGGGTAATCGGAGGAGCGCCTACTTTTACATAAACGTCGCTCCTGACTAAGGTAAGATCGCTCCCAGTATCCACTAATCCCCTAACCTCGCATCCATTAACACGTATAAGTTTCATGGTATCGGTTGCACCTAACTTCAACAAGTGTGTCTTCTTCTCGGGTTGTCGACTTTTCTTGGGACAGTCGTTTGATTTGTGCCCGAACTCGTTGCACGTTAAGCATTTAGGTGACTTTTCGCTACAAGAATTGCTCTTGTACCCCCGCCGACCACAATTGAAACATCGCCCTATATTCGTTTCTGAACTTGTACGCTGCTCCCTCGATTTACTATTGTTCGACAAACTCTCTTTAAATTTCAAGTAGAACGTAATCTTTTCCTTAAAATCTCGAATACTTGACGCACCATAAAGCAAAGCCTTGTTACTTGGAGAGTCCTCAATACCATCGATAACAAACCCAATCAGAGAAGCTTCATCAATTCGACCCTTCGCCCCTATCTCCCTCATATGCAGCAAATAACCATGAATGCTTTCTTCCCTTTTTTGCCGCCTCTGCCTCAATCTCCTAAACCTTCCGATCGAATTCTTCCACTAAAAACGCTTTTAATTCTACCCATGTTGCTAGTGAGGGTTTCGATCGAATCGCCAATTTCGCTGAGCCGCTTAGCAAACGTTTGCCAAAAAGAACTTTCTCAACCTCTGACCATTTCATACTATTGGCTGCGGTTTCTACATCCTGGATCCAGCTATTAACATCATATTCGTCTTTTCCTGTAAACTCAGGCACTATCGCCGCCACGTCTTGAAATGTAACGCTACTTGCTCTATTTTTCATCTTTAACATTTCCTCCTCCATAGCCGTCTTTAAAACGGACAAATTAATCTCCTGCTCCTTCTCGCGGATTGCACTTTCTCTAATACTCAACTCCAGTTCCTTTTGCTTTTGTATCAGCAAGTTCTCCCTAGCTTCGACTTCCTCCTGCCTCTTGTCTAAATCGCGAAACACTTGTGACAAATCATGCGATGTACCTTCCCCAGCACGTGTACTATTCCTGTTTCGTCTACCCATTGTCTCGCACAAAAAAATGTAGAACACCTCCACAGCAAAATAAAATCCCTTTAAATTGATGACGGTGGCCAACCAGTAACAGCAATACGATATACTTAAATAGGTTTGATTCAGATACCTCGTTCCAGGGACTTACTGTACCGTCGCGTCGATTCGAAAAAAAATGCGTTCGGCACTGTTCAAATATACTTCGTCCGTTATGCCTCTTCTTGGGCTTCGTAGTAGGTATATGGATCCCGTTTTTTTTTCTCTCTTCGTTCTGCACCGCGCCGTTAGCCGATTGTGCTGTGATGCCGAATGTCGCCGCTTCGCTGCCGGAGTTTCTGCTTGCACTCACTGATAAGTTGCTTCTTTTTTTTTTTTTTTTATGTCGTTGGTTTCAATTGCAATGGTTTTATTTGCACGATTTTTAACCGATTGACCGATCCCGGTTGAGCCCCCAAAATTATGGGATCGCAAATAAAAGCCACGGTTTAATAATAAGAAAATTTAATCAATTGATAGAAACTGAACAGTTTAAAGGAAAAAAGAATTTAACAAATTGAATTTAAATGCGGTTTCACCAGAAGGGTGCGTTACGTCCGGGTGTTGGAATTCGTCTGTCTCGTTTTTGGGTTTCTCTTCTTCTTCTTCCTCTTCTTCATCTCCTTCTTCGGCTGGTGTTGGTGTATTTTTTACGTCGTCGTTGGTTGGGACATTGGTGTACCACACAGGGTGATCCCACAAATTCGGCCATCCTGCAACATATCATCGCCCTCGTGAAATGGTTTGCATCCTAACATCATTGAATCGTCGTAATAACATCAGTGGAATATCTATGCCTTCGACATGGGGCATCGGTATCGGTAGCATCATCGGGTAAGTCTTCGCATCTTCTTACCTTCGTCTTCGTCGTCATATCGTCTTGGCTGGTGAACGTCATAATTTAAAGGTCGTCTTCGCAGGTGAATGATCGTCTGGGATGGTGAGCGTTATAACTGGTTGATAGTCGTCTTAGCCGGTGCATGTCATATCTAGTAAACGTCAAAGCTGGTAATTGAATGTTATAGCTGGTGAATGGTCGTTTTGGCTGGTGAAAGTCATAGCTGGTGTGATTGATTTGAGTCTGAGTCATTCAATGGTTCATCTTCTTCATTTGATCAGTTATAACGCTCGGTGCATGTCATATCTAGTAAACGTCAAAGCTGGTAATTGAATGTTATAGCTGGTGAATGGTCGTTTTGGCTGGTGAAAGTCATAGCTGGTGTGATTGATTTGAGTCTGAGTCATTCAATGGTTCATCTTCTTCATTTGATGGTTCATCTTCATCATGGTTGGAGGGCTGGAAATCCTCCTCACTATCAGAACTGGAATATTCTTCTGTCCTCCACTTCTTCATGAACTCGGCGCAAGTCGTAGTCTTTCGGGGTCCTTCTTGAACGCCAACTTTACGTACCTCGTACCTCTCATTCGGTGAAATTTTCGTGACCACGTAAGGACCTAAATATTTGGGATAGATTTTAAGATTAGGACCAAATTGTGTTCTTTTAATTGCTACAAGATCATTTAACTTATACTGGTTAGGAACTTTTCTTTTCTTATTGTAATTCTTAGCATTTTCTTTCCGGACCTGATCAATACCAATGCGAGCTTCCTCCCTTATATAATCACGTTCCGTATCGAACGCATTCCTTATTTCTTCGTTAATAACTTCAACTATGTGAACGTCTGATTTAGTCTTCATTTTAACACCTGTTAATATTTCAAATGGTGAACGTTTAATACTACGATGGTATGTAGAGTTTAAAACCATCTGAAGCCTGGAAGTAACGCGATACCATTTCGAGGGATGGTCCATTGATAATTTGGTAAGCACCGAGATGATTGCTGTGTTTATGCGTTCCACTTGACCGTTGGCACGTGAGACACCCGTCGTTATACGCAGATGCTGGATTTGTTCCGACTCGCAGTAGTCTTTAAAGGCCGTGGAAGTAAAAGCTGTGCCTCGATCAGAAATTATTCTCAGAGGATTTCCAAATACGGATTTCTGTTGTTCAAGCTTTGAAATGACCTCGACAGCTGTGGTTGATTTACAGGGGTAAATCCAAACAAATTTTGAAAAGGCGTCGATGACGCTGAGGACATACGAATACTGCTTACTTGAGGGAGATAAAGGACCAAGGTGGTCAACATGGTAGGTGTCGAGTGGAAGTTCATTTTTGGGGATTGAGTGCAGAAAGCCCTCCTGCTTTCCAATTTACTTGTCGCCTAAAATACACGGGATACAGTTGCTCCTTACTTTCTCGATTCTTCTTCTAAGTTTCGGTATAAAATATTCCTTGCACAAAATTTCCTCCAGCTTCCTTGTCGCAAAGTGGCCATTGTCGTGTGCGTTCTTAATGATTTCCATCGCCATACAGCTTGGAACACATAATAGTTTGTTTCCTTTGCCATCATCTTTGTACACAATATCATGCTCAGTAAAATAATTCTTGTAAGTACCTTGTCCTAAAATTTGTTTTATTATTTTAATATTTTCATCCCCTGCCTGCGCCATCTTGATTCTAGATAGTAGCTCAGACGAGATGTTCATGGAAATTGGGTGACGACTAAGGGCATCTAAATGTTGCATGCGGCTACCAGCTCTGTGTTCTAGTTTATAATTAAAGTCCTGTAAGAGAAGAGCCCACCCTGCGATCCTGGGGAGTATTTCTTTTTTCTCCATTGTTGCTTTAAATGCAGCACAGTCCGTAACGATGGTGAACTTAATTCCTAGCAGGTATATCCTTAACTTCTTTAGTGCGTTGACGATCGCGAGTACTTTAAGTTCATAGCTACAATAGCGCTCTTCTGCAGGTTTTGTTTTCTTACTGTAAAAGTATACTGGGTGGAATTTACCATCGTCAGATTTTTGCAACAGAATAGCACCAAAACCCCATTTCGATGCGTCTGTGTGGAGTTCGGTTTCTGCCTCCTGATTGTAAAGTCTGAGAACGGATTTCGCGGTGATGGATTTTTTAAGCTCCTCGAATGCCACTTTCTAAAGGCATTTCGAATTTGAAAAGCTGATCCTTTTTGAGAAGCTGCGTAAGTGGTCTGGCTGAGATTGAATAATCCTTGACAAATTTGCGAGTAGCCCGTAAGACCCAAAAAACTTTGAACCATTTTGACTGAATTTGGTTCAGGAAATCGTTGAACTGAACCAATGTTTTGTATTGAGAGGGTTTTATTGATCCAAGGGAAATCTCAAAACCCAGGTACTCTATCGTTTTACACATGAACTGGCATTTACTTCAATTAATTTTCAGGCCATAACTTTCAGCCAACTCCAAAACCTCCTGTAAACGCTCAAAGCACTCTTCAAAATTCTTGGCCAAAACCACTAAATCATCGAAGTAGATCAGAACGTATTTCTTCAAGACCAGTTTTCTAAAAATGTGGTCAACATACTTTTGGAATACTATTGGTGACATGCACAACCCAAAAGGTGCGAACAGAAATTCCCACTGTCCCGAAGGGGTAACGAAGGCTGTGTACTTTACACTTTTCTCAGCTACTCGTACATGGAAAAAGCCGTCTTTCAGATCCAGAGTACAATAAACATCTGCGTCTTGAAGTGCATCAATCTGATCCTCAATCAGGGGAAGAGGGTGATGAAACCTTATAACCTCCTTGTTCAAACGTCTATAATCAACGCAAAGCTTCTTTGAACCGTTCTTTTTGTTAACCAATACAACAGGGCTTGCATATTCAGATGTGCTGGGTCTTATTATTCCTTCTGACAACCACTGCGCAACTTGCTCATCGACTATCTTTTTCTCAAGGGGAGCCAGCCTTCTCGGCGGTTGACATATAGGCACGTCAGATTTTAGAGTCAAAACCATCTCGACTGGAGATTCCAATTCTTTTTTAGAGCTGTATTTAGAAACCAAATCTTTAATGGCATCCTCATACTTAGAATTTCCTACTTTTAGTGCCAGCTCTCTAGATTCCTCGTTGCCATGAATGGAGATCTGACAAACCTGATGAAAAGCTTCGTTGATTTCCGACACGAATACACCATCCATCGAGAGCCTAATGTTCTTGCCTGATAAGACGTCTTTCCCAATTATAAATGGCGTTTGCATGACTGCCTCGGACATAATGAAGACTTTTGTATCACAAGTGCAGTCATCGATATCGATCTTAGCATCAAAATAACCCAACGTTTCTACAGCGTTAGTTGAAAGTCCTCTTACGGGAATCGAGTTTTGGGTAATCGGAGGAGCGCCTACTTTTACATAAACGTCGTTCCTGACTAAGGTAAGATCGCTCCCAGTATCCACTAATCCCCTAACCTCGCATCCATTAACACGTATAAGTTTCATGGTATCGGTTGCACCTAACTTCAACAAGTGTGTCTTCTTCTCGGGTTGTCGACTTTTCTTGGGACAGTCGTTTGATTTGTGCCCGAACTCGTTGCACGTTAAGCATTTAGGTGACTTTTCGCTACAAGAATTGCTCTTGTACCCCCGCCGACCACAATTGAAACATCGCCCTATATTCGTTTCTGAACTTGTACGCTGCTCCCTCGATTTACTATTGTTCGACAAACTCTCTTTAAATTTCAAGTAGAACGTAATCTTTTCCTTAAAATCTCGAATACTTGACGCACCATAAAGCAAAGCCTTGTTACTTGGAGAGTCCTCAATACCATCGATAACAAACCCAATCAGAGAAGCTTCATCAATTCGACCCTTCGCCCCTATCTCCCTCATATGCAGCAAATAACCATGAATGCTTTCTTCCCTTTTTTGCCGCCTCTGCCTCAATCTCCTAAACCTTCCGATCGAATTCTTCCACTAAAAACGCTTTTAATTCTACCCATGTTGCTAGTGAGGGTTTCGATCGAATCGCCAATTTCGCTGAGCCGCTTAGCAAACGTTTGCCAAAAAGAACTTTCTCAACCTCTGACCATTTCATACTATTGGCTGCGGTTTCTACATCCTGGATCCAGCTATTAACATCATATTCGTCTTTTCCTGTAAACTCAGGCACTATCGCCGCCACGTCTTGAAATGTAACGCTACTTGCTCTATTTTTCATCTTTAACATTTCCTCCTCCATAGCCGTCTTTAAAACGGACAAATTAATCTCCTGCTCCTTCTCGCGGATTGCACTTTCTCTAATACTCAACTCCAGTTCCTTTTGCTTTTGTATCAGCAAGTTCTCCCTAGCTTCGACTTCCTCCTGCCTCTTGTCTAAATCGCGAAACACTTGTGACAAATCATGCGATGTACCTTCCCCAGCACGTGTACTATTCCTGTTTCGTCTACCCATTGTCTCGCACAAAAAAATGTAGAACACCTCCACAGCAAAATAAAATCCCTTTAAATTGATGACGGTGGCCAACCAGTAACAGCAATACGATATACTTAAATAGGTTTGATTCAGTTACCTCGTTCCAGGGACTTACTGTACCGTCGCGTCGATTCGAAAAAAAATGCGTTCGGCACTGTTCAAATATACTTCGTCCGTTATGCCTCTTCTTGGTCTTCGTAGTAGGTATATGGATCCCGTTTTTTTTTTCTCTCTTCGTTCTGCACCGCGCCGTTAGCCGATTGTGCTGTGATGCCGAATGTCGCCGCTTCGCTGCCGGAGTTTCTGCTTGCACTCACTGATAAGTTGCTTCTTTTTTTTTTTTTTTTTTGCCTTTATGCCGTTGGTTTCAATTGCAATGGTTTTATTTGCACGATTTTTAACCGATTGACCGATCCCGGTTGAGCCCCCAAAATTATGGGATCGCAAATAAAAGCCACGGTTTAATAATAAGAAAATTTAATCAATTGATAGAAACTGAACAGTTTAAAGGAAAAAAGAATTTAACAAATTGAATTTAAATGCGGTTTCACCAGAAGGGTGCGTTACGTCCGGGTGTTGGAATTCGTCTGTCTCGTTTTTGGGTTTCTCTTCTTCTTCTTCCTCTTCTTCATCTCCTTCTTCGGCTGGTGTTGGTGTATTTTTTACGTCGTCGTTGGTTGGGACATTGGTGTACCACACATGGTGATCCCACAAATTCGGCCATCCTGCAACATTTCATCGCCCTCGTGAAATGGTTTGCATCCTAACATCATTGAATCGTCGTAATAACATCAGTGGAATATCTATGCCTTCGACATGGGGCATCGGTATCGGTAGCATCATCGGGTAAGTCTTCGCATCTTCTTACCTTCGTCTTCGTCGTCATATCGTCTTGGCTGGTGAACGTCATAATTTAAAGGTCGTCTTCGCTGGTGAATGATCGTCTGGGATGGTGAGCGTTATAACTGGTTGATAGTCGTCTTAGCCGGTGCATGTCATATCTAGTAAACGTCAAAGCTGGTAATTGAATGTTATAGCTGGTGAATGGTCGTTTTGGCTGGTGAAAGTCATAGCTGGTGTGATTGATTTGAGTCTGAGTCATTCAATGGTTCATCTTCTTCATTTGATCAGTTATAACGCTCGGTGCATGTCATATCTAGTAAACGTCAAAGCTGGTAATTGAATGTTATAGCTGGTGAATGGTCGTTTTGGCTGGTGAAAGTCATAGCTGGTGTGATTGATTTGAGTCTGAGTCATTCAATGGTTCATCTTCTTCATTTGATGGTTCATCTTCATCATGGTTGGAGGGCTGGAAATCCTCCTCACTATCAGAACTGGAATATTCTTCTGTCCTCCACTTCTTCATGAACTCGGCGCAAGTCGTAGTCTTTCGGGGTCCTTCTTGAACGCCAACTTAACGTACCCCGTACCTCTCATTCGGTGAAATTTTCGTGACCACGTAAGGACCTAAATATTTGGGATAGATTTTAAGATTAGGACCAAATTGTGTTCTTTTAATTGCTACAAGATCATTTATACTGGTTAGCAACTTTTCTTTTCTTATTGTAATTCTTAGCATTTTCTTTCTGGACCTGATCAATACCAATGCGAGCTTCCTCCCTTATATAATCACGTTCCGTATCGAACGCATTCCTTATTTCTTCGTTAATAACTTCAACTATGTGAACGTCTGATTTAGTCTTCATTTTAACACCTGTTAATATTTCAAATGGTGAACGTTTAATACTACGATGGTATGTAGAGTTTAAAACCATCTGAAGCCTGGAAGTAAAGCGATACCATTTCGAGGGATGGTCCATTGATAATTTGGTAAGCACCGAGATGATTGCTGTGTTTATGCGTTCCACTTGACCGTTGGCACGTGAGACACCCGTCGTTATACGCAGATGCTGGATTTGTTCCGACTCGCAGTAGTCTTTAAAGGCCGTGGAAGTAAAAGCTGTGCCTCGATCAGAAATTATTCTCAGAGGATTTCCAAATACGGATTTCTGTTGTTCAAGCTTTGAAATGACCTCGACAGCTGTGTTTGATTTACAGGGGTAAATCCAAACAAATTTTGAAAAGGCGTCGATGACGCTGAGGACATACGAATACTGCTAACTTGAGGGAGATAAAGGACCAAGGTGGTCAACATGGTAGGTGTCGAGTGGAAGTTCATTTTTGGGGATTGAGTGCAGAAAGCCCTCCTGCTTTCCAATTTACTTGTCGCCTAAAATACACGGGATACAGTTGCTCCTTACTTTCTCGATTCTTCTTCTAAGTTTCGGTATAAAATATTAATTGCACAAAATTTCCTCCAGCTTCCTTGTCGCAAAGTGGCCATTGTCGTGTGCGTTCTTAATGATTTCCATCGCCATACAGCTTGGAACACATAATAGTTTGTTTCCTTTGCCATCATCTTTGTACACAATATCATGCTCAGTAAAATAATTCTTGTAAGTACCTTGTCCTAAAATTTGTTTTATTATTTTAATATTTTCATCCCCTGCCTGCGCCATCTTGATTCTAGATAGTAGCTCAGACGAGATGTTCATGGAAATTGGGTGACGACTAAGGGCATCTAAATGTTGCATGCGGCTACCACCTCTGTGTTCTAGTTTATAATTAAAGTCCTGTAAGAGAAGAGCCCACCCTGCGATCCTGGGGAGTATTTCTTTTTTCTCCATTGTTGCTTTAAATGCAGCACAGTCCGTAACTATGGTGAACTTAATTCCTAGCAGGTATATCCTTAACTTCTTTAGCGCATTGACGATCGCGAGTACTTTAAGTTCATAGCTACAATAGCGCTCTTCTGCAGGTTTTGTTTTCTTACTGTAAAAGTATACTGGGTGGAATTTACCATCGTCAGATTTTTGCAACAGAATAGCACCAAAACCCCATTTCGATGCGTCTGTGTGGAGTTCGGTTTCTGCCTCCTGATTGTAAAGTCTGAGAACGGGTTTCGCGGTGATGGATTTTTTAAGCTCCTCGAATGCCACTTTCTGAGGCATTTCGAATTTGAAAAGCTGATCCTTTTTGAGAAGCTGCGTAAGTGGTCTGGCTGAGATTGAATAATCCTTGACAAATTTGCGAGTAGCCCGTAAGACCCAAAAAACTTTGAACCATTTTGACTGAATTTGGTTCAGGAAATCGTTGAACTGAACCAATGTTTTGTATTGAGAGGGTTTTATTGATCCAAGGGAAATCTCAAAACCCAGGTACTCTATCGTTTTACACATGAACTGGCATTTACTTCAATTAATTTTCAGGCCATAACTTTCAGCCAACGCCAAAACCTCCTGTAAACGCTCAAAGCACTCTTCAAAATTCTTGGCCAAAACCACTAAATCATCGAAGTAGATCAGAACGTATTTCTTCAAGACCAGTTTTCTAAAAATGTGGTCAACATACTTTTGGAATACTATTGGTGACATGCACAACCCAAAAGGTGCGAACAGAAATTCCCACTGTCCCGAAGGGGTAACGAAGGCTGTGTACTTTACACTTTTCTCAGCTACTCGTACATGGAAAAAGCCGTCTTTCAGATCCAGAGTACAATAAACATCTGCGTCTTGAAGTGCATCAATCTGATCCTCAATCAGGGGAAGAGGGTGATGAAACCTTATAACCTCCTTGTTCAAACGTCTATAATCAACGCAAAGCTTCTTTGAACCGTTCTTTTTGTTAACCAATACAACAGGGCTTGCATATTCAGATGTGCTGGGTCTTATTATTCCTTCTGACAACCACTGCGCAACTTGCTCATCGACTATCTTTTTCTCAAGGGGAGCCAGCCTTCTCGGCGGTTGACATATAGGCACGTCAGATTTTAGAGTCAAAACCATCTCGACTGGAGATTCCAATTCTTTTTTAGAGCTGTATTTAGAAACCAAATCTTTAATGGCATCCTCATACTTAGAATTTCCTACTTTTAGTGCCAGCTCTCTAGATTCCTCATTGCCATGAGTGGAGATCTGACAAACCTGATGAAAAGCTTCGTCGATTTCCGACACGAATACACCATCCATCGAGAGCCTAATGTTCTTGCCTGATAAGACGTCTTTCCCAATTATAAATGGCGTTTGCATGACTGCCTCGGACTAATGAAGACTTTTGTATCACAAGTGCAGTCATCGATATCGATCTTAGCATCAAAATAACCCAACGTTTCTACAGCGTTAGTTGAAAGTCCTCTTACGGGAATCGAGTTTTGGGTAATCGGAGGAGCGCCTACTTTTACATAAACGTCGCTCCTGACTAAGGTAAGATCGCTCCCAGTATCCACTAATCCCCTAACCTCGCATCCATTAACACGTATAAGTTTCATGGTATCGGTTGCACCTAACTTCAACAAGTGTGTCTTCTTCTCGGGTTGTCGACTTTTCTTGGGACAGTCGATTGATTTGTGCCCGAACTCGTTGCACGTAAAGCATTTAGGTGACTTTTCGCTACAAGAATTGCTCTTGTACCCCCGCCGACCACAATTGAAACATCGCCCTATATTCGTTTCTGAACTTGTACGCTGCTCCCTCGATTTACTATTGTTCGACAAACTCTCTTTAAATTTCAAGTAGAACGTAATCTTTTCCTTAAAATCTCGAATACTTGACGCACCATAAAGCAAAGCCTTGTTACTTGGAGAGTCCTCAATACCATCGATAACAAACCCAATCAGAGAAGCTTCATCAATTCGACCCTTCGCCCCTATCTCCCTCATATGCAGCAAATAACCATGAATGCTTCCCTTTTTTGCCGCCTCTGCCTCAATCTCCTAAAAACATCCGCTACGCACACCTTCCGATCGAATTCTTCCACTAAAAGCGCTTTTAATTCTACCCATGTTGCTAGTGAGGGTTTCGATCGAATCGCCAATTTCGCTGAGCCGCTTAGCAAACGTTTGCCAAAAAGAACTTTCTCAACCTCTGACCATTTCATACTATTGGCTGCGGTTTCTACATCCTGGATCCAGCTATTAACATCATATTCGTCTTTTCCTGTAAACTCAGGCACTATCGCCGCCACGTCTTGAAATGTAACGCTACTTGCTCTATTTTTCATCTTCAACATTTCCTCCTCCATAGCCGTCTTTAAAACGGACAAATTAATCTCCTGCTCCTTCTCGCGGATTGCACTTTCTCTAATACTCAACTCCAGTTCCTTTTGCTTTTGTATCAGCAAGTTCTCCCTAGCTTCGACTTCCTCCTGCCTCTTGTCTAAATCGCGAAACACTTGTGACAAATCATGCGATGTACCTTCCCCAGCACGTGTACTATTCCTGTTTCGTCTACCCATTGTCTCGCACAAAAAAATGTAGAACACCTCCACAGCAAAATAAAATCCCTTTAAATTGATGACGGTGGCCAACCAGTAACAGCAATACGATATACTTAAATAGGTTTGATTCAGTTACCTCGTTCCAGGGACTTACTGTACCGTCGCGTCGATTCGAAAAAAAAATGCGTTCGGCACTGTTCAAATATACTTCGTCCGTTATGCCTCTTCTTGGTCTTCGTAGTAGGTATATGGATCCCGTATTTTTTTTCTCTCTTCGTTCTGCACCGCGCCGTTAGCCGATTGTGCTGTGATGCCGAATGTCGCCGCTTCGCTGCCGGAGTTTCTGCTTGCACTCACTGATAAGTTGCTTCTTTTTTTTTTTTTTTTCCTTTATGCCGTTGGTTTCAATTGCAATGGTTTTATTTGCACGATTTTTAACCGATTGACCGATCCCGGTTGAGCCCCCAAAATTATGGGATCGCAAATAAAAGCCACGGTTTAATAATAAGAAAATTTAATCAATTGATAGAAACTGAACAGTTTAAAGGAAAAAAGAATTTAACAAATTGAATTTAAATGCGGTTTCACCAGAAGGGTGCGTTACGTCCGGGTGTTGGAATTCGTCTGTCTCGTTTTTGGGTTTCTCTTCTTCTTCGTCGTCTTCTTCATCTCCTTCTTCGGCTGGTGTTGGTGTATTTTTTACGTCGTCGTTGGTTGGGACATTGGTGTACCACACAGGGTGATCCCACATACATATATAATTTAAACAATTCTTTAACTAAAGACGAATAAATGAATAAAAAAGAAGATATGAACTAAGAAAAAAAAATATATTTATAAGCTAGATAAGCTAGACAATATTGGCGACTCTAGATGGTTCTGATCCTAATAGGGAGAGAGCTCCATCCAAAACGACCGGCTCAGTTAGTTCCGAACCCCGTCAAAAAGGCAATGTCAATCAACATTCGAGCGCAATCGCGAAAGAGAGGAAGGCCTTAACATTCATGGATCACACAAACGCAACCGACAACAGCATTTATTTGGCCACAGTGGGCTTTGAACCGGCCTTGCAATGACATTGCGCTCATGGAGAGAGAGCTTTTATTAGTGCAATCAATACACTCTCTAAGTATGCCACGATGAATTAATAAATACGCACACATAGCCGAAAGCCCTGGTAGCTAGTGCTGTGTACATTAATTATGTGAAAACGCTGTTTGGTTTCACCTATGCAAGTAGGAAAATAGATTAAATATTTTATAATATTCATTTTGAAAAGTTTTGCAGGCATTTTAATTTTTTTATGAAAAAATTTATTTTTTTTAAATATTGAAAAGTTTTTGAGGAATGAAAAGTTGAAAATAGATGCAGTTTTCACAGTGTTTGAGGCAATAACTTTTAAAACACTAGTTGCACAAAGCCCATATTGAACACACGTTTTACACAACTCAAAGCTTACCAAGTGCCTAAATCATATTATTCTGAAAGAGTCGTGATACTGACGTTTTGACGCTTTTTCCAAAAAAAATTTTAAAAATCCATGAAAAATACTTAAAAACGTTTTTGGAAGCGCTTTTCTAAAATTTTCTAGTAAATTAACGGTAATGGAGCTGTTTTTTTAAATTTGATTAAAGATCGATACGAGACAAAAAGAGCTTTGTTTGTTTGTTTTTGTTTTTGTTTCCCATCAAAATTTTTTTAATCCCATTCAATGGATTTGTAATTTTCAAAATGGCATAAAAGGTCATAGAGAGAGGCTATGGCTAGGTAAAGTCTATCTTTTTAAATAGACAAAAACTAAAGCGGGTTTGAAATTTAACGATAACCCAAAACATAGTTTTACCTATAAAAAAAGCTACCAAAAACTTATATTAGTTTTTTAATAAATATTAAAAAAAGGAGAAAACATTTTTGCCTACACTTTTTTAAAGTCACGAATCTTAAAAATTACCCAATATAAAAATAATAGACTTGAAACGATGAAAAAAGTATGCAACAAAACATTAAGTAATTAATGCAAGCAATAATTTTAATAAAAAAAAAAGAGTTTTACACAAGCTGAATAATAAAGATTATTTTAAAGCCGAAGGACCGCTCCGTGTATGTGTTGATAAATAAAAATAGGGTGACGCAACAGCTCGAGGTGAACCAGGGCCAACTTCTCAACAATGTATGGTGTGTGTGTTATTTTCTGCACATACAAGGGGACCTACAATCTTCTGCCGAATCCGAACGGCACCGTGAGAAGTTATTCAAGACATGTGATACTCTCGGACGGCTTGTCAGACCCTTGCGGAGAAGGGGACCGAGAAAAAGAACAAATCTTTTTTTAGGTGACAATGGCAGGATTTGAACCCAGACCTCCGGCGTAGTAAGCCACACACTACGCCACGGCAACCCAAGTATGTCTTGATACTTCACGGAAATTACGTCACATCATTTTCCCAGTAATCGCAATAGAGCATTCGATGCACTGTAGTGTAACCAATCTATGCGAGTTCACTGAACTATACGTTTTGTTGCCAATATTTTTTATGGTTCAATGCAGAACTTTAAAAGACTTAACCCCTTATATATAATTGCACTTCGTCTGAATGTTGAAAACTGATTTCTTAGCCTCAAATCAGTTATGTTTCTTAGATTGTTCGGTTGCGCATCTCCAACTTGTCTGACCTCGTGGTTAAATACCTCGGTGCGGCATCATTTTGTTTTTGAACACTGCTATCAATGTGTTGTCCTCCTGCCTTGGCTTCACGTTCAACCACCTTAGCGCATGGAGCATAAATATAATTTGGGTAAAAAGATTGCACCTTAATATACTCCTTTTATTAAGTAAAATGTTAAGTTTTTGAAGCCTTTGAATGTGGTTTTGATTACAGCACGAGTATAAAATGGTGGCACACGACCCAAAGTGTGGTTTTACAATGTTGATGTAAACTATAATGGCAGTCACGTCATCCCTTGGTCTTCTGATCCTCTTGAAGAAAACACTTTTTTGGCGATCATGCATATTTATCTCCTTGTCAATAGTCATTCCTAAGTATTTGATACTGCTTACATTTTCAATGATATAAGAAAGATAAAACTTCTTCGATGCTGGTATTTTTATCGTCGCCAAGATTTCTAGCTATGTCTATTACAGTTTTTTTTAATATCGTCTTTATTACTCAACGCAATAGAGAAGATTAAATTTTTTTCTTTGGGCAGTTTTTCGAAATTCTCCATTTTCCTTTCAAGTATATTGTTTTTGTTTTTAAGCTGATTGACTTCATGCGCTAGTGTCTCGTTAGTGGCCCTGGGACCCTCAATTTTGACGACTACTTTTGCCAAGTCCTGTTTTCTCGAAGAAGTCCTGTTAACCGGAGATTGACATTGATGCTATGGCCATTTCGTTAATAAATGGTTTTTTATCACTTTTAATTTCGAGTGAAGTATCAAGAAGATTTCTCTTGTTAACCTCCAGCATTTCTGTAGATAGGTAGGTAGATATACCGCGCAACTATAACCTTACTTAGTTACTTAAGGTGGCGCAACTATAACCACTGATTTCTTTAATTTTTCGACAGAAAACTTAAAACTTTTTTTTAAAATGGACTTAGAACACAGTTTTTAAATAACTTTTAGGAGCAGTGATTTTTTGCTTTCACGACTTTAGACAATCAGCTGTCAATCTCAATGTGTTTTCCGTTTATACTGATGTTGATTTCGCTCGGTAAATGTTTTTCCATTAATTTAGTTTTTTGCTCATTCAGTTTCAATTTGTTCATTTTTAGCCCAAGAATTAGTTTTTTTTAAATCGTTGTTGATTTTGCTTTTACATGCTTCAAAAGTGTACAAAGCAAATGTAGAAAGTGTACAAAGCAAATGTAGAAACTGCATTTTAACCACAGAAAAGCTTAATATGGACATTGGCTTTAATCACGACGCAAGAGACGTCGAAGAGGCGAAGTGCCCATTAGACCAAATAGAGAACGTGACAAGTTTTATATTAGCTTAGCGCAGTGACGTGCGGTGATGCTTTCAGCAAGGTGTTCTCCACTTTTTTGTTACAGAAAATGCATCGTACCTAGTCTATTCTCAGTTTTACCAGGACCACGACGAGGACGTGATAGACAAAGATCCCATTTGTTCGGTTTTTTTATATTTTTTTTTTTGCTTTTTTAATATTTTTTTTATTGTTTATTTTTTTCATAGTTAGGTATTATAAGAAATTGTTGGTAGAAACTATTTGTAAGTTAGTTCGATACGTCTTGTTTTCTTAACAAAAATTTTCAATACCTCATCATAGAAAGAGTCCTTGCTTTTTATTATCTTAAGTAAGGTTTTCTCGTTGGAAATTAAGGCTAGTTGCTGAGATTGAGTCGATAATATTCTTTGCAGCTTATAGGTCTCCAAGTTAATCCATTAGAGAGTTCTGTGATTTCATGTGTGATACAATTGACCAAATATGCATTCGATTATAGGAACTATAAGGTAATGCTACTAGGGGACTTTAATATAAACTGGATAGCGGATAGTACCCTGGATTTTTCTGTCCTGGAAGCTGACCTGTGGAGACGCACCCATATAGTTGTCTGACATAATTGGAGAAAGGGAGCGTTTGAACTCTTTGAAGTCATTAGCGAATAATTTAGTGGTTCCAACCAGATTTGTGCCCTTGTCCGAGAAGATAGTTTTTGGCATACGTCGACGTGCAACGAAACTGCTCAAAGCTCCTATAAACGATTGGCTTGTTAAATCACCGGTTGCCTCTAAGTGAAAAACAACCAAACAAACACATATATCCTTTAGAGAGGCTGCAATTTCGTCCAGAAAAGCTGGTTAATGTAAAGAGTCCTGCAAAATCGAAGCCGGTGTTGGTAAACGGAAGGGATATGGTTGAACGTTCAACTGGCAAGGCAGCCATAATTTGTGTCCGAATCTTCTTTCGAAATATGGTGCAAATTTTACAAATCCGTATCAAGTTTTTGGCCAGGTTTTTAGTGGTCCGTGAAAAAATGGAAAAAGGACCTCTTATAGTATTGCTACGTTGTCCGTCCGTCCGTCCGTCCGTCCAATCGCTTTATAACTTCTGAACAGTAAGTCGTAGAAAGACAAAATTTGGTGTGAGTATAAACTGCGGAAATAGTCAGAGAATTTTGAGGAGGGCAATTGTTTTTACAAATAACGGTTTAAATACAGTTTGATTCTTTTCAACCGACCAGCTTTTTACTCTGAAGGTTATTCTTGAAAAGAACTGGAATATGCCAAACCGGTCTATGCGTGTTTTGTAGATCTGGAAAAGGCATATGACCGAGTCCCTCGGGATACACTGTGGAGAGTTTTGCAGGACTATGCGCTGAGTGGGCCTCTTCTGAGCCATCCAGTCTTTGTATGGAAACTGCAGAAGCTGTATACGGATAAATGGCGTCAAATCCCGCCCATTTGATGTGCGCGTTGGACTTCGCCAGGGCTGTGTTCTGTCTCCGCTCCTTTTCATAGCATATATGGACTGGATGGTGAAGCGCAGTCTTGGCGAGCAATGTTTCGAATTGGCTGGCATCAGGATGAGCCATTTGCTTTTCGCAGATGATTTGGCCATCCTTGCATCATCCATAGAGGAACTTCAACGAGCACTGGATAGGTTTGCAGCCGTCTGTGGTGATACTGGGATGAAAGTAAACGTGAACAAATCGGAAGCGATGGTTGTTTCCCGAACTCCTGTGCAGTGTACCCTGCACATAAATGGAGTTCCATTAAAACATGTGGAGAAGTTTAAGTATTTCAGGGTCTTTTTCACGAAAGATGGGAGGAGTGTTACTGAGTTGTCCTGTAGAATTGGCCAAGCTGGAGCAATAGTAAAGGAAGTGCGCCGGCCGGTCATCAGGAAAGCTGAGTTTGGAGAGAAAGCAAAGATCTCAGTTTTTAGTTCAGTGTTCGTTCCGACCCTCATCTATGGTCATGAAATTTGGGTAATGATCGAAAGAATAACATCCCGGGTACAAGCTGCCGAAATGAGATTCCTGAGGTGCGTTGCTGGTGTTGCTCTAAGGGACAGAGTGAGAAACCTCAGTATTCGTAGGAATCTTAATGTTGAGCAGCTGCTTCTCCGAGTGGAGCGATCGATTCTTTGATGGTTTGGACACGTTGCTCAGGTCATGCTAGGGTGGTGCCTCAGCAGGTGGTGCCTCAACAGGTGGTACCTCTCTGATCAGGTAAGGAACCTCTCTGAGTCCCGCCTGGGGATTGTGCCGGAGTCTCTTGAGTTGGTGGCGGAGGATCGAGAAAGATGGAAGGACCATCTAGCCACCCTCGCTCCGCGACCCTTTTAACGGATAGGCGGCATTCGAAAATGATGATGATGATGATGAGGCTCATCAACTAGTGCAGGTGTTAGTGGTTAACGTAACGATCACTTAACACATGCACAACAATTAACAAAATAGGAAAAAATTAATAAAATAGATACACATAAAGAAAGAAAATTACAATTGCTTAAGCCGCTTTTTCTGTATCAATTCAATTCAATTCAATTCTTTATTGAGGCTTTTGAAACACAGTTTTCTTATGTGTAATGATTAATAATATGTAAATCTTATATGTAATTATTAAGTGACCGGCTTAAGGATATGCCAGGCAAAGCAATTGTAGGAAATAATTTTTATATAATAATTATTAAGCAGTTAATTGTGTTAGACTATACAGTGCTAAGCAAGTTTGGGTGCACGCTTGCTCCCGGCGTACGTTTAATGTTTATTTTATATCTTAAATTAGTGACTAGGATTAAACACAAATGGGACAACACAAAAGATGGCTAACTTGCCATTCAAATTAATATATTCAATTTCAATTCAACTGGTATATAATATACATGTCCTGCATATACGTGACTCTAGTATACTTTTTCTGTATCGCTCTGTCAATATTGAAATCTAGAACACTACTATATAAATTGTACAGGGTACTCATGCGTGTAATAGGCTCATGCATGCCGTAATTCGATCTATGATTCGGAACGTTTAACATATTGATATTACGTAGGTTATAAGAGCCATCTCGAAATTTAAATTTGAAAGAGGTTAAGAGGTCAGGTGCGTCAATGTGACTTAAACAATATTTGCTGAATAAAAACGAGATCGGTGTTAATACGTCTTTGGGACAGGCTCTGCAAATTAAGTAATTTTAGCCCCTGGGAATAAGATATAATCCAAGATATGAAACTAGGTGGGAAACCTAGCTATGTTAGTTTAAAAACAATAATTTCATGTTAAAATCAAAAGCTTTTGAAAAGTCTGTGTAAATACAGTCAACATCAAATTGACTCTCCAAAGTGTTGGCACACTTGCTGTGAAAGGACACGAGGTTAGTGACAGTGGATCTGTTTCTTACAAAGCCATGTTGTTCTCTACAAATGATATTGCGACAGAAAAAGACAAGACTATCACAAACAACTTGCTCGAAAAGTTTAGGTATGGATGATAGCTTGGCAATGGGTCTGTAATTTGACACATCACACTTATCTCCCTTTTTAAAAACAGGGGTTATATACGATAGCTTCCAAGCGTTTGGAAAAATTCGAGAAGAAAACAATAGCTTAAATAGATGTTGGAGGGGAAAGGTAAGTATATCCTTACATTTTTTTAACAAAATAGGTGGAATCCCGTCTGGTCCTGCAGAACAATCCTCTTTAAGATTAGACATAAACTCTTTAATGGACTCAAAAGCAACTGGTATTCCATGAAAGCAGACTTGTGCTGAATGCTTAAGATATTCAAAGTATTCAGTGTCGACAGGAAACGGGCCATCTCTGAACGATTTTGAAAAGTTATCAGCGAAGAAATTACAAATCCCGGCAGGGTCATTAGATGAGTTACCGTTATACGTTAAATTCGCTGGATATCCGTCCGTTTTTCTTTTCGCATTGACGAAGTTCTAAAATTTATATGGATTAGATTTGAATGATGCTCCCATTTGAGAGATATAACTGTTATATAGATAGTCCGAAAGAGCTTTGAATTCCTCAAAAATTACTATAAATCTTTCGAGGTCTGTATTATTTAAACTTTTTATATATAATTTCCAAGCCTTGTTTCGTTTGTTACGCAAGGATCTAAGCTCACTAGTATACCAGGGACGGTCACAAATTTCGTTTTTCTTTAATTTTCTAGGAATAATATTACCTATGGAGGTATTCAAAATAGAGTAAAAACTATCCACGCAGTAGTCTACATCAAAAGAGTTCGCAAAGTTAGAAATACCTAACCTGGTTAACTCTTCTGAGAGAGCGTGAAAGTTAGCCTTTTTGAAATTAAACATGTATGAACGATCGTATGAATTATTATTCTCATGAATGAGACCGTTCAAGTCAAGAAATACATTCGGTGGTGGATGGTTTAGTATCTATTTTAGTAATGTTGCATGTGGACTTACAGGCAACAGTACTAACAGCGTCTGATGAAAAGATTAAATCGAGAATTCGATTATAAATATTTTTGATACAGCTTATTTGCTGTAAGTCAGAGGAAAGAATATTTTCTAGTTTATTAAGTGCCGTTTGAACAGAGGAAACACATGGAATAAAATGCGTACTATCGTCTGAAGGTACCCATTTTAGAGGACTAAGGTTAAAGTCACCAATTAGGAGAACAGTACTATTTCAACATGAAAGGCTGAAAATATAATCAAGGGCTTTTGCTAGCTCCGAATATAAAGGGTGATTTTTTAGCTGGTTTGGTTTTGGCAACACTGGTTTTGACAGCTGACGTGTGTTTAGTACCTTGTGTCACTGTCAAACAGCTTCAGTTTGGTTTGCAATTTAACCATGGATCGTCTTACAAATGAACAACGCTTGCAAATTATTGCATTTTACTATCAAAATTCGTGCTCGGTTCGAAATGTTCATCGCGCGCTGCTTCCATTTTATGGTCGGCATTCTCGACCTTCTGAGCATTTCACGTTTCGGGCCGGTGAATTGACCGCCTAGATCGTGCGATTTGACACCATTAGATTATTTTTTGTGGGGGTATGTCAAGGCTAATGTCTAAAGGGACAAGCCCGCTTCGATTGACGCACTGGAAGCCAACATCCATGCATTCATTCGTGAGATACCGGCCGATATGTGTGAAAGAGTATGCCAAAATTGGACTCAGCGGATAGCTACCTGAGACGCAGCCGCGGTCAACATTTGCATGAAATTATCTTTAAACATTAAATTACAAGGTTCAAACTATCGATTCAAATAAATATTTCATTAATTTTTTCGAATTTTTTGTGTTTTTTTTTTTAAAAAAGTTCTCAACCTCTTAAAAAATCGCCCGTTATTTCAGCAAAGCTATCGGGAGGGATATATGTGTTTACAACATATACAAAATAAGGCTTGAAATCAAGTTTTACACATACAATATCCATATTGACAGAAAAGGGGAAGGGAACTCTCGACGAAGTAATGTGTTTCCGCACAGCGGTGAGAACTCCTCCACCCAATGCTTTCAAATCGTCTTTATGACGATCTTTTCTATGCACTAGAAACTCATTATTAAAGAGCTCCGCGTCAGTAGTACTAGCCTTGAGCCAAGTTTCAGTCAAAACAAAGACGTCATGAGGAAAAACCATTCAATTTTTAAATACATCTTCCGATTTGTGCTTGCTGCGGATCGATCGAACATTCGACTGCTGCTTAATTTTTTGAAAAGATGTTTTGTTTACTTTCTGGCTTAGCCTTTGTGGATCGATATGTTAATTCCTTGACCAGAGTGTTAGATGGCCCGAAAAGAGCGGGTGGAGATACTAATTTAAACGAGGACACAAAGCTGTTTAGCTTACTGAGTTTCGTGCATTTGACAATAGAATGAGTAGAGATGATTTTTTGTGAAATTAGATGATGAGCAACTTCATCAGCAGTAGTTTCCGGTTTAAGCCTAGAAACAAAGATTATTTTTGGCTTAGGCACAGATTGTAAGGAATTGGAGGGTAAGTTGGAAACAGAGGCTGTAATATCTTGAGAAGCACTACTAATTAAGGCGATGAGTTTGAAGAGACCTCAATGATTGATTTCTTATTACGGGTCCTCAAGTTAGGACGTTTAGGCTCAAGGTTAGATACAATTTTAGTCTGGCGACTCGCGTTTTCCGAAAGGGCACTTAGCACAGCCAAAGGGGCTGCCCACGATGTTGAAGCGATATCGTCATTAGTTATTAGTTAGACGTCGACTTTCTGAGTGTTAAAAGATGAAGATGGGCGGTCAGGATCTGTTTCAGTGGCTGCATCAGTAGAATAACTGACCTTGGAAAACGATGAGACGTTAGTCACAGCAGAATTAAAACTATCAAGCAAGTCATAAAAATTTTTAGACAGTTTTTTGATGTCATGCTTAAAGGATGACAATTTAAAAGACAGTTGGGACAAGGAAATCTTACGACAAGGCTGACAATACGAGAAAGCCAGCTCAGATAAGTTGACTTTTTCAAGAAATGCGGCAGTTGAGCCAACGCATTTAGCAATAAAGTGGTTACCACAAGGACCATGGCAAGTATAGAGAGGGGCATTGATTTTGCTATCGCAACATTTTTCGGCTGGTAAGGCCATTTCGAAAAAAAAATGTTTGTATTAAAAATTATTACGGTTGCCCATACAAACGACCGGGTAACCGGTGCCGGATAGCCGGTGTATGTGTGAAATGGGCCTAAGTCGATGAAACTTCACTGCTAAAAACAAGGACATGAAGGTCTACTATAAGATGTATTTAATTTAATGCTAAAGTGAAAGCCTTAGACACAGATAGTGATTTGCTGGAAATTAGTGTAAAAAAGCGTGTGGTATAACTTATAAGAGTTGAGAAAATAATATACGTATGTATGTGTTAGAAAGAATTTAGATGAGTGCAGTTTTGAGCGGTTTTAGGGAGAGAGAGAAACAGGGAAAGAATAAAAATTCAAGATCACACAAGAAATTTCTAATTAACATGCACAAATTACACAAATTAAAGACTTGAGAAAAGAGATTCTAGAAGAAGAATTACAGTGTGCATGCACGAAACACTTAAATTAAGCTATCAAAAACGTATACAAAAATTTAACGGGAAAAATCAAAGAAAAAACAATTGCACGGAGCGCTTTGTAATAAAAAGACTGTAGACCACAAGACTGTCACAAGAACTTTTGAATTTCATGTGAAAATGGACTTAATGCTTTTCAGTGTTTTTTTTTTAAGAAGTTAAAGAGGCAAGAACTTACTTACTTAAGGTGGCGCTACAGTCTAGGGTGGACCTGGGCCTCAGCCAAGAAGCTTCGCCAGCCAGCTCTGTCTCGAGCTAGCCGTCTCCAGTTTCGCACGCGAAGTTGGCTGAGGTCCCCTTCCACTTGCGTGCGCCACCTGAGTCTCGGTGCTCCTCTACCGCGCCGTCCATGCTGTGTGGATTCGAGAATTTTCCGGGCCGGGGCGTTGGTGTCCATCCGCTCTAGATGACCCAGCCATCGAAGACGTTGTGTTTTGACTCTTTTGGCTAGGTCGGTATCGCTGTACAGCCCGTACAGTTCGATGTTATATCTCCTCCTCCACTCTCCGTCTATGCAGACGGGACCGTAAATCGTCCGAAGAATTTTTCTCTCGAAGCAGCCTAAAGTGCTTCCATCCGCCTTTAAGGATGAAAAAGAGGCAAGAACTAGAAAAACACAACTTAGGTTTAAGAAATACTTCGCTTTAATTCAAAAATAAAACGTTTTAAAAATATTAAAAGGTTTTTGAGAAATGAAAATTCGAAAAGTGTTGGAGGCCATAACTTTTGAACGGCTTATCGCTCAAAATCAATTTTCAACACACGTATAAAGCAACTCAAAGTAAACCAAGTGCTTCGGTCATATTTTTCAAAAACAGTTTTAGTACTGCAATTTTGACGCATTTTCGAAGAAAAAAATCACAAAAATGCATGAAAAACGTGGGTCACTCCCCCTTATCTCCGGTGCTGTTTGATGGAATTCTATGAAAAATATCACACGTATCAGAAATAATTTAAAATTTTAAGGAAAATTATAGTGGATTTTGAAATTTCAAAATATTCTGAGATTTAACTCAAAAACATAAAACCATTTTCGAAAACAATATTTTTAAGTCTTTTAGTAGCTTAACGGTATAAGCGATCTTTTTCAGATTCGGTTAAAGTACAAAGCTTACAAAAAGAAGGAAGGCTGCCAGTGGCGGCTCGTCTTTATAACCCGATTCACATCGGGTTATCCTTTTGAAATTTAAATTTCAACAATATAATACCGATACTACCAAATTCCAAGCCATGAATCTGAATATGAATGAATCTGAACATGTATATGAATAAATCACTGCATGTCGTTACACAATTGTATGTAAACATTTACTATTAAATGTTTACAATCGTTCTACTGCCACCTAATATGTACCCATTCATGAAATCAACCATCAATGTCCATCTATTCTCCAACTCCCCACACTCCATTGAAAAATACAAGGCGATAGCAACAAAATAACTCGAAATATTTCGGGTTATAAAATTCCTCCCTGCATGGAACAACTTTATTCTCTTTCCTTTTTCTGCCCTAATTATTCACTGTGTTTGACACCTCTCTGTCTAATACATGCTCTCTTACGCTAAAAAATAACCCACTTTTCTTCGACTTATTTGGTGAATTATATGTGAAAGGTGAATCTCGTTGTGTGACGTATTCGATATGTCTATGTATCTGGTGTATTGAATGATACTTTTTATAAGTAAAGTTAACATGCATTGACTTAGTCTCGTTAAGGACGACTCGCCAACTATTCGTCCAGTCGCATATTTTGTCTAAAGCGCGCTGGGGTTTCCCTGTTGATAATTCAACTGTCGTATCAATAGCGAGAATAGCAGTGTCGTCTCCGAACGTAGCTAAAATTGTTCCCTCATCGTGGGGAATGTCTCTTGTATAAAGCAAAAATAATATTGGGCCGAGAACGCTTCCTTGCGGGACACCGGCATTTATCTCTTTGAATTCCGAGTACTCATTTTCGTACCTTACGCGAAAGATTCTGTCTTTAAGGTAAGACTCTAAAATTCTATAGAGTCTTTCTGGAAAGCTAAGCATTAACTTGCACTTCAGGCCTTCGTGCCACACCTTGTCAAAGGCTTGCGATACGTCGAGAAAAGCGCTAGTACATATCTTTTTCGCTTCCAGAGCTTTTTCGATTTCGTTTGTTATTCGATAGACCTGGTCGATTGTTGAATTCTTTTTCCTAAATCCGAATTGGTGATCCGGAATCAATGATTGGTTGCAACATTTTAAGCAACAGTTTCTCGAATACCTTAGATATTATCGGCAGTAGCGAAATAGGTCTGTATGACTTTTTGTCGTTTGGACATTTTCCTGGTTTCGGAACCATTATGACCTCGGCCACTTTCCATTGCCTTGGAACGTATAAAACTCTCATGGAAGCGTTAATGATATAGAGTAGCTTGACCAAAGCTTTTTTCGGTAGCTCCTTTAGAATTTCGCTAGTAATTAAGTCGTAGCCAGGCGTTTTTTTTGTTTTTCAGATTATTTATCGTTTGACGAAGTTCAGCCAATGACACGGTTTTTATTCTATAATTATGTTGTACCGCATAAGGATTGAGCTCCTCGACCAACGGTTCCCCGTCAAACGGTTTGAATGTTTCTTCTAGGTAATCTGCAAATAAATCCGCTTTTTCTTTGTCTTCTCTTGCCCATTCGCCGTTGGCTTTTCTCAATGGCGCAGAGTGTGCTATAGGCTTCTTAACGGACTTGACTGCTTTCCAAAGAGAGTAGTTCGAACCTTTATCGGCAGTCAAACTTTCGAGGAAAGCAGTAGTCTCGCGACTTTTAAAATCTTGAAGTTCGTGCTTCAGTTTGTTAGAAAGGTGGTTCAAGATTGTCTTATCCGGGGGTGCTCGCGAACGTTGCCATCTCTTGCGCGCTCTCCTCTTTTCGCATATTAGCTCTTCTATTTCTCGCGGATATATTGTTCCGCTGTTCGATAATTCGGACCTCCGAAAAGAAGTGTTATTCCACGCAGCGCTCTGAACAACTCTCACGAGTTTATCTAATTCTTCTTCTATTTCAAGTGGCGTTTTGAGCGGTACATTTAAAGCTATGTTTTCTTTGCAGTATTTTCTAAAGCCGTCCCAATCGGTGTTATTGTTAGTTAATCTAGGCGCTCTATTCTTTTTCGCTAGGCTTCCGCCGATTTTCAAAAGAACTGCCGAGTGATCTGAACAGAGATCAAAGCGTTCTTCTACGTTCGTAAGGTAACGAGGTACCCCCTTGGCGATAAAGAAGTCGACGAAATCAGGTATTTTATTTCTGTCGGTTGGCCAATATGTTGGCTTTCCCGTCGATAAGAAGATCACGCCGCGTTTTGTACTTGCTTTAAAGAGGGCTCTGCCTCTTGTTGAATTGCACCGTGAGCCCAAAAAAGTATTTTTCGCGTTAAAGTCCCCGCCGATGATAAAGTTTGACCCAAGTGAATCAAAGAGCAGAGCAAGATCTTCATCTGCCAGCCGATACTGCGGAGGAAAATAGCTCGTCGCGATGTTGTAATTTATGTGACTTAATTTTACTGAGACTTAGGTTATTTGCATAGAGTCAAGTTCTATTTCTTCGTTTTTGGAGTGCTTAATGCAGTCTTTAATGTAGAGAGAGGATCCACCTCTCGAATTTTCTGAAGGATGATGCGCGAATACTTCGTCAATTTTTTGCAAAACGCCGTTTGCATTCCATGTAATTATTTTGATTGACTTTCCCTAAGAGACTTAACATGATAACCATAATGCAATCATTCTACCTCATGCTTAGGATATTCCCCACCTGGGGAATCATCCTAAGCATGATTCCCCAGGTGTATCATAATTGCGCTTTATATGCATATGCGCGTGATTGCTGACCGCGCAACAAACAAGCGAGCCAGACAAGATTATGCTTGGCCAATGCGCCAGTCAGTTTACCAACTCCAAACGAACCAGTTATTTTCCTATTTCATGGCGACCGTGACGGTTAGAAAACGAGCAGTGAAGTGCATGCGAGGTTACTTACGAGACCAAACAGTACAGAAACAAAGGTCAACGTGAACACTGCATTTTATAATATTTTTTTGACAACCTTTGGGAATAAATTTTTTGGTGCAAAAAAAAAAAAATCGCTTTCGATTGTTCTATGAAAAAGTGTTAACACAAGTTTTTTTTACTGCCAAATACAACCAAGTGATAGAAAACAAAAAATCAGTCAACTACAAAGTTTTAACTTAAAAAAAAATATCTCAAAAAAGAGTGAATGTGTGTGGAAAATTTCCCCTCGACTGTGCAATAAAAATTAAATCAGTTTTTTTTTAAACAAAAACGTGGAATAAATCAGTAACAAAAAACAGACGAAGCAACCACCACCACAATCAAGAGTTATCAGAAGGAAGAATACCAATTGAGGGAGCGCACATAAAGAGACGACTTGCAGCGGCAACCATCAATAAATAAGGTCGAAAAGTAGAACAAGAAGTAATAAATGTAATTAAGAAAGTTAAGTTAAATAAGAAGTAACAAAAGCAAATATGGGTAAGACAGAATCAAAACTGGAAAAGCCCAATGCTAATATAATTAATGAGCTTGAAGTTAATTGGAAACGCGTTAACTATGAAGCTTACCTTATCATAATTATAATTATATTACTTGGGAATATTGTAATTAAACTATACGGTAGGCATGAAAAAAGCCTAAAAAAGATATACATGTCTTTTCACATATACATGTGACAGGGCGGCTCCACTCGCGCAGGTATAATGGCTTTTGTCTATTTTTGTGGTTATTTTAATACTCAGCAACAAACCATATAAAAAAAAAAGTTAATTTAATTCTTATTACAATTTACATTTGGTGAGCCACGCGCAGTTCACATACAGAATTTGACATAATGTTTATCTTTCTACTGAACAGTTATTTTGAACAAACATTAGGGACCAATTGGGAAATAATAAACAAATCTTTGAAGGAAAAATCATTAAAACCCTGCTATATAAAAGAAAACAATTTAACTTAAACATAGGCATAAATACCCAATAAGTTCATAGTAAATGGTATACATCAGAAATAAATTAGAAGGTGGATGGATAGGTGGATAAAAGAGTGAATAGTAAGCAATAAAACGTAAAAATTGATTTATAGTGGATTTTCAGAAAACTCACAATAATAATTGTGAATGAACTTTGCTGTTAGATTTGCCATTCTATTACAAATTAAATCTATATCTTTCTAGTATGCAGATCAGTGATTAGTATCAGCAGATGAGTGATAAGGGAGATTTTTTTAAATTATAATGAGCAGCGCGATTTAATAGAAGAAGAAACAATTCTTCAACATAAAAGCCGAGATAAAAGGGATCTCTTCTGAAGTGTTATTAGTAAAGCTTACAAGCTTGCAGCATGTACACAATAACCCAGAAGAGTTTGTTTCGAAAGTAGATGAATTAACTAAATCACTTAATTCAGCTTACATTTTAGAAGGATTCACGAAGCAGCAAAAAGATTTTCCACAAAAGCTGCAGCGAAAATTTTAATATATAATGCAAGTAACTGAGAGTTGAGGATCACTATGCGCTCCGGAACATTCCACAACTCAGTGATGCCATAGCAAAATATGAGCAAACTCATACGGAAGTACTTAAAAAATAGGCTGAAATCAGGCACTACCGCGGGGGTTAACAACGGAAAACCCATGATAGGCGTTGTAACAATAACTATAATAACTACAGAGGTCAAAACCGAAGATCTTCGGGTTCCACATCGTATAACAACAGACGAAGAGGACGTGGCAACTTTCATAGTTATAATAGTAATACTAACAGGAGTAGTAACAATAGTTGGAACAACAGAAATATATACCAAAGTCGACCTCAAAGACAGGTGCGCTTGGTTAATGAACAGGGTCAGGGAAACGTAGAGAACCCTGCAGATATTCAATTGCAAGATTAAATAATTCAAAAATTTATACATTCAAGTTATGTGAAAATAAGAACAAATACCAGTAAAACCAAAACCCTGTTCTTAATAGACACCGGTGCAGATGTGTTTGTACTAAAAGTTTCTAAGGTAGATAAAAACACAATAATAAATAATACAGCCATACAGCTTAGCGGAATCGGACAAGGAAATATTGAATCATTGGTTGTTATTAAGGCAGACCTGGTGATAGAAAATCTAATAGCTCACGAATTTTATGTGGTGCCGGATACATTCCCTATATATGGTGATGGTATACTAGGATTAGACTTTTTAAAAAATTATAATTGCGTGCTGGATTACCAACACCACGATGACCTCCTAATAATACATGCCACTAATTTCCCAGAAGACATTGGAATACCGATGCAAAATGCACCATATGAAAATTCTCTACTCATACCAGCTAGGGCAGAAGTTGTTAGGAAAATAGATATAGTTTCGTCCGAAAAAGAGCTTTTAGTTCCAAATCAAGAGTTGGAAAAAGGCATATTCATTGCTAACAGTTTAGTTTCACAACAGAATCCATATGGGCTGCTGATCAATATAAACGAAAATGATATCTAACTGAAAAACGTAGATATTGAAACCGAAAGTCTATCTGATTATGAATAATATCCACTAAATATTCAAATACCCAAATAATAAAATACCCACTAAAACTGAGGCAAGAGGAAATCCTCAGGAAATTAAAAAAAACATTTTCACCTTTCGCAACCCTTGAATTAGGTAAACTTTTTTCGGATTTCGTTGATATATTCGCTCTAGAGTCAGATCGGTATCTCAACCAATAATTTTTACACGCAAAAGCTAAGGTTAAAAGATGACCCTCCTGTTTATATAAAAAATTACCGGACCCCATATACCCAAAAGGAAGAAATAAATAAACAGGTTGATAAGTCATTAAAAGATAATAACGTCAATATCAGAATACAATAGCCCAGTCCTGTTGGTTCCAAAAAAAGTTTACCGGGAAATACGAAAAGCGATGGCGCTTTATCATTGAGTACAGACAGGTAAATAAAAAACTGTTAGCTGATGATGATGATGATGTTAGCCGTATTGATGATATCCTAGACCAGTTGGGTCGAGCGAAATATTTTTCATGTCTCGATGTAAAGTCTGGTTTCCATCAAATTGAGCTCGAAGAGAACTCAAGGAACATAACATCGTTTTCAACGAAAAAGCTTCTTTTCGTTTTAACCGATTGCCATACGCTTTGAAAATAGCTCCGAATTAGTTCCAAAGAATGATGTTACTAGCGTTTTCAGGCTTAGACCCGTCACAGGCATTTCTTTACATGGACGATCGAGTGGTCATTGGTTGTTCTAAAAACCACATGCTCAAGAATCTCACAAATGTTTTTCAAATATGTAGGAAACACAATTTAAAAGCCCATAATCGAAACTTTCGCGCATAAGATTAGATTTAGAAGAATATGAATTTAAAATTGAATGTCTCAGGGGTAAAGAGAATTATATAGCCGACGCTCTGTCAAGAATAGACTTTAGTGAGATTATAGCTATCAGAACAGATAATACGATAAAAAAGTTACAACTAGGCAAAAAGCAAGAAAGGCACAAAATAAACCAACCAACCAACAGCTCTAACATGCCTTCCTTCTGAGGAACCTGGAGTTCATGAAGTAATCGACTCTACGGATGTTAAAAAATACACGCAGCTAAAGTTCGGCAAACAGAAATGTTGTTTTAAATGTGGAAAAAAATCTTAGGCGCAATAGAGTTAGAAAAATTTTATGCTAATGGAAAACTTTGTTTATTTTTTCCAGTGCTTCAAAGAGAGGCCGGTATGAAAAATCTGACGAAATTGCAGTTATCACTGAATGAAGATATATTTGAAAAAACCATGGTTAATGAATTCAAAGCAGTGGGCAATAAATTATTAGAAACGATTAATATAGCGCTAACGCCCAAAGTGATAACAATATACAAGGAGGAAGAAATAAAAGAAGGCCATCCAGGGATTACAAGGCTATTTAATAAAATCAAAAGACACTATCGTTGGCGCAATATGACCAAAGATATCAAAAAGTATGTCAAGTCATGTGAACGCTGTCAACAAAACAAAAACCTTATCAAAACGAAGGAATCAATGGTTATAACACCAACACCAGAAAAAGCATTTGATATAGTCTTAAGAGACACGATTGGAGCATTATCTTTCTCAGAAAAAGTTAATGAGTACGCATTCACAATTGCATGCGACCTTACGAAATACTTGGTAACGGTACCAGTCCAGAATAAAAGTGCAAGAACTGTAGCGAAAGCTATTGTTGAAAATTTTGTCTTGATAAACGGTCCAATGAAAAAGGTTGTAACCGATATGGGCACTGAATATAAAAACCAACTTTTTGCCGAAATCTGCTCTCTTCTTAGCATAGATAAAGTAACTTCGACTCCTTACCATCATCAATCCCTAGGTACAATAGAAAGGAATCATATTAGTACGGTCTTATTATTCAAAGAAACGATTGGGATGATTAGTTAAAAAAATTTTTGCATACTGCTACAATACAACCCCATCACCACTGCATGGCTATTATCCTTTTGAGTTAGTGTTTGGAAAGTTTCCAGTAGGCTTTGGAAAGTTTCCAAACACACTGCAAGTCCTAGATGAAAAAACAATAGACCCAGTATATAATATTGAAGCTAATAATAAAGAACTGAAGTTTAGATTGCAGGCGGCAAATATTAGAGCTCAATCATTACTTAACAAGGCAAAAATTAAACAAAAATTAAGCTATGATAGAAAAGAAAGAAGTCTAGAAATAAAACCAGGAGACTTGGTATTGTTGAAAAATAATTTAGGTCATAAATTACATAATGCTTTTAAAGGTCCCTTCAAAGTAATAGAAATTAATGAAAACCATAATTGAACAATAGAAGATCATAACAAGAAGCAGTATAAAATGCACAAAAATAGACTTAAGCAATTTATAGAAAGATTTTAAATTTTTTATAGTACTAAAATAGGTTAATTAATATCTATGTTAAATTTTAATGTTTGAATACAAAAAAAAATGCATAAAATTATTGTAACATGTATGAAGTAAAAATAGAACTTGAAATATTGTTTAAGCAAACCACGCCATATCGTTATTTTGTTACTAATAGATATATTTCAAAATTACATGGAACATAATATGGTATATATGTTTTTAAATTGTTGGTGAAGAGATATATCTGCTGATTTGAGATATAAATAAAAATAAATGTATTATTATATACGATAATATTTGAATATAATAATATATTTAATATAATACAATATATTATTATATACGATATTATATACGAAATAAATATATTATTATATACGATATTATTTGAAACAAAGACGTGCAAATATGTCAAATCATTTTTCTTTGTAAATTTCTACATAAACGTATAAAGGTATATAGAAGAATTCAAGAACATGCATGTTTAAAGTAGGAATAAAAATAATACTTGAAATATTGTTTAAGCAAACCACGATATATCATTATTTTATTACTAATAGATATTTTTCAAAATTACATAGAACATAATATGGTATATATGTTTTTAAATTGTTGGTGAAGAGATATATCTGCTGATTTAAGATATAAATAAAAATAAATATATTATTATATACGATAATATTTGAAACAAAGACGTGCAAATATGTCAAATCATTTTTCTTTGTAAATTTCTACATAAACGTATAAAGGTATATAGAAGAATTCAAGAACATGCATGTTCTTGAATTCTCTACTTTGAAAATTCTACTTTGAGTAGGAATTCGTTCGTAATTTTAAGTATCTAAGCTCAAATTCAAATTTAATTAAATAAATTAAATAAATTTAATTAAATTTAATTAAATTAAAAGTTACATCAATAACACTTGATGTAAACATAAAATTAATAACTTTTGTTCTATAGATACTTACAATAAGAATGTTTTTGAAATTTTAATGAAAAAAGGGGTTAGACTGGAAGGATTGGTCAAGCATAATTTTATATAAAAATTATACTCCAAAAGAGGATAGGTGTAATAGAATACTTATCATGTTTCGTCTTGGGAACACAGGTACTCACGTCGTTCCCAGACTAAACATGATAACCATAATGCAATCATTCTACACCTTGGGAATCATTCTAAGCATGATTCCCCAGGTGTACCATAATTGCGCTTTATATGCATATGCGCGTGATTGCTGACCGCGCAACAAACAAGCGAACCAGACAAGATTATTATGCTTGGCCAATGCGCAAGTCAATTTACCAACTCCAAACGAACCAGTTGTTTTCCTATTACAGTGTACGACGCGACGTATGACTCGCGCTGGGTTGATGTATGATCTTATCACATCAGGTATCGAGCTGGGAAGCTTGTGGTGGGTATCCGAAAAAATTAGCTTAATATAAAAAAATGTAAATAACGCGCTTTTCGTCGACTTATTTGGTGAATTTTATGTGCATGATATTATGTCGCTGTGCCGATAGCTTGATGGTTGTTGCTTGAAATTTAATTTTTCAGCATTGTTTAGGCATTATGTAGGTATAAACATGTTTACAGAAGTGTTTCATTTAACAAGCAGTTTGCGCGTGCGATGCTCGATCTAAAGTGAATTTATTTAGTGTCTTATTACTAAATACATTACTATACATTTAAGGATGCCTTTTTTATACCCCATCCCATAGGAGGGGGGGAAGAAGATATAACAAGTAATTCAAAGCTTGTAACAAAGAGAAATAATCACCGTAAACCCCCAAGACATTAAGGGCATATGATCGAGACCGTAATTGTAAATCGAATGTACCATGTCCATCCGTCCGTCCGTGTGTCGGTAGTTTTTAGGCCTTAAATTTGGAGCCAGGAGCTTGAAAGTTAATATCTATTCTTTCTAGGTCCCGAAGCAGTGCTTGAAATCCACCCACTTAATATTCATGCTTAATAGCATGAAAAATCAAAGTTGTCGTAGGATGCTGAAATTTGGTACGCGATATCCACGCTTAAGGGTATTGTAATTGGCATTTAAAACCGCCCCATGCGGGCGTGCTCATTTAAAATTTGCATTCTAATAAACGATTTTTATTTGATATATTTGCTTTTAATCCAAAAAACTTGCACTATAAAATGTTCAGATATGTGCGTCAGCTATCAGCTAAAATTAATAAATTTTTATTTCGCCTCTTTCGCCAAATTTTTAATATGAAAATGCAATCAGCAAATTTATCCCACTTCTAATTAAAAATATGAACAAAAAACCGATGTTATTGAAAAAGGGTTGATGCCACGCCCCTTTTTTAACGAAGGAGATTCTTAACTGACAAACTCTTAATACCATTAAGGTTAGAAGAAACTAAAATTTAAAAACCAAGATTTATTACGCAATTCGGAGGTTGGCAGTGGTCAATTGGGATGGGGTATCCAACGATTCGCCTGAGCGGGTTGTAACCCTCCCTCTAGTTCTTCTTTCGACTTCTATTTAAAATTATCCACCCACGCCACTGAAGGCTGCGTTAAAATTTTTTAAATTGCCGTTTTTAACCTAAGTTCTTAGAAGCCAATTTAAAAAACAAAATAAAGAAGGAGGTTGTTTTACCGTTTACGCCTAAACCGGTGGCCATAGAATTAAAAAAACATCCAAGGCTAGTGCTGGCTGTTGTGCTATTGGAAAAAAGTCTAACGGGAACTGGAAAAAACTTCAAAATGTTTGTTTTATTGATTTGAAATTTAAAAAATTATAAAAAGGGTCAAAAGAACGCATGTCTCCCCCTCTATCTCCCAAACGGTATAAAGTATAATTTTCAATTTAACACCGGACATAGTCCATCTTTTTAAATTTTATACAAAACTATAGCAGACTCCGAATATTCAAAAACTTCGAAGATTTAACTGAAAAACGTGAAAACATTTTCGAAAACTAGTTTTTAAAGATTTCTAGTTCCTTAACGGTTATGACGACCTTGTTTGGCTGAAGTGTGTAATGTGTAAAAGGCAAGCGAACTGCATTAAAAATATTTCAAAATTGCCGTTTTCGACCCTAAGTTTTTAAGCCCATTCAAACAAGCGAAATAAAAAACAGCATATTTTTACCGTTTTCTCAGAAATCCATGTCCGCAGAATTTGAGAAAAGTGGCAAATGCTAGCACAGGTGGTTGTCAAATTGATCCAAAAGTCTAACGGTAATTAAAAAAATGTCGAAATTTCTGTTTTATGGGTTTTAAATTATAAAAATCCTAAAAAAGGCCTAGAAAGAGTATCCTTCCGATAGCGATAAAGCTTTTTGCCAGCCTTTTTTTAGATTAACGAAGCCCTATATAAAATCACCCAATATAAGAACAGTAGACAGCACTACGAAAAAAATATATTAAAGACTGTAAAATATATCCAGAAATAATTTTAATAAATAAATAGAATATTAATAGAATGTTAACCTTTAACAAAAGCCGGCGGACCGCTCCGCGTATGTCTTCATACTTGACGGTCTTTTTTATCTTCGGAATCCAATATTCACATTGCGTTCAGCGAATCAAAAGCCGGTTTTCACTAGGCAATGAAACCTTGTGAATAAATTTAGCGACGAGAAAACTTATATGAGCATGATACGGTAAGATTATAGGATACCTCTCGTTGAAGGAGAGAGTTGAGTGTGCTAGCCTCCCATTTACTAGAAGGATTTTGTCTTCAGGTCTAGCAAAACACTTTTGCTTTGTATTAGTTAACCCTTTGGCAGGCATGCATATTCTTTGGGAAAATGTCACGATTGTGTAAGTCGTATAATAAGATTCTTTGTACGAAGTAGCTAATTCTTCTTGAGTTATTTCATGTGAGGCGTAAGTATACTTGGATCTAACCTTGGCATAAAATTTATAGAAAAAATGAGAAATTTAAGAAGATCACGCGCAAGGCTATTTTCCACGTTTGGGACTTACAACATATGTATTGTGATGTATTTTAATGGGTCTTTTTTATAGATCACTCTCCTTTGAACCAGTAAAAAGTGGTCTTGGTAACGAAGCCATGATGGGCCTGACCACCAAAAACTATTTCCCTTAAGTTCTAGCGGAGTCATTTCTCTTGTCGGCTGGATTATCCGCGGCACGGACAAGCATCCAATTGGCGTTAGAGGTGATTTCTTGAATAAGAGTAACCCTATTGCCAACAAAGGTTCCCCAAGTACACGGAGGTTTTTCTAACCAACATAAGACAATGGAGCTGTCCGTCCAAAGACAAAGTTCATAGTTTTCACAAGCAAGTCGTGGAAGAATGAATTTAATTAATTTAGAAATTAATAAGGCATCGCTAAGTTCCGATCTTGGCAAAAATAGCATTTGAGCAGGAGCTTCTTTGCTTTTAGCACATAATAAATGACTCATCCAACAATCAGGTCCCTTACAGATACGAATGTATAGAGCTGCAGCATAGGCGCTCTCGGACGCATCACAGAATCCATGAATTTGGATTGAATGTGAATCTGGGGATTCATCTAGGAATTTCGAAAGATTCGATTTCAGACAAGTTTTCGCATGACACGTTAGAGGCTCAAGCGATTGAGACGTCCCAAGACGTCCCATCCTTCCAAATTTGTTGCATGATAATCTTTGCAGTAATTATAACTGGTGCCAACCATCCTGCAGGGTCAAAGAATTTGGCTTTAACTGATTACGCAGTTTGATTTTTTGTTTGGGAATCCAGACCTTGTGCTTTACAAGGAATTCAAATGAATCTGATTTGGCATTCTATTGAATATTTAGAGTTTTAGTTAAACTTTTTTCCTCAAAAAGAAAGTCTCGTTTGTAAAGATGTGATAGAGGAAATTTATTAATAAGATCAGAACAGTTTGCCGTCGATTTTCATAGACAAAACCCCGCAGATCGGGCTTCGACTAGGGCTTCGATCAATTGCCTTTGAGTTTCGAGGGCTGTTTTGAGGTCGTGTACTCCTGATAAGACGTCATCAACATAAAAATCTCTTCGCAAAACAGCTGACGTCATCAGCTAATCGATCTAATGTTTTGAGTGCGAGGTATGGTGCACAGTTGATATCAAATGTAATCGTCTTAAGTTCGAAATCGAGAACGCAAACCAGGACCAACATGCAGGATGTCGTTTTAACTAGTACCGTTACTAGTCGCACTCGACACATGAAAAACCACCCAGACTTTCGTACTTCTGCTGTCAGGTTTAAGCATGGTGTGGGAGGTAAAATGAATTTTTTTTTTTTTTATAATGCACTCGCGAATATAAGGGATTGGATACCCTTTTTAATGTTACACATCTCACGAGCGGAAAGGAGAGGTACCGATGCACTCTTGTTTTGAACAGTTGCAAGTTGTATTGCGCAGGAAAGATTGACCGTGGGAGAACATTCCACATTCGCGTTGTACGGCTTATGAAAGAACCTCTAAACTTTACTGTGCGTCCGAAGGTGAGCTCGAGGGTAAACTGATGTGCATTCGATCTTTGGCGAGTATTACGGTGGAACGTCTTTAGGGGCGGAATGCAATTGGCTATTTCGATGGAACATTGTTTGTGAAAAAAGCGATAAAACAGTGAAAGACAAGATACATTACGTCGATGTTCTAATGAGTCAAAAGACTTCGCAATGTTTTTGTCTCCAACAAGTTTTAACGCGCGTTTTTGTATCCTATCTAGCAAGAGCAGTGCTGTTTTTGGAGCACCAGCCCAGACATGGGAATTATATTCCAACTTGGGGCGAATATATGCCTTATATAAAATAGCCAAATCAGAGGGGGTGAAATACTTCTTGCATCTTTTAAGCAAGCCTAGGCATTTCGCAGCGTTCTTGGCGACGTCGAATATGTGGTCATTCCAACTAAGGTTGTTATTGACACACATACCGAGAATGGAAAGCGTTTCGGCTTCGTCGATGCAAGTGCCATTCATGGATAATGGCTGGGTGATACGGTTTTGCTTCAATGACAGAAGACAGCATTGAGTTTTAAAAGCATTAAACTCCACTCTGTTTCGAGATCCCCATGATACAATGCTGTTAAGGTCAGAGTTTAATGAGTTTGACATACGCTGCCGTTCCAATTCAACGTCCGAAGAGCAGGGGCGCGGAACCGAGAACGAATATGAGAAACTGAGGTTACTGTCATCAGCAAAGGAGTGGATTGGATTAGTTGTAGCAGACAGGAGATCATTAATGAAAATGAGAAAGAGTGTCGGAGACAAAAGAGAACCCCAGCGTTAATTTTATGAACTGCGGACTTGAAGCCCTCCAAAACAACTTGAATTGAACGGTTCGAAAGGTAATTACTAATCCACTGAATAAGAGATTCGTCGATTCCAAATGCACGCATTTTCGACAAGAGAGCTTGGTGCCAAACTCTGTCAAATGCTTTTGAAATATCAAGCGCAACAATCTTGCTTTCACCTAGAAGATGCAAGGAACGATTCCACTTTTCAGTGAGATATGCCATCAAATCACCAGTGGACCGTTTGCTACGGAAACCGTGTGGCCGGTCATTAAGAAGTTTTCGTGTTTCAAGATATTTCATAAGCTGATAATTAATCAGCGTTTCCATGACCTTAGAAAGAAGGGAGGTAAGTGCAATTGGACGATCGCTAGAGGGAGAAGAAGAATCGCCTTTTTTAGGGACGGGCTGGACAAATGCTGTTTTCCATCTACTCGGAAAGAGACCTGAGGAGTAGGACCGATGAAAAAGCTTACATAATGGTTTTGCCAGCGCGGAAGAACACCTCTTCAGAACAATGGGGGATATTCCATCTGGACCAGCGGATTTGTGAATGTTTAGATCTCGAAGTACTCTTTTGACTGCACGAGCGCGAAAGTGAATTTGTCCCATGGTATATTCGACGCGCTCAAGTGTAGGCGGGGACATTGCAGAGTCAGGGAGCATGGAGCTAGCAGCGAAATGCGCTGCAAGTAGATTCGCTTTGTCTAGAGAGGTGACAGCTGGAATGTCATTGTAAACGAGTGTTGGGATGGAAGATGAGGCACAGTTTTTGACATTTTTGACGAAAGACCAAAAGTTTTCACTACCCTTGGGACAATGTAGTATTTTCTGCCTCAGCTTTTGGTCGTATTGGAATTTGACACGGCGAATATGAGCATTACAATCATTTCTGGCTTGTTTAAACTTTTTTCGGTTTACCTGTGATGGGTTGGTCTTGTAGGACCGAAAACATAACTCCTTTAACCTAATCGCCTCTTTACAGCTCGAGTCAAACCACGAGTTCTCCTTTGGTTTGATACTCTTAATCCTGTAAGGGATAAAGGATCTCATACCAAGGAGAATGGTGTTAGTTATCATATCAGCAGCAGCATCTACGTTGTCATCGAGAAAGCACAAAGACCAGTTAAAACGACTGAAGAAGTTATTAAGGCCGTCCCAGTTGGCTTTCTCCTACCGCCACACTGTTCTTCTTGGAGTAATTTCCTTATTAGGTTGACTACCCAATAGGAACGTGGCTGATATGACGCAGTGGTCTGACGAGCCTAGAGGAGACAGTACATTCACTGTGTACTTATCGGGATGGGGGGTAAGAAACAAATCCAGAGTGTTGGCGGGATGATTGTTAATGTCGGGTATCCGTGTAGGCTCGTTTACAAGTTGCGTTAGGTTATTTAACGCGGCAAAGATCTCAACATACCTTCCTTCGGGTGTTGTCTGACCAGAATGTCGAAGCCACTTAGAATTGTGAATATTGAAATCGCCCGTAATCACGATTTCATTATTAGGATTCAAGGAAACAATTCTTAAGATGGAGTCGGACAGAGCATCAAACTCATTACAAGTTAATGCACTGCCCAAGTTAGGGCTTCTGTACACGAAACAGTAATGAATTGTTTGTCTACGGACGGTGAAATTTATCCACATGAAATTGAATTCCGGGTTGGAACAGGTGTTGAGTTGTGGAGGAATATGGTAGACAATATCATCACGAATATAAATGGCGAGGCCACGATGTGGAAAGAATAATGGCTCTAAGCGATAACCAGGGAGTTTAAAACCCGAATCGGGTTGACCTGTTACAGGATCTATGCCTAATACCTGAGTTTCACTTAGCGCCAAAACAGCTGGGCTGTAAGTACAGACATGGACGTACGCTGCAATTAGGTTTTTCCGCAGCCCACGAATGTTGCAAATGTCGACACGGAAGTCACTCATCTGCGCAAGACAATACAACTGCTCGGAAACAATAAATAAACGACAAACACTAAGCTGGATTGTTGCGTGAAAATCCTCGCAAAGAAACACCACAACAATACTTTGCAAGTACTATGCCTGTACATAGCATTGTGTGGTTAATTCAAGCAAAAAAAAATCATCAACAATGAATGAAATTGATTAGTTTTGATGACTTCAGAAGCAGAAACTTCTACCCATATGTTGAAGTGAAATATACTCGTGGAGCTCGTGGACTCTTGTAATTTAAGCTCCGGCTTTCGAGACAGCGAAGCCTCCATTCGGTTGAATTGCTTTAGAGCAATATTTCGCTAGCGACCAATAATTGGAGTCGGTTCTTTAAATGGGAGACGAACGATATAACGGCCACTAACGTTTCTGATGGTTGCTGCAGCATAATGGTCTTCGCAAAATTGTTCAGAAAGCGAGAGATGCTTTTGTTTAGGAACCTCTTCCACTTTCCAAAATTCTGCTATTTGTTGACCTCAAGAAACTTCACTATGATACGATAAAATTGTTGAGAAACAATTTATATCCAGGGCGTTGAATAGGCCCTGAATGAATCCACCCAAAAACGATGTTTTGACCCAAAACGTTTTTGCTGGAGGTTGCTACTATCCGATGGAGCACAAGTGTCTAGATGCGCATATTTACCTAAGGGGTAGTGGAGTCTAATGTTCTCGCTTTCCACAAAGACTCCAGCACCAGACCCCTGTCCGGTTTCGGAGCCATCCGTGAAAATACGATGGCATTCTTTTCCTGGCTCATAGCCTGGCCGAAGCCATTCCATTACCTGAGGAAAGTTGACTTGGTAGTTTTGTCGCAAAAGGAATTCTGGGGTCATTGCGTCAGAGGGCATGTCCATAAGACGGGGGTCGAAGGACAATTCTCGAACAAGTTCTTCAAAATTCCAATACGTTTGGTACCAAAAACCGCCCCTCTTTAAGCGAAAGATGGTTTTCAGCGTACACATAAATATATCAAGGGGGGGAGGTTCATGAAAACATCTAGAGCAGAGCCAGGCGTGCTAGGGAAGGCCCCTGTGTAGCCAAGACAAGTCGTTCTTTGGAGTTTGGCAAAAAAAGTAGTAACACGTTTCCGCGAAAGCCTGCTCCACCAAACAACCGATGCGTATGAGAGGAGATCCAGAGGACCATTTTCGGAGATAAGCCCCAGAAGGTGGACAATGGTTTTTCGGTTTTGGATTCAACATGCTTGGACCAAAGAATTTTTCTATCAAGGATTACTCCCAAATATTTGACTTCATCGGATATCGGGAAAGCGACACCTTTAAGCACGAGTTGATCCATCTTAAGCACCAATCATCGATCAAGTCTAGGGATCTCTGCGCCTGAGAGCACACAGCCCCTAGTTTTGAGCCGACAGAAAGAACGGCGACATCATCCGCGTAGGCTTGTGTGTAGGTTCCTGGAAGGTTGAGAGCCGATAGGAGAGAGTCTACCACCATGCACCATAAAAGGGGAGACAGAACGCCACCTTGCGGGCAGTCCTTGTTTACCCCAGTTATGGTGCACTTGCCACAATCTGCTTCGGTTATCAGCGTCCTGGTGGTCAAAGGATAGACATGTGCACTCAAGAGGATACAAGCATCCACAGGTTTTCTAAACCCACCTCTGTCTATCAACTCCTACTCTCACCTCCCCGTGGTGAACACCGGGTGCCTAGTACCTCAACTGGAGATTGGGTTCCAACCCCTTTGGAAGGTTGTTGGGGGTAGCAGACGAGAGAGGGAGGGAGGAGTGTTCCCACTAAGGCACTTCTCCTTGCATCCGGACGGCAGCGGAGGAATTCCCCAGATGGAATCAACGGTGGCGTCCATAGTTCCAGTCAGGCCGAACTACTTAGTGAACACCTTATATGGGCTACTACGATGTATTCGGAGCTCAGGCCTATAAGGAGCGGGCTATCCGGCTCTCCGTCCTTAGAGCTAAGCAAAGGATCTGGTCCTCCAGGTTGGGGGTCGTGCCGTCGGGGTGACTTCCCGGCCACGTAAAGAAACACCAGTCACGAAGCGGAAACAAGCCTCGGATTCGGACGGATTTGCTGTTGACGACCAATGCAAACGAGAAAAGGACAACGAGCTCCGGATCTGCACGTGGAATGTTAGGTCCCTTAACAGACCACGTGCAGCCGAGCAACTAGCGGAGGCCCTTAACGACTGCAAGGCAGACATTACTGCCATCCAAGAAATGCGGTGGGACGGGCCGGGCAAAAGAAGGATGAAAAACCGCGACATCTACTACGGCGACTGCTACCGGCATCAAAGACAGCGCCTATTTGGATGTGGTTTCGTTGTTGGAGGCAGACTTAGGCAAAAAGTCTTGAGCTTCAACCCTGTAAGCGAGCGCCTCGCGACGATCCGCATCAAGGCTAAATTCGCCAACATTAGCCTGATATGCGCACATGCCCCCACAGTGCCCTAGCTACGACATTAAAATTGTCCTAGGCGATTTTAATGCCAAGCTAGGAAGGGAGGGCATCTTTGGTCGTACTGTCGGAAAGCATAGCCTGCACGACACGACCTCCGATAACGGATTCAGGCTGATCGACTTTGCTGCGGGGCGACACGTTGTGGTAGCTAGTACACAGTTCCCGCATCTCAATATCCACAAAGGGACATGGAGATCTCCCGATCAATCAACCGTCAACCAGATTGACCATATTGCGATCGACGCAAGGCACTCCTCCAGTATCATGGATGTCCGAACTTTCCGAGGGGCCAACATTGACTCGGATCACTACCTTGTTGTAGCCAAGGTAAGGCTGCGGATATCCCGACCATCGCTAAGTAATGGAAATACTGTGAGGAAGTTTGACGTCGGCCGACTACAATCGCAAGAGATCGCCAGGTCCTTCTCCAACCGAGTCTCTCAAAACCTTCTACGAAGTCCTATGCAACCAGCATCAAGTATTGATAGCCAGTGGCAACATTGCCAAAATGCCATCAGAGACGCCGCCTCTGAAGTGCTGGGTTTCACACGGCGACCACAACGATACCCCTGGTTTGACGATGAATGCCGGCAAGCACATGCAGCTAAACAGGAAGCATACAAAGCGGCGCTGCACAGAAGGACTAGAGCTGCTCGCGAGCTCTACGAGCAGAGGAGGAGAGAGGAGCACCGGCTTCTCCGAAGGAAAAAGAGAGAGCACGAGAAGCGCGCGGTTGAAGAGATGGAGAGATGTTACAACAGGAATGAGGTTAGAAAGTTTTACCAAAGGATCAAAAGGTCCTGCCAAGGGTATAAACTTCGAACTGAAGCCTGTAAGGACCATCAAGGGAACATCGTTGTAGAATCGCAGTCGGTACTGAGGATTTGGAAAGACCACTTCTGCAGACTGTATAACGGCGAGGAAGAACCAAATACCGCTGTCAGGCAGAACGAACCATTCAACCCGGGCGAAGACGTTACCGACGAAGCATACGAACGATACCGCCCACCCGACCTGGAGGAGGTGAAAGTAGCTGTGTCTAAGCTCAAGTGCAACAAAGCAGCCGGAGCAGACGGCATAGCTGCCGAACTTTTTAAATCCGCTGGCGATGAGCTGGTTAGGAGCATGCACCAGCTCATCTGCAAGATATGGTCGGAAGAAAGCATGCCCGACGAATGGAACCTCAGCATTGTTTGCCCGATCCTGAAGAAAGGAGACCCTCTGAGTTGTGCCAACTACAGAGGCATAAGTCTTCTTAACATCGCATACAAGATCTTCTCTGCTGTACTGTGTGAACGCCTGAAGCCGTTTGTCAACAATCTGATAGGCACATATCAGTGTGGCTTTAGGCCAGGAAAGTCCACCATCGATCAAATATTCACACTGCGGCAGATCTTGGAGAAAACCCAGGAATTCCAAATCGATACACACCACCTCTTCATCGATTTCAAGGCCGCGTATGACAGCATCTATAGAGACGAGCTATATAGCGCAATGTCTAGTTTTGGCATCCCTGCCAAACTCGTCAGTCTGTGCAGGATGACGATGGAAAACTCACGCTGTTCCGTCAAGGTCGGCAAAGACCTCACCGACCCCTTTGATGTCAAAAAAGGATTTAGACAAGGCGATGCGCTGTCATGCGACTTCTTTAACATCATACTTGAGAGAATTGTGCAGAACTCTCGCGCCAACACCAGAGGTACAATCTTTCAAAAGTCCGTTCAACTACTTGCATACGCAGACGACATTGACATAATCGGTAGAACAAAGCGTGATGTCAGTGAAGCCTTCGTGAGTGTTGGGACGGAAGCGGCGAATATGGGTTTAGCAGTCAATGAGGGCAAACCCAAGTATATGCTGTCATCAAGAAAAGACACCCAACACCGACGTCTTGGACAAAACATCACCATCGACAGCTATAACTTTGAGGTAGTTAGGGACTTTGTCTACCTGGGTTCCGCTATCAATTCAGACAATGACACCAGCGCTGAAATCAAACGAAGGATAACTCTTGCCAATCGCTGTTTCTTTGGGCTAAGAAGGCAATTGAGTAGCAAAGCCCTCTCTCGAGCAACTAAAGTGTCCATGTATAAGACCCTCATCATCCCAGTCCTGCTGTACGGTGCAGAAGCATGGACCCTGTCAAAGGCGGATGAAAACACTTTAGGCTGCTTCGAGAGGAAAATTCTTCGGACGATTTACGGTCCCGTCTGCATAGACGGAGAGTGGAGGAGGAGATATAACATCGAACTGTACGGGCTGTACAGCGATACCGACCTAGCCAAAAGAGTCAAAACACAACGTCTACGATGGCTGGGTCATCTAGAGCGGATGGACACCAACGCCCCGGCCCGGAAAATCTTCGAATCCACACCGCAGGGACGACGCGGTAGAGGAGCACCGAGACTCAGGTGGCGCACGCAAGTGGAAGGGGACCTCAGCAAACTTCGCGTACGAAACTGGAGACGGCTAGCTAGAGACAGAGCTGGCTGGCGAAGCTTGTTGGCTGAGGCCCAGGTCCACCCCGGACTGTAGCGCCACCTTAAGTTAGTAAGTAAGTATCAGCGTCCTGTTCATTAGCATTTCCCTAATCCATTGAACTAATGTTTCATCTACACCATGTTGTCTGGCTGAGTTGCACATGCTGTCAAACGTCGCGTTATCGAAAGCACCCTCAATATCGACGAAAACGCCCAGCACGTACTCCTTCTGGTCAAGAGCACATTCAATCCTACCAACAAGGTTTTGAAGCCCAGTTTCGCAGAACTTTCCGTGCTGATAAGCGTGATGCATCTCAGAAAGAGGGTGTAAACTAAGAGCAACCTTACGCACGCGCAGCTCAACCAGTCTCTAAGCTTTTCAGCAGGAAAGAAGACAGACTTATGGGTCTGAAACTTTCGGCTAGGCTATAGTCTGACTTACCAGGTTTTGGTATGAAAACGACTTTAACCATACGCCAAAGGGTTTTTTTCCGTGGGTAGAAAAAACCTTCGTAGGCACTACGAGGACCGGCCGCGCGTGCTCATAGTAGTGTGAGATTCTTACTCACTAAAAAATCTCCCATTTTCCGTCAGACTACGACTAAGTTTCCTTAACAAGTAGTTAAAGCTTCTGTAGTAATCGCGTGTGGCAGGCTGCCTTCCAACGAAGGCACCTACAATACCGTCAATCTATGCGGTCTAATCTTATGCTGCTAGATCTAACGGTCAGATTCGTTGTAGTCGGCGCGTAAGATTTGTCTGATCCAAAGTTCGGATAATTTCATTGTTGCAGTGTCCGCGAAGACGAGTACTAAGTTTGCGAGCAAAGTTTGTTACCTCGTCAGACACGGTTGCGATTCCTAGATCTCGGTGTTGATCGCTTTTTCTTATGTACCATGGAGCATTAACGATTGCTCTGAGTGTCTTATTTTGAAAAGTTTTTAAAATAGATATATTGCTTGGTTTAGTACAACCCCATAATTGTATACCGTACGTCCAAAATGGTTTTAGCACTTGCTTATACAAAAGCAGTTTGTTATATATGCTTAGTTTCGAAAATCTTCCGATAAGCCAATTCATTTCTCTTAACCTAACTTCGTGCTCGTCGCGTTTCTTTTTAACGTGCGGCTTCCATTTAAGTTTTGCGTCTAGAGTCATTCCTAGATATTTCGCTTCATTTGAGTACGGGATTTGTACCGAGTTAATGAATAAAGGTTTGTTGTTTATCTTTTTATAAGTAAAGTTAACATGCCTTGACTTAGTCTCGTTAAGGACGACTCGCCAGCTCTTCGTCCAGTCGCATATTTTGTCTAAAGCGCGCTGGAGTTTCCCTGTTGATAATTCAACTGTCGTATCAATAGCGAGAATAGCAGTGTCGTCTCCGAACGTAGCTAAAATTGTTCATTCATCGTGGGGTATGTCTCTTGTATAAAGCAAAAATAATATTGGGCCGAGAACGCTTCCTTGCGGGGCACCGGCATTTATCTCTTTGATTTCCGAGTACTCATTTTCGTACCTTACGCGAAAGATTCTGTCTTTAAGGTAAGACTCTAAGATTCTATAGAGTTTTTCTGGTAAGGTAAGCCTTAGCTTGTACTTCAGGTCTTCGTGCCACACCTTGTCGAAGGCTTGCGATATGTCGAGAAAAGCGCTTTTTCGATTTCGTTTGTTATTCGATAGACCTGGTCGATTGTTGAATGTTTTTTTCTAAAATTGTTGATCCGGAATCAATCGTCTTTCTTCAATGATTGGTTGCAACCTTTTAAGCAACAGTTTCTCGAACACCTTAGATATTATCGGTCTGTATGATTTTTTGTCGTTTAGATATTTTCCTGGTTTCGGAACCATTATGACCTCGGCCACTTTCCATTGCCTTGGAACGAATAAAATTCTCATGGAGGCGTTAATGATGTAGAGTAGCTTGACCTAATTAATTTCGCTAGTAATTAAGTCATAGCCAGGTGCTTTGTTGTTCTTCAGATTATTAATCGTTTGACGAAGTTCAGCCAATGACACGGTTTTTATTCTATAATTATCTTGTACCGCATAGGGATTGAGCTCCTCGACCAACGGTTCCCCGTCAAACGGTTTGAATGTTTCTTCTAGGTAATCTGCAAATAAATCCGCTTTTTCTTTGTCTTTTCTTGCCCATTCGCCCCCCTCTTGCCCGGCGCAGAGTGTGATATAGGCTTCTTAACGGACTTGACTGCTTTCCAAAGAGAGTAGTTTTAACCGTTATCGGCAGTCAAACTTTCGAGGTAAGCAGTAGTCTCGCGACTGTTAAAATCTTGAAGTTCGTGCTTCAGTTTGTTAGAAAGGTGGTTCAAGATGGTCTTATCCGGGGTGGGTCTTACGCCAAAGGGTGGGTATGTAAGCCAAGGCAAGGCTCGCAGTGAAAATTTTTTTCAAAGTGGGCAACAGCTGACCTAAACCTTGCTTCAGCATAACTGGGTAGATTCCATTTGGACCAGGTGACTTAAAGCTCTCAAAATATTTGATAGCATCGTCAGTCACCACTCTAGATGCAATGTACCAGTTAAGCCGCGTTGTGTTCGCTGGTTCTGCAGTGGCCACCGTTGCCGGTACCACTGAAGAGCACGTGGTGATTTGATTTCCCGCCGGGAAGTGAGTCTCAAGGAGAAGACTGAAGGTCGCCGCCTTGGTCTCAGTGTAGGTGCCATTAGGTTTGAGTATTTTGATTATTCGAACTCGTCACAAAATTTTACAAAAGAGTCATTTTTCGACTTGCGAATAAGTCTCTTAAAATTCTTTTGCCTCGATCGATATAGATTCCAGTCTTCTACTAAATTGGTTTTTAAGGACCGATTTAGGAGCTTCCTGGTTTCTTTGCGAATACGCTGCAGTTCGGCATTCCACCAAGGTACCGATTTTCTACGGTGGTTTTTCGTAACTGGGCACGCGAGTTCAAAACAACAGGTAAGAATGCTGTTTAGATTTTGAGCAGACATCTCTACCTCTTGTCGAGAACTTAGTTTCAGTTTGGGTGGAACTTGAACAGAGTGGCCAAGTTCCTCTCTAAACTGTGACCAATTCGTATTTCTCGGATTTCTCCTCTCTTGCAAAGGTAGAACATCGCAATCGATATTCGATATATCTGTGATCTGAGAGGGTGCTATCTGGCGATACCCTAAAAGTGGGTCTGTGACCCAAATTATTGATGGTAATGTCAGACGATAAGATGAATTCCAAAAGACGATCTCCTCTTGCGTTACATTTGCTGCTGCCCCAGACAGTATTCTGAGCATTAGCATCGCAGCACAAGACGAGATCCAACCCTTTGGGTTCGCAATAATCTACAAGCTCAACAGCTGCCTTTGGTGGAGGAGGAGTCAAAGAGTTATAGGGGAAATATGCCGAGGCAACAACAAAGGTTTCCCATTTGCCGTTTGCATGGCAGGGAACAGAGGCTGCAACCAGATCTTGGGCACAAAACCTTTCGATCGTGACGGCCTCTAAGGATGTCGATGCGATAAGAGAAGTCCTAGGTCTTTCGGACTTCTTATCATAAATAATGTCGTGTGAAGCACTCAATCCACCAAGACCACAGATGTTAACTTTCCACACCCATGGTTCTTGGATGGATGTTATGCATGATTTTGTACTACATGCCGCAAGCCTGCTACTCGGAAGTGCGGTATAGGCCTTGCAGTGCTGTAGGTTGATCTGAGTAAACATTATGGATGTAGACTAAGGGTTACGTACACTATTAGCGCTGTTTGGCATTGAAATGGAAGTGAATCCTACCAAAATGCAGATAGGAACGCATTTTGTACCTAGATTCGATGACCTCGGCAGAAGCCATGTCCATGCCCACGACCAAACAACTACCATCTTTATAAAGACGATTTTTGCTTGGTCTGTGCTAACGGACAATCCAGGCTTTTGTGTCGAGGCCAGGATTCTGGGCTCGCAAACTTTTCAGCACATCCGCCGTTTTCCCCAGTTTCCCAGGGATCCAGCAGACGGCTCGCGTCAGCTTTGGTAGCTGAGGTCCCAAGGGGAGGGATTTTCGGCATCATAACGCATAGCCATTCAGAGGTTTGCTGCGATGAGGTCTTCACCCAAAAGGTTCCGTCCTTCAAACCACAGCTTTCCACCTGAATGCAAGCATTAGTTGCCTCCGCAAGTTCTAACAGTCTAGTTTTGCATTGTTCGCACTCCGCAGCACTCAAACTTTTGTCGTTACCTGCTTTCCCAATTCGTACTGCTAAAGAGGAGACAGCAGTATTCCGATAAGAACGCCTCTGATCTCCCACCTTAGCTGTCGTGCGTTCAAAGAGTTTTCCAGTGGCACACTGACCGTCGGGACCGCCCGCGTCGACACAGTTCTGTCCACTAGTGCTGCAGCCTGTTAAGGTCACATAACCAGCACCCATCACCAGTGCACGGGCAGCACTAACGGTTTGTGCGCTTCCTGGACTCATGCCCGTGGGAGTGCTCGCGACGTCCGGTTTCGGTCCGCTAGCACTGCACCCTTTAATGGGAGAAGCACCAGCATCACTCGAAGTCCGGGCGCAAGCAGTCACATGGGCCTGAGGGGTTATGTTACTCGTAATGAGCTTGGGTTTGGGATGAAGAGGACTGATTTGCTTCAGTTGGTGAGACTTCCACCGACCTGTCCTGCTTCATGGAAATCGCCGAAGAGCCGACCGGACTAGCAGCGCCTTAAGCCCGTAAAGCTTCTTTGCACGACTTATCGATCTGCCGCTTTCTATTCCTCTTCCGCCGACCCTTAGTTAGGCGCACCTCAGAGCCAGCCTCTTCCGGAGCCCGTTCAACCACTAGAGTATTCCGAGTCGTCATGTCAGTTTCAGTGCACTGGGTAGCAGCCACACTCACGCTCAGATTTCCGAGAGAGTCGGATACTGAGCTACAAGAGTCGGAGGGTATATCAAAAATGAATGTTGGGGCCTCCAGAATCCGTGCCCCGACCGCAGTCGAAAAGACTGCGGGTGGATTTTGGCTATCGCCGAAACCAGCTGGAGTAATAACATCCTTAAGGTTGTCCATTCATTAGTGAGTTTTTACAACTTCTCCTGTAGGTTAGAATACACTAACAGTTGGGTGGAAAGGGAAGGAAGAAAGGGATGAACGGGATGCGTGGAAGGGATGGATCACCTCACCTAAGCGAAGTGCCCTTGCGGATTTTGACCCAATAGTGAGCCAAATATATTATATTTGACCCCTTGCTTTACAATCCTAGGATACCGGTCAGCACCTATAACTAAGTCAACATTGGAACTCACGTAAAAGAATGGATCTGCGAGATCAAATCAATGACCTTATCGATTTGCATTGGATTTATTTCGAAGGAAGGGAGATTACCGGTAAGACGTTTCAAAACTATCGCATTGAACCTATAATAAGAGACCATAATCTCGACGAAGTCGCTGTCACAACTTCATTTAAACCTGAATAGGTTTCACTGGCAGGCCTTAATCTTCTTTGTGATTTTCGGTTATGATGGTGACCTCGGAAGCAGGATCGACTAGTTTTTTGGCATTGAACTTATCTCCTAGGTCACGGATTTCAACTGTGGCAGTAGCTGGAGGACCCTTTTACTTTTTCGAGAGAAAAAGGTTTTAAGTTGAAGAGGTTCAGCAGTGGACTGTTTTGATTGTAGGAATGTTAAGAACTAGTGGATGGTTGAACAGTTTCATGCGGAGGATCGGGATTGAGTAATGTATGGTGACGTTGTTTGCATTGCATGCAAGTGTGCACACTTCCGCAATTATTTAGTAGATGAGTGGATGAGAGGCAATTCATGCAGTACTTTGTGTAAACTTTGGGCAAAACCGTAGGGGATGCGAGATTTTACAAAACTTACATTCAAACTGGTTGGCTTTCACATGAAAGGCTCTGTGTGGTGGTCCCCCTCTAATGGGTTGAGAGGGTTTCGCAGTTCTTGGAGACGAAACTGGTTAAGGTTTGTTAGCATATTTAATATCAGATACTGCTTCCAAAACTCGATATCGGTTTGCTAGAAAAGCATCTAGAATTATATTTACTTCTTACCGCTTCTTTATATGTATCTGTATCACTATCTACACCCTGGTCACCTAGATTTTCCTCTGAGGCTACCTGAACACACAACAAATAACATCTTTTGATTTCTGCCCAAAGAGCATTTAATTAGGAGCTATACGCTTCTAGCAAACTCACTGTCTGATCAGCTAACGCGATTTCATCATAGTTGGTTTTGAAAATGACCAGCTGATCAGCAGCACCAATGAAATCTTCCAAAACAGTCATGTTACCGCTTAATTGTTACCACTAGTTACCTCTTAGTTATTTATAGTCGAAAATAAACCCGGAGACTTATCAATAAGTACAAGGCAAATGGTAAAGAAAACTCACCCCACAAAGGAATAGCACGAGGGAAACTTAACCTTTTAAGCACTTCCCTTATGCATTGGTTCGATAGAAACTCTACTGATGTATCTACATAGCTTTAATCGACGCGAATAAGTCACCTTTGTTAAACTTTGTTTAGCTACGAGTAAATATCAAAAATCTAATTTTTTTTAAACAAATAATTAAATGTATGCACTGGCCTTAATTAATACGCACGGCTGTAACTTCGACGATAAAGACGGGATTTTGGTGTCTGGTTGTTAGCGGCAATTCGTGGGAGTGATGATGGTTTTTCGATGTGACTGATATAATCTGCTGATGATGATGAACATCGTGAGCGTAGCTTTTTTTGGATGAGAAATTGACCTTTTTTCTGGATGACATTGTGCGATGAACTCCAATGATCGTACAGTCGACGACGTCGATGTTTGACCTCGATATTTTTTTTATGACACAAATATCGAGCGGTGCGGCAAATGTGGATAATATTGCGCCTCGATATGATTAAGACTTTAATCGATTGCTGATGATTAGGTCGATGATTTGCGATAAGGTTTTCGCGATATAGTGATCGGGCGAAGAGATATGCAAAGTTTATTTTATAGATTAATTTGTAGAATAATTAATTGTAAGATCCGGCTCGGACCAAAATGTTGGGGTGTGTATGGGAGACACACTTGGGGCGCTAGTAAGATTTTCTCCAACGAAGTTGCGTATCGACAAAATAAAACGTCTTTTTATGTGGGTTAACAGCTTGCACAAAACATCTCAAATTGACAAGTGGTAGTAACGAAACAGATTTGGCCTAAGCTAGATCTTAAACGCTCTAGGAGTTTGATAGCTGTTAATAGATCGCACATGAGTGCTACAATCGGTGTTACTCATTTGGTGATTTGATTTCCCGGGAAGTGAGTCTCAAGGAGAAGACTGAAGGTCGCCGCCTTGGTCTCAGTGTAGGTGCCATCAGGTTTGAGTATTGAAGCGAGTTTGCTTGGTCTGTTCCTTTGAAGTACTTTTACAAGCCTACTAGTTCCACGTAGAGATTCGAACTCGTCACAAAATTTCACAAAAGAGTCATTTTTCGACTTGCGAATAAGTCTCTTAAAATTCTTTTGCCTCGATCGATATAGATTCCAGTCTTCTACTAAATTGGTTTTTAAGGACCGATTTAGGAGCTTCCTGGTTTCTTTGCGAATACGCTGCAGTTCGGCATTCCACCAAGGTACCGATTTTCTACGGTGGTTTTTCGTAACTGGGCACGCGAGTTCAAAACAACAGGTAAGAATGCTGTTTAGATTTTGAGCAGACATCTCTACCTCTTGTCGAGAACTTAGTTTCAGTTTGGGTGGAACTTGAACAGAGTGGCCAAGTTCCTCTCTAAACTGTGACCAATTCGTATTTCTCGGATTTCTCCCTTCTTGCAAAGGTAGAACATCGCAATCGATATTCGATATATATGTGATCTGAGAGGGTGCTATCTGGCGATACCCTCCATTTTGCGATAGTCCTTGACAACTTGTTGGACAGAGTAAGGTCAATTACCAGCTGTCTCCTGGCGGTAACAAAAGTGGGTCTATGACCCAAATTATTGATGGTAATGTCAGACGATAAGATGAATTCCAAAAGACGATCTCCTCTTGATTACATTCGCTGCTGCTCCAGACAGTATTCTGAGCATAAGCATCGCAGCACAAGACGAGATCCAACCCTTTGGATTCACAATAATCTACAAGCTCAACAACTGCCTTTGGTAGAGGAGGAGTCAAAGAGTTATAGGGGAAATATGCCGAGGCAACAACAAAGGTTTCCCATTTGCCGTTTGCATGGCAGGGAACAGAGGCAGCAACCAGATCTTGGGCACAAAACCTTTCGATCGCGACGGCCTCTAAGGATGTCGATGCGATAAGAGAAGTCCTAGGTCCTTCGGACTTCTTATCATAAATAATGTCGTGTGAAGCACTCAATCCACCAAGACCACAGATGTTAACTTTCCACACCCATGGTTCTTGGATGGATGTTATGCATGTTTTTGTACTACATGGCGCAAGCCTGCTACTCGGAAGTGCGGTATAGGCCTTGCAGTGCTGTAGGTTGATCTCAGTAAACATTATGGATGTAGACTAAGGGTTACGTACACTATTAGCGCTGTTTGGCATTGAAACGGAAGTGAATCCTACCAAAATGCAGATAGGAACGCATTTTGTACCTAGATTCGATGACCTCGGCAGAAGCCATGTCCATGCCCACGACCAAACAACTACCATCTTTATAAAGACGATTTTTGCTTGGTCTGTGCTAACGGACAATCCAGGCTTTTGTGTCGAGGCCAGGATTCTGGGCTCGCAAACTTTTCAGCACATCCGCCGTTTTCCCCAGTTTCCCAGGGATCCAGCAGACGGCTCCCGTCAGCTTTGGTAGCTGAGGTCCCAAGGGGAGGGATTTTCGGCATCATAATGCATAGCCATTCAGAGGTTTGCTGCGATGAGGTCTTCACCCAAAAGGTTCCGTCCTTCAAACCACAGGTTTCCACCTGAATGCAAGCATTAGTTGCCTCTGCAAGTTCTAACAGTCTAGTTTTGCATTGTTCGCACTCCGCAGCACTCAAACTTTTGTCGTTACCTGCTTTCCCAATTCGTACTGCTAAAGAGGAGACAGCAGTATTCCGATAAGAACGCCTCTGATCTCCCACCTTAGCTGTCGTGCGTTCAAAGAGTTTTCCAGTGGCACACTGACCGTCAGGACCGCCCGCGTCGACACAGTTCTGTCCACTAGTGCTGCAGCCTGTTAAGGTCACATAACCAGCACCCATCACCAGTGCACGGGCAGCACTAACGGTTTGTGCGCTTCCTGGACTCATGCCCGTGGGAGTGCTCGCGACGTCCGGTTTCGGTCCGCTAGCACTGCACCCTTTAATGGGAGAAGCACCAGCATCACTCGAAGTCCGGGCGCAAGCAGTCACATGGGCCTGAGGGGTTATGTTACTCGTAATGAGCTTGGGTTTTTTCTTGTTTTTCGGTTCAGCAGAAGAGGAGGCGATGTCCGATGAAGAGGACTGATTTGCTTCAGTTGGTGAGACTTCCACCGACCTGTCCTGCTTCATGGAAATCACCGAAGAGCCGACCGGACTAGCAGCGCCTTAAGCCCGTAAAGCTTCTTTGCACGACTTATCGATCTGCCGCTTCCTATTCCTCTTCCGCCGACCCTTAGTTAGGCGCACCTCAGAGCCAGCCTCTTCCGGAGCCCGTTCAACCACTAGAGTATTCCGAGTCGTCATGTCAGTTTCAGTGCACTGGGTAGCAGCCACACTCACGCTCAGATTTCCGAGAGAGTCGGATACTGAGCTACAAGAGTCGGAGGGTATATCAAAAATGAATGTTGGGGCCTCCAGAATCCGTGCCCCGACCGCAGTCGAAAAGACTGCGGGTGGATTTTGGCTATCGCCGATACCAGCTGGAGTAATAACATCCTTAAGGTTGTCCATTCATTAGTGAGTTTTTACAACTTCTCCTGTAGGTTAGAATACACTAACAGTTGGGTGGAAAGGGAAGGAAGAAAGGGATGAACGGGATGCGTGGAAGGGATGGATCACCTCACCTAAGCGAAGTGCCCTTGCGGATTTTGACCCAATAGTGAGCCAAATATATTATATTTGACCCCTTGCTTTACAATCCTAGGATACCGGTCAGCACCTATAACTAAGTCAACATTGGAACTCACGTAAAAGAATGGATCTGCGAGATCAAAATCAATGACCTTATCGATTTGCATTGGATTTATTTCGAAGGAAGGGAGATTACCGGTAAGACGTTTCAAAACTATCGCATTGAACCTATAATAAGAGACCATAATCTCGACGAAGTCGCTGTCACAACTTCACTTAAACCTGAATAGGTTTCACTGGCAGGCCTTAATCTTCTTTGTGATTTTCGGTTATGATGGTGACCTCGGAAGCAGGATCGACTAGTTTTTTGGCATTGAACTTATCTCCTAGGTCACGGATTTCAACTGTGGCAGTAGCTGGAGGACCCTTTTACTTTTTCGAGAGAAAAAGGTTTTAAGTTGAAGAGGTTCAGCAGTGGACTGTTTTGATTGTAGGAATGTTAAGAACTAGTGGATGGTTGAACAGTTTCATGCGGAGGATCGGGATTGAGTAATGTATGGTGACGTTGTTTGCATTGCATGCAAGTGTGCACACTTCCGCAATTATTTAGTAGATGAGTGGATGAGAGGCAATTCATGCAGTACTTTGTGTAAACTTTGGGCAAAACCGTAGGGGATGCGAGATTTTACAAAACTTACATTCAAACTGGTTGGCTTTCACATGAAAGGCTCTGTGTGGTGGTCCCCCTCTAATGGGTTGAGAGGGTTTCGCAGTTCTTGGAGACGAAACTGGTTAAGGTTTGTTAGCATATTTAATATCAGATACTGCTTCCAAAACTCGATATCGGTTTGCTAGAAAAGCATCTAGAATTATATTTACTTCTTACCGCTTCTTTATATGAATCTGTATCACTATCTACACCCTGGTCACCTAGATTTTCCTCTGAGGCTACCTGAACACACAACAAATAACATCTTTTGATTTCTGCCCAAAGAGCATTTAATTAGGAGCTATACGCTTCTAGCAAACTCACTGTCTGATCAGCTAACGCGATTTCATCATAGTTGGTTTTGAAAATGACCAGCTGATCAGCAGCACCAATGAAATCTTCCAAAACAGTCATGTTACCGCTTAATTGTTACCACTAGTTACCTCTTAATTATTTATAGTCGAAAATAAACCCGGAGACTTATCAATAAGTACAAGGCAAATGGTAAAGAAAACTCACCCCACAAAGGAATAGCACGAGGGAAACTTAACCTTTTAAGCACTTCCCTTATGCATTGGTTCGATAGAAACTCTACTGATGTATCTACATAGCTTTAACCGACGCGAATAAGTCACCTTTGTTAAACTTTGTTTAGCTACGAGTAAATATCAAAAATCTAATTTTTTTTAAACAAATAATTAAATGTATGCACTGGCCTTAATTAATACGCACGCACCTGGTGATAAGGATATGCAACTGATCCACTGGAATGGTCTTCTCGGCTGTAACTTCGACGATAAAGACGGGATTTTGGTGTCTGGTTGTTAGCGGCAATTCGTGGGAGTGATGATGGTTTTTCGATGTGACTGATATAATCTGCTGTTGATGATGAACATCGTGAGCGTAGCTTTTTTTGGATGAGAAATTGACCTTTTTTCTGGATGACATTGTGCGATGAACTCCAATGATCGTACAGTCGACGACGTCGATGTTTGACCTCGATATTTTTTTTATGACACAAATATCGAGCGGTGCGGCAAATGTGGATAATATTGCGCCTCGATATGATTAAGACTTTAATCGATTGCTGATGATTAGGTCGATGATTTGCGATAAGGTTTTCGCGATATAGTGATCGGGCGAAGAGATATGCAAAGTTTATTTTATAGATTAATTTGTAGAATAATTAATTGTAAAATCCGGCTCGGACCAAAATGTTGGGGTGTGTATGGGAGACACACTTGGGGCGCTAGTAAGATTTTCTCCAACGAAGTTGCGTATCGACAAAATAAAACGTCTTTTTATGTGGGTTAACAGCTTGCACAAAACATCTCAAATTGACAAGTGGTAGTAACGAAACAGATTTGGCCTAAGCTAGATCTTAAACGCTCTAGGAGTTTGATAGCTGTTAATAGATCGCACATGAGTGCTACAATCGGTGTTACTCATTTGGTGATTTGATTTCCCGGGAAGTGAGTCTCAAGGAGAAGACTGAAGGTCGCCGCCTTGGTCTCAGTGTAGGTGCCATCAGGTTTGAGTATTGAAGCGAGTTTGCTTGGTCTGTTCCTTTGAAGTACTTTTACAAGCCTACTAGTTCCACGTAGAGATTCGAACTCGTCACAAAATTTCACAAAAGACTCATTTTTCGACTTGCGAATAAGTCTCTTAAAATTCTTTTGCCTCGATCGATATAGATTCCAGTCTTCTACTAAATTGGTTTTTAAGGACCGATTTAGGAGCTTCCTGGTTTCTTTGCGAATACGCTGCAGTTCGGCATTCCACCAAGGTACCGATTTTCTACGGTGGTTTTTCGTAACTGGGCACGCGAGTTCAAAACAACAGGTAAGAATGCTGTTTAGATTTTGAGCAGACATCTCTACCTCTTGTCGAGAACTTAGTTTCAGTTTGGGTGGAACTTGAACAGAGTGGCCAAGTTCCTCTCTAAACTGTGACCAATTCGTATTTCTCGGATTTCTCCCTTCTTGCAAAGGTAGAACATCGCAATCGATATTCGATATATCTGTGATCTGAGAGGGTGCTATCTGGCGATACCCTCCATTTTGCGATAGTCCTTGACAACTTGTTGGACAGAGTAAGGTCAATTACCAGCTGTCTCCTGGCGGTAACAAAAGTGGGTCTATGACCCAAATTATTGATGGTAATGTCAGACGATAAGATGAATTCCAAAAGACGATCTCCTCTTGATTACATTCGCTGCTGCCCCAGACAGTATTCTGAGCATAAGCATCGCAGCACAAGACGAGATCCAACCCTTTGGATTCACAATAATCTACAAGCTCAACAACTGCCTTTGGTAGAGGAGGAGTCAAAGAGTTATAGGGGAAATATGCCGAGGCAACAACAAAGGTTTCCCATTTGCCGTTTGCATGGCAGGGAACAGAGGCAGCAACCAGATCTTGGGCACAAAACCTTTCGATCGCGACGGCCTCTAAGGATGTCGATGCGATAAGAGAAGTCCTAGGTCCTTCGGACTTCTTATCATAAATAATGTCGTGTGAAGCACTCAATCCACCAAGACCACAGATGTTAACTTTCCACACCCATGGTTCTTGGATGGATGTTATGCATGTTTTTGTACTACATGGCGCAAGCCTGCTACTCGGAAGTGCGGTATAGGCCTTGCAGTGCTGTAGGTTGATCTGAGTAAACATTATGGATGTAGACTAAGGGTTACGTACACTATTAGCGCTGTATGGCATTGAAACGGAAGTGAATCCTACCAAAATGCAGATAGGAACGCATTTTGTACCTAGATTCGATGACCTCGGCAGAAGCCATGTCCATGCCCACGACCAAACAACTACCATCTTTATAAAGACGATTTTTGCTTGGTCTGTGCTAACGGACAATCCAGGCTTTTGTGTCGAGGCCAGGATTCTGGGCTCGCAAACTTTTCAGCACATCCGCCGTTTTCCCCAGTTTCCCAGGGATCCAGCAGACGGCTCCCGTCAGCTTTGGTAGCTGAGGTCCCAAGGGGAGGGATTTTCGGCATCATAATGCATAGCCATTCAGAGGTTTGCTGCGATGAGGTCTTCACCCAAAAGGTTCCGTCCTTCAAACCACAGGTTTCCACCTGAATGCAAGCATTAGTTGCCTCTGCAAGTTCTAACAGTCTAGTTTTGCATTGTTCGCACTCCGCAGCACTCAAACTTTTGTCGTTACCTGCTTTCCCAATTCGTACTGCTAAAGAGGAGACAGCAGTATTCCGATAAGAACGCCTCTGATCTCCCACCTTAGCTGTCGTGCGTTCAAAGAGTTTTCCAGTGGCACACTGACCGTCAGGACCGCCCGCGTCGACACAGTTCTGTCCACTAGTGCTGCAGCCTGTTAAGGTCACATAACCAGCACCCATCACCAGTGCACGGGCAGCACTAACGGTTTGTGCGCTTCCTGGACTCATGCCCGTGGGAGTGCTCGCGACGTCCGGTTTCGGTCCGCTAGCACTGCACCCTTCAATGGGAGAAGCACCAGCATCACTCGAAGTCCGGGCACAAGCAGTCACTTGGGCCTGAGGGGTTATGTTACTCGTAATGAGCTTGGGTTTTTTCTTGTTTTTCGGTTCAGCAGAAGAGGAGGCGATGTCCGATGAAGAGGACTGATTTGCTTCAGTTGGTGAGACTTCCACCGACCTGTCCTGCTTCATGGAAATCGCCGAAGAGCCGACCGGACTAGCAGCGCCTTCAGCCCGTAAAGCTTCTTTGCACGACTTATCGATCTGCCGCTTCCTTTTCCTCCTCCGCCGACCCTTAGTTAGGCGCACCTCAGAGCCAGTCTCTTCCGGAGCCCGTTCAACCACTAGAGTATTCCGAGTCGTCATGTCAGTTTCAGTGCACTGGGTAGCAGCCACACTCACGCTCAGATTTCCGAGAGAGTCGGATACTGAGCTACAAGAGTCGGAGGGTATATCAAAAATGAATGTTGGGGCCTCCAGAATCCGTGCCCCGACCGCAGTCGAAAAGACTGCGGGTGGATTTTGGCTATCGCCGATACCAGCTGGAGTAATAACATCCTTAAGGTTGTCCATTTATTAGTGAGTTTTTACAACTTCTCCTGTAGGTTAGAATACACTAACAGTTGGAAGGGAAGGAAGAAAGGGATGAACGGGATGCGTGGAAGGGATGGATCACCTCACCTAAGCGAAGTGCCCTTGCGGATTTTGACCCAATAGTGAGCCAAATATATTATATTTGACCCCTTGCTTTACAATCGTAGGATACCGGTCAGCACCTATAACTAAGTCAACATTGGAACTCACGTAAAAGAATGGATCTGCGAGATCAAAATCAATGACCTTATCGATTTGCATTGGATTTATTTCGAAGGAAGGGAGATTACCGGTAAGACGTTTCAAAACTATCGCATTGAACCTATAATAAGAGACCATAATCTCGACGAAGTCGCTGTCACAACTTCACTTAAACCTGAATAGGTTTCACTGGCAGGCCTTAATCTTCTTTGTGATTTTCGGTTATGATTGTGACCTCGGAAGCAGGATCGACTAGTTTTTTTGGCATTGAACTTATCTCCTAGGTCACGGATTTCAACTGTGGCAGTAGCTGGAGGACCCTATTACTTTTTCGAGAAAAAAAGGTTTTAAGTTGAAGAGGTTCAGCAGTGGACTGTTTTGATTGTAGGAATGTTAAGAACTAGTGGATGGTTGAACAGTTTCATGCGGAGGATCGGGATTGAGTAATGTATGGTGACGTTGTTTGCATTGCATGCAAGTGTGCACACTTCGACAATTATTTAGTAGATGAGTGGATGAGAGGCAATTCATGCAGTACTTTGTGTAAACTTTGGGCAAAACCGTAGGGGATGCGAGATTTTACAAAACTTACATTCAAACTGGTTGGCTTTCACATGAAAGGCTCTGTGTGGTGGTCCCCCTCTAATGGGTTGAGAGGGTTTCGCAGTTCTTGGAGACGAAACTGGTGAAGGTTTGTTAGCATATTTAATATCAGATACTGCTTCCAAAACTCGATATCGGTTTGCTAGAAAAGCATCTAGAATTATATTTACTTCTTACCGCTTCTTTATATGAATCTGTATCACTATCTACACCCTGGTCACCTAGATTTTCCTCTGAGGCTACCTGAACACACAACAAATAACATCTTTTGATTTCTGCCCAAAGAGCATTTAATTAGGAGCTATACGCTTCTAGCAAACTCACTGTCTGATCAGCTAACGCGATTTCATCATAGTTGGTTTTGAAAATGACCAGCTGATCAGGAGCACCAATGAAATCTTCCAAAACAATCATGTTACCGCTTAATTGTTACCACTAGTTACCTCTTAGTTATTTATAGTCGAAAATAAACCCGGAGACTTATCAATAAGTACAAAGCAAATGGTAAAGAAAACTCACTCCACAAAGGAATAGCACGAGGGAAACTTAACCTTTTAAGCACTTCCCTTATGCATTGGTTCGATAGAAACTCTACTGATGTATCTACATAGCTTTAATCGACGCGAATAAGTCACCTTTGTTAAACTTTGTTTAGCTACGAGTAAATATCAAAAATCTAATTTTTTTAAACAAATAATTAAATGTATGCACTGGCCTTAATTAATACGCACGCACCTGGTGATAAGGATATGCAACTGATCCACTGGAATGGTCTTCTCGGCTGTAACTTCGACGATAAAGACGGGATTTTGGTGTCTGGTTGTTAGCGGCAATTCGTGGGAGTGATGATGGTTTTTCGATGTGACTGATATAATCTGCTGATGATGATGAACACCGTGAGCGTAGCTTTTTTTTTGGATGAGAAATTGACCTTTTTTCTGGATGACTTTGTGCGATGAACTCCAATGATCGTACAGTCGACGACGTCGATGTTTGACCTCGATATTTTTTTTATGACACAAATATCGAGCGGTGCGGCAAATGTGGATAATATTGCGCCTCGATATGATTAAGACTTTAATCGATTGCTGATGATTAGGTCGATGATTTGCGATAAGGTTTTCGCGATATAGTGATCGGGCGAAGAGATATGCAAAGTTTATTGTATAGATTAATTTGTAGAATAATTAATTGTAAGATCCGGCTCGTACGGACCAAAATGTTGGGGTGTGTATGGGAGACACACTTGGGGCGCTAGTAAGATTTTCTCCAACGAAGTTGCGTATCGACAAAATAAAACGTCTTTTTATGTGGGTTAACAGCTTGCTTTAATTTTCGGTAAGTTCTTACCTCATTGAAGATTTGTAACAGAAAAGGCGGATAGAAGTTGGTTGACAAGTAAAGGACTGAGAATGTGCTACTATTGAATGTGGTGAATTTAATAATCTTTAGAGCGACATCATTCTGTTCATATTCAAAACTCAATGTAAAATTTAAGTGCAATAGCATGAAACATTTTCTTTTTCTTACGTGAACAATATCAGTAACCCTTACCGTTTTAAAGGTATATAGTGGTTATATTACTCTGTGACAACATAAAACTCAATGAAAACAAGTTTTTGCATGAATTTGCAGTCCTCAGAAAATCGCGTAGGGTGATTAATGTTAGAAATTTGGAGTTTAACAGAAGAAACAAAGTCGCTCTTAAACAAATTTGCATTGAAGTCGCCGCAAAGGAAAATGTGTTCATAAAGCGGCGAAAACTGCGAAAGAGCGGAAAAGAATGGTTTAGGTGATCAACTCTGATCTGGGACATAAACGCAGGCAACAAGGCATTTACATTTAGCACACCCAACAAGCACCTCAGCAATTAAGAACTCACAGTCTGAATTTTCTGATTTAACAATTACTTTGCATTTTTAGATAAGCTTAGCAGTAGATCGCTTATCCACCTTCCCACCCCAAGTGTACGTTGTTCTATCATTTCTGAAAATATTATAATGAAGTATGTTGTACTTTGCATCTGATATACCACGCTTAAACCAAGCTACACAAACACAAATAATATGGACTCCAGAACTCCCAAACATGTACTTTTAAAAATCTGGTTTTCATGAATTAAGGTTACATGCAAAACTGAATGCAATAGAAAGAAAACATCTCAAATTGACAAGTGGTAGTAACGAAACAGATTTGGCCTAAGCTAGATCTTAAACGCTCTAGGAGCTTGATAGCTGTTAATAGATCGCACATGAGTGCTACAATCGGTGTTATTACAGGACACTGTCTGATGGGCAAGCACGCGACAAGGCTTGGTGTCTTTTCTAATGATTTTTGCAGGAGCTACATGGATGAGGAGGAAGAAGAGACCACTCTCCACCTTCTCTGCACATGCCCCGCTCTCTCTAAGATCCGAAATCTTTATTTTGGAGCTTTCTTCTATAGTGGTCTTAGTGATCTTAGTACGACTGACTCAAAACTCCTCTTACGCTTCATTAGTAGCTTGAAATGGTTCAACGAGTAGGCAATTTTTCCAGATCCACGTGGTATCACAATGGACCTACATAGGTCTTAGTAAGTTGGGTTTTTCAAACCCGACAGCCCCTTCAGCCTAACCTAACTTAAGGCTACGTGCATTTAAATGACAAACCTTAAAACCATTACGACACTTAAAGAGGACATTGAGCATAGTGTGTGGTGATTTCAGCATTAGCGGCAGATCAGACTCTAATAAAAGAAGAAAAGAAAAAAATACAATAATGAAGTAAAAGAAACGAATAACAAAATACCAATAACTTAAAAATGCAGCAGTCTAGCGACAAAGAAATTAAAGAAGGTGCTAAAAATATAAAAAAGAAAAAAAATAATAGCAAAGAGCAAAATAATTATTATAATAGTTTCAAAACAATCAAAGAGTGCGAATAAGATATAACGGGTGATTTTTTAGCTGGTTTCGTTTTGGCAACACTGGTTTTGACAGCTGACGTGTGTTTAGTACCTTGTGTCACTGTCAAACAGCTTCAGTTTGGTTTGCAATTTAACCATGGAGCGTCTTACAAATGAACAACGCTTGCAAATTATTGAATTTTACTATCAAAATTCGTGCTCGGTTTGAAATGTTCATCGCGCGCTGCTTCCATTTTATGGTCGGCATTCTCGACCTTCTGAGCATTTCACGTTTCGGGCCGGTCAATTGGCCGCCTACATCGTGCGATTTGACACCATTAGATTATTTTTTGTGGGGTTATGTCAAGGCTAATGTCTATAGGGACAAGCCCGCTTCGATTGACGCACTGGAAGCCAACATCCATGCATTCATTCGTGAGATACCGGCCGATATGTGTGAAAGAGTATGCTAAAATTGGACTCAGCGGATGGGCTACCTGAGACGCAGCCGCGGTCAACATTTGCATGAAATTATCTTTAAACATTAAATTGCAAGGTTCAAACTATCGATTCAAATAAATATTTCATTAATTTTTTCGAATTTTTTGTGTTTTTTTTTTTTAAAAAAGTTTTTAACCTCTTAAAAAATCACCCGTTAGATACGCTGATTTAATTTTCTTTTAATGATGAGTCACTGCAGCAGCAGAAGCAATAGAGTGAAGATCGTCGGAGCATTCGACAGCAAAACTATTTCCGTCAGCCGTTTTCTTAGGAAACACATTTCCATTGATAGCGTACACAGATAAAAGTTGTTTTTTTCTCTTCCCAAGTGCGCTTTGGAAGAGAAAGCGAGAATGCTTGGTTAAGCTCTCGTTCAGATAACAATCCCCAGAAGCTAGTCAAATATTTAAATTACCGTCAATAGTTCTGAACAGTTGTCTGAAATTCGTTTGTCATTTTAATGTGAAATTACGAAAAAAAAAATGGGAAATAGTTTGCCACACGGATGAGAGAAACTTGAGCGTTTGCGAAGGAGAATGTAATGGGAAGTAAAGTGAGAAGAAAGATGCCAACTTAAGGGGTTGCTTGGCGAGACTGTAACCAGGTAGGGTGGGTAGAGGCGATTTTTCGCTACATCATACCATCATGATGAAATTTTAAGACTCGCATGATTTTTGTTTGGGGCTACGGTTCAAGAACTCACGCCCTCCGACGAACTGAGGATAACGACCAGCATGCCAGCGCAGACCCGAAAGCCAACCTAGTCCCATAACAATATGGCCAGAGGCTAGTCAGCTAGACAACACCTTAGGTCGGCATGGACGAACCTGCTTTTAAGCATTTGCTCAATCCGATTGCAGAGATAGTTGTCAACCTTCAGCTTATTGTTCAGCTTCTGTTCGGACAACGTTGAAGGCTCCTTCAATGTTAAGGAATGATAAACTAGAGTGAAGTCCTTATTCAAAAAGTATTTCTCAATGATAAAAACCAACGAATTAAGGGCCGTTTCTACCGATTTAACCTTGCTGTACACATGTTGCGAGCACGAGAAAAGACTGCTGTCTATTTTGGTTTGCAGCATTAGTCAATCCTAATGGCTCATCTAAAGTTTTGAAAATATATTTAAAATACTAATAAAGGTACAGAAAACACCTTCAAGGGAAAAATCGAAATACGATGTTTCACCAAGCTTCTTCAGAGCGCGTTTTTTGGGTGCATACAAACATGTATTCGCTTCCGCTTGAACTATTCTCCTTACCACGCTGCTTTTAACAGATATCTTACAAGCATTGAATAAGGGGTTAAGTGCTGAGAACCACCTTAGCTTAAGAAGAAACGGATGCGATGATCAGATCATTCACTTCTCTTGTCAAATCCAAGTGATGTGGAAATTGTTTCACAAGTGATTCCTCTAACAGATTATTTACACAGAGAAAACTTTGAGAGAACTATTTAAGATCATTTTCCTGTTCTTCATCCTAATCGCTGCTAAGGTAGGGAAAAGATATCCATTCCTCTCTCACGCTGAAGGAATGATATATCCAATGCTACTGATATAGGCTCTAGCAACACTAAATATTCCTCCAAACATTCGAAATCCATTTAGAGAAATGTTTGTGTCTCTAACATCCTGCACACTTCCTAAATATCTTTATGCTTATACCGTTTTCACACCGAAGCCAAAATCTAGATTCTGAGCAATTCGATTTCAAAATCGCGAAAAAAATCTAGATTTTTTTGACTTTTCGATCAGTTGAACAATAACTGTCCAATTTTTTACAGTAGTCAAAAGTTAAACAGCTTCAAATAAGTAAAAAACAATTCTATACAACTAAAGAAGCACTGGAAAATACATAAAAATCACCGCACGATTAAAAAGTATAAAAAAAATGAAAATATTGCTCCTTTTTATTTTATGAACAAACTTCATCGGCTGTCATGTCTTCTTCTGATTGAATATAAAAAGTGTGTTTGCTTTTCTTTTGCTAAGATTCCCACAAAATCGAATGCAATCTATTACATTTGTATTCGATTTTGTGGGGATCTAGATTCTGAATTCTAGAATTGTATGGGAAATCTAATAGATTTTAATTAGATATGCGACTTTTTTCCTCCGAATCTAGGTTCTGGCTCGGTGTGAAAACCGTATTAATGATATCCTTAAGAGAATCGTAAAGTGAGCTCCATAGGGTTATCACTGGGGATTTTAATTGCGACCCCAAAGCAGTGACAATTTTTTCAAAAGTCCGGCCTGTTTTTCTTATTCCGCGCGTTAAAACTTTTTGGAGACAGAAACATTGCGAAGTCTTTCGACTCATTCGAACATCGACGTAATGTGTCTTGCCTATCACTGTCCTATCGCTTTTTTCACAAACAATGTTTCATCGAAATAGCCAATTGCATTTCGCCCCTAAAGATGTTTAACCGTAATACGCCAAAAATCGAATGCTCACCAGTTTTCCCTCTAGCCTTCCCTCTAGCCTTCCTTCTAGCCTAACCTTCGGACGTAAAGTAAAATTTAGAGGTTCTTTCATTCCACAACGCGAATGAGGAATGTCTTCCCACTGTCAATCTTTCCTGCGCAATACAAGCTGCAACTGTTCTAAACAAGAGTGCACCGGTACCTCTCCGCCTTTTCCTCTTCTTCTAATCCTTTCCGTTCGTGAGATGTGTAACATTGAAAAGGGTATCCAATCCATTGAATTCGCGAGTGCATTATAAAAAAAAAATCACTTTTTGGGGTTCAAGATGAGGCAGATTACTGTACAAAAACAGCGTGAAACGTGGGGTGGACCTTTTCTCCACGGGAAGACCATGGAGAAAAAGTCTATTGGCCAACCGAGAGGAATGAAAAACCTGACCGTCAACTTCTTTATCCCTAAAGGGTACCCCAAATAACTTACGCGAGTCGAAGAGTGTTATAATCTTTGCTCAGACCAGTTATCTTGAAGATAAGCGGAAGCCTGGCGAAAATAGAAAGAGCTCCTAGATAAGCCAACAAAAAGACGAACTAGGACGCCTTCAGAAAGGACTGTAAGGAGCGTGTTGGATTGAATGTGCGTTGGATTGAGAACTCTATTCGAATTAGGAGACGCAGTTTATAAATTCATTGAACAATTCAGAACGCTGCGTGGAACAACATTCTTTCCAAAAGAGACAGCACTGACGGGCATGTACGCACAAGAATTGATCCTTGAAAAGAGAAGAGCTCGTAGAAGATGGCAATGCACGAAGACACCCGCAGACAAAACGCCCTTAAGCAACCTCCCTAACAAGCTGAAAGAAATGCTCTAAGATTATAAAGTCGTGAAACCACTGAATACCTTGAAAGCTTTTTGGCGGATAGGTGCTCAAACTCGCTATAGAAAGCAGTTAAGTCCACCAGTAAAGAAACCTATAATCCGGTCGGCACCAATAAAGAAAGCTAGCGGTGAATGGGCAAAAGAAGACAAAGAGAAAGTCAATTTGTTTGCTAAACATATAGGAGAAACATTTAAACCGTTCGACGGTCCGCGCGCCGTTGGCTGATGTGCAAAACAACAACGCGGAACCTGATAACTTTAGAATGAAAAAAGTGCCGTTAGCTGAGCTTCGACAGACAATAAGCAAACTAAAAAATAATAAGGCCGGGTTACGACCTGAGCACTGGCGAAATACTGAAAGAACTTTCGAAAAAGGAGCTAGTCAAGCTACTTTATATGATTAACGCTACTCTTAGACTTCTATACGTTCCAAGGTAATGGAAAGCTGCTGCATTCATTATGGTTCCAAAACCGGGGAAATCTGCGAATGTTAAAAAATCTTATAGGCCCATATCGCTTCTGCCGATAATATCGAAAGTATGCGAGAAACGTCTACTTAAGCGATTACAACCAATAATTGCAGAAAAACGTTTGATCCCAGATCATCAATTCGGTTTCAGACCTAACGATTTCACAATAGGTCAAGTCCATAGAATAATGCATTGAATTGAAAAAGTCTTGGAAGGGAATAAAATAATATTTTTATTTATTTATTCTTTCGAGATAGAGCTGGAATGTTGATTGACATTGCCTTTCTAACAGGGTTCATAGGATCTCTCCTTTGAGCATGGCAATGCGAACTTAGCCGGTCGTGCTCCATTTTCCTGGAGATAGATTCTTTTACATGGAGGCTTTCTCGAATTTTCATACTTCTTTTTCTATCTCGCTTTGTTACTCCTGCTGTCTTGGGAAGCATGTTCATGCCAGCTACCGTTAATTTGCTCTCATATTTCTTATTCGCTGTCCAACATTGTGAACCATATGTGAGTGCCGGAGGCACAACTGCGGTGTAGTAGCCTTCCTTTAAGCTTAGACCGCATTTTTCGATCACTGACGATAGCAGAGTTGACTCGCCAGTTCATTCACCCTACGCTCACGCCATGATTGATGTCGTGGCATAAGTTTACCATAGGTCCAAGTGGAATGTATTGGATTTTTTTATCTTAATTATAATTTTGGTGCCCTGATTCTGAATATGCTATTGAAAATTGTCGGTTTCGATTAGTTTAGAAGTTATAAGCCAAGGAAGTTGAAAAAGAGTGCAACTTTAACATACCCGTTAATGGCCATAGGTGCCTGCCAGGCAACTGGCACCTACCCTTCGCGGAGCGACGAAGTCGCGTGAGCGGCTAAACCCTGCGAAGAAGGGAGTTGAAATGCTTTAAACCCGAGAAGCGGGCCACCCAAACACTGTTGTCTCCAAAAGCAAATTTATTTTACAGCGACTTTACCCCTGCAAGGTCGGGGTTAGAATAGCCTTGAGGTAAGGTATGCCTGTCGTAAGAGCCGACTAAAATCCACCGAGAAATATTCTTTAATGTTTCAACGGATGCTGTCGATGCTGCTCCATTTGGGGCAACTTTTGGCAGTAAGGTTTTAACTTATAGATGAATCTGAAGGTTAAATTAAAATCCAGAAGCGTCTGTCACACATTGTGCGGCTCACTGGTCGGCGTCTGTCTCCAAAGGGGCGGCTGTATTTAAAAATGAAAATAGAAGTGACTTACCTATTTCTCATAAAAACGACAAGTTAAAAAAAAATGGCAATGAACAAAACGAATGATTTGATTACCCCAGGTGGCAGCCCAGCTATGCTGGAAAATCCACCCTCTTCGGAGGCAGGCTCTACGGATTCTGGGGAGAGCCTTTTATTGCTTATAAATCCTTTTGAGAAAAGGACAAAACTAAATCACCCCCACCTAGATCGAACATATCCGGAAAAAGCAGTCCACCGGTAAACCAGGACTCTGTGAAAATTAAGAGCTTAGAAAAGGAGAATAATGAACTCCGAGCTAAGCTTATTGAAATGGAGCGGCTCTTCCAAGATCTAAAAATGGAAGTTGACTCTCTGCGAAAGGAAAACGAGGATATTAAAAATACTCGTTTAACGAAGGACTGTGAGGTAACGAAAGAGTGTGTAACACCGAACCGACCAGCAGTCGAATACTTCACGGACGAGGACGAACTTGCACTTGAGACCGATTCAGTCTTAAGGAAAAGGTCTAGCAAGAAGCGAAAGGCGAATTCCTCTCCCGAAGTAATACTGTCAATAATTGTCAATAACAAATGTTGACAACGCCGATTCCTATCGCGCACTGTCTCTTAGACTGAATGCAGAAAGAATCGAGTGGTATACTTATCAAAATAAGTACGCGAAACCACTGCGAGTCATTGTAAGGGGGCTCCACCCATCATGCACAAAAGAAGACGTTGTAAAAGACGTAAAAAATAAAGGCCTTAAAATTGTTGATGCCGTCAATATCATTAAAAAGGAAAAGCAACGCACGGAAGGAGAAAGAGACACTGTGATCAGACGCGGCCTTCCAATTTTTATGCTCTCCTTTGAAAGAACTGAGAGCATAAACGATATTTATAAAATAAAAATGATACTTAACATCAGGGTTAAAATCGAACCCATGCGAAAGGGCAATAGACTGATACCACAGTGTAAGCGATGCCAAGAATTCAGGCACACAAGTGCCTACTGCCAAAAAGAACCACGTTGCGTGAAATGTGCCGGAAAACACCTGTCAACAGAGTGCAAAGTTGACATAAAGGCTCCAGCAGTTTGCGCCAATTGCCACGGAAACCATCCCGCGAACTATCGAGGATGCGAAGTAGCCATAGAGCTGCAAAAGGGACGAGAACCTCTTAAGGAAAATACTAGAGGTCAAAGACTCCAAAGACGCCAAAGCCGATCAAAAGTGGAAGATTGGCAAAGGAGGCGTCGACAAAAGGCGTAAAAGCTGCACAAAAGAGCGGCGCCAGTTCAAGTGCAGCGGAGAAACCACCACTGGTCGGACCGAAATCATACGCACAGGTTGCGGCAAACGAAAACAAGGCAAGATCGCTTACAACAGATGCAGTGTCTCAGATCCTCGCTGTTATCTTGGAGAAACTTGAGGATCAGACTAAAATCAACAAAGTTATATTTGACAAACTGAGCAAGCTCGAGTTTAAGCCTCGAAAAAATTACAAGAGAACATGAATATGAAACAGTTATTTAAAATACTAACATGGAATGCAAACGGCCTTCTGAATAAAATAGACGAACTAGAAGTATTTCTACGGAAAAACAATATTGATATTTGCGTGATTACCGAAACTCACCTTAAAAACGGGTCTACACCCAAACTTAAAGGTTACAATGACTATCACGCACATCACCCTTCGCAAAATTCGACAGGAGGATCCTCCCTCTACATTAAGAACTGCATAAAGCACTTCAAGAACACAGAAGTTGAGCTAGACTCTATGCAGATCAGTTCAGTTTCTGTAAAAATTGACTGCTTAGATTATAACATTGCATCTTGTTATTTCCCGCCAGGATATAGACTGGTGGAAGACGATCTTGATCGTATGTATGACTTCATTGGGTCCAATTTTATCATTGGGGGTGACTTTAACGCGAAGCATACTTTTTGGGGCTCACGATGCAATTCAACAAGAGGCAGATTACTGTACAAAAATAGTATGAAGCGTGGGGTAGACTTTTTCTCCACGGGTAAGCCAACATATTGGCCAACCGATAGGAATAAAAAGCCTGACCTTGTCGATTTTTTCATCGCTAAAGGGTACCCCATATACCTTAATTGCGAATTGAAGAGTGTCTTTGCTCAGACCACTCAGGAGTTATCTTGAAGATGGGTGGAAGACTGGCGAAAATAGAAAGAGCTCCTAGATTAGCTAGCAAAAACATAAACTGGGACGCTTTCAGAAAGGACTGTAAGGAGGGTGTTGGCTTGAATGTGCCATTAACAAACTCCTTTCGAGTTAGAAACCGCAGTTGACAAATTCATTGAAGCAATTCAGAGCGCTGCTTGGAACAACAATTCGTCCCAAAAGAACGCAGTTAGCACCGACGGGCATGTACGTAAAACATATCCGCTCGAAATCGAAGAATTGATTCGTGAAAAGGGAAGAGCGCGTAGGAGATGGCAAGGCACGAGGGCCCCTCAGACAAAACCCTATTGAACCACCTCTCTAACAAACTGAAAGGAATGTTGCAAGATCTTAAAAATCGTGAGACCACTGAATACCTTAAGGCTTTTCGGCGGATAGGAGCTCAAACTACTCGCTGTGGAAAGCAGTTAAGTATATCAAGAAACCTATAATCCACTCGGCACCAATAAAAAAAGCTAACGGCGAATGGGCAAGAGAAGACAAAGAGAAAGCGAATTTGTTTGCTGAACATTTAGAAGAAACATTCAAGCCTTTCGACGGTCCGCTGTTGGCTGACGTTCTAAACAACAACGGGGAACCTGGTAGCTTTAGAATGAAAAAAGTTTCGTTAGTTGAACTCCGACAGACAATTAGCAAACTTAAAAATAATAAGGCCCCGGGTTACGACCTGATCACTGGCGAAATATTAAAAGAGCTACCAAAAAAGGCATTATTCAAGCTACTTTATATGATAAACGCTTCTCTTAGACTTCTATACGTTCCAAGACAATGGAAAGTTGCTGAAGTCATTATGGTTCCAAAACCGGGGAAATGCGCAAATGATAAAAAATCTTATAGGCCCATATCTCTTCTGCCGATAATATCGAAAGTATTCGAGAAGCGATTACAACCAATAATTGCAGAAAGACGCTTGATCCCGGATCATCAATTCGGTTTCAGACCTAACCATTCCACAAAAGATCAAGTCTACAGAATAACGCATGAAATTGAAAAAGCCTTAGAAGGGAAAAAAATATGTTCAAGTGCTTTCCTCGACGTATCGCAAGCCTTCGACAAGGTATGGCACGAGGGCTTGAAATATAAGCTACGGCAAAACTTGCCGGAAGACATGTTTAAAATATTGGAAAATTATCTTGAAAGCAGACTCTTCGTGTTAGGTGTAGTAGTGAATACTCGAGTTTCAAGCAAATTCGGGCTGGCGTACCCCAGGGAAGCGTCCTCGGTCCGACCCTGTTCCTGCTCTACACAAGAGACATACCTTTAGATGACGAGACAGTCGTGGCCACGTTTGCGGACTATACGGCCATCCTGGCAACAGGTGAATCAGTCGAGTCATCAACGAGAAACCTCCAACGAGCATTGGACAGAATTTGTGTCTGGACGAAGACTTGGCGAATCGCTCTTAACGAGAACAAGTCTACGCATGTGAATTTCACTTACAGAAGGGTTAACAATTTGCCTCTGTTCATAAATTCTGTACAAATACCTTATGCAAATGAAGCGAAGTATCTAGGGATGACACTGGACGCTAAACTAAGGTGGAAACCACACGTAAAGAAGAAGCGTGACGAGCTCGAGATTAGGCTCAGGGAAATGTATTGGCTTATCGGAAGATTTTCGAAATTAAGCACATATAACAAACTGCTCTTGTACAGGCAGGTGTTAAAGCCGTCCTGGACATACGGTATACAACTTTGGGGTTGTACCAAGCCGAGCAACATGTCCATGTTGCAGACTTTCCAAAACAAAACACTAAGAGCAATTGTGAATGCTCCATGGTATATTAGGAATAGCGATATTCACAGAGATTTAGGAATAGCTACCGTGGGCGAAGAAGTAACAAACTTCGCTCGAAAGCTAAATGCTCGCCTTTATGTTCATTGCAACAATGAAATGATCCGTACTCTAAACGAGACTCTTAAGGATGTTAACAACGAGCGACGACTACAAAGAACAAGACCCTTCGATCTAGCGACGTAGGGTGAAGCCGCATGAATGAACGGCTTAGTAGGTGCATTCACTGGAAAGCAACCTATCCAATGCGATCAACACTATGGAAGCGTAAACTACTTGTTAAGTTAACTTAGTTGTAGTCAAGAAGTATTATGAGAGAGCGAAAATTTACTACTATGAAGTGCGTTCTGGCAGTTTCATAGTGTCTCTCATAAAGTGGTGGTTTCTTAGCACGTGGAAATCGGGCATATCCAATATCGGCTACTTCGGTATTATGTACCTGCTATAGTGGGCGTATTGGTATCTTTGAAAGATTTTGGAGTTTTAGTCTCCGTCCATCCTAGTATTCAAAAAAAAAAAAAAAAAAAAAAAAACAATTTACAGCGAATCTTGTCAGATTTTTATGGCATACTCTTAGACAAAAATCAAAAGTCTAAGATTATGTACTTTGCATGGAAAAATTGAAACTTTGAATAGCTATAACTTTTATACTAAATGAGGCCGACAATTTTTAATAACATATTCGTAATCAGGACACTGAAATACAGATATAAGCATAAAAATAACATCTAAATTCCACTTGGTCCTACGGCAAACTTGTTCCGATGTCGTCATCACAATTTGCTTTGCTATTGATCATAGATCCCAGATACCTTAACTTTTCTTGGGAAGTACATTACCATTTAATTTAATATCCTGAATTGGCTCGGATGGACCAGAGAATGGGTAGCACATGTACTCTGTCTTCAATATATTCATGAGCAGTATATTCCCCATTGTCTGAAATTATGTTTTGTACGCACCAGCTATAAAAATAACTTCCGTTTTACTTTTGCTTTTACCGTTTCTTTCGTTTTTTTTTTCTTTTCACGAAAGTCTTTAAAATGTTCCAAGTGCACATTCTAAGTCTGCAAATAAAATACAGTGCGTAAACGTGCTAAGCCACAAACACATCTGTCTGTACGACTCCATACTTGATAGTATTCATTTTGGTTGGCAGGGTAGTTGCACCCATTCCCGAACGGCTCCCGAAGTTTTCGAATACTTTTAATAAGAATCATTATATTTATGTTGCTTTTACGGCTTTTTCTCTCCTTCCAAAGCAGATAAAAGCCAAAGTGTTGCCTCTTCACCACCACGCCGTTTTCTTATTACACGGAAGTGGAATCGGCTAAGGTGATTTATGATAAGTGATGTCACAAATCACAAAAATTCGTCTGCGTAAACTGTGATTATCATATTTTCTTGTGACAGCTCCCGATTATTCACCGTCAAAATCAGCTGGTCACCAGTTTTCAAACTTTCTGGTAAGTTGGTGTTCTAGCCTACTCTTAGGCTGATTTTCTGCATGTACGAATAAAAATCAGTGTTCTTACATCACAAGTCTAAATAAAGCAACGATTCGGCCCAATATTTTTGTGATCACCTTACGCACATTGACCGTCGCAAAATGTGAAAATCACAGATCATCATAGCCGATTCCACCCCAGGTGTATCTATCTAATATTTTATAAAATTCAACAACAAAGTTTGCGACAGGTTTTGGTCAGAGTCATTTTCTCGTGTTTTGTAAAAAAAAACTTGGAGAGAGCCTCTGGGAAAAGAGCGTTTTGTAGAAATCCCATTCATATTAGTACAGGACAACTAAATATTTATAATGTTAAAGCGTTAGTTGATAATATTAAGCAAAAAAAAGCCAAAAATACTAATGAGGCTGCGTGTTTTAGGCTGTTTGAGAACAGGAAACTAGTTTTTGTCAAGTTTCCTAACTCGAACACACCCGTTCGGAAATAGGCAACTCATCCAATATCTATTTTTGCCAATTTATTCAATAAACTTATGAAAATATAATTTATTTTTTACTGGACCGGTGATCCAGTTTTCGAACAGCTTTTTCCTTAGTGTTCCTTCGAATATGCATTGGTATATTCCGAGGTGTTCGAAAATAGGAAACTGGCGCTGCCATAAGAAACGTATGAAACCATAAATTGTTCGTTATTTTCGAACACGCTCTTTTTCTACGATTAAGGCTGGTCTTAAGATCTCTATCCCCGATTACGTTATTTTGTATTAGGCGCTTGACTTAAGAACTTAGAATTTTGTTAGAACTAAAACGCAGTAACTTAAACATAAGTAATTAGCATAAAATGGTCTCTCCCATGTCTCTGAAAACACCTGCAATGCACACAGCGTTCATGGTTGTAAGAAGCCAGGGGATTGATCTTCTGAGTTGCAAGAACCATTTATGTATTTTCGAAGTGCCCCAGACTTTCCGAATCCATCCAAAAGCCTTTTTTTCAAATGAAGTTTTAACCTGCATTTGTTAAAGTTTGAAATGTAGCTTTTTACAATAATAAAAATTCCAGGAAAAATTAACTTTAGTTTCGCGGCATATGTCACACAACTATTTCAAATTGTTAAAATGATTTTGTTATAAAAATATCCACACGTTCGTATATATAAGATAATGCATATTAAAATTTTTTATTGTTCTATCTCCAGGAGTGAGACCAGCAAGGATCACAATGCACATATTTGCGGTCTGTCTAAGGAGGTATCTCAAAAAAACACCAACTCAATCTGCTGGAATCGTACAATACCGTATTCTTATATTTGCTGGCATTAATAGTTGACAATTGATTAGAATTTCCCAGAAGACTTTGAATACTTCAAATTTATAGCATATTTTTTCTAAACTTTCAGCAACATAGGTAAGTAATTTAGTAGATTTTTATTCCTGGTATTTACTGCCCGAAAACATATCTACATAAAAAATACAATCAAAGTTAGATTATTTTATTTTATTTACCTTTATGTTTTGATTTTTTTTTCAAGCTCAAGTTCAAGTTCTTTATTTATACATGTTATTAAGGTACAAAGATAAATATCTTTAATAGTACTTAGAGTTAAGAAAATCAGATAAGTGTATGCATACACTAGTTATAAAGAAAAGTTTTTAGGTTTAGGATAAATACATGCAATCAATTAATTAGAAAAATACAATAATAAATAAATATAATAATATAATAAAATAATTTTTAGAAACGAGATTAATCATATAAATTAACATTAATAAAAAAATTGACATTGATAAAAATTAAGCATTAATAAAAAAAGTAAATAATTTAATAATAAATCAAGGTGGAGTTGAGAAATGACGAAAAATTGCACTCTTAAAATGATTGACATTCGAAATGTTTCTTATGCTTATTGGTATTGAGTTCCACAATTTGACACAGTATATTAAAAATAAACGTTAGGAATTTAAGTAATGATAACGTGAAGGAATCAAACAAAGTGTTCTTGCTGACCGATCAAAATTGAGTTTTTCATATAAATATCTAGGAGTCTTATTTGTAAAAATTTTGTGTAAAAAGATACAATTTCTGGCATCGATATAATGTTTAAGAGTTGTGCTTAATAATGTGTTTGCATGTTGTGAAAATGGTCGTATGAGACATCCATATATTCTTCCAATTACACAGTTTATATGATTGTAACCTGATAAATTGGAATTGATTACAAAATCTGAGCTAGTTGCTGACTGAACACTTTTGAGCTTGCAGCCAGAAAGTGTTACACCAGGAAAAGAGTTCAGATTAATATTTTTATATGATATTGGAATAACTTGTGACTTGTTAGGATTCAAAAGCAACCGATTTGACACAGACCATAAATAAATACTGTGGAGGTCTTCATTAAGGTAGAAACAAGTTCATTTATATTGCTGCATGCTCTTGCCAAGTAGAGCTGAACATCGTCAGCGTAAAGATGTACCGACGTGTGTTTACAAACTGATGGTAAATCATTTATGAAGACACAGAACAATAAAGGTCCAAGAATTGAGCCTTGCGGTTTACCCAGCTTTGCTGGTAAGAGGTCCGAAAACAAGTCACGAGCGATCACTTTTTGATATCTATCAGAAAGGAAATTTTCAAAAAGTTTTACTGCACCGACACTTAAACAAAAGAAATTTTTCAATTTCCAATAAAAAATTTTGTGATTAACCTTGTCAAACGCCTTTGAAAAATCAAGCAGACAGAGAAGTGTGATATATCCTTTATCAAAATTCTGTCTTATATCTTCCAGGATACTGTCCATAGCAGTAGAACAACTATTGTTAGACCTGAAAACAGATTGTCTATCGTAAAGGAGTTTGTTATCAGAGAGATGTTGAATAATCTGTTTTGCGATGAGTTTATCAAATACTCTCGACAAACACGGTAAAACGCTTATTGGTCTAAAGTCTGCAGGTGAAGTGGGAGTAGCTTTTTGGCAACAGGTATTATACGAGCTATTTTCCAGGATTTAGGAAAACTTGAAGTTGAAATGTAAAATAATTTTTATAAATCGCAATGAAACCCCATCTTACCACAGAGTTTGACTTGATTGCTGCAATACAATTTATAACGTCAGCATCATTATCAGCATCATCACCCACCACCTGGGTCAAGTGAATAAGATAAATTTTCATGACAAATAAAATCCGAATCCTCGGTATCTTCCAAAAAGCAATTTCTGAGAGTATTAGGATCAATTCCACAGTTGGAGTTACTTTTGGCTGACGAAATACCAATCTGTCGCAGATTACTCCAAAGCTTTTTTGACGGAAGGGACGTGTTAAGCTTAGATGCATAACAATTTCTTTTGGAGTTTTTATAACCACACTCGAGTGGTTACGCACCGATTTATAAGCAACCCAATTAGCGTTGGTTGGACTAGGTTTCCATTTGCTATAAAACTTGTTGCGGGCCTTAATGGTGTTTAAAACATCGGTTGTAAACCAAGGACAACTGCTTTTACGAACCCTTTTGACAGGTACGTACTGGTTATATAACTCTTCGACTATTCTGAGAAAATAATTTAGTTTGTGATCTGGTTCAGAAATAGAGTGACACACACTCCAGGGTGATGAAGGTCATCAATATTTATAGAACTAAAATCTTTATACGTGAAGGTTAATGGAACAGCAGAATGAGCAAATATAATATTGTAGTTACAAAATAAAAGATCATGATCAAAGATACAATCGAGTGAAAGCTGATCAAAGCGAATTACAGAAGAAGGATCCGATATTATTGCCAGGTAAATGAGACTAGGACAACAGTCTTTAGCAAATCGCGTAGGAAAATTCAAACTACAAATTTGGAGTCCTACGGAAGTACAAAGTCCTTCATTTGAAATGCTCGAGAGTCGTTTTTAAGCAAATCTGCATTTAAGTCTCCCGCAAACAATTATATGTTCGTAAAGCGTCGAAAACTGTGAAAGAGCAGAAAAGAAGGGTTCAGGCGAACAACTTCGGTGAAGTATATAAACACAGGCAACAAGGCATTTAGTTCAACCGTCATGAACCTCAGCAATTAAAAACTCGCAGTCTAAATTGACGGAATTTTTAATTACTTTGCATTTCAAAGAAGATTTGCAGTTAATTGCTTACCCACTTCCCTAAGTTTACGTAATTCTATCATTTCTAAAAATTTCATACTTAAGAATTTTGTAGTGTGCATCAGATAATCACGCTTAAACCAAGTCTCACAAACACAAATAACATCGACACCAGAATTCGTAAACAAGTACTTCAAATAATTCAATTTCCATGAATTAAGACTACGTGCATTTGGATGACAAATCTTTAATCCATCACCAAAATTAGATTGTATTGTACAATGCTTAAAGAACACATTTAGCTTGTATGCGTTGATTTAGACAAACTGCGAATTGGACCCCTTTCTGTGCATATTTTTTAAATAGAGTAAATAAAAATAACAACAACAGTGAAGTAGGTACAAGAACAAAGCCGAACGAAATGCCAATAACTTAAAAGTGCAGCGACAAAGCAATTTATAAAAAAAGAAAAAAACAATATTGAAAATAACAAAATGCAATGATAATAATTGAAAAGCAATAAAACAATGAGAATAATTCATACGCGTCTTCTTTTCTTTCTTTAATGATGAGTCGTACCAGCGCCAGCAGCAGAATGTAGTTAGAGAGTGGAGATCATCGGAGCTTTCGATAGGAAAGCTATTTCCGTTGGCCGTTTTCATAGCAAACACATTCCCATTTATTGTGTACACCGAGAAAAGTTGCTTTTTCCTCTTGAGTCCGAGTTCACTTTGGAGCCACTTTAAGCCAATGTCACTCAGCTTAAGCACTTCGTTGTTTTTTTTTGCGGTAATTCACAGCGGCTACGAGAACAGCATTTCTTTCTCGTAGCCGCTGTGGAGTGGAGTTTTAAAATTATAGATTTAGTTTTGATTTCTTCCAATAATTTTATGCTTTGTGGAGTGTTGAATCCGAATCTGAGATTTTCTAACTCGGATTCGAAGATCTTTTTTTTTTGATTCTGAAAAAAAATTAATTATATATCACCCAAATTCGAAAAAGTTTAAAAACCAGCTCGCTATACAAACAAGGCAGGAAAACATACAGTCCTCTAACATTTCCCTGTTGTTCGTTACATTTGTTCATTTGTTTGAAGTGGGGTCCAGGGAGGGAGAATGATTTGTGTAGCTATGTATGTATTGGGCATAAATTACTGAATAACTAGATATTCAACTTGCGTCCCTCTTAAGGCCTAACCATAATAGACTTAGATAAACTTAAGTCGGCTTTCCGAAATGTCCCATTACACGCAATTTGTATGCCACGACCATAATAGCCGTTTGCTCAATTTCGTTAGGTCTTCTTGCTGAAGTCTATATAAGCCTCAACCATTATAGACTTAAGTGGAATTTACCTAATGTCAAAATACATCGGAAATCCCACTCAAGTTCTGCCAAATGCTCTTGGTGCCCATAATAGACTTCAGCAAACGTTTCGAAAATCGTATGAAATTTGTGTGTATCTAGCCAGCTGTCAAATTTCCGTGCTGAACCTCTCACTTGAGTGGGTCTAAACTTAAGAGAGCAAAAGCTAACGAAGACCTAACGAAATTGAGCAACGGCTATTATGATAGTGGCATACAAATTGCGTGTAATGGGACATTTCGGAAAGCCGACTTAAGTCCATCTAAGTCTATTATGGTTAGGCCTTTTCCCTCCAATACCCATTTGTTAACGTTTTTTATAAAGCCTTTAAAGCTTTTATAAAGCTTTAAATTTCCGTGTCGGTGAATACGTATAAGAAGACACAACAACAATTTACCTTACGCAATCAGCTGCTATAAAAGCTCCAAAGCGAAATTGCATGGAAATGACGAATTGATGAATTTACTCACATTTGTAAAGAAATGTCGGCGGATGGGTAAATTCCTCAGTTTCAGCTTGTGGGCAAAGCTTTTACATGTCCGAAGTTGAATATCTAGTTATTCAGTAATTTATGGTATTGGGTAGGTATATTTTGTGTAGTCATTTCAAAATTGGTTCATTTGATAATGAATACTTCGGTTTTAAGTTGTAGTTTGATGTTTAGAAGAGAAGGTATCAAGAGTAATTTCGATCAATTTATCCCCAACAGTTCGAGTTGCTTGTCACAATACAAGATTTATCATTATGATTCTTAGATTATAACTTACTCAGTTTGTGACTAAATTGCAAGTGATCTTTAAGAAAATTGTACTGGCTAACAATAGTAGGTTAGAAAGAGAAAGCCATGTACAATTTAGTAAGCGAAACATGGTTCTTAAAAAAAAGCACTTAAAAAGAAGTGGCAAAGTGCAACAGTGCGTTTGCAAAAGCTTCAGTCCATCTACGACGGATTGCAAAATACCCAACCATACAAAAAAAAACACTGCCACGCCTTCAAAAAGTGGGCGGGATATAAAAATAAAACTGTTAAATGCCTTATACTAGGTGGTTGCATATATTTCAGGTTAAAACTCCGGTTTTTTAAAAGTGGGCGGAGGCACATACATAATATACATAAAAATTAGGAAAAAATAATATCTACAACTATTGTCATATAATTTTTTGTCATATATCATTTATATTTATTGAAAAACAGTTATTTTAAGCTAAAATACCTTAAAAAGTGGGCGTGGTCAACGAAAAGTCTAAATTTTTCTGGCTACTTAGTTAGCTAGTTAATTTTTAGTTTTCTGGCTACTTCGAAGACAATTACAAGGCAATGTTACCTACCAAAAATGAATGCCCTAGCGCTATTTTATCATAGGTAAAATTTGGAAAAAGTATTTTTTAAAATAAGCTATGTTCGTACATAGAGGCCTGTAGTGGTCGTGTCTGTTGGCGGATTCAGCTAATTTTCAAACTTGATCTGAAAGATTGGACTTCCAGCCAACCCACTAAATTTCAGCTATCTACCTTAAAATTTGAGGCCCAAAAGTTGTTTACATACGAACGGACGGGCGGACGAATTTACATGTCTCTAAAAGGTCTCAGGGGTCTACGGTTATTATTTCACTGCGTTACAAACTATACATCAAACTTAATATACCCTGAGTCGGGTATAATTATAGCAAAATTTCAACATGTGGAACTCTATTGACGGGGAGAATTTAAAAGCTCCTCCCCAAAACCTGTTAAAATTGCCTTATCGGTAACTATTAAGGAAGGGGGAGGCATTAAAAGGACCCTCCGCGACACCTTGAGTTGAAATTGCTTTTACAGCCTTTATTGCTTTTATTATAATGGTGTATTCTTTTTAACACTGCCACACGGAACTGTCAAATAACACTCGGTGTTCGAGACAATCCCTGCGTGGTGTAAACCCGGTTTCTTTATTGAATGACAAATGCTGCACCGGTGCCGTCATCACGTTCAGTGTCAAAATGCTTTGACTTCATTTTGTTAAATTTTTTTATTTGGGAGCATGAACTTGTTGGCGCCGGTTGTTTGTACTTTTAGCTTAAAATAATTTTTGATAGTTTTCAGTTTGAGATATTTGGTAAGTTTTTATCGATTTTATACAATTTCAGTCGCATTGTAAAAAATCACGAATAAAAATTGAGTCGAAACGTCACTTCACATATACAGTCAAACCCATCCTCAACCGTCAAATACGCCGATGGCGAAACACCGAACTGATTCGCAGCACGATTCCGTTTAAGTGTACAAGAGAAAAACAATTTTTTGCTGTATTCCACACCAGTTATACGATTCGGTGTTGGGAAGAATACGCCATAAGTTTCCTCTCCTATTCCATGTAATTTACCATGGTGGCTCTACTTCCCTTTAGACCAGCACGAACTTTGACTCACGGTTTGTTTTAAACGCTTCCTTATAGTTTTAGTATACAGTCTACACCAAATTTCAAGGAACGCAATATTTTTCTTATGTATATTCAAAAAGTTTTGAATATACATAAGAAAAATATTGCTTTAAATCACGCAATTTTTGGTTTTATTTTCAAAAAGTTGAAAGAAACGCAATGTTCTTCTTAAACCCCATGCAATTTTTTGAACTTTTTGAAAATAATAACAGAAATCGCGCGATTTTTGGATCGATCCTTTCAACTTTTCAAAAAGTTGAAAAGAACGCAATATTGTTTTTTAAACTTCTAAGAAACTTTTAAAACATTTTGAAAATAATACCGAAAATTTAAAAAAAAAAATCGTTTCCTTAAACTTTTTGCAAATTATTACAAAAATCCCGCGATTTTTGAACTTCCTAATAATCTCCCGATTTTTTTGCCGCAAATTTTTATTGAGGTCAACGATTTTTTTATGGTAACCTTAAAATAGCCGTACTTGGCCACAGGTGCCTGCCAGACAATTGGCACCTACTCTTAGCGGAGCAGCGAAGTCGCGTGAGCGGCTAAGCCCTGCGAAAAAGAGAGTTTAAATCCTTTTAACCTACGAAGCGGGCCACCAAAACACTGTTGTGTGCAAAAGCATTTTTTTTAGAGAAAGTTTAGAAATTAATGTACATTGTTCATAAATGACCTGGATATAAAACATTACAAAATTACAAATTATAAATTAAATTTCAAAATAACAAAATAGTCCACACAGTAAAACAAGTAGCCGAGTTTTTACCGAAAAATTATTTCACGTTGGCTGAACGCACTCATTTTTGTACTTTTAAAACGTCAAAAATATGGAAAAAATAACAAAAATGTGCGAAAATCACAAATTTTAAATCCTTCTATTAACCATTTCTAGCGCGTTTTCGATAATTTCTTTTAGACACAACATAAAAAACACTGTTTTAAGGCCGTTTTTTTTTTGTGCTCCCGAAAATAACCAAAATTTCGTTGTTTTGCCCACTGTTTTAAAGCCCACCAAAAACGGCTTTAAAACAGTGTTTTAAGTGGTGATCGTAAATGAAAGGCGCCCGCCATGGTTATTGGCGGGGAAAGGCCCCGTATTTACGTTGCGGACTACACCTCCGCACTCGACATCTTCTCTTACCAAAACTCTCTTATTATTTCACAATTTTACCAAGTATCTGACAAACTTAATGGCTCCCATGCGGAGAGGCATAAAGAAAACACAGCGCATGCATTAACGATATTGAATTCATGTGCTGTTTCGATAGAGCTATAAGTATCGTGATTAAAAGAATATAAAGATTATGACACGCGTTTGTCATGACATTTTTTTGACAGACCTAACTGTAAATCTGACGTAATGGGATGGAACTGTCACTTTGCATGCATGTAAAAAAAACGGTTTGCACAACAATCTGTGCTGGCCAATCACAGATCAGCAATTTGTTTTGCTTGACATCCAATGACGAGCGACGTAGTAGGTATACTTTCTTTTTTCTTAATGTGGCATAATCTTATGTTCTGTGATTTGTGTATAAAAATGTAGTAGCTGCTATCTTACCTTGCTGATCTCTTACATTTTTCTCTTCCTAGATCAACAACGACAGATGTGCATCATGCATTCCAGCACGGAAAAAACAGATGAGAGTGCAATAATGTTTTCTCAGAATGACTGTGTTTCAAGACAAAAGCTGAATTTCTGCTATGCTATAGGTGGTAAGCTGAAAAAACTTTTATTAAACCAGTGCAATCCCTTTTACTGTTTAATTCTAATTTTAGCTAAAGTTCCGTCTCGTCTGGTGCTGTATTTCCTATCCTGGTCCGGGTTTTTAGTGTCGTTTATGATGAGAAACGACATTAATTTTGCCCTGGTAGCGATGGTCCGTTCAAATGAAACTTCATCGCCTATAAAAGTTCAAATGCCTATTTTTAATGACACACTGGATAAGATAATGCTGCAAAAAAACGTATCGAGCTTTAACTTCAGTCCTGGCTATCTTTTTGAGAACCAAACCGAAAGAAGCTTGAATTACACTTTAAGTGTCAACGGTAGTCAACACCTGTTAAACGATAGTGGAGTGCCCAGCCTAAGAAACGATGTAAGTGTAAGTTGCAGTTTGCCATTTGAACTAAGAGTGCAATGCTCTCTGTATTTCTTTTACGTTACCTTATTTAGGTGGAAGTATTCTTTTTTTATTTTTATACCCCATCCCATAGGAAAGGAGGTATATTAAGTTCGTTTCATAGTTTGTAACATAGACAAATAATCACCGTAGACCCCCAAGACCTTAAGGGCATATGATCGAGACCGAATTGTAAGTCGAATGAGCCATGTCCATCCGTCTGTCGGTAGTTTTTAGGCCTTGATTTGGAGCTAGGAACTTTAAACTTGATATCTGTTCTTTCTAGGTTCCGAAACAGTACAAGTGTAAAATTTTTTGAAATCCGCCCATTGACACGCCTACTTCACTTAATAGCATGAAAAATCAAAGTTGCCGCAGGAAGCTGAAAATTGGTATGCGATATCTTCGCTTAAGTGTATTGTGATTGGCGTTTTTAAAAAAAAGTCCGCCTTGTAGGCGTGGTCATACTTAATATGCATTCTAATAAACGATTTTTATTTGATATTTTTGCTTTAAATCCAAAAAACTTCCACTGTAAAATGTTCAGATATGTGCGTTAGCTATCTCAAGTTTTTAAATTTTCGCCACGCTCACTTTTGGGGGCGTTTTTAAGTATAAACCAAATTTTTACTAACCACTGAATTAATTAACTCTGAATTAATAAGTTAACCCGCACTGCTGGTTTTCAGTTTTAATGAAAAACAAATAAAGAAGTATCATATGTGCTTTATACGTGTGAGAAGTAAAATGAGAGAGATAAGAGAAAAATAGGGACAGGAATAAGAACATGGATCGGGCACAAGTTTCCCATAGAACAGTACTAAAATTCTATTTTTCGATAAGCAACTACAAACAGTACAATGCAAAACATAGCGACGCACGTAAATCAGATTCAAACACTACTGGCGTATTCTTTTCAACACCCAATCGTTAAGCTGGTGAGGAATACAGAAAAAAATAATTGTTCTTTTCTTGTACACCTGAACGGAATCGTGCTCATGTAAATGTTCTTTTGAACTCCGAATTAGTTCGGTGTCGACGCCGAACTGGAAATTTTGTCACCGTCGTATTTGACGGTGAAGACTGGGTATAGCCTTGATTGTGTATGTGAAGTGACATTTCGCCTCAATTTTCATTCGTGAGTTTTTACAACGCGACTGAAATTGTATGAAATCGATTAAAAATAACTAAATATAACGGGTGATTTTTTAAGAGGTTGAGAACTTTTTTTAAAAAAAAAACACAAAAAATTCGAAAAAATTAATGAAATATTTATTTGAATCGATAGTTTGAACCTTGCAATTTAAGTTTTAAAGATAATTTCATGCAAATGTTGACCGCGGCTGCGTCTCAGGTAGCCCATCCGCTGAGTCCAATTTTGGCATACTCTTTCACACATATCGGCCGGTATCTCACGAATGAATGCATCGATGTTGGCTTCCAGTGCGTTAATCGAAGCGGGCTTGTCCCTATAGACATTAGCCTTGACATACCCCCACAAAAAATAATCTAATGGTGTCAAATCGCACGATGTAGGCGGCCAATTGAATGGCCCGAAACGTGAAATTAACTGTTCACCAAACTCGCCGACCATAAAATGGAAGCAGCGCGCGATGAACATTTCGAACCGAGCACGAATTTTGATAGTAAAATTCAATAATTTGCAAGCGTTGTTCATTCGTAAGACGATCCATGGTTAAATTGCAAACCAAACTGAAGCTGTTTGACAGTGACACAAGGTACTAAACACACGTCAGCTGTCAAAACCAGTGTTGCCAAAACCAAACCAGCTAAAAAATCACCCTTTAGAATGGAGTTGAAATGTTAGCGGACGGAAATGTCGAAAGAAAAAACCGTTTGTGGCTCACCGGCATTGTACAACCCTGCAACCCTTACTTGTCGCGAGTAATGCTCAACCATTTGAGCCACAGTGAACTCCACTCTACGACTAAACGTAAAATAAGAGGGGCCCTTAAGGCTTAGTTGTCATCATAATTGTTATAATTTACTTAACAAGACATGTTGGCAATAAATAAAAAAATAATTTTTTTTTTTTTTTTTTGAATACTAGGATGGACGGAGGCTAAAACTCCAAAATCTTTCAAAGATACCAATACGCCCTCTATAACAGGTGCATAATACCGAAGTAGCCGATATTGGTTATGCCCGATTTCCACGTGCTAAAAAACCACTCATTTATGAGATACACTATGAAACTGCCAGAACGCACTTCATAGTAGTAAATTTTCGCTCTCTCATAATACTTCTTGACTACAACTAAGTTAACTTAACAAGTTACCCCCTTCGGGTACGGGTTAGAATATACCCGAGGTAAGGCATGCCTGTCCTAAGAGGCGACTAAAATCCACCCTCCGTATGCCGAGCGCGTAGCGCATACAAACTATGCAATGGACAAAACAAAAGATTTTATTACCCCAGGTGGCAATCCAGTTTCACTGGCAAATCCACCCTCTTCGGAGGTAGGCTCTACGGATTCTGGGGAGAGCCATTTATTGCTTATAAATCCCTTTTTGAAAAAATCAAGGGTGCCTCGATCTCCACCAGCTGGATCGAAGGTCTCCGGGAAAGGAAGTCCGCCGGTTAATCAAAACTCAGCGAAAATTAAATGCTTTGAAGCAGAAAACAACGAACTCCGTGCTAAGCTTAATGATAATATAATACCGAGGTTGCGAAATTGCCATTGAGTTGCAAAAACGACATGAAGCTCCGAAGAAAAATACTGAAAATAAGGGCCCAAGCCTAAAACCTCCTAAAGTAGTTAAGCCAAAAACCCCTAAGTCGACGAGGGAAAAGGGTTTGATTAAAGGCAAAATTCAAAATGCGCAAGAAAACGTCGCTGGTCCTAGTTCCCACCGGAGTCAAAAGGGAGAATCCGCACTTGTTGGTCGAGAAATTGAGCGAGCTCGAGTTTAAACCTCGAAAAACATTTAATAAAAAATCATGAATATGGAAAAGTCAATCAAAATAACTACATGGAATGCAAACGGCCTTTTGCAAAAAATTGACGAACTAGAAGTATTCCTACGGAAGAATAATGTAGACATATGCCTGATTTCGGAAACCCACTTTAAAAAGGGTTCAGCACGCAAAATAAAAGGTTACATTGACTATCACGCGCATCATCCTTCAGAAAATTCGAGAGGTGGATCCTCCCTCTACATTAAACACTGCATAAAGCACTCAAAAAACGAAGAAATAGAACTTGACTCTATGCAAATAACCTCAGTCTCGGTAAAATTAAGTCACATAAATTACAACATCGCGACGAGCTATTTTCCTCCGCAGTATCGGCATAGGAGTACCGGCATAAACACCTGATCTCGTTGACTTCTTTATCGCCAAGGGGGTACCTCGTTACCTTACGAACGTAGAAGAACGCTTTGATCTCTGTTCAGATCACTCGGCAGTTCTTTTGAAAATCGGCGGAAGCCTAGCGAAAAAGAATAGAGCGCCTAGATTAGCTAACAACAACACCGATTGGGACGGCTTTAGAAAATACTGCAAAGAAAACATAGCTTTAAATGTACCGCTCAAAACGCCACTTGAAATAGAAGAAGAATTAGATAAACTCGTGAGAGATGTTCAGAGCGCTGCGTGGAATAACACTTCTTTTTCGGAGGTCCGAATTATCGAACAGCGGAACAATATATCCTCGAGAAATAGAAGAGCTAATATGCGAAAAGAGGAGAGCGCGCAAGAGATGGCAACGTTCGTGAGCACCCCCGGATAAGACAATCTTGAACCACCTTTCTAACAAACTGAAGCACGAACTTCAAGATTTTAAAAGTCGCGAGACTACTGCTTACCTCGAAAGTTTGACTGCCGATAAAGGTTCGAACTACTCTCTTTGGAAAGCAGTCAAGTCCGTTAAGAAGCCTATAGCACACTCTGCGCCATTAAGAAAAGCAAACGGCGAACGGGCACGAGAAGACAAAGAAAACGCGGATTTATTTGCACATTACCTAGAAGAAACATTCAAACCGTTTGACGAGGAACCGTTGGTCGAGGAGCTCAATCCTTATGCGGTACAAGATAATTATAGAATAAAAACCGTGTCATTGGCTGAACTTCGTCAAACGATAAATAATCTGAAAAACAACAAAGCCCCTGGCTACGACTTAATTACTAGCGAAATTCTAAAGGAACTACCGAAAAAAGCTTTGGTCAAGCTACTCTATATCATTAACGCTTCCATGAGAGTTTTATACGTTCCAAGGATATGGAAAGTGGCCGAGGTTATAATGGTTCCGAAACCAGGAAAATGTCCGAACGACAAAAAGTCATACAGACCTATTTCGCTACTGCCGATAATAGCTAAGGTGTTCGAGAAACTTTTGCTTAAAAGGTTGCAACCAATCATTGAAGAAAGACGATTGATTCCGGATCACCAATTCGGATTTAGAAAAAAACATTCAACAATCGACCAGGTCTATCGTATAACAAACGAAATCGAAAAAGCTCTGGAAGCGAAAAAGATATGTACTAGCGCTTTTCTCGACGTATCGCAAGCCTTCGACAAGGTATGGCACGAAGGCCTGAAGTACAGATTAAGGCTTTGCTTACCAGAAAAACTCTATAGAATCTTAGAGTCTTACCTTAAAGACAGAATCTTTCGCGTAAGCTACGAAAATGAGTACTCGGAATTCAAAGAGATAAATGCCGGTGTCCCGTAAGGAAGCGTTCTCGGCCCAATATTATTTTTGCTCTATACAAGAGACATACCCCACGATGAGGGAACAATTTTAGCTACGTTCGCAGACGACACTGCTATTCTCGCTATTGATACGACAGTTGAATTATCAACAGGGAAACTCCAGCGCGCTTTAGACAAAATATGCGACTGGACGAAGAGTTGGCGAGTCGTCCTTAACGAGACTAAGTCAACGCATAACTTTACTTATAAAAAGACAAACAACAAACCTTTATTCATTAACTCGGTACAAATCCCGTGCTCAAATGTAGCGAAATATCTAGGAATGACTCTAGACGCAAAACTTAAATGGAAGCCGCACGTTAAAAAGAAACGCGACGAGCTCGAAATCAAGTTAAGAGAAATGAATTGGCTTATCGGAAGATTTTCGAAACAAAGCATATATAACAAACTGCTTTTGTATAAGCAAGTGCTAAAACCATCTTGGGCGTACGGTATACAACTCTGGGGTTGTACTAAACCAAGCAATATATCTATTTTAGAAACTTTTCAAAATAAGACACTCAGAGCAATCGTTAATGCTCCATGGTATATAAGAAATAGCGATCTACACCGAGATCTAGGAATCGCTACCGTGTCTGACGAGGTAACAAACTTTGCTCGCAAACTTAGTACTCGTCTTCGCGGACACTGCAACAATGAAATTATCCGAACTTTGGATCAGACAAATCTTACGCGCCGACTACAACGAATGAGACCGTTAGATCTAGCAGCATAAGATGAAACCGCATAAATTGACGGTATTGTAGGTGCCTTCGTTGGAAGGCAGCCTGCCACACGCGATTATTACAGATGCTTGAACTACTTGTTAAGGAAACTTAGTCGTAGTCTACGGAAAATGGGAGGTTTTTTAGTGCGTAAGAATCTCACACTACTATGAGCACGCGCGGCCGGTCCTCGTTGTGCCTATGAAAGTTTTTCCTACCCACGGAAAAAAAAAAAAAAACTTAAGTGGCTTACGCTTCCATAGTGTTAATCGCATTGGATAGGTTGCTTTCTAGTGAATGCACCTACTAAGCCGTTCATTCATGCGGCTTCACCCTACGTCGCTAGATCGAAGGGTCTTGTTCTTTGTAGTCGTCGCTCGTTGTTAACATCGTTAAGAGTCTCGTTTAGAGTACGGATCATTTCATTTCTGCAATGAACATGAAGGCGAGCATTTAGCTTTCGAGCGAAGTTTGTTACTTCTTCGCCCACGGTAGCTATTCCTAAATCTCTGTAATTATCACTATTCCTAATATACCATGGAGCATTCACAATTACTCTTAGTGTCTTGTTTTGGAAAGTCTGCAACATGGACATGTTGCTCGGCTTGGTACAACCCCAAAGTTGTATACCGTATGTCCAGGACGGCTTGAACACCTGCCTGTACAAGAGCAGTTTGTTATATGTGCTTAATTTCGAAAATCTTCCAATAAGCCAATACATTTCCCTTAGCCTAATCTCGAGCTCGTCACGCTTCTTCTTTACGTGTGGTTTCCACCTTAGTTTAGCGTCCAGTGTCATCCCTAGATACTTCGCTTAATTTGCATAAGGTATTTGTGCAGAATTTATGAACAGAGGCAAATTGTTAACCCTTCTGTAAGTGAAATTCACATGCGTAGACTTGTTCTCGTTAAGAGCGATTCGCCAAGTCTTCGTCCAGACACAAATTCTGTCCAATGCTCGTTGGAGGTTTCTCGTTGATGACTCGACTGATTCACCTGTTGCTGCCAGGATGGCCGTATCGTCCGCAAACGTGGCCACGACTGTCTCGTCATCTAGAGGTATGTCTCTTGTGTAGAACAGGAACAGGGTCGGACCGAGGACGCTTCCCTGGGGTACGCCAGCCCGAATTTGCTTGAAACTCGAGTATTCACTACTACACTTAACACGAAAGAGTCTGCTTTCAAGATAATTTTCCAATATTTTAAACATGTCTTCGGGCAAGTTTTGCCGTAGCTTATATTCCAAGCCTTCGTGCCATACCTTGTCGAAGAATTGCGATACGTCGAGGAAAGCACTTGAACATATTTTTTTCCCTTCTAAGTCTTTTTTCAATTTCATGCGTTATTCTGTAGACTTGATCTATTGTGGAATGGTTAGGTCTGAAACCGAATTGATGATCCGGGATCAAGCGTCTTTCTGCAATTATTGGTTGTAATCGCTTCAGCAGAAGTTTCTCGAACACTTTCGATATTATCGGCAGAAGCGATATGGGCCTATAAGATTTTTTATCATTTGCGCATTTCCCCGGTTTTGGAACCATAATGACTTCAGCAACTTTCCATTGTCTTGGAACGTATAGAAGTCTTAGAGAAGCGTTTATCATATAAAGTAGCTTGACTAATGCCTTTTTTGGAAGCTCTTTTAATATTTCGCCAGTGATCAGGTCGTAACCCGGGGCCTTATTATTTTTAAGTTTGCTAATTGTCTGTCGGAGTTCAACTAACGAAATTTTTTTCATTCTAAAGCTATGAGGTTCCCCGTTGTTGTTTAGAACGTCAGCCAACGGCGGACCGTCGAAAGGCTTGAATGTTTCTTCTAAATGTTCAGCAAACAAATTCGCTTTCTCTTTGTCTTCTCTTGCCCATTCGCCGTTAGCTTTTTTTATTGGTGCCGAGTGGATTATAGGTTTCTTAAGAGACTTAACTGCTTTCCACAGCGAGTAGTTTGAGCTCCTATCCGCCGACAAGCCTTCAAGGTATTCAGTGGTCTCACGATTTTTAAGATCTTGCAACATTCCTTTCAGTTTGTTAGAGAGGTGGTTCAATAGGGTTTTGTCTGGGGGGCCCTCGTGCCTTGCCATCTCCTACGCGCTAGTTACATGTCCAAACATGTAGACAGCAACAAGGAACGTGAGAACCAAACAAGTACCCACATCATGGCATTCATCATGGCTCGAAACATGACTCTGGACACCTGTGCAGCTACTATACTTCTCGCTAAACTAATTGTAGACAAAGCAGTAATATGAAAACATGTTTATGTATTACTTTGAAAATTGTGATGTTTGCAACATGACTCTGGACATCTGTCCAGCTAAATTTCTTATTATTTTCTCACAGAATCATTTTGCAGACAAAAGAAGATACTATAAATAAACCTCGAAAATTGTAACCTTTGCTCAGTCTTGAAATAAACTTTGTATAGGGCGAATCGCTGCCCAAATAAAAATTGTTTTTTTATCATTAAGTCTCGGTCTAAACCATAACTGGCGCAGTGCGGAAACCGTGGTATTAACTCGGAAGTAGTGAATAAAGTCGAAAGAAAAGTAATATACAATTTTGAAAGTGATTCCAAATTTTGAACTTCACATCGGAGGAACACCGGTGTTAACGAAAAATAAACCACGGAGGACCAGGATACAACGCAGTTGGTGAATTCTAATTCTTCAATCCTGGAAAAAAATCGAACATCAGATGACGAGATACGAGCCCCTTTTAAATTTGTGCATGTAAGTCTTTTTATTGTTTATGGGATCACTCTTCCTTTCCAATCTTGAAAAAAAATAACCCTACCTACCCAACAAATATATACGAAATTGTACCCTCCTTTTATATATTTGAATAGTTATATACATATACATATGAATTAATGTTTAAAAGGCTTAAACCAAAGATAAAAAGGAAAAAGCCATATTCCATTAAAAATATTAGTGATAGTGAAATTGAAGAATATAAAGAGAGGAAAAATATTAACCTAGAAATTATGACTGGTAATAATTTAAATCTTGAAGGCGGGTTGACTGGTACCGGTAGCGGCGCCGCTGCAAACGGGGCTAACGGTGGTAGTCCAACCGACAGCCAAAGAACTGAAATTGATTTGGCGAATATAAACAATATTTTCAATACTTTAAAAATTCCGGATGCAGTAAAGGATCTCCCAAGGTTCGACGGGAATCCTCGGTTACTGTACGAACTTATCCACAATGTGGAAGAAATCCTCGAACTCATGGGAACTGTTAATAATACATATTATGCGAAAATTATTCTTCGAGCCATAAGAAACAAAATAACGGATCAGGCTAACGAAGTTCTTAATATGTTTGGCACTCCACTCGATTGGGCTCAGATCCGTAACAACCTGATACTTCATTATTCTGATAAGAGGGATGAAACCTCTCTTATAAAAGACCTCCATAGTTTAAAACAAACAAGTGAAACAATAGAAGAATTTTACTCAAAAATAATTGAGATACTATCAACATTAGGTAATCATGTCCATATACATGAGGAAGACTCTAACGTCCTATTTGCTAAAACCCAACTATATTCAGACATGTGTCTGAATACATTCTTATCGGGTTTAAAGGAACCGTTGGGCTCTACTATAAGAGCAATGAAACCATCAACTCTTCCAGAAGCCTTCAGCTTCTGCATAAAGGAACAAAATTCCTATTATATGAAATATACGAATTACAATAAACGCCCTAATTACTCGCAACAATCTTATCATACAACACCTTATCATTCAAATATCCAAAGACCTTATTCAAATTATCATCCACCTACTCATAGACAAAACTCTAGCAACCAAAATAAACCCTTTACATTTAACCAAAATAATAACTTCAGGCAAGGTAATGCAGGAAACAATTTTCGATACAATAATAATTTGATGCAAAAACCAGGTACATACCCCCAAAATAATTTAGCACAAAATTTCGTGCCAAATAATTCACAAATATTCCCAGTTTCAAATCAAATCCAAAATTCAATCGTGCCTAGAGTCTACGAGCCACAACCTCAACCGACTCCAATGGATACTTTAAGCGCTAGATCTCGAAATACAAACCGTTCCAACTTTAGACAAAGTGCAGTAAACAGATTTAATAATGCTCCACGACAACAACCCCCAAACAGGAACTACACTATAAGAGAAGTTTTTAACGTAGATAGCAGTCCCAATGCCATACATCAATACGAAGACTATACACAATTGGACCTATATCTACCCGAACCTAACCTTGAACCTACTTATACAGACTATGACCATGACACAAACGAAACATACAACGAGATAGATGACACAAATTTTTGTACAATAGCCTCGGAGAACAATACGGGTACATAGATGTAAATTATCATGAGTCGAACCAACTTCCATACATTAATATCGCATCTCTTTCTGGGCAAAACCTAAAATTCCTAATCGATACAGGCGCTTCAGTGAACTTCATTAATCCAGAACATACAAATCCAAATTTTCACGAAATTATCAACCCAATTAATATTAAAACCGTTCTTAACGAACACAAATTAAATAAACAAATAACCATTCCAGCTTTCAAAGAATTCAATACGAACGGTGACATAAAATTTATGGTCTTTAAGTTCCACAACTATTTTGATGGACTCTTAGGTATGCAAACTTTAGAGCAACTCGGTGCGAAGATTAATATTAAAGATAAGACACTCGAGACCAACAAATCCCTCATTAGACTTTATTTTAAACCTAATTGTAAATCTCAAGTATACGTTATTCCACCAAACACCAGGATTATAGCCAGACTCCCGGTGGATATAAAGGACGGCGACTTTTATTCAAAACCAACTATTGTGAACAAAAATCTTAAAATCTCTGAAGGTATCTATAAGGCCGACAAATGGTACAGCCAAATGGAAGTTACTAACCTCTCAGATGAACAACAAACCCTCTTCATGGAGCAACCCATAAAAGTAGGGAAATTTTCCGACTATTATGAAATGAACAATGTCAACATCAAATACGACTTAAATAACAACGAGACTATTAGTAGCGAAGACTTAACTACAATTCTGAGAACCGAACACTTAAATACGGAAGAAAGGGTAGCACTTCTCAAACTTTGTAGATATTTTAATGATATTTTCTTTCGGGAAGGAGACAAACTTACATTCACTAATGCAATAAAACATCGCATCAAAACAACTGACGATATACCAGTATATAGGAAATCCTACAGGTACCCAGAAGTTCATAAGACCGAAATACAATCTCAAATTCAAGAACTTCTCAAACAAGGAATAATCAGACCCAGCTACTCCCCCTGGAGTAGTCCCATCTGGATAGTTCCGAAAAAAATCGATGCCTCTGGGAAACAAAAATGGAGACTTGTAGTCGACTATCGTACCCTTAACTATAAAACTATCGGAGATCGTTACCCACTTCCGAATATCACAGATATTCTGGACAAACTTGGGCGATGTAACTATTTTACGACTCTAGATCTTGCATCTGGGTTCCACCAGATCGAAATAGATCCAAGGGATATCAGCAAAACAGCCTTCACGGTCAACAACGGGCATTATGAGTTTATACGCATGCCATTTGGGCTACGGAATGCTCCATCCACCTTTCAAAGGGTGATGGATAACATTCTGGGTGACTTAAATGGAAAAAAAATGTCTCGTCTATATGGACGATATCATAGTTTTTTCAAGCTCCCTTCAAGAGCATATGGAAAATTTGCATAAGATATTCCAAAGACTTCAAAAATTTAACCTTAAGATACAAATCGATAAGTCCGAATTCCTTAGGAAGGAAGTCAACTTTTTAGGCCACATTGTCACACCACAAGGAGTAAAGCCCAATCCCGATAAAATCCAAGCAATTAAAAGATTTCCCATCCCAAGAACGCCAAAACAAATAAAATCATTTTTAGGACTTTTAGGATACTATCGAAAGTTTATTAAAGATTTTGCACGAATTACAAAGCCACTAACCGAATGCTTAAAAAAGGGAAGACACATAACCTTAGACGACAGATACATTAGTTGCTTCAATCACTGTAAGGACATTCTCACAAATGACCCTTTACTCCAGTACCCTGACTTTTCTAAAACATTCAACCTCACCACCGACGCAAGTGACTTTGCCTTAGGAGCTATACTGAGCCAAGGCCCTATAGGCTCGGATAAACCTGTGTGTTATGCGTCCAGAACCCTTTCCGATACAGAAATTCGATATAGTACAATAGAGAAAGAATTATTGGCGATTGTTTGGGCGACCAAACAGTTCCGTCCATATCTCTTCGGAAGAAAATTTCGGATCATCACTGATCATAAGCCACTTACATGGCTATTTTCTCTCAAGGACCCCAATTCTAAACTTATAAGATGGCGCCTTAAGATGGAGGAATTCGAGTATGAAATTATCTATAAAAAAGGGAAATTAAACACGAATGCTGATGCCCTCAGCAGAATCAAAGTATCAGAAGAGAATAAAGCTGAAGCCAATATCAACGAATCTTATTCCGTACAAGGAACAAGTGGCAGCACAGTTCACTCGGCAGAGGAGAATGAAAATGATGGAATCCAAATTTCAGAACAGCCAATAAACTCATTTACTTTCCAGCTAATTCTTGAAAAGTCAAATAAGACGCCTCCAATATCTCTTTCTACCCCATTTAAAAATAAACAACGACGTATTGTAAGACTACCCAATTTTACTGAAGACAATATTACAAGCATTTTTAAACAATATTTACCTCCGAACAAAACAACCGCGATTTACACGAACGATGACGACATATTTCGTACCGTTCAAAATGTCTATTCAAAATACTTCTCCAAATCAAAAATATTTAAGGTAATACGATGCATGGACCTCTTACAGGATATAACTAACGATGATGATCAGGATAAAACCATCCGTGATTATCACATAAATAACAACCACAGGGGAATTAATGAAACAACACTGCATCTCAAACGACAATTCTACTTTCCTTTTATGAAGATCAAAATTACCAAGGTCATTAACAACTGCGAGGTTTGTCAAACCTTGAAGTATGACCGAAACCCACAAAAAATCATATTCCAAATTCCTGAAAATCCGGAAAAACCCTTGGACATTGTCCATATCGACATATATGCAATTAACAATAGACAAATACTAACCGTAATAGATAAATTCTCTAAGTTTGGAGCTGCATATACACTAGTAGGTAGAAATAGTCTGACAATTTTATCCGCCATCAAACACTTCATTAGTACCCATGGTATCCCAAAAAAATTAGTTACGGATCAAGGCGCAGAGTTCACAGCCACAATCTTCGGAGATTTCTGCAAACAATATGATATACAACACCACATAACTTCATACCAGCAGTCTAGTAGTAATGCACCAGTCGAACGGAAGCATTCAACAATAACAGAGATTTATAGAATCATTTACTCCAAGAATAGGAATAGAAATCATGAAGACATCCTTCGTGAAGCAGTAATAACATACAACAACGCCATTCATTCTGCAACGAAATTGACTCCTTTTGAGCTTTTTTACGGTCGTACCTACAAATTCAAGAATATTAAATACAACAATGTTCATGACTACCTAGACAAGCTAAATGAATTCCAAACCCAACTTTATGCCTCTGTAAAGGAACAGGTAGATAGACAGATAACAAAAAATATTAAGAAGTTGAATGAAAAAAGAGAGGCACCCAAAAGTGTAAAATCAGGCTCTATAATATTTAGGAAGGAGTGTAGGAGGAACAAACTAACACCAAGATTCAGTAGACGAGTAGTTAGAAAAAATAAGACAGTTACATTACTAACCCAAGACAATAAAAAATTACATAAGTCAAAAATCAAACGTAAACGTAAATTTCAGAATTTTAGCAGCAACATGCCAGAAGATAGAGATCACGGACTTAACCAACAGTCAAGGCCTCCTACCATTGAACCTGGGCCCAGCCAGAGTAATTGAAACCCATACCAATTTAATACACATCGTAGAACTTGAGAATTATGTAGAAAATATTAAGAAAATTCAGACATCAATTGATATAATTAACAAAAACAAAAATCTCACGCCCATGATCGACACAATCAACATTAAATTCGAAAAACTAAAAAAAACAATTAGATTTTCTTATGCCTAGAACTAGGACTAGAAGAGGACTTGTAAATGGGTTAGGAGCAATTATTAAAGGCATTACTGGAAACTTGGACGAGAGTGACGCAGTACGTATAAGTAAGGAAATCGAACTTCTGCAGACCAACCAAAACAAGTTAAATGACGTAACCCTAGAACAAACAATAATAAACAATCAAATGAAACAACGGTTTGATAATATCACAAAACACATAAATGACCAGCAACAAATTCTAGAAAATTTTCTTAACAAATACCAAATAGCCCTCTCAAACAAAGTTCGTTCGGAAGAAGACACATTTCAATATATTCAATATATTCATCAAATAAATTTCAATATAGATACACTTAAATCTCACCTGCAGGATATAGCAGATTCAATCAACATGGCAAAACTAAACATGATTTCTAGGCAAATATTAGATCCTCTTGAGCTTGAATACATATACAAAAATTTTCAAAAACAAAATATAAAAGCAACCTCATATGAGGATATGTACAGACTTTTGGAATTACAAGCTTACTATAACCACACAATGATCATTTTTAACATAAAACTACCAATAATTTCTGAAGAAGAGTTTATTTTGTATCACCTTGTCAAACTTCCTATTAACCAAACACATACCATCCATTTACCCAAACCCTACGCCCTAATGAGTGATCACTATATTCAATTTCTTGACAAAACTTGTACGCCAATCGAGGGGATCCAATACTGCAACAGAGACAACCTCAAAAAGATTTCCACTAACGAATGTATTCCCAGCCTTATAAGGAATCAACCAGCTACATGTGATTTGATTGAAGAAGAACAGCAACGAATAGTACAACCCAAAGACCACTACATCGTCCTCATCCAGTCACCAACCACTGAAATAACAACATCCTGCGGGATCAGAAAAAAGTCCATAACAGGAACCATATTAATTCACTACGAGCAATGCGAGGTTACAATAAACCAAGTGGAATACACCAGCAAAGCTCATATAATTTGGGATCAGATTCAAATAATACCATCCTCTTTCGCAGAAATTAATGCAACAAGAACCATACCGGAACTAAGTCTCAAGAAGCTACAAACATTCCACTTCTACAACAGGAAAAACATAGAAGCCCTATACAACACCACAAGACAACAATCACAGCTTCTCCTTTCACTCACCACACCAATCTTCATCTTCCTTGCAATAGCCATCAGCATGTACATCTACGTCCGACAAACATCCAGGAAACTATCGAAGGATACATCAAAAAGTAACGATGCTCCGGAAGCACCTACGCCTCGATCTCGGGGGGGAGGAGTTACATGTCCAAACATGTAGACAGCAACAAGGAACGTGAGAACCAAACAAGTACCCACATCATGGCATTCATCATGGCTCGAAACATGACTCTGGACACCTGTGCAGCTACTATACTTCTCGCTAAACTAATTGTAGACAAAGCAGTAATGTCAAAACATGTTTATGTATTACTTTGAAAATTGTGATGTTTGCAACATGACTCTGGACATCTGTCCAGCTAAATTTCTTATTATTTTCTCACAGAATCATTTTGCAGACAAAAGAAGATACTATAAATAAACCTCGAAAATTGTAACCTTTGCTCAGTCTTGAAATAAACTTTGTATAGGGCGAATCGCTGCCCAAATAAAAATTGTTTTTTTATCATTAAGTCTCGGTCTAAACCATAACTCGCTCTTCTCTTTTCACGAATCAATTCTTCGATTTCGAGCGGATATGTTTTACGTACATGCCCATCGGTGCTAACTGCGTTCTTTTGGGACGAATTGTTGTTCCAAGCAGCGCTCTGAATTGCTTCAATGAATTTGTCAACTGCGGTTTCTAACTCGAAAGGAGTTTTCAATGGCACATTCAAGCCAACACCCTCCTTACAGTCCTTTCTGAAAGCGTCCCAGTTCATGTTTTTGCTAGCTAATCTAGGAGCTCTTTCTATTTTCGCCAGTCTTCCACCCATCTTCAAGATAACTCCTGAGTGGTCTGAGCAAAGATCATAACACTCTTCAATTCGCGTAAGGTATTTGGGGTACCCTTTAGCGATGAAAAAATCGACAAGGTCAGGCTTTTTATTCCTATCGGTTGGCCAATATGTTGGCTTACCCGTGGAGAAAAAGTCCACCCCACGCTTCATACTATTTTTGTACAGTAATCTGCCTCTTGTTGAATTGCATCGTGAGCCCCAAAAAGTATGCTTCGCGTTAAAGTCACCCCCAATGATAAAATTGGACCCAATGAAGTCATGCATACGATCAAGACCGTCTTCCACCAGTCTATATCCTGGCGGGAAATAACAAGATGCAATGTTATAATCTAAGCAGTCAATTTTTACAGAAACTGAACTGATCTGCATAGAGTCTAGCTCAACTTCTGTGTTCTTGAAGTGCTTTATGCAGTTCTTAATGTAGAGGGAGGATCCTCCTGTCGAATTTTGCGAAGGGTGATGTGCGTGATAGTCATTGTAACCTTTAAGTTTGGGTGTAGACCCGTTTTTAAGGTGAGTTTCCGTAATCATGCAAATATCAATATTGTTTTTCCGTAGAAATACTTCTAGTTCGTCTGTTTTATTCAGAAGGCCTTTTGCATTCCATGTTAGTATTTTAAATAACTGTTTCATATTTATGTTCTCTTGTAATTTTTTCGAGGCTTAAACTCGAGCTTGCTCAGTTTGTCAAATATAACTTTGTTGATTTTAGTCTGATCCTCAAGTTTCTCCAAGATTACAGCGAGGATCTGAGACACTGCATCTGTTGTGGGCGATCTTGCCTTGCTTTCGTTTGCCGCAACCTGTGCGTATGATTTCGGTGCGACCAGTGGTGGTTTCTCCGCTGCACTTGAACTGGCGCCGCTCTTTTGTGGAGCTTTTACGCCTTTTGTCGACGCCTCCTTTGCCAATCTTCCACTTTTGATCGGCTTTGGCGTCTTTGGAGTCTTTGGCTTAGGAGTTTCAGCAGGTTTTGGGCGTCCTAGGCTTTGATTCCGACCTCTAGTATTTTCCTTAAGAGGTTCTCGTCCCTTTTGCAGCTCTATGGCTACTTCGCATCCTCGATAGTTCGCGGGGTGGTTTCCGTGGCAATTGGCGCAAACTGCTGGAGCCTTTATGTCAACTTTGCACTCTGTTGACAGGTGTTTTCCGGCACATTTCACGCAACGTGGTTGCGTGAAATAAAAATAAAATAAAGTAAATAAATATAATAAATAAATAAATAAATAAAATAAAAAATAAAAAGATGATTGGTTGGACCTGGATTCGAACCCAGGACCTCCTAATTGTCGGTCATAGGTGCTACCATCTGCACCACAGTCCACTTCCATCTCGGGTGTCCAAATAGCCTGGATGATCTCTCTGCATAGATAATGCACATAATCCATCAACATGTAACTAAACATTTCAAACTCAAAGCTATCAAAATTAATTTCAAGTGAAAATTACAAAACAACCGACGCCAACAAAATCACTCAACGAAAGACAATCAAGTCAAAACAATTTGACAATTAATGTGATAAGTGCGCAATGAAACCGAGTGTACACCCATTGAATAAAGAGACAAGGAATAGCTCTTTTTCACATATACAGTGCGTGTGAGTGAAGCATTTATTTTGACATTAGTTGCCTGATATGTATCACATGAATGATATGTATCATATGAATGTATTACAAACCGGGTCACAAATGTCACCTTAACTCGGGAATTGTAAACAAAAGTAGAGCCAGCTCCTAGAAACGTATGATCCTCGGGCCGTCTCTCATGACATGCCTGGTTAAACACATATGTATGTAGTCCGCACTCACACAACTAAAGCTGATGCTTAACTTTTCTCCCAAAACACCACTTTCTTGTCTATTTATTCAATGTCGCTGGAATTGTCGCGAACACAGAGTTATTTAACAGCTCGGTGTGGCAGTTCGGTGCGCAAAAGAATACGCTATACATGAACGCTACTACGCATAAAAACGAGTAGAACTAGTATAAAGCATGAATGAAAGAATATAAAGATAACAACACGCGTTTGTCATGACTTTTGTTTGACAGACCTTACTGCAAACCTGACGTCATGGCATGGAACTGTCACCTTGCATGCATGTAAAAAAATCTGTGCTGGCCAATCACAGATCAGCAATTTGTTTTGCTTGGCATCCAATGACGAGCGACGCAGTAGGTGTACTGCTTTTTCTCATTGTGGCATAATCTTATGTTCTCTGATTTGTGAGTATAAAGTAAGTAGACGTACGAAGGAATGTACTCAACGAAGAAGCGCCGATCAGTGGCGCAGCTTAATTTCCGGCATGGACCCAGAAAACAGAGGATAACGAGTTGTGCAACTTGGTGGCCGGTAGTCGGTTAATAATTTATCACTCGTATCTAATCAATTATTAGGTTAAGTAAAATAGTTTAGCTTATAAAAATAAAGTGGAATACTAATAACACCTTGTTTTATTGGAAATAAAACTCCAAAAATCATTGTAAAATATTCTTGAAACATGACATGATGTTATCCTACGAAATTATAATATGTATCTTTCTATGATATAATAATATCTATCTATCTGTTTTAATAATATCTATCAGGAACAGTCTCATTCTCGCCGTCAGTATGATTGGGATTCTACAACAAAGGGGGCGATTTTGAGCTCGTTCTATTGGTGCTATGTCCTGTCTCAAGTATGTTGGTGAATATGATATGTTAAAATACAGTGAAGGATTAAAATTTGTGTTCTCATTTGTTTCTTTTAGGTGGCCGGAGGTGTTGCAACACAATATTTTGGAACAAAGAAAGTATTTGGATGGTCTCAGTTCGCTACCGGTTGTTGCAGTTTTCTAATTCCTCACGCGGCAGATATTCATTTTATTGCAGTTGTGGCCCTGCGTTCAATACAGGGATTCGCTTCGGGCCTTACTTGGCCAGCAATGTACGCATTGGTTGGATTTTGGATTCCGCTGGCAGAACGAAGCCGATTTATGTCAAGCTTTCAGGGCTTTAGCATCGGTATAGGGCTGACTTACCCTTTATGTGGATTCATAATCGACCGTTTCGGATGGCCGTATGTCTTTTACACAACTGGAAGCCTTGCCATGTTATGGTGTATTATGTGGTATTTACTGGCCTTCAATAGTCCCAAAGAGCATCCCCGTATCTCGGCATCCGAACTCGAGTACATAGAAATAAATGTTAGTCGCGAAATCAAAGACTCGCAGGGTATGAAAGTTCCTTGGAGGAATATATTCACATCTCTACCTGTATGGGCGATTGGAATTACAACCTTTGGAAGGATTTGGGTCCACTATCAATTTATTTTGTCTGGACCGATTTTCATGAAGGAAATACTAGGCTTTGACTACAAGTCGAACGGTCTACTGTCGGGTACTCCATTTCTGTGTTCATATTTGTCATCTGTACTTTTCTGTTATACCGCAGATAAACTTGTATGCGCACACCTAATGAGTCTAAAAAATGTACGCAAAATGTTTACAGCTGCTTCGCAAATCATTCCAGGAATCCTTTTGCTACTTATTGGATATATTGAAAACATAATTATTGTGTTGGTTGTGTGGTTTATAGCAGTCATTTTTGTAACGGCGTCGTATGCCGGCGCTATGGCAAGCATTGTCGATATAGCGCCCAACTTGGCTGGTCCTGTTTTAGCATTCGCGCAAACTATTCACATGTCTGCTTCGTTCTTATCTCCTGTGATAACGGGGCTTATCGTTGTTAACGAGGTAATTCAAAACAAATACAACCAATTGCTTACGACCTTTTCACACCGCACCGAAAACCGAGACATTTTACAAAAATATTTTAAAACCGCATTCATACTGACCCGTGACGATTTGTTTTTATTTAAACATTTCAATCAGCTGAATACAAGCTGTAAGGCCCTTTTGTTTCTTAAATGCCAGGCTCTTAGCTGCTATCAATGATGGAACTCACTAAATAGCCGCAAATAGAGTTTGAGAAGATTTTATCAAAAACTTTTAAGAGTAAATTTTTCAGTGTGCTATCATACAATTTCTGTAATCAACTTGACTTTTCCCTAGTAACAGTTATTTTAGTCACTTAAGTAACTAAGTTGTATCTACAATACCACACAAGACCTCCATGCTAGGTGAGTGGGATGCTCGACACTAAATGATCGAGACACATATTTCAAAATATGTGTCATTGCGAAGCCGTTTATCCCTTAAAATGGTCGCGGAGTGATGACGTTTCCGATCCTCCGTCACCAACTTAAGCGGGTTTCGGAGATGTTCTTTACCTACTTCCATCACCTGTTTATTGGCCTTCCCGAGCGGAATCGCGATCGCATCGCCGCTAGCATGAAAAGTCTAGAAAGCTTGTCGGTGCATGCAAACAACGTGTCCAAACTATCGAAGAATGAATCGTTTCTCAACAATGCTTCCTCACTACTCAACGTTAAGACCAAAACGGAATGTTGCGTTGCTGCGTGCGTTCGATGACAAGCAGAGTAGAAACAACGGGCGCTTATGGGGCAAAACGAAATGTAACTTCACCCCACGTTTGACCGTAAATATCGTAGACGCATCTACAACGCAAAAAGAGATCTACTTTCTACTTTTGCGTCCGTTGAACAACCTCATGCTCATTCATTGTGTGGTGAGTGAGTATAGTTCTCTTGTCGTCAGTAGGTTGTGGGGACGAAAAAGGGTTGTTTCTGTTTCTTGTCAGAATAAAAAAAAACTGGTTTGCGTAGATTAGAGAGATTTTTCGAGCGTAGATTTTTCGGTATTATTTCAGTTTGTCGCGATAACTCGCAAGTTGTGGGTTTTTAGCATGCATAAAGACACGAGTGCAACCTTGGATATATTTGTGATGGAAGACACAGAAATAATTTTATTTTCATTGCTGGGCAACTTGGTTCGTTTTTAAAAAGCATATTTTCTGCTCGTTCTTTTGCAAATATCTTTCAACAGAAATTGAATGTGTTTGAGGTGATACTTTACAATTTCCAACCCCAAAACGCAAAGCGGCATTTCGTTTTGCTTATTTGCTGCGTGCGTAGTTTGACGTAAAGTATCATAAAGTTTTGGCAACGCATGGCAAAGGCCATTTACGTACGCACGCAGCAACGCAACATTGCGATTCCAGCATTAAGGTTTCTACGAGTAGTGACGGTTTTTACTTTATCCCCTCTAAGCACGCGGTGTTAAAATTTACTCAAAAATAAAGTCTCCACTCCATCCATCATGTCAAATCATGTCTTTTTTAAGTCAATTGGAAGTTAAGTGCTGTTCCTAGATTAAAAAGTTGTTGACACCGTTTTTTGGTGTCTATTTGGTTTCACAAATCTGACTCCATTTTGGCACCATTTTTCGGTGTTAGTTTTTTCGGTGTCTCAATTTTGATACCGTTTTTTGGCGTTAGTTTGGTTTGAAAATTCTAACTCAGTTTTGCATTTTTTGTAGGTTTTTCTTAAATCTGCAATTCCACATTGCACAACAAAGATTATCAATTCTGTGGTACATGCATTTAAAGTAAAACACTACTTTTTATTTTGGATCCACAGAGCTCAAGCACTTAATTAAACTCTGCGTTGATCATACAACGTTTGAAAAAGGCTGCAAAGCGACCGAAGATGTAATTTATTTGAGTTAGAAACAAGTCAAATCGCGTTCGACATGCTCACACATTTACGCAACCACGAATACTCATTGCACGTGCTTAGAGTTTAGTGTTTTGAATAGCATGTACCACAGAATGGATAATCTTTTTTGTACAATGTTTTTTTACGTGCAGTGGCGTTGCAGATTTGAGAAAAACTACAAATAATGCGAGTTCATGTTTCACAAAATAAAGTGAAAACTGAGTTAGAATTTCCAAACCAAACTAACACCACAGAACCGTGTCAAAATTGAGACAAATTAATGAAACAAAACTAACACCGAAAAATGGTGTCAAATTGGTTTCAAAAAGACACCAAGAAACTGTGTTAACAACTTTTCAATCTAGGAACAGCACTTAACTTAAAATTAACCTTAAATTGACACTGAAATTTGACACCGATTTGACATGATGTATGGAGTGGAGACTTTATTTTTCAGTTAATTTTAACACAGTTTTTATTTTCAGTGTTCGTTCCGACCCTCATCTATGTTCATGAAATTTGGGTAATGACCGAAAAAATTAGATCGCGGGTACTAGATGCCGAAATGAGATAGAGTGAGAAACATCAGTGTTCGTGGGAATCTTATTGTTGAGCAGCTACTTCTCCGAGTGGAGCGATCGATTCTTCGATGGTTTGGACACGTTGTTCGCATGCCCCCCCTGACAGACTTCCTAAACGGGTCATGCTAGCCGAGATGCGAGCGCGTCCCCCCCTGGTAGGCCAAGAAACAGGTTGTGGGATCAGGTAAAGAACCTCTCTGAGTCCCGCCTGGGGATTGCGCTGGAGTCTCTTGAGTTGGTGGCGGAGGATCGAGAACGATGTAAAGACCATTTGGCCACCCTCGCTCCGCGACCCTTTTAAAGGATAAGCGGCTTTCGAAAATGATGATGAACTTTAACACCGCGTGCTTAGAGGGTCTCTTAGGGCCAGTTTTTCACTGCGAGAAGTGAGAGCTGGGAGAGTCAATAATTTCGAGAGTCGAATATTTTGACAACTTTACTGACGGGCCCTGTAAGCACGCGGTGTTAAAATTTACTCAAGAATTAAGTCTCCACTCCATACATTGACAAATCGGTGACAAATTTTAGTGTCAGTTTTGAGTCAATTTGAAGTTAAGTGCTGTTCGTAGATTAAAAAATTGTTAACACCGTTTTTTAATGTTTATTTGGTTTCAAAAATCTGACTCCATTTTGACACCATTTTTCGGTGTTAGTTTTTACTCAATAATTTGACTCAATTTGGACACCGTTTTTTGGTGTAGGTTTGGTTTAAAAAATTCTAACTCAGTTTTGACTTTGATCTGTGACTTTAAAAGAGAAAAACTATTTTAACTTCCACTTAATTTAGTTGGTTTTCAATTCGCCACAAAAATACGTAGCAATTGACTTGCGCTATGACCCTCAATGACATGTAATGCCTTCGCATTACATAACTGACGATTGATGGCTTTACCCTGGCGGTCAATTTTGGAATGTGTGCAGACGTATACGCGTAAACGGTTGGTTGTTGTTGTCAGCCCATATGTCAAACAAGTACAAAAATTATTTGTCTAGGAAAGATATTATTCTTAAAGCTTACTTTTTCTGAAAGGACAAACTACTTTGTTCGCAAATCAGGTTGATAAATCACACAGAAGAACGCAAAATCTTTCATCGAAGGCAGGTCAGGTTGTCAACTTTGGCATCTGTGTTGACAGCTATTACAGGTCTTCACATATTCCAAATTTGACCACCAGGCATCGAATTCTGACTTTTCCAATCGTCAATAGAGCTTTTCGTCAAAATGTCACTTTTCGTTCCTTGTGGCGATGTCTTCGCATCTCGGCCAAAATGTCCAATCTAGGAAGTCCTTAGTTCGAAAAATGTGTCCTAACCATCGAAGAATTTACCGCTCCACACGGAGAAGTGGCTACTTGACATTAAGATTCCTACGAATACTGACGTTTCTCACTCTATCCCTAAGAGTAACACCAGCGACCTACCCTATATCCGCGATCTAATTCTTTCGGTCATTACCCAAATTTCATGACATTAGATGAGGATTGGAACGAACACTTAATCAAACACATAGACCTTTACTATCACTCCAACCTCAGCTTTCTTGATGACCGGCCAGCGCAGTTCCTTTACTATTGCTCCAGCTTGGCTAATTCTACAAGACAGCTCAGTATCACTTCTCCCATCTTTCACGAAAAAGACCCGAGATACTTAAACTTCTCCACCTGTTTCAATGAAACTCCATTTAAGTGCAGGGTACACTGTAGAGAAGTTCGGTAAAATAAACAATCACCTCCGATTTGCTCACGTTAACCTTAATCCCAGCACCACCACAAACGGCTGAAAACCTATCCAGTACTCGCTGAAGTTGCTTCTTGGAAGATGCAAGGATGGCCAAATCATCTGCTAAAAGCAGATGGCCCTTCCTGATCCCAGCCAATTCGAAACATTGCCGCCCTTCACCATCCAGTCCATATATGCTATGAAAAGGAGCGGCGAGAGAACACATCCCTGGCGAAGACAAACGCACACATCAAAAGCACGGGAATTGACGCCATTTATCCGATAACAGCTTCGGCAGTTTCCTTACAAATACTGAAAGGCTCTCAGAAGAGGTCCACTTAAAGCATAGTCCTGCAAAACTCTCTATAGCGTATCCCGAGGGAACCAGTCAGAAGCCTTTTCCAGATCTAGAAATTACGGATAGACCAGTTTGGCATATTCTCAGGCCTTCACAAAAATTACTTTTGCTGACCGGCACAAAACCTGGCCGGTTGTGCCTCTGTCAGGCCGAAAGCCGCGTTGCTCTTTCCGCAACAAAGGCTCGATTACGGCTGGATCGAGCCGTAATCGAGCTGTGGAATGTGCTTCCAACATCTTCGCGAATACTTTTCCCGGAACACTTTAGAGAGATATGCCCATATAGATAAATAGAGTGGCGCAACAGCTCGAAGTAAACCAGGGCCAACTTCTCAACAATGTATGCTGTGTGTGTTAGTTTCTTCACATACAAAAGGGACCTTCAATTTTTTGCCGAATCCGAACGGCACTTTGAGAAGTTTTTTTTCAAGAAGGTTTGTCAGCCCCTCGCGGAGGTGGGGGCCGTGAAAAAGGCCGAGTTTTTTTTTCAGGCGATGATGGCAGGATTCGAACCCAGACCTCCGTCGTAGTAAGTACACACACTAACCACTACGCCACTAACCCCCAGAAATGCCCTTATAATTAAAGCAATCTCTCTGTTTGCCAATCGCTAGGTGCCTTCCCGCTATCCCAGGCCAACGTAATGACACGTGTTAGCCATTTAACACTTTCTTCGCTAAATGTCTTAAGCATTTCTGGCCGGATTTCATAAACTCCAGCAGACTTTCCCCACTTTTACTCGCAGTAATTGCCATTTACCCCTCTCTGTAGGACTATTCTCCCTGCTCGAGAAATAGAGTTCCTACATTGAATTATTACATCCCCCTGCAAGGTCGGTGCTAGGATAGCCTTGAGGTTAGGTATGTCTGTTAAAAAATCCGACTGAAACCCACCAGTAGTCTTCTACCATATAATCCTGATGTGTTTTGATCCTGGTAGTCCAGTGCATCCTTTAGAGCTAGACTTGAGGGGTGTCAGCATGCGAGCGCTTGGTGGTCGAAATGTACCGCTCCGCATCCGACCGGGTTCAACCCGAAAGAAAAAGTTAGGAGCACCCCGACGATGGTGGGGCTATCCGTAGGGAGGGCAGCGCTAAGTCAAAATAGGGGCTTGGGTGGTCATCCTAGAAACCGAGAATGTTGAGCCTTATAGTATGAAATATTGCATCTCGATTGTGTGTAAAGAAATCGTCGATTTTTATTGAATTGCGGTTTGAGAGAAATTCGGGATTTTGATGCGGTGTGATGGGTATAACTGCATGGAGACTACCAGATTTTGTTTTTTTTTTTTGTTTTTAGAAGTCGATAGATGAGTGGCGTCGGGTGTTTGGTGTTTCGTGTATAATAGCGATATGTACTTATCTTATGTTTCAAATATATGGCACGGCCGATGTACAAACTTGGAATGGGGTGCGGTTCGCCGAAAATGCAACTGAGGAGGAAAGTCATATACTTAAGAAAACAGGCAAAGGATCCAAACATAATGCATAGTATTGTCTAGTTCCGTTATATCTTCTAAGATTGTTTCTACAAACACTTGTGTACATATACGCAGAGATACAAAACTATTTTTTTTTCTCAAATTTGTAAGCTGTTGTGTGTACGCAAATGAAATATTAAATTGTTGAATGTTATTGCAACTAAAGAAAAAAAAGCGTTCATAACTCACTGATGCGTACACAAATTGTGCTAGAGGTAAAAGAACTGAGTCTTCAATGAGTAACTTATTGTGCTTCAGCAGGAGTCAAATTTTGAATCTTGAAAGGAGTACATATTGCTCAAAAGAATTAATAATCAGCACGTCAATTAACACATTAAGTGACCTATTAGGCCTTTTTGGCGCTAACGTGAAGTACCTAAGTTTACTGATTTTAAAATATTACACCGGTTGTCTAGCAGTTTAGGGCGATGTCAGGCAAAAACAGTTTTTTTTTCACTTTTTGTGTAAAAAAAACGGTAAATAATGGGAAATAACTAGTAAAAAATAAAAACCCGTAAAAGTAGTCAAAAAAAGTAAAATTGGTAACTGATTGTTACTTCATTGAAGTCTGATTTGAACATCTGCAAAATATCTACACATTACCGAATCAACCAAAATGCCTGGTCCGAAAACAACAAACTTTCGTAGCTTAAATTTTTTGTTGTCAAATTTGGTAAGAAATATATGGCTTTTTGGAATATTCGCAAACTAACCTTACATCGGTGAAAGTTTTTTCATACCTTAGTAAATATACTTAATATCATGTTTCCACAGGGCACTTATTCGCGATTAATATAAATCTTAATTTAATCCTCCACAAATTACGCGATTAACCATACAAATTTAAATACTCTCGGCAAGCGATTAAAAATAAATCGCCTCGTAATTCTCATTCACCCTTTTCAAGAACCACTTTCAACCCTTTTCGAAGACCCTTTTTGCAGTTAGGAAATCGAAAAAGGACACTGAAACTGTCCTCGTGTAATACATCTGTCAGTATTCCGAATTCTATTGCCATGTTTACAACGAAAATCTTTTTTCGCTCCTGGAGAGCCAAAATGGCAGAAAAAGATTGCGCATGCCAAATTTATCTGTACATGTATTACGCTGTATCTGTACATGTCTGGTGGAACATATTTAGGATCTATTTATTATTAAGGCTTTAGAACTCGCGCCCTCCACAAAATAGTCACATCAAAAATAAATGTGGTGTGGTATGAAGAGACGTTGATAAAAAAAGAAAATTCGGTAAAAAATCTTGTGCTGCTCGGGAAAAGCGGGAAAATGTGACTTTTCACCAATTTTCCGGAGCCTTGAAACACTATTTTCTTTATATCTCGGGCTATAATAGTGGTAAGATAAAAAAATGAAAAACGTATTTCTAGGGGTTGAAAGGGGCTACAAGACTGATTGAGAGGAATACTTAAAAAAATAAATCCTAGCCTCATATCCCAATCTCCCATATCCCAAATTTTATTTTCAAAATAAAACTGAGGCTGAACGGTGGCCACCACACTGGCGCTTCCCCTCACCATAGTAATTCTGACACATCGGGTTAGGATAAACCAAATGAAAACAGGTAGCGTCAAAGGATGTGGTTTTCTCACCGGCGGAATCAAGTTTTTTTCTCATCGCAAGAGTTCTCATGTAACTTTTTTCCATAGGTGTGTGTCTGTTTGACGTTTTGTCACAAATTACTGAATAACTAGATACTCAACTTGCGTCCTTCTTACCCTCCAACACCCATTTGTTTACGTTTTTTATAAAGCCTTTGAAGCTTTTTTAAAGCTTTAAATTTCCGTGTCGGTGAATACATGTAAGAAGATACATCAACAGTTTACTTTACGCGATCAGCTGATGTAAAAGCTGCAAAACGAAATTGCATGGAAATGACGGATTCATGAATTTACTCACATTTGTAAACAAATGTCGGAGAATGGGTAATTTCATCAATTTCAGCTTGTGGGCAAAGCTTTTACATGTCCCAAGTTGAATATCTAGTTATTTAGTAATTTATGGTTTTGTTCATCGCACGCTTTGTGTGGAATTTATTATTTAATTTTTATTCTGATACCACAAATTACTGAATAACTAGATATTCAACTTGCGTCCCTCTTACCCTCCAACACCCATTTGCTTACGTTTTTTATAAAGCCTTTAAAGCTTTTTTAAAGCTTTAAATTTCCGTGTCGGTGAATGCGTGAAAGAAGATACAACAACAATTTACCTTACGCGATCAGCTGATGTAAAAGCTGCAAAACGAAATTGCATGGAAATGAAGAATTCATGAATTTACTCACATTTGTAAACAAATGTCGGAGAATGGGTAAATTCATCAATTTCAGCTTGTGGGCAAGGCTTTTACATGTCCGAAGTTGAATATCTAGTTATTCAGTAATTTATGTCTGATACGCATCAAATCTTGTAGGTAAAGGATAATGTCACGAGGATAATGTCTCTTGGAAGAGCCAGTTGAACCATAATTTTTTCAACTGGCATACAAATTGTTTCTTGGGCTTCCCCTCAATATTATGTGCTTTTAAGAAATAAGAATGCGTTTTCATCTCATCATTAACATCTTTTGAAGTGTGTGAGCAAAACTCTTATGCGCGAGCTCTCGCGTAACGAATTAGGGCGCGAGTTCTGAAGGGTTAATCGTGTCTGGCTAGTCCTCGTCTTGTTGCGGGTGGAAACAGTATTAGTTTTTAGTGGAAATATAGAATTAGCGGTTATTTTTAAATTTCTTCTAAGACAACATTATCAGCCTTCGCATTCAGATGAGGGAAGTTACTTGGCCTTGAAGCTTTTAAATATGCTTGCTTCATTGTGTTGCAACATTGTGTATCGAACAACACGGCAACACTGCGAAGGACAACTTACAGAAGACAACGACGATAGAACATGAATGAAAGAATATAAAGATTACCTTATGCGCATGTTGTGACATTTGTTGGCCAGACCTAACTGTAAATATGACGTCATGAGAGTTCACTGTCAATTTGTACGCGTGTATAAAAAAGTTGGTTTGCTTACACAACAATCTGTGCTAGCCAATCACAACTCATGAATCCGTTTTTCATAAACTCCAATGACGAAGCTGCGCTGTGTATGAATTTTTTTTTCTCAAAATGATGTAATCTTATGTCCTGTGATTTGTGGATAGAATGAAGGATAGAAGGATGGTAAGTGATAGATCGACGAGTAGCAAAGCAAGCAGTCGTAGTTTGAAACTGGGCAGATGTGGTTTACTTCCAATGGAGTACTTTTTGTATAGAAGTTCGATAATTTCTCAATTATGACTAATGCCTTCAGCCCAATGAATCCGTTGCGTCCGTCTTGCCCATAAATATCTGAGTAACTAGATATTCAACTTCGGACATTTAAAAGCTTTGCCTACAAGCTGAAATTGACGAATTTACCCATATTCTGATATTTGCTTACAGATAAGAGTAAATTCGTCAGTTTATCAGTTCCATGCAATTCCGTTTTGGAGCTTTTACATCAGCTGATCGCGTACGGTAAATTGTTGTTGCACCATCTCATACATATACATAAATAAAGAAATAGAGTGTCGCAACAGCTCGAGGTGAACCAGGGCCAACTTCTCAACAATGTATGCTGTTAATTTTTTTTACATACAAAGGGACCTACTATTTTTTGTCGAATCCGAACGGCACTTTGAGAAGTTTTTCAAGACAAATGGTACTCGCGGAGGGCTTGACAGACCCTCGCGGAGGTGGGGACCGTGAAAAAGAACAAGTTTTTTTTTTTAGGTGACGATGCCAGGATTCGAACCCAGGCCTCCGGCGTAGTAAGCACACACACTAACCACTACGCCACGGCACCTCACACATATACACCGACAACGAAATTTAAAGCTTTAAAGGGTGTTGGAGAGCAAGATGGACGCAAGTTCAATATCTAGTCATTCAGTAATTTATGGATTTATGGTTATGTCGAGGTACACAACTAACAACTAAGTGAAATACACACGGAAGCGACGTACGTCAGACACTGCTACTATGGGCCGCATCCCATAATAACATGTATTTAACTTAGTTGTCAGTCGTGTACTTCAATGTGACGGATGCATCGGATTCATTGCGTTGGAAGGAAGTTGGTTTATTTCTCAATTCCTTTTAAAGTTCAGAAGTAGGGTCTTAACCAGTAACGTCTCATAATTTCTGTCTTGTGTGCACTTGGAGTCTAACAGTGTAAAAGGACGTAATCGACAACGTACGCGTAAGTAAAACGTATTTTGTAAGTGTTCAACATAATGTAATATTTTCTTGCCTGGGGTTCGTTGAATAAAACTCAATTTCACTTTTAATAACACAATGGAACACTTTATTTATCAAACAAAACTTATTTAAATTCAAATCACACTGTTATTCAACTTGACTACTTAGAACACTTTATTTCAATTCAATCACTTTTTACTTGATAACCGATTTTCACAAGTCCACATTTAAAATATAACTGTCCGTACGAGTCTGTCACCCATGTATTTATGCAAAACTAAGCACCTTCTAGTACGTTCCATACTTCCTCTATGGCAACTTCCCACTGGTACTCCGCCGCTGAATTCCAAGGAGGGGAAATCGAAATTCGGACTTCGAATATGACAGCTGCTGGCAGATGACTGGAAAGGCAGTTGGGTTTGTTCGTTTAGTGAATCGAGCGGGTGCGTTTGTAGATCTAATCGATGGGTGCATTCAGCGACTCTTGCGTGTTGTTTTATTTCTTGTCGCCACATAACATTGCCTCCCTCTTAGTTTTGTTCGTCCCGAACAAGTACGTCATCGTTGCTTCCCTGGTAGCGATGTAGGCGATCAACATTGACAACTTTCATCTTCGCTCTTGGTCCTCTTTGGATTCGGAATACGACATCATTAATTCGCGTTACAGCTTGGAAGGGGCCTTCCCCGTCCTTCTGAAGCCTTGGCGATCTTCCCTTTTTACGATGTGGATTGTAGAGCCATACCAGATCTCCCTCGTTGAACTCGGGTGCCGTTGCTCGCGCATCGTATCTCGTCATCATGCGGTCGCTTGCAACTTTTATATTGCTTCTGGTTCTCTGGTGGATGTCATTAATCCTTTCCCTAAGGTCAACCACGTAGTCCTCCTCGCATGTTGGGTCTTCAGTGGGAAATCCGAATTTAAGCACACTGGGTAGCCTGGCAGTTCGTCCAAATAAAACTTCAGATGAAGTATATCCAGTTGTACTGTGAATGGCATTTCGGTAGGCCATGAGGAATAAAGGTATTCGCCGATCCCAATCCCGTTGATTCTCGTCCACGACCTTAGCGTTCCACCATTCCATCTGATTGTGGGCGAAGAGGTGTGGTCCGTGTCTTCTGTAGTCCGATTGCTGCGCATACTTCCTGGAATATCTTCGACTCGAAGTTTCTTCCCTGGTCGAAATGTAATTCCATAGGCACTCCAAACCTGCACACCCAGTGGTCCACTATCTGATCGACAACGGTTTTCGCTTCTTGATTTGGGATCGCAAATGCCTCGGGCCACTTGCTGAAGTAATCGGCAATAACCAGGATGTAACGATTACCGCTTTCAGTTTCCGGAAACGGTCCTGCGATGTCGACGGCGATCCTCTCAAAGGGAGAACCCACATAGTACTGGTGCATTTTACCCCTGGTTTTGACTTTGGGTCCCTTACTAGCAGCACAAGTAGTAACTGATTGTTACTTCATTGAAGTCTGATTTGAACATCTGCAAAATATCTACACATTACCGAATCTACCAAAATGCCTGGTCCGAAAACAACAAACTTTCGTAGCTTAAATTTTTTGTTGTCAAATTTGGTAAGAAATATATGGCTTTTTGGAATATTCGCAAACTAACCTTACATCGGTGAAAGTTTTTTCATACCTTAGTAAATATACTTAATATCATGTTTCCACAGGGCACTTATTCGCGATTAATATAAATCTTAATTTAATCCTCCACAAATTACGCGATTAACCATACAAATTTAAATACTCTCGGCAAGCGATTAAAAATAAATCGCCTCGTAATTCTCATTCACCCTTTTCAAGAACCACTTTCAACCCTTTTCGAAGACCCTTTTTGCAGTTAGGAAATCGAAAAAGGACACTGAAACTGTCCTCGTGTAATACATCTGTCAGTATTCCGAATTCTATTGCCATGTTTACAACGAAAATCTTTTTTTCGCTCCTGGAGAGCCAAAATGGCAGAAAAAGATTGCGCATGCCAAATTTATCTGTACATGTATTACGCTGTATCTGTACATGTCTGGTGGAACATATTTAGGATCTATTTATTATTAAGGCTTTAGAACTCGCGCCCTCCACAAAATAGTCACATCAAAAATAAATGTGGTGTGGTATGAAGAGACGTTGATAAAAAAAGAAAATTCGGTAAAAAATCTTGTGCTGCTCGGGAAAAGCGGGAAAATGTGACTTTTCACCAATTTTCCGGAGCCTTGAAACACTATTTTCTTTATATCTCGGGCTATAATAGTGGTAAGATAAAAAAATGAAAAACGTATTTCTAGGGGTTGAAAGGGGCTACAAGACTGATTGAGAGGAATACTTAAAAAAATAAATCCTAGCCTCATATCCCAATCTCCCATATCCCAAATTTTATTTTCAAAATAAAACTGAGGCTGAACGGTGGCCACCACACTGGCGCTTCCCCTCACCATAGTAATTCTGACACATCGGGTTAGGATAAACCAAATGAAAACAGGTAGCGTCAAAGGATGTGGTTTTCTCACCGGCGGAATCAAGTTTTTTTCTCATCGCAAGAGTTCTCATGTAACTTTTTTCCATAGGTGTGTGTCTGTTTGACGTTTTGTCACAAATTACTGAATAACTAGATACTCAACTTGCGTCCTTCTTACCCTCCAACACCCATTTGTTTACGTTTTTTATAAAGCCTTTGAAGCTTTTTTAAAGCTTTAAATTTCCGTGTCGGTGAATACATGTAAGAAGATACATCAACAGTTTACTTTACGCGATCAGCTGATGTAAAATCTGCAAAACGAAATTGCATGGAAATGACGGATTCATGAATTTACTCACATTTGTAAACAAATGTCGGAGAATGGGTAATTTCATCAATTTCAGCTTGTGGGCAAAGCTTTTACATGTCCCAAGTTGAATATCTAGTTATTTAGTAATTTATGGTTTTGTTCATCGCACGCTTTGTGTGGAATTTATTATTTAATTTTTATTCTGATACCACAAATTACTGAATAACTAGATATTCAACTTGCGTCCCTCTTACCCTCCAACACCCATTTGCTTACGTTTTTTATAAAGCCTTTAAAGCTTTTTTAAAGCTTTAAATTTCCGTGTCGGTGAATGCGTGAAAGAAGATACAACAACAATTTACCTTACGCGATCAGCTGATGTAAAAGCTGCAAAACGAAATTGCATGGAAATGAAGAATTCATGAATTTACTCACATTTGTAAACAAATGTCGGAGAATGGGTAAATTCATCAATTTCAGATTGTGGGCAAGGCTTTTACATGTCCGAAGTTGAATATCTAGTTATTCAGTAATTTATGTCTGATACGCATCAAATCTTGTAGGTAAAGGATAATGTCACGAGGATAATGTCTCTTGGAAGAGCCAGTTGAACCATAATTTTTTCAACTGGCATACAAATTGTTTCTTGGGCTTCCCCTCAATATTATGTGCTTTTAAGAAATAAGAATGCGTTTTCATCTCATCATTAACATCTTTTGAAGTGTGTGAGCAAAACTCTTATGCGCGAGCTCTCGCGTAACGAATTAGGGCGCGAGTTCTGAAGGGTTAATCGTGTCTGGCTAGTCCTCGTCTTGTTGCGGGTGGAAACAGTATTAGTTTTTAGTGGAAATATAGAATTAGCGGTTATTTTTAAATTTCTTCTAAGACAACATTATCAGCCTTCGCATTCAGATGAGGGAAGTTACTTGGCCTTGAAGCTTTTAAATATGCTTGCTTCATTGTGTTGCAACATTGTGTATCGAACAACACGGCAACACTGCGAAGGACAACTTACAGAAGACAACGACGATAGAACATGAATGAAAGAATATAAAGATTACCTTATGCGCATGTTGTGACATTTGTTGGCCAGACCTAACTGTAAATATGACGTCATGAGAGTTCACTGTCAATTTGTACGCGTGTATAAAAAAGTTGGTTTGCTTACACAACAATCTGTGCTAGCCAATCACAACTCATGAATCCGTTTTTCATAAACTCCAATGACGAAGCTGCGCTGTGTATGAATTTTTTTTTCTCAAAATGATGTAATCTTATGTCCTGTGATTTGTGGATAGAATGAAGGATAGAAGGATGGTAAGTGATAGATCGACGAGTAGCAAAGCAAGCAGTCGTAGTTTGAAACTGGGCAGATGTGGTTTACTTCCAATGGAGTACTTTTTGTATAGAAGTTCGATAATTTCTCAATTATGACTAATGCCTTCAGCCCAATGAATCCGTTGCGTCCGTCTTGCCCATAAATATCTGAGTAACTAGATATTCAACTTCGGACATTTAAAAGCTTTGCCTACAAGCTGAAATTGACGAATTTACCCATATTCTGATATTTGCTTACAGATAAGAGTAAATTCGTCAGTTTATCAGTTCCATGCAATTCCGTTTTGGAGCTTTTACATCAGCTGATCGCGTACGGTAAATTGTTGTTGCACCATCTCATACATATACATAAATAAAGAAATAGAGTGTCGCAACAGCTCGAGGTGAACCAGGGCCAACTTCTCAACAATGTATGCTGTTAATTTTTTTTACATACAAAGGGACCTACTATTTTTTGTCGAATCCGAACGGCACTTTGAGAAGTTTTTCAAGACAAATGGTACTCGCGGAGGGCTTGACAGACCCTCGCGGAGGTGGGGACCGTGAAAAAGAACAAGTTTTTTTTTTTAGGTGACGATGGCAGGATTCGAACCCAGGCCTCCGGCGTAGTAAGCACACACACTAACCACTACGCCACGGCACCTCACACATATACACCGACAACGAAATTTAAAGCTTTAAAGGGTGTTGGAGAGCAAGATGGACGCAAGTTCAATATCTAGTCATTCAGTAATTTATGGATTTATGGTTATGTCGAGGTACACAACTGACAACTAAGTGAAATACACACGGAAGCGACGTACGTCAGACACTGCTACTATGGGCCGCATCCCATAATAACATGTATTTAACTTAGTTGTCAGTCGTGTACTTCAATGTGACGGATGCATCGGATTCATTGCGTTGGAAGGAAGTTGGTTTATTTCTCAATTCCTTTTAAAGTTCAGAAGTAGGGTCTTAACCAGTAACGTCTCATAATTTCTGTCTTGTGTGCACTTGGAGTCTAACAGTGTAAAAGGACGTAATCGACAACGTACGCGTAAGTAAAACGTATTTTGTAAGTGTTCAACATAATGTAATATTTTCTTGCCTGGGGTTCGTTGAATAAAACTCAATTTCACTTTTAATAACACAATGGAACACTTTATTTATCAAACAAAACTTATTTAAATTCAAATCACACTGTTATTCAACTTGACTACTTAGAACACTTTATTTCAATTCAATCACTTTTTACTTGATAACCGATTTTCACAAGTCCACATTTAAAATATAACTGTCCGTACGAGTCTGTCACCCATGTATTTATGCAAAACTAAGCACCTTCTAGTACGTTCCATACTTCCTCTATGGCAACTTCCCACTGGTACTCCGCCGCTGAATTCCAAGGAGGGGAAATCGAAATTCGGACTTCGAATATGACAGCTGCTGGCAGATGACTGGAAAGGCAGTTGGGTTTGTTCGTTTAGTGAATCGAGCGGGTGCGTTTGTAGATCTAATCGATGGGTGCATTCAGCGACTCTTGCGTGTTGTTTTATTTCTTGTCGCCACATAACATTGCCTCCCTCTTAGTTTTGTTCGTCCCGAACAAGTACGTCATCGTTGCTTCTCTGGTAGCGATGTAGGCGATCAACATTGACAACTTTCATCTTCGCTCTTGGTCCTCTTTGGATTCGGAATACGACATCATTAATTCGCGTTACAGCTTGGAAGGGGCCTTCCCCGTCCTTCTGAAGCCTTGGCGATCTTCCCTTTTTACGATGTGGATTGTAGAGCCATACCAGATCTCCCTCGTTGAACTCGGGTGCCGTTGCTCGCGCATCGTATCTCGTCATCATGCGGTCGCTTGCAACTTTTATATTGCTTCTGGTTCTCTGGTGGATGTCATTAATCCTTTCCCTAAGGTCAACCACGTAGTCCTCCTCGCATGTTGGGTCTTCAGTGGGAAATCCGAATTTAAGCACACTGGGTAGCCTGGCAGTTCGTCCAAATAAAACTTCAGATGAAGTATATCCAGTTGTACTGTGAATGGCATTTCGGTAGGCCATGAGGAATAAAGGTATTCGCCGATCCCAATCCCGTTGATTCTCGTCCACGACCTTAGCGTTCCACCATTCCATCTGATTGTGGGCGAAGAGGTGTGGTCCGTGTCTTCTGTAGTCCGATTGCTGCGCATACTTCCTGGAATATCTTCGACTCGAAGTTTCTTCCCTGGTCGGAATGTAATTCCATAGGCACTCCAAACCTGCACACCCAGTGGTCCACTATCTGATCGACAACGGTTTTCGCTTCTTGATTTGGGATCGCAAATGCCTCGGGCCACTTGCTGAAGTAATCGGCAATAACCAGGATGTAACGATTACCGCTTTCAGTTTCCGGAAACGGTCCTGCGATGTCGACGGCGATCCTCTCAAAGGGAGAACCCACATAGTACTGGTGCATTTTACCCCTGGTTTTGACTTTGGGTCCCTTACTAGCAGCACAAGTAGTACACTTCCTACACCAGCTCTCAAAGTCGCTTCTTGCACTCAGCCAATAAAAACGTTCCCGTACTTTCTCCAGGGTTTTGTTGATGCCCAAGTGCCCACTAGATACTCCATCGTGCTTTTCCCGCAAAATTTCCTGCACTTTGGACCGTGGAACCACGGTCGCTGAAGCTTCATTTTAAAGGATTTTCCATCCGGCATTTCGCATTTTCTTCGCAAAACGCCATCTTGTACATGGAGAGAGTCCCTCTGCGCCCAATATGCCTTCCCAGCCTTCTGCAGGTTCGGCGTTTGTGCTTGGGAACTGGCCAACTTTTCACAGCTTCGATTTTCTCTGGATCCGTCTTCACTCCATCCGTCGATATCACATGCCCCAGATACTTTACTTCTGCTCTGAAGAGCGCACACTTCTTCGGATTGAGCTTCAAGTGTGCTGATTGAAGTCGTAAGAACACTTGCCTCAAGTTGTCGCGATTTTCAGCGAACGTCTTTCCCAAAACGATGACGTCATCCAAATATACTAGGCAGGTTTTCCATGTCAGACCATGTAGGACACGTTCCATAAGACGCTCAAAGGTGGCTGGAGCGTTACACAGACCAAATGGCATTACTGTAAACTGCCATAGTCCATTACCAGTTGTGAAAGCGGTCTTCTCTTTGTCTTCTGGATGGATCTGTACCTGCCAATAGCCACTTTTTAGGTCAAGGGTGGAAAACCATTTTGCTCCAGAGAGTGTGTCCAGTGTGTCATCGATTCGAGGTAAAGGGTAGCTGTCCTTCTTTGTGACATCGTTAAGCCTCCGGTAATCCACGCAGAATCGAGTACTGCCGTCCTTCTTTTTCACCAGTACAACAGGCGACGCCCACGGACTTTTCGAGCTTTCGATCAAACCTTCTTTTTCCATGGTCGATATCATCTCGGCGGCCTCATCCTGTTTAGCCAACGGAAGTCGTCTGGCAGGTTGGCGGATTGGTCCAGCATCTCCGGTGTCTATGCGGTGTTGTACTAAGTGTGTTCGACCATAGTCTCCATCCTGTGATGCAAATATTTCAGCAAACTCGCCAATGAGATTTTCCGCTATGGTTTGCTGCTCTTGATTTGGCTCACAGTCTCCGAGTATAGTCTTACATACCTCGGTCAATTTTGATGGAGAGACAGAACTTGCAGGTTCACTCTCAGCTATTGTCGAAATGGCTGCAACGGGCACACATCTTCCGATCACCTCTCCTTGTCTGAGCTTAACGGTGCGCTTATTTGGGTTCATCAGTCTTACCGGCACCATGTTGTTCTTGGGCTCTGCAAGAATTTTTCCCACGACGTAACTTTTAAATTCACTTTAGTTATCTGGCTCGATGAGATAGAATCGGTGGTTCCCAGGATAACCCTCCAAACGTGTCCAAAGAACTGTCTCTGAAGAGCGCCGCAGAACTTCATCGCCTCCCAGTATTGCTCGAAGATTCACAGCGTTGTCGTTTCCGTATACCATAGGTATCTCGACGGTTCCATACCTTAGCACCTGCATTCGAAGGTCAAGAATTACCTCGTGTGCCTTCATGAAGTCCTTTCCAATGATGCATTCGTCGCATATGTCGGCTACCAAGAATGCATGTGAGAAGGTCAATCCCTCTAGTTGTATCTGTAGCTGCACCTCCCCGTATACTTTGGCCGCTTCTCCTGTAGCAGTCTTCAGACTGTAGCAGCTGGTGTTATGTAGCCAGGACGTCTGAACAAGGTCTCTTCGGATGATGGAGGCTGTGGCCCCTGTGTCAATAGTGGCCACGCATTTTCTGTTGGCGAGACTTGGATGATGGTCCTGGGCGCGTCGATTCCATCAACCAACTTCTGCCCCGGCATCCTGCCAGATGCTTCTTCATTCTGTCTTCTTCTAGCGCAATGTGGGCAGCCCGCTTGTCTAGCTGAGGCTAGGCACTGTCGCTGCAGGTGTCCCAGTTTGTTACAATTCCAGCATCTCATTTGTCCCCGAGTGGTGTTCGTGTTTTGCCTTTCGATGTCGATGCGTTGACATGAGCACTCTAGAGCAGCCATTTCCCTTATGCGATGGCAACCTTGCGAAGCTTGGTCGGCTGCTTCCATTGTCAGGGCAAATGCTAGTGCTTCAGAGAGAGTCTTCTTACCTGCCATTCTTACAGCCATTTGTAGCTTTCCATCCGCAATGGCATTAGTAATCGCATCGGTTGCCAACTCGTTTATTATCTCCCTGCTGGTGTTGGGATAGGACAAATTCGCTAATCGCTTGATGTCGGCTTGCAACTGTTGAAGCGTCTCACCCCTTGTCTGAACTCTTCGGCGCAACTGGACCCGGTAAACTTGCTGCATGTGGTCGTCGCCAAACCTCATCTCGATGGCCTTCACCATGGCGTCATAGTCCTTTTGTTTTTCTTCAGGGATGGTCTGCAGCAACTCGGCAGCTGTTCCCCTGAGCGCAAGCGTAAGAGCAATTGACTTATCTTCGTTGTCCCAGTTGTTCGTCAACGCTAAGGCTTCGAACTGCCTCTTGTAAATCGGCCAGGATATTTGACCGTCAAACACAGGCGGCTGCATTTCTTTGCGTCGTGGGCTGTCGATAGAATATTCCCGAACTTTCTGCTTCTTGACGAAGTCGAGCTCTTTAGCTAGCTGTTCGTACTGTTGCTCCACCTTTTCCACTTGAGATTTTACTTTATCCAATTTCGCTTCGAATTTTTTATCTATTGTCTGGATTTGGTCTTTAAAAATCGAACTTTGGGCATTAAGCTTCGTTTCGAGTTTAGCGACCAGACTTTCGAGTTGTTGCTCTAGAGCATTATTTGTTCATCAAATTTGCTTTCGAGAACGTTCTTTTGTTCCTCAAAAGCGTTTCTTTGTTCTTTCTGGCCGCTCTCCAGCTTCTCGAATTTGCCTTCGAAAACATTCTTTTGTTCTTCGAATTTTTCCAAAAGCAACTTACTGTGCTTTGTTGCTGTTCTTCTGGGACTTCGAACAGCATCGTCACTGGGTCTCCACCTTCCTCGGTAATAGCGTCCTGGAGTCGGAGCAATATATCCCTTTTGAGCCCTGAAGTCTGGAGATTTCTTTTACCCAATTCAGCTTTCAATTCAGCTGTCGTCAATTGTTCAATTTTGCGACCCATTTTGAATTATCTTCACACAATTTTCACAACACAATCAGTTTATGTTTTATATCTGTTCTAGAATATTCACTCGCGAATAAGTTAGCGACACTGATTTGTAAATTCGTTATTTATAACTTTATCGCACAATCAGTTGCAATATGTCCGGCACTCTGGACATCGCGTGTGTAAACCGACACTGTTTACACACACGATATCTCTGGAAAATTCCACCGCACAAATAAACCGTTTTAGTCACCGACGCTATTTACGCGCACTTTTTCTAGAAAACTCCACTTAAAACTGTTTGACACACTAACACTGATCCGGAAAATTCCACTGTAGAATTTACCCGCATAATTATGAGTTTTATCCCCAATTTCTGACACCAATATAATATTTTCTTGCCTGGGGTTCGTTGAATAAAACTCAATTTCACTTTTATAATTACACAATGGAACACTTTATTTATCAAACAAAACTTATTTACATTCAAATCGCACTGTTATTCAACTTTACTGCTTAGAATTCAACACTTTATTTCAATTCAATAACTTTTTACTTTATAACCGATTTTCACAAGTCCACATTTAAAATATAACTGTCCGTACAAGCCTGTCACCCGTGTATTTATACAAAACTAAGCACCTTCTAATACGTTCCATACTTCCCCTTTGGCAACTTTCCACTGGTACTCCTCCGCTAAATTCCAAGGAGGGGAATTCGAAATTCGAACTTCGAATATGACAGCTGCTGTCAGATAACTGGAATGACAGTTGGGTATGTTCGTTTAGTGAATCGAGCGGGTGCGTTTGTAGAGTGAATCGATGGGTGCATTCAGCGACTCCTGCGTTTTGTTTTATTTCTTGTCGCCACATAACAATAGTAATAAACTCTTGGCGCCCGCGATGGCCGCGTTTAAGGGTTTTAGGGCCCATACCCTACACAGACCTGTATGCACAATGATTGCGCATGTGAACTGCCAGTGTATGGCGTTAACTGTTTGTTGGCATGAGCGATATCAAACATTTTTTATATTTTCTTGTTTGTGCATGCAAGCATGTATGGTGTGTGTGCTACATTTGCTCACTCAAGGGTTGATTTTAATGCAAATGCACGTGTGGAGAAGAGATTGTACAATTGGCATATGGAATAAGTATTGTACAGTGGGTGTTGTCGCCACCCTGTGAAAAACCGAGCAACAGCAAAGACATCTAGCCGTCAAGCGCAAGTCGATTGCCTGTCACATGTCAAAGACACATGCTTGTTATTCAGTTGTTATTTGTAACCTTTCTTTTTCAAATTAGACACCAAGGAATAAAGACGTAAATTTTTAAAGCTCTCGCTGAATTTGAGTGCTATTAAAAGAACATTTTTGTTTTCCTTTAATATTCTTCTCTTAAAGACGTTCCTAGCTACAGGCGCAACAATTCTTTAAAAATTTACTTTCAAATATTCATAAATTAAATATTCTTTCCGCCATAAAATTTCACAGGAAAATTTTCTAAATAACTTCAGTTGTAAAAGTTGCACCCAACCAGACACTGACGAAATGGTTCAGTGTGATAGTTGCAGATAGTTGCAACTAGTTGATTGCAGATAGTTGATTAGTCGAGTGATAGTTGCACGTTGCGAGAACCTCTCTCGGTACTCTTCGTTTCTAAAGGAGCTGATGCCTATCTTCCTTTTGTGATATTCTCTTGCCACCCAAGTTGTTGTGCAACCAATTGCTTTTGCTGTGCCTGTTTTCATTAGGTTTATCCTAGCCTAACGGAAATTTTAATTCTCAAAATAAAACTGAGGTTGAACGGTGGCCACCTCACTGGCGCTTCCCCTCACCATAGTAATTCTGACACATCAGTGAAGGATAAATCAAATGAAAACTGGTAGAGTCACAGGAGGTGGTTTTCTCACGGGCGGAATCAAGTGTTTTTCTCATCGCAAGAGTTCTCATGTAACTCTTTTCTATAGGTGTGTATCTGTTCGACGTTTTGTTCATCGCACGCTTTGTGTGGAATTTATTATTTCATTTTTATTCTGATACGCATCAAATCTTGTAGGTTAAGGATAATGTCACGAGGAAAAATTATGGTTCAACTGGCTCTTGGGCAAAATGTTTCTTGGACTTCCCCTCAATATTATGTGCTTTTAAGAAATAAGAAAAAATAACGTTTTCGTTAGCATTTTATAGTAACATCTTTTGAAGTGTGTGAGCAAAAGTCTTTCGCGCGAGTTCTCGCGTAACGAATTAGGGCGCGAGTTCTTAAGAGTTAATCGTGTCCAGCTAATCCTCGTCTTATTGCGGGTGGAAACATAGTATTAGTTTTTAGTGGGAATATAGAATTAGACGGTTGTTTTTAAATTTCTTCTAAGAACATTGTCAGCCTTCGCATTCAGATGAGGGAACAGTTACTTGGCCTTGAAGCTTTCAAATATGCCTGCTCCATTGTGTAGTAACCGAACAACACGGCAACACTGCGAAGGACAACTTAGAGAAGACAACGATGATAGAACATGAATGAAAGAATATAAAGACTACCTTATGCGCATGTTGTGACATTTGTTGGCCAGACCTAACTGTAAATATGACGTCATGAGAGTTCACTGTCAATTTGTACGCGTGTATAAAAAAGTTGGTTTGCTTACACAACAATCTGCGCTAGCCAATCACAGCTGAAGCCACCTTCTCTGAACTGAGAAGCTGCGCTGTGTATGAATTTTTTTTTTCTCAAAATGGTGTAATCTTATGTCCTGTGATTTGTGGATAGAATGAAGGATAGAGGGATGGTAAGTGACAGATCAACGAGTAGCAAAGCAAGCAGTCGTAGTCTGAACCTGGGCAGATGTAATTTACTTTCAATAGAGTACCTTTTGTATAGGAGTTGGATCATTTCCCAATTATGGCTAATGCCTTCAGCCCAATGAATCCGTTGCGTCCGCCATGTCCCTAAATTACTGAATAACTAGATATTCAACTTCGGACATTTAAAAGCTTTGCCCACAAGCTGAAATTGACGAACCTACCCATATTCTGATATTTGTTTACAAAAGTTTTTAAGAAGTTGGATCATTTCTAAATGTTTGAAAACGTTAAAAAGTCTAACTTTTCATTTTTTTGCATTATGTTAAATTTTTGCTTGTTAACTTCGGTTCTTTTACGTTGCATAGTGTTTACTTGTTGCATTTTTTAATTATATTTTTGTTATATAGCTAATTATGTAGGTCACTGTACTGTCGAAAACCGAAGTAGGGCCTCCACACGATATCCAAGTTGTTGACCATCATCTACCATCGCCTGAATGCACCCACCTGCATACACACATAGCTACAATTCGCAGAAACGCATGATCATCAACGAAATCATCATACAGTCCACTCGCAAACCACGCTCAGCTAGCTCTCGCTGATCTAATCAATGCGTAGTATACATACCTGATAATCTTGGGAGAGAGAGTCTGTGTGACTCTAGCGATTGACGATGGTTGCTAATGGTCACTACTCCAACTTTTCGGCCTCTTGGATTTCAGACGCTACAATCGACACATCATTGACCACCTGGAGAACTTATAAGTATCGTTACCCATTATCTAAGTATATTAAATAAAATTATATTTATATCGTTTGATCGAATTTCGTGTTTTTTCGCTGTTGCTTAAATTCTCTGGGTTGAATCGCTATCGAAACTATTCATTGCTTAAATCCTAATCATAGACTTGTTGGTCCTTCTAAGCCGGATTTAAATTGAAGCATTTACTCTGTGTCTAATCTAATTAATCATCATTGACTAAAATTAATCATTGCAAGTGCGCCCCAAATTCGTTGGTATCAGACAATTTCGTTTATTCGTTGATAAGCCTGATCATAATCATATTATTTTCGTTCTAAAACTTAAATCTTTGACTGTAAAATCAAAAAAATGAATTCGCTTAATGTGAGACGTGGTAATGTGAAAGGGTGTATAACACGTGCGATGACTTTCGCAGACAGGGCCGGACCTTGCATTGGAGCAGGTGGAGCAGCCGCTCCGGGCGCAAATTAGAATGCTTCGCTTGTCATTTTTAACTTAAATCTATTTATTATTTATATTTCAGATTTAATGAAGAAATATTAAGCCGTTTATGAATTCGCAACGTGGCAACACTGCGCAAGTGTCATTCTTTCAATTCCAAACAAAAGCTACATCAAATCTACACTCATACATGTACATAACATCGATGTTCTAGCATTGTGTGTTTTGTACAACATTGCAGCTTAAACATCAACATCATTCAAAAATAAAAACCTTTTATCCATGTTGCATGAAGTTGTGGAGCATTTGAATCATGCCGCTCCATTGGTCACCGATTTTGCGCCATGTCGTCACAGTTTTGTCAGCCAACAACACAGAAAACACTTACAAAACTAACTTCCTCTGGAGCAAGAACTCTATTCTTCGCCAAAGCTAAGTTAATTACAACAAAAAAAACTTTGGTTTGACCAAGCCAGGCAAAACGTGTTGCATTAAGTCCTCATCATAACAAGTATTAAAGTCGTCATTAGCGCGCTCGGGGCGACGGCACTTGGAGGTTCGAGCGTATGATTGGAATTTGTGTGCTAATTATTATGTGTACATCTCAAGTTGCAAGGGGGTTGCTTGTTGTTCCTTCCCATTAGGTTTCTTTTAGACGAACGATAGAACATTCACCGTCGACACACGAGATGAACCGAAAAAAAAAATTTTTTATGGGAGCGACAGTTTTTGCTAGCATAAGGCCGCAGATAAGACTCAATTAACCCAAACACTGTTCCGTTGCTCATGTAAGGACAGCCTAATGGCTACACATTGTTGGTGCCACCTGCTGGGTATCTTGTATGATATGATAAGCGCCAAAAAAAAACACGCGCAGAGGCAGACTGCTTAAAAGATTGTGTGTATGTGCTATATATTTTGTTATATTTGACACATAACACATATTTCTCTTGTGCTTTGAAGTAGGTAGTTTGTAGGCGTATTCTGAATGGTAGCGTATTTTTTTTTTAATTGCACGGTGTTGCCAATTCATTCATAATAAAATTATAATAATTTAATTTTGAATGAAAAATAAAATTATAATAATTCAGTTACGGCTTTTATTGTAGCAGTCATATTTAATCTTGAGCATTCATATCACTCAAAAATATGTTAATTACCAATGGTCTGATACCTACTAAAACTGTTTTTTTTTTTTGCACTAGAAAAGTAATTCGAATACTGAAATAAACTTTTTTTTATACCTAACTCCTTAACTCTATTTTTTTTACTTATAATTATTATGTAGGGTAGGTCGTAAGTGTACAACTATGGAATATCAAAAAATTCGTTAGGTGGACGGAAGGTAGGAACACTTTTCCTCTATTATGATATTCTCTTACATTATGATATTCTGATATTGCTACTTCTGACCAATTTTTCTAACATTAAACTTAAACTTCATGGAGACCGAATTGTGAGCCAAATAAGCCATGTCCGGTTCGTCCGTCCTTCCGAATGTCGACAGTCTCAAGGCCCCAACCAAATGAGTTAAGAACTTTAAACTTTAAATCTGCATTTTTAAATCTGAAGTATAGTAAACATGTTGAACATTTTTAAAAAATCTGCCCACACGCACTCCTACTTTACTTACTTACTTACTTAAAGTAAGTAAGGCGCTACAGTCCGGGGTGGACCTGGGCCTCAGCCAACAAGCTTCACCAGCCAGCTCTGTCTCTAGCTAGCCGTCTCCAGTTTCGCACGCGAAGTTGGCTGAGGTCCCCTTCCACTTGCGTGCGCCACCTGAGTCTCGGTGCTCCTCTACCGCGCCGTCCCTGCGGTGTGGATTCGAAGATTTTCCGGGGCGTTGGTGTCCATCCGCTCTAAATGACCCAGCCATCGTAGACGTTGTGTTTTGGCTAGGTCGGTATCGCTGAACAGCCCGTACAGTTCGATGTAATATCTCCTCCTCCACTCTCCGTCTATGCAGACGGGACCGTAAATCGTCCGAAGAATTTTCCTCTCGATACAGCCTAAAGTGTTTTCATCCGCCTTTGACAGGGTCCATGCTTCTGCACCGTAAAGCAGGACTGGAATGATGAGGGTCTTATACATGGACACTTTAGTTGCTCGAGAGAGGGCTTTGCTACTCAATTGCCTTCTTAGCCCAAAGAAACAGCGATTGGCAAGAGTTATCCTTCGTTTGATTTCAGCGCTGGTGTATTCCTACTTTACTTATAGGAATTAAAAATAAAAATTGTCGCAGGACGCTGAAATTTTGTGTGCTGTATTCCTGCTTAAGTGTTTTGTGATTGGGTCCCTATGTGGGCGTGATCATATTCCATATGCATTCTTATAAACGGTATTTATTGAATAGGGATATTATTAAAACTTTATTAAATATTTTTATATAGGGTGATTCAGTCACGCTGTAATCTGAATATGAACCCTGTAAGTTGTGACAAAAATCTTTAACGTGTAGGTTGGGTCGAGACAAGAAAAAATTTATATTGCAGGGGGGTTTAAACCCGTTTAGCCGCAAGGCGGAATTAAAAAAAATGTCTTCAAATAATTTTTTTTTTTAGATATTTTATTATTTTATATCAGTACAATATCTTATTAAACTAGAAAACAATTTACAATTTGATACAATTCATTAAAATTAGAAATTAAAGTACGGAAATTTACTTGACATTCTATATTTTTATACTAATAAATAAGAAAATAGTTTTGAATGCCTACTGAGCATTTTAAAACAATACAGTATAAATATGGGTGGGGTGACCCTTAAAAGCAAAATAAAAACAATGCATACCTTTATTACATACTTGCGGTTTTAAAAGAAAATACATTAAATTTACATTTGAAGTTGAAAGAAAATCTTATCGAAAGACCTAATACTTGAGAGAAAATCAAGCGAAAAAACTAAATTTTTAAGTCACACCAGATACTCGGAAAGAAGTTGTTCAATGGCAGCAAAGTAAAAACCAAGAAGCCACTTTTTTACAAGATTAAGAAATTTAACAGTTAGAGAAGCCGATCTGTACGGTACTGGAAGTTTGTTAAATAGCCGAATCGAGGAAATACTATAAAAATTACGATACGCTGTGGTGCGGAAAAAAGGAACATTAGCTGAGTATGAAAAGTTGCCACGTAAATTATAATTAGAAATAATAATCTAAAATTGCGATTACCAGACTTCATAAAGAAAGTTTTTAATACCTTAAAACAATACAAAGGACGGACAGGAAGAATTTTCAAGTTATAGACCAAAGGGTAAGAAGGATGTCTACTTTGTTTGCGGAGTAATCTACGCACCATACTTTTCTGTAGATTGCCATACTCAAAATTTTTATAACAAATGAAAAAAAAATTAAGTATTTTTTTAAATATTTTTCCTGCGCTCATATCTTCGTTTTTAATGGGCGCCTATTATTTGTTTGCGCCGGCGCCAAAAGTCATTGAACCGGCCCTGTTCGCAGATAATCCCAGCCAAAGCACGTTGGAGGGGTTTAAGATTCGTATAGTCAAATTAGAAGAATCGTGGTCAGAATTTTGTGCGTTGCACAAGGAGGCTTTGGAAAATGCCGATGGTGAACAGGTTGAGGAATTTGAGCGCAATTTTGAGGACTATGAAAAAAGGTTTTTTATCGCGCACTCGTTTTTAAAGAATTCCATACGCAAAATAGTTGAGACAGAACAGATTCAATTAGACACGGTGAATAAAAGCTCTGTAGTTCAAGAGCTGGCAAATCAACAATCTAAATTTTTAAACAGGCTGTCCTCGGTTTCTGAAAACACATCATCGTCGATTCAGTTACTTAAGTTGACCGTACCACATTTTTCGGGAACTTGTAAAGATTGGTCTTCATTCCGCGATACGTTTACCGGTACAGTTGATAGCAACCCAACCCCATGGTTGACCTCAACCCAAAAGTTGCACTACTTGAACTCCTTTTTCGGGATGACGCGGCAAATTTAATTAAGCATATCCCTGTCTCTGAGGCAAACTACTTAGAAGCCTGGAACGTTTTCAGAAACGATACGATCGCGCTCACTTAATTGTTACATCTTTTATGCACACCTTTCTGTCGCTTCCGTGTGTTGCAAATGGCAAAGCAAACAACTTACGCAAAATTACGGATGCCGCGGACGAAGTTATACGTGGACTGAATGCAATCGACTCTAATAGTCGCGATCCGTGGATAACAAACTTGTAAACTTGTTTGTAACTCACGGCAACGTTCACGCAGAATCAAGTAATGCCCTACACCAAAAACACACTTCAAATCCTTCGATTCAGCCTCCTATGACCGATAACGCCTCGCCTTCATCCTCGTTGCCACCTGTTCAAAAGTCAGTTCACAACCATTCGTCGCTAGATGTTGGGCTATGTAAGCAAACCATTCTACCCACTTTGTTGGCTTACGTCGAAGATAGTCTAGGCATTCTGATAAGCTGTCGCGTGCTAATTGACTCAGGTTCGCAAATTTCACTTGTAGTTGAATCATTCCCAATCATGCCCAACGCCTACGCCTGCCTCGAAAGCACGCAAGGATTCCTGTTCGAGGTTTGTCATCCACAGATGCAGGTCAAACAAGAGGTCGTATTTCGGTTGATGTACTTTCTCGATTCAATGGCACCCAATTGCTCGTTGATGCTTTTTTGCTAGACAAGCTGACGTCTAACCTTCCTTCGCAATCATTTAATGTGTCAGAGTGGTCTCACATTCAGACTCTTAGCTTAGCGGATCCTACCTCAAACGTACCTAGACCAATTGACATGCTTCTTGTGACAAGTTGTGGTGCATTCTCAAGGCTGATCAAATTAAAGACTCAGAAGGTTTACCTATTGCACAGGAGACATCTTTCGGATGGGTAGTGTCAGGGGAGTTGTTGAACCCGCATCAGTCACCACATCCATCAATTTCTTCGCTCATTTATACGCTAGATGTCGACGTTTTATTGCAGAGGTTCTGGGAACTTGACGAGGTAAAGCCCTTCAACGATACTTTTAGTGATGACGAAGCCGAACAACACTTTTGGAAAACGTTTTTTTTTTTCCAAAAAAATCTTACTTTACGTGACATGTACGTCAAATTCATGCAGGAATATGAAGCACTTGGTCATATGGTTCGTGTACCTTTGGCTGAGCTATAAACCAATCAGGGAAAGTGTTTCTATCTGCCACATCACGCTGTCCTGAAGCCAGAAGTTCGTCTACCAAATTGAGGGTCGTGTTCGACGGTTCGGTCAAGGATTCACAGGGAAAGTAGCTTAACAGTGAGATTTGAGTAGGGCCCCCGATCCAGAGAGATTTGTTTGGAGTTTGTTTGCGCTCCAGAAAACACAGATACGTTTTCACGGCGACGTGAAATCTGGATTGACAAGCAACATACGGACTTCCAACGCATCGTTTGCCGTGAAAACCCATCTGATGACATCATTCATTTCCGTCTACGTTCTGTCACCTATGGGACCGCTTCGGCACCATTTTTGTCGGTTCGAGTGCTACAACAACTCGCCAAGGATTATGAAACACAATAGCCAACTGCAGCTCGTGTGTTATTAAACGAAGTGTATGTAGACGACATCATGACTGGAGCTGACTCGGTGGAAGAACTCATTGGTTTGCAGTCAGAACTGGTAGCTTTGTTGTCGAACGCCAAGCTCGAACTTCAGAAATGGACCTCTAATTGCTGGGCTCTACTTTCTATTCTACCTAGGTAGGTAGGAAAGTGGCTTTTTACATGCACTTAGGCCAAAAAGTAGGCCCATTGTACCGCCACGTGGGTATATTACCAAGGGAGTAGGTTGGCATGAATTCTATGTCAGCCAGTCAGTCTTTTCGATGAATTTTTGTAGCTTTTTGACCGGTGTTTTACTAAGGTCGCTTAGGTAGTCATAGAAGTTGCAATGAATGCTGGTTACTTAAGGGGGTGTGATAGGGGTGAAAACGCTTGTTGGAAGCTGATAAAATTTTCTGGGTTTAGGGATGGGATGAGGAAGGAAAAGGAGAGGAATTTAGGGATAACTCTCAGTGCCGAAAGATGCAGGTACATGCCTAGTTAAATAACCTCCAGCTCGTCGGTGTGGGAGGGGATCTTGCATCCAAGCAGCTGATGTCGAACCATACATAAAGATACGGCATGCGAGGGTATTGATAAAAACGAGCAGAAAAAAAATACCAATAAAAATACCAATCACCAATATTAGAGAATAGCTGGAATTTCTCCTGGCGGTTCTAGACCCACCTTTCCTTGTGCCGATGACCGCTGAAAAGTTAAGAAAAAAAAGAATCAGCACCCTTTCTTGTGCCCTTGGCTCTTTCAGTCAATCCCTAATCAATCCATCTTCACCGTGAAAGGAGACCCTCAATAAAAGTCGCTTAAGCTTTTAACATTTTAATGTATAAAAGTATTTATTTCACGTTAAAATTAAAACAAGACAATAAAGTTAACCTTGACATAATCTTATCAATAATTATAAACTGTTTGTTTTATTAGCGCGTAAGAAAAGTTATGAGAAAGTAAAAAGAAGATACTATCAAAATTCATAGCAAAAATTTATTCAAAATTTAGTCTTCGCTAAAGCGCTTTTACTAAAGTTTAAATGTGCACTAATCAAACTTAAAACAAAACAAAAATAAAGAAGGTAGAGAGGCACACTTTGTGTTTCTAGGCTGACCTGACTTGCCCTTTTAGATACGCGATGAAAATTTATTTTTATTTATTTTTCTTTTTAAATTATCAAGTTTTAGCTGTAGCGCATCATCACCTCGAGTAAGTATTATTGACCGACGATTTCATAAACTAATTACATCACGCACCTCAAAGGTATCTACAATAAATCGATTGTCAAACGAACCCCTCGAGGTACCAAACACTGAACCGCTGGCCAATCTCAAACCTGGCCCGTATAAAAGTGGGGTTTGTTAAAGATAGATAAAAAAACAAAAAAAAAACCAAAAGAAATTTCACATACCTTGTCATCCGTCGCCAGGCCTGCCGATGGAATCCCGCGGTTAAGTTGCCTTTTCCACTGAAAAATTAATTAAATGTCTTTTCTTCTAGCACACCACCACCGCCCGTATTCTTTGCAATTGAAAAGATGTTCACGCAAAGAGTGCTCTCTTTACAGTGCTCATCTAACCTATTAACTTCCTTTTTTTCCGTAAAAATCTAGCTCGAATTTTATCAATTAAGTACTAGTAATTAAATTACAATCGTTATTCAATTCTTATTCAAGGAAAACTTTACTTTATATTAACTTAGTTACGTTACAAAAAAAACAACCTAAAACATACAAAGTAGTAGTAGAAAAAGTTCAGCAATGGTTTGGATTTAAACAATTGATGCTCAATCTAACAAATAATTATATGATAACACATAAACTTGAGTGTAGTTTAAACCGTTGTGCAGCACAAGCGTTGCCTACAGCACCCGTGTAGCTTTGCGCTAGAAGAGGCGGAGGCGAAGATCACAAATTATTGTGATTGTGATCTTTGCTGGCGAATGATTTGCTGGATGATCCTAGATGGCTCCGCTGAGGAGGGCAATTCAGTGGATGGTGATTTTTATTGTCGGTGTAAGAGTTTAGCTGTCTTAGCACATGGTATGGCGTAAGGCACTCGCGTGGCACTAGTATGGTACAGTCTATCAAGGATCGATTTAGTTTCGGTCGTAAAGAGGGCACTTTATCATTCCCGTGTTCGATTGTTTGTAGGTATTTTATAAGTTTTCTGGACCGCGGTTACACTTGTACCTAAATCCTTATTTTTGAGATGGTACCCGAACTTCGATTTTAATTTATTTAACCGATTCTTTTTACATGTACCGACTAAGGTTTTGAGTGTGCGCCCGCGTGGCAGTCCTTAAGACTACGTTTCTGTGTAATTTTGCCAACCGTATCGACTTACTGCTTAACATCACTGCCCCAGCGTTCGTCTCTAGGTAGCCTCGTTGCCTATGTCCAGCACCGCCGAATGTTGTCCTAAGCCCAGTATTTTCTATCAGAGTTTGAGTGAGAGAAGCTAGCTCCCCGCTACGAAGCCATCACACAAGAGGGATATCATGCGGGACTATCGGAAGGCTTTGGTCATCTTCACCCTATCGTGTGATTACCCTCTGAGACATCTCCAAGCTTGATTTGCTGTACTCTCGACCGAGTAAACCGTATGATTCCCCGCTTGCGTAGGAAAATCCATGGTTCTCAATAGTTTTTATAGGTATACTTAATTTATACTATCATAGGTATACTATAATTAGGAGCATACCGTTTCTTGGTAAATATGCGACAGTGCACGTAAGTCTGGTAGGTATAGAGAACAAATTAACAAGGTAATTTGGGGCTTTTCGGACCTTCACCTGATGGTTTTACTTTGTCGCTCGGTCAACTTTAGGCTACTACCGAAAGTCCCTCCATTACAAAACAGGTAAGGTGGAGTTCTTTAGAACGATCCCTTAGCTGAAAAGTGGAGGACATCGAGGTAGATTAAACATCCTGCTACCGACGAATATATTTGGCGTGATAAGTGCCTACCACCTTACCAGATAGATCCTCTAAAAGGTAGTACGAGGCTCCTCTTTTTTCTTTGACCCGGGCTTTAATAAAGACAGGAGCCAATTTAGCATTGAAACCCTGGGCGAAGTTACTCTGTGCAAAATTGCGCCGAAAAACTTCATCGCCCACTTTAAAATCTACAGGCTTAGATCTGGTGTTATACCTGGTAGCATTGGTAAGAAAGGCCTTCTGAATGTTATCTTGTACCCTTTCGCGTTCATACTGCAGTCTATCATTGCGAGAAATTGGCACGTCCTCACCGTTTTACATATCCAGATTTTTCAGCAAGCGACAATCGGATCCATGAAGTATCATATTTTGCCCGAACAGGACATAGTACGGGCTAGATCCAATTGAACTATGCAACGCCGAACGTAGCGCGCATGCAATGCTACTCAATTTAGTGTCCGGTTGACTTGTTCTGAGGCGTTTGATTGCGCAGAATGGGTGGCTGTAAACATATGACTTACACCGTATTTGTTCAAAAGGCGTTAGGTCCTTCGACCTAAACTGCGAACCGTTGTCGCTTATAATAGTTTCCGAAACGCCAAGAATAAACGGACAGCTAAAATCAGGTGTTCTCAAAACAGGGGCGGTAGTAAGTTTCTCTTTCAGTACTTCAAAAGCCTCCTGTGCTTCCGAATTCCAATTAAACGATCGGCTCGTTTTAAGCAGATTTGTGAGTGGACTGGTAAGGGAAGAAAAACTCGAAATAAATTTTCGATACCATCCGGCCATGCCCAAAAAACGTCTTAGCTGGCGGACAGACTTTGGCGGAGGGAATTCCTTGATTGCGCTGACCTTATCGGGGTCCATCTGAATGGACCCGTAACCAATTATGTGCCCTAAGTATTTAACCTCTTTCAGACAAAATTTGCTCTTATCTAGATTGATGGTAAGACCTGCCTTCCTGACATGCAACGCCAACTCCTGCAGCACCCGCTTATGACTCTCAAAGTCTTCGGTAATTACCAACCAATCATCGATATAAGCAAAAACCATCGTCTGGAGATGCGGAGGGATAACTTTATCCGCAATTCGGCACATGCTTTGTGGTGCATTGCGCAGCCCAAATGGCATCACCTTAAAACGATACAAGGGCCGATTTGGAGCCGTGAAAGCAGTCAATTTGCGGGAGGACATCTCCAGAGGGATTTGCCAGAAAGCATCCTTAAAATCCACTATCGAGATGTACCCCGCGCGGGGAAGTCGGCTTAAAATTGCTTCGATGTGTCGTTGTGGGTAGGCATCCGGTTCAGTGGACGCATTAAGCTTGCGGAAATAAATACAGAATCGCACTTTGCCCGGTTTTCATATGAGTACCACAGGAGAACTCCAGGCGCTGTCCGATTCTTCTATGATTCCTAGCTTAAGCATCCGTTCCACTTCGGCGAACATCAGGGCTTCAATAGCAGGCGATACCGGACAATGCCGCTATTTCACCGGCTTGGCACCACCCACATCAATGCGATGCTCCAAAAGCTTGGTGTTACCCAGCCCCTCGTGTTGGAAAGAGGGAAACGACATTTTGACTGTGCGAAGTCGAAGTTGCTGAGAAGGTGTGAGGTCATGCATCAGCGGGTCAGGGATAGGAGAGATGGCTTATTCCCCTATGATATTTGGAGCAAGGTTAAATTTCCTCTAGAAGTCAACTCCAAGATATAGATCTTGACTAAGGGATGGCACGACATACAGGTCTAACGTCTTAGTAACATTACGAAATGTAACATCTACCTTTAAGCTTCCACGCACCGTTTGCAGACGACCTTCGGCTGTCCTAACATAGGCATGATATTTACTAAGATTGATATCCGAGAGTAATATCTCCTCTGCCGCACTGGCACCAAGACAGCTTTTTGAAGCACCAGAGTCTAAAAGACCGGTAATTGCCCTACCCAAGATTTCAACCTGGACATAAGGCCTTATATCGGAACTGTCGTTAGCTAAAGCAGACATCGAGGTAGATTAAACATCCTGCTACCGACGAATATCTTTGGCGTGATAAGTGCCTACCACCTTACCAGATAGATCCTCTAAAAGGTAGTACGAGGCTCCTCTTTTTTCTTTGACCCGGGCTTTAATAAAGACAGGAGCCAATTTAGCATTGAAACCCTGGGCGAAGTTACTCTGTGCAAAATTGCGCCAAAAACTTCATCGCCCACTTTAAAATCTACAGGCTTAGATCTGGTGTTATACCTGGTAGCATTGGTAAGAAAGGCCTTCTGAATGTTATCTTGTAACCGTTCGCGTTCATACTGCAGTCTATCATTGCGAGAAATTGGCACGTCCTCACCGTTTTACATATCCAGATTTTTCAGCAAGCGACAATCGGATCCATGAAGTATCATATTTTGCCCGAACAGGACATAGTACGGGCTAGATCCAATTGAACTATGCAACGCCGAACGTAGCGCGCATGCAATGCTACTCAATTTAGTGTCCCATTCGTTTTGATTTTTTTCGATAAACGCACGAATCGCGGCTATGACAGAACGGTTGACTTGTTCTGAGGCGTTTGATTGCGCAGAATGGGTGGCTGTAAACATATGACTTACACCGTATTTGTTCAAAAGGCGTTAGGTCCTTCGACCTAAACTGCGAACCGTTGTCGCTTATAATAGTTTCCGAAACGCCAAGAATAAACGGACAGCTAAAATCAGGTGTTCTCAAAACAGTGGCGGTAGTAAGTTTCTCTTTCAGTACTTCAAAAGCCTCCTGTGCTTCCGAATTCCAATTAAACGATCGGCTCGTTTTAAGCAGATTTGTGAGTGGACTGGTAAGGGAAGAAAAACTCGAAATAAATTTTCGATACCATCCGGCCATGCCCAAAAAACGTCTTAGCTGGCGGACAGACTTTGGCGGAGGGAATTCCTTGATTGCGCTGACCTTATCGGGGTCCATCTGAATGGACCCGTAACCAATTATGTGCCCTAAGTATTTAACCTCTTTCAGACAAAATTTGCTCTTATCTAGATTGATGGTAAGACCTGCCTTCCTGACATGCAACGCCAACTCCTGCAGCACCCGCTTATGACTCTCAAAGTCTTCGGTAATTACCAACCAATCATCGATATAAGCAAAAACCATCGTCTGGAGATGCGGAGGGATAACTTTATCCGCAATTCGGCACATGCTTTGTGGTGCATTGCGCAGCCCAAATGGCATCACCTTAAAATGATACAAGGGCCGATTTGGAGCCATGAAAGCAGTCAATTTGCGGGAGGACATCTCCAGAGGGATTTGCCAGAAAGCATCCTTTAAATCCACTATCGAGATGTACTCCGCGCGGGGAAGTCGGCTTAAAATTGCTTCGATGTGTCGTTGTGGGTAGGCATCCGGTTCAGTGGACGCATTAAGCTTGCGGAAATCAATACAGAATCGCACTTTGCCCGGTTTTCATACGAGTACCACAGGAGAACTACAGGCGCTGTCCGATTCTTCTATGATTCCTAGCTTAAGCATCCGTTCCACTTCGGCGAACATCAGGGCTTCGATAGCAGGCGATACCGGACAATGCCGCTATTTCACCGGCTTGGCATCACCCACATCAATGCGATGCTCCAAAAGCTTGGTGTTACCCAGCCCCTCGTGTTGGAAAGAGGGAAACGACATTTTGACTGTGCGAAGTCGAAGTTGCTGAGAAGGTGTGAGGTCATGCATCAGCGGGTCAGGGATAGGAGAGATGGCTTATTCCCCTATGATATCTGGAGCAAGGTTAAATTTCCTCTAGAAGTCAACTCCAAGATATAGATCTTGACTAAGGGATGGCACGACATACAGGTCTAACGTCTTAGTAACATTACGAAATGTAACATCTACCTTTAAGCTTCCACGCACCGTTTGCAGACGACCTTCGGCTGTCCGAACATAGGCATGATATTTACTAAGATTGATGTCCGAGAGTAATATCTCCTCTGCCGCACTGGCACCAAGACAGCTTTTTGAAGCACCAGAGTCTAAAAGACCGGTAATTGCCCTACCCAAGATTTCAACCTGGACATAAGGCCTTATATCGGAACTGTCGTTAGCTAAAGCAGACATCGAGGTAGATTAAACATCCTGCTACCGACGAATATCTTTGGCGTGATAAGTGCCTACCACCTTACCAGATAGATCCTCTAAAAGGTAGTACGAGGCTCCTCTTTTTTCTTTGACCCGGGCTTTAATAAAGACAGGAGCCAATTTAGCATTGAAACCCTGGGCGAAGTTACTCTGTGCAAAATTGCGCCGAAAAACTTCATCGCCCACTTTAAAATCTACAGGCTTAGATCTGGTGTTATACCTGGTAGCATTGGTAAAAAAGGCCTTCTGAATGTTATCTTGTACCCGTTCGCGTTCATACTGCAGTCTATCATTGCGAGAAATTGGCACGTCCTCACCGTTTTACATATCCAGATTTTTCAGCAAGCGACAATCGGATCCATGAAGTATCATATTTTGCCCGAACAGGACATAGTACGGGCTAGATCCAATTGAACTATGCAACGCCGAACGTAGCGCGCATGCAATGCTACTCAATTTAGTGTCCCATTCGTTTTGATTTTTTTCGATAAACGCACGAATCGCGGCTATGACAGAACGGTTGACTTGTTCTGAGGCGTTTGATTGCGCAGAATGGGTGGCTGTAAACATATGACTTACACCGTATTTGTTCAAAAGGCGTTAGGTCCTTCGACCTAAACTGCGAACCGTTGTCGCTTATAATAGTTTCCGAAACGCCAAGAATAAACGGACAGCTAAAATCAGGTGTTCTCAAAACAGTGGCGGTAGTAAGTTTCTCTTTCAGTACTTCAAAAGCCTCCTGTGCTTCCGAATTCCAATTAAACGATCGGCTCGTTTTAAGCAGATTTGTGAGTGGACTGGTAAGGGAAGAAAAACTCGAAATAAATTTTCGATACCATCCGGCCATGCCCAAAAAACGTCTTAGCTGGCGGACAGACTTTGGCGGAGGGAATTCCTTGATTGCGCTGACCTTATCGTAACCAATTATGTGCCCTAAGTATTTAACCTCTTTCAGACAAAATTTGCTCTTATCTAGATTGATGGTAAGACCTGCCTTCCTGACATGCAACGCCAACTCCTGCAGCACCCGCTTATGACTCTCAAAGTCTTCGGTAATTACCAACCAATCATCGATATAAGCAAAAACCATCGTCTGGAGATGCGGAGGGATAACTTTATCCGCAATTCGGCACATGCTTTGTGGTGCATTGCGCAGCCCAAATGGCATCACCTTAAAATGATACAAGGGCCGATTTGGAGCCGTGAAAGCAGTCAATTTGCGGGAGGACATCTCCAGAGGGATTTGCCAGAAAGCATCCTTTAAATCCACTATCGAGATGTACTCCGCGCGGGGAAGTCGGCTTAAAATTGCTTCGATGTGTCGTTGTGGGTAGGCATCCGGTTCAGTGGACGCATTAAGCTTGCGGAAATCAATACAGAATCGCACTTTGCCCGGTTTTCATATGAGTACCACAGGAGAACTCCAGGCGCTGTCCGATTCTTCTATGATTCCTAGCTTAAGCATCCGTTCCACTTCGGCGAACATCAGGGCTTCGATAGCAGGCGATACCGGACAATGCCGCTATTTCACCGGCTTGGCATCACCCACATCAATGCGATGCTCCAAAAGCTTGGTGTTACCCAGCCCCTCGTGTTGGAAAGAGGGAATAGACATTTTGACTGTGCGAAGTCGAAGTTGCTGAGAAGGTGTGAGGTCATGCATCAGCGGGTCAGGGATAGGAGAGATGGCTTATTCCCCTATGATATCTGGAGCAAGGTTAAATTTCCTCTAGAAGTCAACTCCAAGATATAGATCTTGACTAAGGGATGGCACGACATACAGGTCTAACGTCTTAGTAACATTACGAAATGTAACATCTACCTTTAAGCTTCCACGCACCGTTTGCAGACGACCTTCGGCTGTTCTAACGTAGGCTTAATATTTACTAAGATTGATATCCGAGAGTAGTATCTTCTCTGCCGCACTGGCACCAAGACAGCTTATTGAAGCACCAGAGTCTAAAAGACCGGTAATTGCCCTACCCAAGATTTCAACCTGGACATAAGGCCTTATGTCGGAACTGTCGTTAGCTAAAGCAGCACACAGGAGATCTTTCCGAGTCCTTTTCACCTTTCCCCAAAAGGAGCGCAAACGCTTGGCACACCGCTTGATTTTTCTTACCCCTGAAGCACTCTCGTCGGCAGCAAATATGCGAGCACGAGATTCGAGGTATTCCTGAAGTCGTTGGTGAAATGGTTTGAAAGGGTCAATCCCAGCTGGGTTTGGAGGGGCTAAAGCCTTTGTTTCTGACTGTTCGGGAGCAGCCCCGGAGGAAGGGTTATATGCTTTTACATTCGGGGTGTTGGTGGACACATCCCCTTTCGGGTTTACCGAAGGCGTACACTTTGCACACTGCGGCTTGTACACGTTTCGTGCACCGCAGCCATAACAAAACACGTTACGAGGTTTGAGGCAATCTACGTACGTATGGCCTACCTCCTCGCAGTTCCAGCACATCACAATCTTCTTACCGTGTGCTATCCCCGATATCTCGTCATCCTTAAGAATCTCGGTGCTAATCTCTGACACGAATCTCCGGGGTGGTAGATTACGACTTGCACTTGATCTATTGATTTCCTGCATGAAAAACTCATGTCTGTGACATGCACTCCTCAACTCGGAAATAGTTGATAATTTCAGATGGAGCAACTCATGTCGAAGGTCTGGTTTGAGGTTGCGGATCAGCATCTCTAGATATTGTCGATATTGTCTCTATTGTCTAGATATTGTCTCTAGATATGTACGGATTAACTCAATTAGGTCAAAATTGGTTCGCGGATCCGAGTACTGTAGCCTCAAGGCCTCGCAAAGAGCATTCCACTCGATGTAGTTCTCGCGGTGGTGATACCGCCAAAACTAATCTTTGGCCTTTCCTGCAAACAGAACATGCATGTTCTTGCAGAGCCCATCGAAATTTCCACCCAGCGTATTGCTAGTCAAGGAATGGATGCGATAAATGAATTCGTCCGCGGTAATCCCTTCCTTGGAACCGTCAAATTTGACGTTCCAATTGAGAATGGTGTTAGAAATTTTATCGCTATTTGACCCAAGATATGGCTGATTTCTCTCCTGGATCAATCTTGACATGTTAGGTCTGTATCTGAAAATTAAGTTGAGGAAACGGAAGTGACTGAGGCTGATAACTAGCTTGAGGAATGGGTGCAGGTTGTGGGGCAGGTTGTAGGATTTGCTGTGACCATGTTGTACTTTCGGTCATAGGTGTGGTCGGCGGTGCTGGTACTTCAATTGAAGCTCGAGACTGGGAATTCATGTTCAGGTATCGGTGGAACCTGTTTTCAATTGATTGGTTAATCGAGTCTATATTTCTCCACTCTGCTATCAATGATACTTGAGTCTTGTATACTCCAATCAACGTTTGATGGTTGGGACCGGGTAACGGGGCGTCGCGTTTTGGGTATTGCGCCTTTGTTAGGTGGCTTATCAGTAGCTTCAGTGTGGTTCTGGGGATTATCCAATGAAGCTATGTCCTGCCGACAGACTGGACAAGAAGTAGAATCCTGAAGCCAATTACCAAGACAAGATTTATGGAAGGTGTGTCCGCACGCAGTTTGGGCGGATTCACCTTCGGGGGAAAGTACATCTTGGCAGATGACACATGACGGCGTAGCTGCTGAAGCTTGCTCATCAAGTAGCCTTGGGATATCATCCGCGCTGTGCCGGACTGACATTATTAAGGATACGATCCCTTTTTCTTCAAATTCACTGTTTAATTCAATCCTGATTTAATCTCAATTTATTAATTAAAGTGGTTTTGTAGGTCTATTTCTAGTAGATAATTAGTCTTTTATTTTGTTATTTGTATTTATGAACAACAAATAAAAATATGGCAAAGAAAATACGATAAAGACAATGGCTGTTCATAGGTTATTTGGGTCTCCTTTCGACGGCTAAGCTAAAATGACTCAAAGGGATCTTGGTGAAGATGGAGAAGGAAACAAGAGTGAAATGGATTATGTAAAAAAAAAAAAAAAACTATGCTGATGTGCACTGTGACGAAGATGTCGAGGTCGTTCTACCAAATACAACTTTCTCAGAAGAACGCATTTCCAAGAACAGCTCACAGGCTAGGATTGAATATCGGCGAATTTAATATCGGCCTACTGAATTTAATATCGGCGCAGTGCTTGGTTTCCACCAATTGTCGTTGAAAAAAGAATATATATTATCTTCTTGAAACGCAATTCCGAAGGGCTGTACCACTCACTAACGCTCTATGTGTTGGATGAACGGAAACGAAACAAAAAAAAACTAGTGAAAAAGGAATACCGGAAAAAAAACACTTTAAAACAATTGTTTAGACCCGCAAAACTTGCGGGCCCCACGTTGGGCGCCATTTATGTTATATATACTGGTTACTTAAGGGGGTGTGATAGGGGTGAAGACGCTTGTTGGAAGCTGATAAAATTTTCTGGGCTTAGGGATGGGATGAGGAAGGAAAAGGAGAGGAATTTAGGGATAAGTCTCAGTGCCGAAAAATGCAGGTGTATGCCTTGTTAAATAAGCTCCAGCTCGTCGGTGTGGGAGGGGATCTTGCATTCAAGCAGCTGAGGTCGAACCATACATAAAGATAACGGCATGCGAGGGTATTGATAAAAACGAGTAGAAAAAAAAGACATATGTATCCATCTTCACCTATATTAGTGAATAGCTGGAATTTCTCCTGGGGGTTCTAGACCCACCTTCCCTTGTGCCGATGACCGCTGAAAAGTTAAGAAAAAAAAAGAATCAGCACCCTTTCTTGTGCCCTTGGCTCTTTCAGTCAATCCCTAATCAATCCATCTTCACCGTGAAAGGAGACCCTCAATAAAAGTCGCTTAAGCTTTTAACATTTTAATGTATAAAAGTATTTATTTCACGTTGAAAGGAAAACAAGAAAATAAAGTTAACATAATCTTATCAATAATTAAAAACTGTTTGTTTTATTAGCGCGTAAGAAAAGTTATGAGAAAGTAAAAAGAAGATAGTATCAAAATTCATAGCAAAAATTTATTCAAAATTTAGTCTTCTCCAGCGCTTTTACTAAAGTTTAAACGTGCACTAATCGAACTTAAAACAAAGCAAAAATAAAGAAGGTTGAGAGGCACACTTTGTGTTTCTAGGCTGACCTGACTTGTCCTTTTAGATACGCTTAACTTTATTGTTCTTTTTAAGTTATCAAGTTATAGCAGTAGCGCATCATCACCTCGAGTAAGTATTATTGACCGACGATTTCATAAACTTAATTACAACACGCCCCTCAAAGGTATCTACAATAAATCGACTGTCAAACGAACCCCTCGAGATACCAAACACTGAACCGCTGGCCAATCTCAAACCTGGCCCGTATAAAAGTGGGGTTTGTTAAAGATAGATAAAAAAACAAAAAAAACCAAAAGAAATTTTACATACCTTGTCATCCGTCGCCAGGCCTGCCGATGGAATCCCGGGGTTAAGTTGCCTTTTCCACTGAAAAATTAATTAAATGTCTTTTCTTCTAACACACCACCACCGCCCGTATTCTTTGCAATTGAAAAGATGTTCACGCAAAGAGTGCTCTCTTTACAATGCTCATCTAACCTATTAACTTCCTTTTTTTCCGTAAAAATCTAGCTCGAATTTTATCAATTAAGTACTAGTAATTAAATTAAAATCGTTATTCAATTCTTATTCAAGGAAAACTTTACTTTATATTTACTTAGTTACGTTACAAAAAAAAAAACAACTTAAAACATACAAAGTAGTAGTAGGAAAAGTTCAGCAATGGTTTGGATTTAAACAATTGATGCTCAATCAAACAAATAATTATATGATAACGCATAAACTTGAGTGTAGTTTAAACCGTTGTGCAGCACAAGCGTTGCCTACAGCACCCGTGTAGCTTTGCGCTAGAAGAGGCGGAGGCGAAGATCACAAATTATTGTGATTGTGATCTTTGCTGGCGAATGATTTGCTGGATGATCCTAGATCGCTCCGGTGAGGAGAGCAATTCATTGGATGGTGATTTTTATTGTCGGTGTAAGAGTTTAGCTGTCTTAGCATATGGTATGGCGTAAGGCACTCGCGTGGCACTAGTATGGTACAGTCTATCAAGGATCGATTTAGTTTCGGTCGTAAAGAGGGCACTTTATCATTCCCGTGTTCGATTGTTTGTAGGTATTTTATAAGTTTTCTGGACCGCGGTTACACTTGTACCTAAATCCTTATTTTTGAGATGGTACCCGAACTTCGGTTTTAATTTATTTAACCGATTATTTTTACATATACCGACTAAGGTTTTGAGTGTGCGCTCGCGTGGCAGTCCTTAAGACTACGTTTCTGTGTAATTTTGCCAACCGTATCGACTCACTGCTTAACATCCACTGCCCCAGCGTTCGTCTCTAGGTAGCCTCGTTGCCTATGTGCCTATCATAACTTATAGGCAAACGAAGGCTTAGGAGCATACCGTTTCTTGGTAAATATGCGACAGTGCACGTAAGTCTGGTAGGTATAGAGAACTAATTAACAAGGTTATTTGGGGCTTTTCGGACCTTCACCTGATGGTTTTATTTTGTCGCTCGGTCAACTTTAGGCTGCTACCGAAAGTCCCTCCAATACAAAGTAGGAGCCTAGTATCGATTTCCTGTACGACGCGAGTGCCGGGCAGTAACAGAGAAGGTGTTGTACACTTTCTTCCTCTTCCTCATCTAGGCAGCAGCTACAGAAGTCATTTGAGAATAGACCTAGTCTTTTTGCGTGAAGACCTAATAGGCAGTGTCCGGTGATAATTCCCACTGCAGTGCTAGTTTTGGATCTCTTTAAGGAGATCAAGCTATGTGATCTTTTTGGATCGAGGCAAGGCCAGATTTGCTTGGAGGTTAAACAAGTGGTGCTTGTCCATCTGGCGTTAGTTTCTTGTATGCTGTGATTTTTGAGCTGTAATTTGAAGGTAGCTAGGGGAATACCTATATTACAGGAGATTTCATCTTCTGGCAGTCTAGTGGCGCTCTTAGCGAGTTTATCAGCCTCACAGTTTCCCATGATGTCTCTACGACCTGGCACCCAGCACAGGCAGATGTGAAACTGTTCGGACATCTCATCAAGAGATGTGCGACAGTTAATAACTAATTTAGAGTTTATAGAGATCGATGTCAGTAATTTGATGGCAGCCTGGCTATCCGTAAAGATACAGATATTGCGAGCGGATCGCCAATTTAGCCAGGACAAGGCTTCACTAATTGCCATTATTTCTGCTTGGAAGACGCTGCATTGGTTGGGTAGGGGAAGGGATTTATTTAAGTTAAGTCACTCAGAGAAAACACCACTTCCTACACCGTCTTCCGTCTTGGATCCGTCTGTGTAAAAGTGTATGGCGTTACCAAAAGTTATATTACCGCCGTACCATAGGTCTCTGTTCGGAATCCGGGTTTCGAAGTTTTTCTCTGGGAAATATGAAGGTGAAGTGTAATCCAGGTTCGTTTAGGTGAGATGCTGTTCTTTTAGAATATTGGCATGTCCGTAAACATAATCACGCCATTGGGAGCATGCTTTAAGTCGAATTGCGCAGTTGGTAGCTGTTTGCTTACCAAAAATGTCTGGGGGGGTAAGGTTCAATAGGATTTCGAGCGCATCCGTAGGAGTGTTTCTCAGGGCACCACTAATATAGATACATGCTTGCCTTTGTACCTTTCTTAAAACATTGAGATGTGTGCCGACGTTGTGTATGGGCCACCACACTGCTACGCCGTATAGAAGGATTGGTCTAATCACGGCTGTGAAGAGCCAATGCGTCATGTGAGGTTGTAGTCCCCATTTGTGCCCAATGGCTTTTTTGCTCATATAAAGCGCCGTGATGGCTTTCCTTGCTCTTTCGGCTGTAAGTCTATAGTCTATAGTAAGTCTATAGACTATAGATATACTATAGTAAGTCTATAGCTTTATTACGATAAGTCTATAGCCTTATTACGATAAGGCTGTAGACTATTGTAAGTCTATAGCCTTATTTGAAAACGATATGCTGGTGCCATTTAAGTTGGGAGGGGCAATACGGGGGATTTTGTATTTTTTAGTGAGAGGACAATTTCGGTCTTTTGTGCATTAACACTCAGACCATTGTCAGTCGTCCATTTGTGGAGGAGAGTAAGGGCATGTTGCATTAAGTCTCTCAGTACTTGGGGATATTTCCCCGAGAAGGCAATGGCTACCTCATCCGCGTAGGCAATCGTTTTGCAGCCCGCTCTTTCTAGTATAAGTAGCAGCTTATTCACCGCTACGTTCCAGAGAAGAGGGGATAGTACTCCTCCTTGAGGTGTACCTCTTCTGGTCGAGCTTTTCAAGGAAGCGTGACCTAGAGTGGCACTAATTACTCTACTAGTAAGTAGTTGTTTTATTAATTCTACTAGTCCCGCCTCTATGTTTAACTCTTCCAGTGCTTCTGTGATTGCGCGCAGATGGATGTAGTTGAAAGCGCCGGCTATGACTAGAAAAGCAACCATCGTATATTCTTTTAGGTTGAATGATTTCTCAATGAATCGCACTAGTGTGTGGAGAGCCGTTTCAACGGATCTTCCTTTGCTGTACGCATGTTGAGATAGAGAAAGTTTAGACGGGTTTTAGTTGATCTTAGATGTAGATCAATAAGCCTTTCTAATGTTTTAAGTAGAAATGATGATAAGCTGATAGGTCTCAGATCATTCGGATAAACGTGGAAACTTTTACCCGCCTTGGGGATAAAGAGCACTTTGATTTGCTTTCATCTTGTGGGGATATGGCACAAAGAAAGACAGCCTTTAAAAATGGTCTCCAACCAGGGGGCAATCAAGTCGGACGTTTGTTGAAGCTCGGCTGGTATTATGCCGTCAAGTCCTGGTGATCTTATGACGCGTTATCAGAGAGTTAGGATTTCTAAAAGGCGTAGCCCTTGCTTGGCTTGGACTTGGGCAGTCTGGTGAGTGCCCCGGGAAATGGGTCTCTACCAGCAGTTTCAAGGATTCTTCATAGGATAATGTCCACGTATCATCTGCCTTTTTGAGAAAGCTAGAGACATTGGGACAGGTTGAGATAACTTTTCGAAGCCTGGATGCTTCCGTGGATTCTTTAATCTTTTCGCTGAATTTCTTCCACGTGGACCTTTTTGCTTTCCTAAGTTCAGTTTTAAAAGATTTGAGGGATTCTTTATAGGAGTCCCAGTCTTGAGCCTCTCCTGTATTCCTTGCCTTATTGAACTTCCTTCTGCAAGTTTTTCTAAGGTTGTTTAAGTCCGCATTCCACCAACGGGGCTGTGGCGTCTTGTCAGGTTTTTTCAGTGGACAAGCTATTTCCATCGCCTTATTATGGGTGTTCGTAATCACATCTACCAGATTGTCTAACTCCCTGGTGTTGTAAGGCGTTGCAGGAGGTTGGCTGGGCAAGGAAAGAGAGAAGATACACTTATAAAGGGGCCATATCGTTTTTCTGTAATTCTTATATGTTGCTTGTGGTTGCGAGCAGCCATTTAGGTCAAAACATAGGTATCTGTGGTCTGAGAAGGAGTGAGTTTTAGAAACCCTCCAGTTTGTTATAACTTGAGATAGATTGTTCGAGATAAGAGTGAGATCTATAACTTCTTGGCGATATCTTATGATGATGGTGGGGTCATCGCTCTTGTTGCAAATCTCTAGGTTGTTCAGAAGGATGAAGTTTAGTAGTGACTCACCTCCATCATAGGTGTCAGAGCTGCCCCGATGATGAGCGTTGGTATCGCACCCAAGTATGAGGCTCGCTCCTTTGATGAGGGCAAGTCTAGCTGTTTCCTCTATGCTTTCCGGGGGGATTATTCCATCGTAGACCATATACGAGGATGCAATCCAGTATTTAGACTTAAAGATTTTTTTTTTTTTGTTTAGCAAAGAAAAATCTTAAAGTCTCTCTTCTCTTTAAGAAGAGAGACTTTAAGATTTTTCTTGCCAAACAACAAGTTCTTGGTTAACCTGCGTTTCTTGTGTAGAGTAGTTCGTAGTTGGAGGTCCTAAGTCCATTCATCTGGTCTTTGACGACCCAAGGTTCCTGGATTAGGACAATGTCTTCCCAGCTTGTTGTTACGCGGAGAATTAGATGGTAAGAGTGATGGAGGTTATCCTGGAGGAACTTTAACATTCTCAGATGCCTCAACCACCGTGATGTCGGCCTCGCCAGAGTCTGACAGTAGGTCTATTCATGCGAGGATTCCAGCAGCTCGCTTTCTTTGTCGCTGGGGATGTCATCGATTCCCTCCCCGGAGTCTGACACGTGGTCTATCTCCTGCAAAGGTTTAAGGAATTTTTGCCCTTCTTTCATTACCGTATCTGAATCTAGCTCCAGAGTCAGGAGTGAAGAGGACAAGTCAGAAACACTCTCCGAGCTTGATGTAATACACCTCTCCGAAGGTGCAGATATGTTAGACTCTGGGACAGTAGGGTTCGTGGCCTTTTCTCTGGCCTCTTCCGAGGTGGTCGGCGCAGTTAGGTCACTCTCCGTCCTGTAGATTTTTAGCGGCACCTTCCCAAAACCGAAACCGATTTTATGGTCGGCTTTTTCCAGAGGCGCCAGAGATTCCGCGTTAATCACAATAACTCCGATTCTGTAGGATTCCTTGGGCTCCTCTAGTCTGCCGATTTTCCAGTCGTCAGTCTTCAACCCTGGGTTGCATGCCTTTATCAGTCTCAAAATCGACTTCGGATCCTCTGGTTCGATGGGAAGGCGTATGCGCGCTCTTGGCCTGTTAGGGATCTGGTCCACTGACAGAACTTCCAGGCGTGCACCCGGCCAAAGCTCTCCGTTTCTCGGGATCGCCAGTTTAAGAAGGTCGAGTGACCATTGGTCAGCGCAGGAAAGTAGTTTGACGTGTCCTTGGTACCAGCCAGCATCTTCGCAATTTGGCGGTTTATTTGGATAGTCATCCAGAAGGCCTAGTAGAATGCTGGTAAGTCTAGCTTCCAGCTTTCTCCATTTGTCCAACGGGATACTTCCATCCGAGTCCGCTTTGTCAACAATTGCGGCGATGATGCGGGCCTTAAACATGTTGCAGTACTGCCTCGCTTGAATTGAGGTGAAAGTCGACGTAGAAGCAGAAGATTTCTTTGCTTTCTTTGGAGCAGGGGTAGACGTTTCCTCTAAGGATCTGTTGCGCTTCGCAGATTTGGACGTCCGTGAACATAATAAAGAAAGAGAAGCATTGACGGACGAAGGCAAAGATTCCGCTGTTATCCGACGCGGCCTGCAAATTTTAATGCTTTCTTTTGGTAGAACTGAAAATATTAACGAAACTTACAAAATTACATCAAGGTAAAAATCGAGCCCAAGCGAAAGGGCAACAGGCTATTTCCCCAATGTAAGCGATGCCAAGGTCTCCGACACACGCAAGCGTATTGGCAGAAAAAACCGCGATGCGTAAAATGCGCCGGCGAACATCTCTCGACGGATTGCAATGTCAGCAGTGAGGCCCCCGCGTTTTGCGCAAATTGCATGGGAAGTCACCCAGCGAGCTACCGAGGTTACGAAATTGCCATTGAGTTACAAAAACGACATGAAGCTCCGAAAAAAATAGTGAAAATATGGGCCCAAGCCAAAAACCCCTAAGTCGACAAGGGGTAAGTGTTTGACTAAAGGCAAAATTCAAAAGCGCAAGAAAACGTCGCTGGTCCTAGTTCCCACCGGAGTCAAAAGGGAGAATCCACACTTGTTGGTCCAAGATCATACGCTCAAGTCGTGTCAGGTGAAAGTAAGCCACAATCGGTCGCATCAGATTCGGTCTCTCAAATGCTAGGCATGATTTTAGAAAAGCTTGAGCAACAGAGCAAACTTAATCAAGTAGTATTCAACAAATTAAGCGAGCTCGAGTTTAAACCTCGAAAAGCATTTAATAAAAAATCATGAATATGGGAAAGTCAATCAAAATAATAACATGGAATGCAAACGGCCTTTTGCAAAAAATTGACGAACTAGAAGTATTCCTACGGAAGAATAATGTAGACATATGCCTGATTTCGGAAACCCACTTTAAAAAGGGTTCGGCACACAAAATAAAAGGTTTCATTGACTATCACGCGCATCATCCTTCAGAAAATTCGAGAGGTGGATCCTCTCTCTACATTAAAGACTGCATCAAGCACTCCAAAAACGAAGAAATAGAACTTGACTCTATGCAAATAACCACAGTCTCAGTAAAATTAAGTGACATAGATTACAACATCGCGACGAGCTATTTTCCTCCGCAGTATTGGCTGGCAGATGAAGATCTTGCACTGTTCTTTGATTCACTAGGGTCAAACTATATCATCGGCGTGGACTTTACGCGAAAAATACTTTTTGAGGCTCACGGTGCAATTCAACAATAGGCAGAGTCCTCTTTAAAGTTAGTACAAAACGCGGCGTGGTCTTGTTATCGACGGGAAAGCCAACATATTGGCCAACCGACAGAAATAAAATACCTGATCTCGTCGACTTCTTTATCGCCAAGGGGGTACCTAGTTACCTTACGAACGTAGAAGAACGCTTTGATCTCTGTTTAGATCACTCGGCAGTTCTTTTGAAAATCGGTGGAAGCCTAGCGAAAAAGGAAAGAGCGCCTAGATTAACTAACAACAACACCGACTGGGACGGCTTAAGAAAACACTGCAAAGAAAACATAGCTTTAAATGTACCGCTCAAAACGCCACTTGAAATAAAAGACGAACTAGATAAACTCGTAAGAGTTATTCAGAGCGCTGCGTGGAATAACACTTCTTTTCGGAGGTCCGAATTATCGAACAGCGGAACAATATATCCGTGAGAAATAGAAGAGCTAATATGCGAAAAGAAGAGAGCGCGCAAGAGATGCCAGCGTTCGCGAGCAACCCCGGATTAGACCATCTTTAACCACCTTTCTAACAAATTGAAGCACGAAATTCAAGATTTTAAAAGTCGCGAGACTACTACTTACCACTCCGTCCTCATCTTCCTGGCACAGAACACATCCAATACCTGTGTTTGAAGTATCGCAAAGGATTGTGAATTCCTTTTCGAAATTTGGATTAACCAGGACGGGAGCTGATGTCAATCTTAACTTTATTTCGTCTCACATGTCGATCCGATTTCGGCACCGGAAAATCAAGGATGGCGGAAATCTTGGCGGAGTCAGTCTTAAGACAGCCATCAGGCACCACGAGACCTAAGTATTTGAGCTCTTGGTAACAAAATTTAGATTTCTCGCGATCGATTGATCGTTAACCCAGCATCACGCAATCGTTTTGCGATAACTGAAAGAATTTTTAGATGTTCTTCAAAAGTTTTGGAGACTACAAGCAAGTCATCCAAGTACACCAATACTCGGTTCCTTAGTTCATGTGGGATGACTATGTCCATGAGCTTTGATAGATACTGTGGTGCGTTGCGCAGACCAAAAGACATCACTTTGAATTGATACAGAGGTCTACCAGGGATGGTAAAAACGGTCTTCTCCCGTGAACTTTTCTCCAGCGGTATCTGCCAAAAAGCATACTTCAGGTCCACATTAGAAATATAGTGCGTCCCTGAAAGATCTCTTAGCAGCGCGTCAATATGCACAAGTGGATACGCCCACTTTCTGGAGACCTGGTTCACTTTCCGAGAGTTTAAGCATAAGCGGTTTTTCCCCGGTTTCCGCACAAGCACGATTGTCGAGCTTGATGCGCTAGAACTCTCTTCTATGATCCCCAAATCAAGCATGTGGTCCACTTCTGCATACAGAAGAGCTTGCACCGCTGGAGATATGGGATAATGACGCGCCGCATCCCCAGTACAATGACATGTTCAATCCAGGATGTCTTTCCTAGTCCAAGAACAGCAATCAAAGGAAACTCTGTAACTCTTTCAATTTCTGTGATTGATCCGACGTTAGTTTATGAGCATCCCTTAAAAATCCCTCCTTCTTCTTCTAAGGCGGATTTGGACAATAAGAAAGCTCGGAAATGACGTCTGGTGCTAGTTGAAAAGCTCGCCAGAAATCCACACCAAGCTATAGTTTCTGTTATAGCGAAGGCACTACATACAAATCCAGACTCTCTTCTCGGTTTCGGTAAGCAATTTTGGCAGCCTCTTTTCCTACTATTGGTTGACCCTGACCATCAGCGGTTGAAACGGAGGGGCATAAATTCCGATAAGGTATCCCTTTTTCCTTAAGAAACTCCAGCCCTCCTTCGCCCAGGCAACTGATACAGGCACCACTGTCGAGTAGACCAAGCCAATCAGTGTTAAAAATTTTGACAGACACGTACGGCCGTGGATCATCCGATTCAATGAGGGTGGTAGCGGCTGTAGCCCGATATTGTTCCTTTTTATTTTCAAATTTTTTTCTCAATTTTTTTATTTTTTGAGATGGAGTTCATTTGGACTAAATCCGAATAGAAATATCATCGAAGGTTTCATGTGCTAACTGTTTCCTCTCAGCCATCTTCCTGGACAGTTCTGAGTCAGTTTCTAGGCTCCGATATTGCTCTATGAGCGCTAACCGCAGAGTTGACCAGGTAGATGCTGGATTACTTTTGAGATACATCCAGTACCAGGCGCCTACTTGTCCTCCTACGAAATGGAGGAAGTTAAGCAATACTTAGTCCCAAGTGACGTTGTAGCTCTTCTTCACCCTTTCGAGGCGGAACAAAAAATCGTCTACATTGAGGTTCTTGTTAATTCGGAAATCTAGTAGCTGAATTTGAGAAAGGAGATGGAATCTGTGGTTGGAAGTCCGGTCTAGGTGAGAGATCGTTTAAGTTCATTTGGCTGAGTTGAGCCAAAAAATTTTCTACATTTGATCCACGTGCCATATTGATCGAATACACGGGGTCATTTTGAATATCGGGCTGGGTTGGAAGATTTTGCTGAGCGAAAGGTTCCACCATCTATCGGATTGGGTGCAGGCGTCGTCACTGAAGACAGCCCACGGACATACGCCGCTACTTTGTTAGATGATGGTCTTAGCGCAGAGAGAGACTCCCGCACTATTGTGGCCATTTCCATACGAAGGGTTTGACAGTTTTTCTCGAGCTCCTTTTGAATAATCTTCATATCTTCGGATCGCTTAAGGCTAACCATTCACGTACTGTTCGAATTGTTCCCCTTCACTTCAAGGCGTGAGAGTCATCAGGGTTGTTTGAGCTGTTATTAGCCGGTGCATCAATATGAACTTAAGCTTCGACCACTTGAGACGCCCTGGAACACGAGGATCCTGGAGCATGGTTAACATCCGCAGTGTCTTGCAACGCAGACATATTTCCTGACAAGGAATAATTTTTATGAGGGTGTCTTTTTGGCTTTCGCTACAAATAAGTATTTGTAAGCTAAGGCTTCCCCCTTTGCCTTCTTGGCATTATACACAAAAAAAATATAAAAATAAAACGAAAATTTACTTAATAGGTAAAATAAAAGTTTAATATAAGACGTCCTACGAAAACGACCTATAGGCTTAATAGAATCAAAAAATTATATATATTATCATAAGCATTGCGGGTGTGGTGTGTGAAAGCTTGTAATGGCTATAATAGGGAAACAGAAATAAATAAAATCTACACGATCTCGTTTCCTTACGAGGCGTTTATGGATTTCAATTTAAACTTCAATCAATGCAGCACAGACATGAGTATGAGCATGGGCTCTGCTTCACCGAACAGCAAAGATTTCGATGTACAATTTGTCAATGTAAATGACACGATAGAGAAGAACCAAAAAAAAAGAAAGTGTTAGGCTACGGACTTAGATCAGGAAAACCGCTCAAATCTACCGGCCTTAACAACCTCCGAATATCTTCCCTATTAAAAATTCTTTATCCAAACGAATCTCGTTCCTACACATTGGGTGCAGTGCAACAGACGAAGGTTTGGAGACGAAGTCCTATCCTTGCGGACAATAATGCAATAACCGAAAAAATCCTGGTGTTCAAATGGATTAATGATTGTACAATAAAAATCAAACTAAAACCTTATATTTGAAATAATTGCCGTAGTAATACGGCAGGGTTGTCCGATTCCTTAAGCAGCGGTAGACCTGCTTGCTTATGCTCAAACTAGCTCGTCGTAATGGGGTGGGATCTTGCTGTTAGGAATAGACTGGGGTTACGTTTTTTTTTAGGCCTAGATAAAAAAAAACTACGAAAGTTAGCCGGGTAGGTGTGAACCGACCGAAAAAGAAAAGTTTTATGGGATCCGAACCGTTGAACAAATATGTAGTTTAGCGCCACGCGACAGGAACAAGAGAGGGGGACTTAGATGGAATAGCCCTGGAGATAACCCACCCTCAGATTACTACGAGTAGTATTCACCATGGTCATCACGGCCTCCGTATTTGTAATGACCCCTAAATGAAAACGGAAAAATAACCCAAAACAAAACTTGCTTACTTCATCTCAACGTATTCTAGTCCGCTTTCACACACGCACACCCTTTCGTAATAAATCCTTAGGGTGACATACCAACAATCATGCTGTCTACATGAAAATCCTTAGCCTTCTAAAAAAAAATCCTTGACCGCTTAGAAGCGGCAAGCAAAGACAAAATTTAAATTTCCAGAAGACGCTCGGGTCCGTATAAGTTTATTAAATATTCATTTGTTTGAAAGCAAAAATAATAAGGATAATTATAAATGTGAGAATTAAGAAGCTTAAGGCTAGGCATATTATGCTCCGACTTCATAGGTCTTTAAAAGAAAAACTAATGATTTTACTCCAGACAAATACTAAGCGGTGCTTTATCAACGGATCTAATAAACGTAAGTGTATTTAAGTAGGTATAGACTTAAGCATATACCCTAGAAAAAACCAAAAATTCGAATTTTCGATCTACTATTCTTCTTTATGAAATTATTCTTGGATTTTCCCTCTTAGCTTTCAAAGAAAAATTATTAAAAATTAACAAAAAAAAAAAATTATCGAAAAAAACAATTACTAATAAGCAGAACACGAGTTTTTAAAAAAAACGTTAACTTGAAATGTTACTTTTAATTTCTTTTAAATAATTCGAAATGCAAAAAAAAAATTTACTTTGTAATTATAGACTAAATTATCGTGTACTGTATTAAACCAATCTAAAAGATACCAAAAACCCCTTACTATGAGGAACGTCGTTATTTATTTTTCCAATGCAACATAAGAATAGTTAAAAATTTTGCACTCACTTACCCCTTTTGATGTGGCGACTACTCCGGGACGATTTTGTTCACAGCATGGTCCAGGATGGTATAGGGATGTGGCTAGAACAGAATTCAAACGTCTTTGCTATGTTTAGCTTTGGGGCATAACAACCTTCTTTACAATGCACAAAACTAATGTCACTATTTAATTCCGACGAACCTTCACAAAAGTAGCTATTACCCGACTAAATTAAATAAAACAATTTACGCGGCTAAGCACCAAAATCAGAAATTGTTTTAATTAATTAAAATATAACTTAGTGTTTTTGATTTGCCCGGTGGGCACTAAAACAAAACTGAAGACGTGGCTTAAATGCTGCGTTGACTAGCTGGTAGATGATGAGGGCTTCGATTGCGAGATGTTTGATTCAACGGAGTCATTTGCTCTTCGATGGTTTGAACTTGACCGTACGATCTCGATGGTTCAATGCTTGTTGGTTCGATCTTGATGGTTTGCTCTTGGATGTTGTGAAGGGAACTGTGGCTACCATTGTCGCGCCGGGGAGGAATTTCCTTGACGAACTCGCTCTCTCGACGAATCAAGCCGATAGGATTCCGCCAGATAAATCGATCTCGACAGCTGATTTGCTGTACGGCTTTAGATGCCAAAGAAAAAAAAACGAAAGCAAGAGAGAAGGCTCCGAATTGGGAATCGATGTACGTTTTCCCCAAGCCCAAAAAAATTCTGCTCTCTGCTAGCTCTCGTTATGTCGATCTTCTAAGCGGGGCTCACGTTTTGAAGAGCTTTTGGTGGATGATATGATGCTTGATGCAGCGGTTATGGCGGGTTGGCATGTGCTGCCTTCGTGACGTCATGTACGGTGGTGACGATTGTACATCGGTGACGGACGAATAAAGCGTGGGTTATCAGAGGTAGATCCAATCAACGAAGCACTAATGACGATCAACTCAGAGTTGGTTTGATGCACAATCACTGCCTTTATGCACCTTGCCCTTCTATGCACTTGGCACTTCTGTCTTGTCTATAGACTTTTTATGCGAACGATCTCTTTTTCTTTAGGTAATAGTCATAGTAAGCGGGGCTTAATAATTTTTATTTCGTGGGCTGTACTAAGCGAGACATGAGTTGCAAACGAAAAAATTAAAAGATTTTTGGAGAACTTTTCCCGTTTAAAATTAAAACTTAAGAATACCCCACACTACCGAGCCTTAGCCAACGCTTTGCGCAGCAGACCCTACTGCCTCGAAATCTTCCTACTGACTGCCGCTGGTGAGTTAGCTTTGTCCAAAGCTCAGCTTAGCTGTGCTTGAATTTTGGGTTTTTTTCAATTTCACGAACGATATCCCAAAACTTTCCATTTAAACTTACGGTGTATATATTTTTTTTGGGTATCATGCTCCGCAAATTTGAAGCCACGCCTTGAAGGGGAAGTTAAGGCCTGACAAAAATTTCCCAGTATTTTTCTGGTTTGGTAATTAAGAGCTTTGCAGCAAGAAGAGTGCTGAGAGATGGTGAAAAAATTTACTTCATATATTTATTCCCACACATTTCATAGTTTTAGATTTTCTCAAGGAAAATCTTTAGTTTTTCAGCTTTAAAAAAACGTTTCCTACATATCCCACATTGTAAAATGCTGATGTTATTGTTATTTTTTTTATATTTTATAAGTAGTGCAAACTTTTAAAAAGGGCGTGATCCAACCGCCACTAATTACAAACCATCAGTTAACGCAGATATTTCCAAGTGACGCTTAAAGTAAAAGTGCAATTTTTTGGTTCAAATTCAATATTTTTGAAAAATTGACCGCTAAAAGAGGATGCGGCTAAGACCTTTGTATGAACGAAATCTAGAATAAAATCCCGTTTATATAACTCGCTAATTTGTTTTTGATTATTCCCTAAATTAGGCTTAAGGCCAGTCGAAATTACGTTTTTCTGAAAATTTTTAGCTTTTTCTTCAATTTTGTCAAATGTGGGCGTGGCTTAAAGTCTTGTATGAAAGAAACGTAGGACTATGTGTTTTCTACATAATATATTGAGCAGATTTTTTTTCGTTTTTGAACAAAAATTAACTTTTAAATCGATGCCACGCCCACTAGGGGAGATGAAGCGATACAATTTTTATTTTGTATATTTTACAATAAACAGGTGATAATAAATACCAAATTTCAGGCTTTAAAACGTCTTACAGCTTTGAAAGCTCTGGAGGTAGTTGCACACTCGCACCGGTTGTGGGCGTGTCTGTAGGCGGATTCGAAAATTTTTTACACTTGTACTGCTTCGAATGACAATGAACCCATGTACCGAATTTCGGTTCCTAGCTTCAAATATATACAGACAGACGGACGGATGGACGTACGGACATGGCTCATTCGATTCAAAATTCGGTCTCGATCATATGCCCTTAAGGTCTTGGGGGTCTACCATTATTATTTCACTATGTTACAAACTATGTGACAAACTTAAAATACCTCCTTTCCTATGGGATGGGGTATAAAAATAATCAACTTTAAAATTGAAGTTAAGTTCACAATTATTGGCAAAAGCTAAGCAATGAGTCAGTATAGGAAAGCCAGAATATAGTGAGAATAGTTGATAGAGAGAGAAAGTAGAAAGGGGGATAGGTAAATCTATCAAGAATTGATTTTATAATAATCGAACAGTTTTTTGCTAAAGGCGGTTCTGTTAATCGTGCATTTAATGTCGATGGGTAAAGTGTTCCAAAGCCGAATCGCATTCACAAAGAATTGCCGTGAGGTATTAACATACTTGCATCTTGGTTTAATTAATTGGAAAGCTCTGGTGTTCCGCGCAAATTAAGTTTTTTCGTACAGATATTCCTGGTGTTGTGTTATTATTTTGTGCAGTGATAGCACGGTTCGGTATTTAATGATTGCATCTTATGAGCATCCTAAAATCTGTTTGGTGTAGGAAGAGATGCGTTCGTATCTTCCGATACCAAAAATATATCTCGCTCAGCTATTGTAGGCAACATTCAATTTTCGTCTTCATTCGAAGTCCATGTTAGAGAATATTTCGCAACCATATAGCAGGATAGGAAGTATGTAGGACTTGACAATTTTTAATTTAACACTGCTTGGAAGGTAATGGAGGTTGGGCCTCTTAGGGCTCCGTAAATTTTTGAAGCAGTTTTTGTAACATGAGTATTCCAGGTAAAGTTAAAGCTCAAGTAAACTCCCAGATTTTTAAAGTTTTCTACATTTTCGAAAGGGGTCCGATCTAAGTATAGTGGTGGAATGTGTAAGGAATTTCATCTCCCTGCCAAATACCCCAAAACAGTTTGGGGTTGGCTGAAGGGAGGGGAGGTGGCCACATCTATAAGTCAGCTCCTAACCATCACTGGTCAAATGCCACTAAACTCGGATCGGATCAGTGGATAATTAAGTTGACAAACATCTTTATCGTCCATCTTTTATTTAGGCCATCCATCTTTTTTCACCATCTTTTCCTAGCCGATTGCCCTTCCGGTCGAAATCCGGCTATAAAAGGCCCCACCGCAGTCAATGCGGTCTCTTTTCTGGTGGTCTATAAATAGTATTCGGACGGGTTGCTGTTGGTCAGCTCGCGGTTCTTTTGTCTTCGTGAGTACTCCCCGATGTGGGTGGCGGTGTGGAAATTGGGTGCCCGGATTCGTAGGTTTTCTTTTTCGTGTATAGACCGAATTTTGCCCCAAACGTGTGTGTGACACGTTTGGGGTGGGACTAAACAGTGGGATTAAAGTCGACCGTTACCCAGCATCCCGAAGCCCCGCTCTCGACGGCCAGCAAACTTTCACCTCAAGAAGTCCCAGTAGCCATCTTCCGCCGCTGCGCCGACAAAATTGTGCCCCTTGTAACCGAACGGACGTTAAACTATGAAATCTTTTCTTACCTGCCTAAAATCTGTACTTAATTTTTTTTGGTGTTATAAAATAAGTTAATATATAAATTTTAATAATTAAAGAAAACGGCAAAATAAATCCCCCTCTTAAGTCTTATCTATGCAGGATTTGTATGCGTAGTTTTGAAATCGCTGCCCCATAAGCCCCTCACTTATCCCGTTTAATTATTTGACGAATATCGAGAGAAAACGAAAAGACTTGCACCAACTCAAAGGCATTTTTAAACTCGCCCCTTCTTTCATATCACCAACATCGTGCGTTTATTTTTTCCAGCAGGTTAACCCGGATGCTGTGCCCACATCGGAGGAAATCTACCGGTAAGTCAAAAATTTTTTTGTTATGCATTTCAATTTTCCTCCCTATACCCATATACTTGTGGTTGATCAAATGATAATTAAGTGATATAAAGGCCAAGAAGTAGGCCACGCGGTTCGGGCGTTTATTTGTTGAGTACGCGAAGCCAATTTTATTTTGTTATTTGAATTTGTTTTGGAGTGTACCCCTAGGCGCGTACCTAGTTCCGGTACAGTACTACCCAACCGCTTGATTTTAAACAATTATCCACCAAATTTCTTTACGGAATTAGTTTAATCAGTAACTTTATTATAGTTTCTTGTATGCGCGTAACAGATTGACAAAAAACATGGGGAAGTCCAGCTTAATAAAGGTATATGGGCCCGGAGCTGACTCTGACGATTAGATAGATTAACGGTGATGACTTTTTGGGGATGCGATCGAGACAAATAGTATTTAAATAATAGTTTATATCCAGTAACTTCAGTAATGAATCCACTTTTTTTATTTCTTATTAATAATCGTTTATTAAGATTAAGTTATAAGAATATAATGGCGAAAGATAAGAATACCTTATCATATCTTATCATAAGAAACCATTGGTGCTTAATAGTAATCCTAATTGTTACTCTTAGTAGCATTAATCATATACGCCGCCCTAGGACTAAGAATATGAATCCGAGAATTGAATAAATCCCCCTTGAATTGCAATTCGGTCGTGCTTATTGAATTTTGATAGAAGTTGAGATCCAAGGACTTACTGTGTCCTCTCTGATTGATGAATTATTTAGAAGCGAAGATAGTTTTTTTTTGTGAAGCTGCCGTTTGCTTGAAGTAGTAATAGAATGAAGTAATCAAAGTAGAAATTGATGAAGTAATAGAAGAGCCACAGGGAAGGATGTGCATGTGATCCCACACCAAACTGGAACCACCTGCTGAGAATTCGGCTAGAAGCCCGATGAAAATGATATACGAAGTGCCGTTCTAGAATTGACATGGTATAGCCCAGTGTAAGTTAAATATATTTTTTTTAAGGAATAGAAGATGATCAGGTGAATTTAGCATCTTGAAGAAACATTAGCTAGGGGCGTCCATTAAAAATCGGGTACATGTCCACCATGGTTAGTATCTCCGCCCGGAGGTACTGGGGTGGGCTCACCCAAGGAGAGTTTACCACCTTATCTTTCCGTTAAGTGAAGTCTAGGGCCTAGAAAGCGACAGGCAAGGAACAACTCGGGCTCCTTTTAAATCATTCCAGATGACCAACTCCTTAATCTGTGGCATGTAAAATGCATAACTTCGTCCGATCTTGCAACAAGAACCCTACCTAATCCGATGAGCTAGGTCCTAGTAGCCAACCAGCATGCCTCTTGCTGCAATGGGGAAGACACCCCAATCTCCTAGCTGTATGGAGTTCTCCAGTTCGTTACAGGTGGCGCCCAACGAGGGGCCCGAATAGTTCCTCAATTTGATCTACTGCGTGACGTTACCGTACAACATTTTTTTTTTTTTTTTTTTTTTGAATTGCTAGTCTCTTCGAGTTTCTGCTCCAGGCCTCGACTGCATTTGGAGATTTACTTAGTCCGACCCGTGTATGTCTGTTGCGTGGCGAGGTATCCTCCTTTATCACGAGATTGCCACTAGGGAGTGTTATGGCTCTTGCTGTCCTAGCCGGTAGATGGAAAAATTCCGTCTGCGTCAGATGTAGGAAGTAAGATCCACACACGGCGGAGAAGAAACCAAGGACCAAAGGGACGGTTGTCCGGTATTTGCGCGATAGTTTCCGCGAATACGTCTATTGCAGCCCCTCTGGAGTCCTCGTTACCATCTAGAAGAGCTAGTAGCCCAGGGCAACTCCTGGAGCTTTTCGTGTACAGGTCACTTAACTTAATTGCATCGACTTCAGTAGATTGATTTAATTTTTTTTCATATTTTTTTTTGATTAGTTATGAATATCTTTCTTGCTTCTAGTTTCCATTTGGGGTAGCTGGTCTCATCCTCCTAGGCATATGAATACAACTGTGTACCTTATAGCTTTTTATATATATTTTTTTTATTTAACTTAACCTATATGTAAAGTAGTTACGAATTTGAATTTTATTCGAGCTCCCCTATCCACTTGAATTTCACACTTGATAAATAGAACTCAATAACGATCTCATTAGTTTAATTTTTCTGGTATTTAGTTTTAGTTTAGTTTGAATAATTCCCAGGTCAATTCCTTTTGCTATATATAATGTATCCTCTTTCTAAGCTGGTATTTTACTGATTTTGGCCGTCTAATCGGATCATTATCTCTAACGCTTCCGGCTACCTGCTAGAACTCAAATCACAGGCGATTCGTTTGGTTTTTTTTCCCCTCATTCCCCGTTATTGCAAGAATATCGCACTTCTCGTAACGGTATGGTACCTCGTCGGGTAAACAAAAAATCAACGGGCCGTAACGCGGCAGTCAAAAGAATTTTACGCGATTAAGATCCCCTAAACTTGCCCGAATCAGACGAATCAGAACTCGCTGGCCCTACGAACGTAAAATTTGCCGCGCCGGAAAAAGACCTTACGGGTTAAATTAAAGAAGTGGTCCACGCCACAGTCGGTTTAAACCAAACCCAAGTCTTGAAGGAGGCCATGCGCGAGGAGATGATAAGGTGTCGTGGGCAGAGGCGGCTTGCCCATAGCACATGAGCACGTGAACTTTGAACTAAAATTTCCCTTGCTATTTACTAGATTATACTCTGTATTCAACTTTTCAACCGTAACCACAAATTTAAAAAGTAACGTACAAAACAAAAGTGTCTTAATATACAAAATCATATTGCAGAAACATTGCTGCATATTTTTGCATACAAATAATGGTATCGCAACGGAAAATAGAAAGAGAAAGAAAAGTCTGGACACACGTCCCTAACAGTTTTTTCTTCACATTGTTACAAAGCCAATCGCACGTGCGATGGCCTTTCTTATGTCATCTATGAAAGTTGAGCAAATATAGGTACGCAAAAGTGTTGCAAAACAGCACTACACTAACAACAACGAGGAAAAATTCGCTGCGGCTAGCAACCAAATGAGCACAAAAAAAGTGTGCTCCGTTGGTTAATGCCTTGTATATTTGTTGCAAATGTGTCGCATGCTTGTAGATGGAATTATAGATCGTTCAAAATTTTTTTTGCAACTTTTGAACCACTATACTCTGTCCAACATAAATTGGCAGTACAGGCCTTATGGAGGAGCTTTTAAAAATCAGAAGCGTGTCACATCTTTGCACCATACTAATTTGAAAGAAACCCCCCATAAGAAGTGTTTTCCCGCCAGTGACTTTCAGTTGCATCTGACACAGACACACGTCTTACTCAGAGCACATCATGTTGTGCACTGATTGGCTGTGACTTGTGGCTGCTTGAAATCAACGCCCATTAAATTGATGTGTATTCAGAGTTACCAACGCACGTTTTTTTTGGTATTAGAGCTTTGAAAAAGTTTTAATGATGAGTGTTGTCGTGAAGATCTTGTTTGAAATCAACGCCCATTAAATTGATGTGTATTCAGAGTTACCAACGCACGTTTTTTTTGGTATTAGAGCTTTGAAAAAGTTTTAATGAAATACTCATGTATTGTCGTGAAGATCTTGTTTTCTATTTCTTTCAATGTGTGAAAAATACGTTAGAATGCTGTTACAAAATTGTAAGCCGCTTTTTTAAGGAAAAAGTTTGTATACGTAGATTTTCGTCGCGCGCGGTCGGTTTTTGAAGTTGTGTGTATTTTTCTAAATTAGCATTGTGATAATAAGGTGAATCAGCAACGTTGACGCTGAAAAATGGCACCAGTGTGTCCAACACGTCGAGCTAGTGGTTGAGCCAAAAATGAAGCCGCTGTTAAGAGTCTGGTTATTGAAGGATTTGAAGTTGTGTGTATTTTTCTGAATAAGGATTGTGATAATAAGGTGAATCAGCAACGTTGACGCTGAAAAATGGCACCAGTGTATCCAACACGTCGAGCAAGTGGCTGAGCCAAAAATGAAGCCGCTGTTAAGAGTCTGGTTATTAACCTAGGTGAAGAGAGTAGCACCAGCAGCAATTTGTGAGAAAATTTTTTAAATATTGATAATGATATAGTAAGTGGATTTATATTTAATTTTTTTGTGTGTTAATATTGTTTTTAATAGATGAATTAATGTTTATTTTATTTTTACTTGTTTCATTAATTTAATTTAATTTAATTTAATTTAATTTAATTAATTTTATTGCAGTATAATTTTTTTTTTTTTGAATACTAGGATGGACGGAGACTAAGACTCCAAAATCTTTCAAAGATACCAATACGCCCTCTATAGCAGGTACATAATACCGAAGTAGCCGATATTGGTTATGCCCGATTTCCACGTGCTAAAAAACTACCCATTTATGAGAGACACTATGAAACTGCCAGAACGCACTTCATAGTAGTAAATTTTCGCTCTCTCATAATACTTCTTGACTACAACTAAGTTAACTTAACAAGTAGTTAATGCTTTCAGTGAATTCAGTGAATTTCCAGTGAATTCACCTACTAAGCCGTTCATTCATGTGGCTTCACCCTACGTCGCTAGATCGAAGGGTCTTGTTCTTTGTGGTCGTCGCTCGTTGTTAACATCGTTAAGAGTCTCGTTTAGAGTACGGATCATTTCATTGTTGCAATGAACATGAAAGCGAGCATTTAGCTTTCGAGCGAAGTTTGTTACTTCTTCGCCCACGGTAGCTATTCCTAAATCTCTGTGAATATCCTATTCCTAATATACCATGGAGCATTCACAATTGCTCTTAGTGTTTTGTTTTGGAAAGTCTGCAACATGGACATGTTGCTCGGCTTGGTACAACCCCAAAGTTGTATACCGTATGTCCAGCACGGCTTTAACACCTGCCTGTACAAGAGCAGTTTGTTATATGTGCTTAATTTCGAAAATCTTCCAATAAGCCAATACATTTCCCTGAGCCTAATCTAGAGCTCGTCACGCTTCTTCTTTACGTGTGGTTTCCACCTTAGTTTAGCGTCCAGTGTCATCCCTAGGTACTTCGCTTCATTTGCATAAGGTATTTGTGCAGAATTTATAAACAGAGGCAAATTGTTAACCCTTCTGTAAGTGAAATTCACATGCGTAGACTTGTTCTCGTTAAGAGCGATTCGCCAAGTCTTCGTCCAGACACAAATTCTGTCCAATGCTCCTTGGAGGTTTCTCGTTGATGACTCGACTGATTCACCTGTTGCCAGGATGGCCGTATCGTCCGCAAACGTGGCCACGACTGTCTCGTCATCTAGAGGTATGTCTCTTGTGTAGAACAGGAACAGGGTCGGACCGAGCACGCTTCCCTGGGGTACGCCAGCCCGAATTTGCTTGAAACTCGAGTATTCACTACTACACCTAACACGAAAGAGTCTGCTTTCAAGATAATTTTCCAATATTTTGAACATGTCTTCCGGCAAGTTTTGCCGTAGCTTATATTTCAAGCCCTCGTGCCATACCTTGTCGAAGGCTTGCGATACGTCGAGGAAAGCACTTGAACATATTTTTTCCCTTCTAAGGCTTTTTCAATTTCATGCGTTATTCTGTAGACTTGATCTATAGTGGAATGGTTAGGTCTGAAACCGAATTGATGATCCGGGATCAAGCGTCTTTCTGCAATTATTGGTTGTTGGTTGAAGTTTCTCGAATACTTTCGATATTATCCGCAGAAGCGATATGGGCCTATAAGATTTTTTATCACTTGCGCATTTCCCCGGTTTAGGAGCCATAATGACTTCAGCAACTTTCCATTGTCTTGGAACGTATAGAAGTCTAAGAGAAGCATTTATCATATAAAGTTGCTTGACTAATGCCTTTTTTGGTAGCTCTTTCAATATTTCGCCAGTGATCAGGTCGTAACCCGCGGCCTTATTATTTTTAAGTTTGCTAATTGTCTGTCGGAGTTCAACTAACGAAACTTTTTTCATTCTAAAGCTATCAGGTTCCGCGTTGTTGTTTAGAACTTCAGCCAACGGCGGACCGTCGAAAGGCTTGAATGTTTTTTCTTAATGTTCAGCAAACAAATTCGCTTTCTCTTTGTCTTCTTTTGCCCATTCGCCGTTAGCTTTTTTTATTGGTGCCGAGTGGATTATAGGTTTCTTGATAGACTTAACTGCTTTCCACAGCGAGTAGTTTGAGCTTCTATCCGCCGACAAGCCTTCAAGGTATTCAGGGTCTCACGATTTTTAAGATCTTGCAACATTCCTTGCAGTTTGTTCAGGTGGTTCAAGAGGGTTTTGTCTAGGGGAGCCCTCGTGTCTTGCCATCTCCTACGCGCTTTTCTCTTTTCACGAATCAATTCTTCGATTTCGAGCGGATATGTTTTACGTACATGCCCGTCGGTGCTAACTGCGTTCTTTTGGGACGAATTGTTGTTCCAAGCAGCGCTCTGAATTGCTGCAATGAATTTGTCAACTGCGGTTTCTATTCTAACTCGAAAGGAGTTTTCAATGGCACATTCAAGCCAACACCCTCCTTACAGTCCTTTCTGAAGGCGTCCCAGTTCATGTTTTTGCTAGCTAATCTAGGAGCTCTTTCTATTTTCGCCAGTCTTCCACTAATCTTCAAGATTACTCCTGAGTGGTCTGAGCAAAGATCATAACACTCTTCAATTCACGTAAGGTATTTGGGGTACCCTTTAGCGATGAAAAAATCGACAAGGTCAGGCTTTTTATTCCTATCGGTTGGCCAATATGTTGGCTTACCCGTGGAGAAAAAGTCCACCCCACGCTTCATACTATTTTTGTACAGTAATCTGCCTCTTCTTGAATTGCATCGTGAGCCCCAAAAAGTATGCTTCGCGTTAAAGTCACCCCCAATGATAAAATTGGACCCAATGAAGTCATACATACGAGCAAGATCGTCTTCCACCAGTCTATATCCTGGCGGGAAATAACAAGATGCAATGTTATAATCTAAGCAGTCAATTTTTACAGAAACTGAACTGATCTGCATAGAGTCTAGCTCAACTTCTGTGTTCTTGAAGTGCTTTATGCAGTTCTTAATGTAGAGGGAGGATCCTCCTCTCGAATTTTCCGAAGGGTGATGTGCGTGATAGTCATTGTAACCTTTAAGTTTGGATGTAGACCCGTTTTTAAGGTGAGTTTCCGGAATCATGCAAATATCAATACTGTTTTTCTGTAGAAATACTTCTAGTTCGTCTATTTTATTCAGAAGGCCGTTTGCATTCCATGTTAGTATTTTAAATAACTGTTTCATATTCATGTTCTCTTGTAATTTTTTCGAGGCTTAAACTCGAGCTTGCTCAGTTTGTCAAATATAACTTTGTTGATTTTAGTCTGATCCTCAAGTTTCTCCAAGATTACAGCGAGGATCTGAGACACTGCATCTGTTGTGGACGATCTTGCCTTGTTTTCGTTTGCCGCAACCTGTGCGTATGATTTCGGTCCGACCAGTGGTGGTTTCTCCGCTGCACTTGAACTGGCGCCGCTCTTTTGTGGAGCTTTTACGCCTTTTGTCGACGCCTCCTTTGCCAATCTTCCACTTTTGATCGGCTTTGGCGTCTTTGGAGTCTTTGGCTTAGGAGTTTCAGCAGGTTTTGTGCGTCCTAGGCTTTGATTCTGACCTCTAGTATTTTCCTTAAGAGGTTCTCGTCCCTTTTGCAGCTCTATGGCTACTTCGCATCCTCGATAGTTCGCGGGGTGGTTTCCGTGGCAATAGGCGCAAACTGCTGGAGCCTTTATGTCAACTTTGCACTCTGTTGACAGGTGTTTTCCGGCACATTTCACGCAACGCGGTTCTTTTTGGCAGTAGGCACTTATTTCCCTGAATTCTTAGCATCGCTTTCACTGTGGTATCAGGCTATTGCCCTTTCGCATGGGTTCGATTTTAACCCTGATGTTAAGTATCGTTTTTATTTTAAAAATATCGTTTATGCTCTCAGTTCTTTCAAAGGAGAGCATAAAAATTGGAAGGCCGCGTCTGATCACAGTGTCTCTTTCTCCTTCCGTGCGTTGCTTTTCGTTTTTAATGATATTGACGGCATCAATAATTTTAAGGCCTTTATTTTTTACGTCTTTTACAACGTCTTCTTTTGTGCATGATGGATGGAGCCCCCTTACAATTACTCGCAGTGGTTTTTCGTACTTATTTTGATAAGTATACCCCTCGATTCTTTCTGCATTCAGTCTAAGAGACAGTGCGCGATAGGAATCGGCGTTGTCAACATTTACTTTCCACACGTTATTTCGGTGCGAGGTAAGCTTATAGTTTTCTGTTCTCACCGTGTTTGCAAGAAGGTTGCGCAATCTCCCAAAGTCTGCTATCCCGACGATGTTTATTGCGGGAGGTGGACGAATTTTCGCTTCTGGTTTAGCCTTGTTTGAGCCAGAGGGCTTATCTTTTTTTTTTTGTATTACTTCGGGAGAGGAATTCGCCTTTCGCTTCTTGCTAGACCTTTTCCTTAAGACTGAATCGGTCTCAAGTGCAAGTTCGTCCTCGTCCGTGAAGTATTCGACTGCTGGTCGGTTCGGTGTTACACACTCTTTGGTTACCTCACAGTCTTTCGTTAAACGAGTATTTTTAGTATCCTCGTTTTCTTTTCGCAGAGAGTCAACTTCCATTTTTAGATCTTGGAAGAGTCGCTCCATTTCAGTAAGCTTAGCTCGGAGTTTATTATTCTCCTTTTCTAAGCTCTTAATTTTCACAGAGTCCTGGTTTACCGGTGGACTGCTTTTTCCGGATATGTTCGATCTAGGTGGGGGTGATTTAGTTTTGTCCTTTTCTTAAAAGGACTTATAAGCAATAAAAGGCGTTCCCCAGAATCCGTAGAGCCTGCCTCCGAAGAGGGTGGATTTTCCAGCATAGCTGGGCTGCCACCTGGGGTAATCAAATCTTTCGTTTTGTTCATTGCCATTTTTTTTTAACTTGTCGGTTTTATGAGAAATAGGTAAGTCACTTCTATTTTCATTTTTACATACAGCCGCCCCTTTGGAGACAGACGCCGACCAGTGAGCCGCACAATGTGTGACAGACGCTTCTGGATTTTAATTTAACCTTCAGATTCATCTATAAGTTAAAACCTTACTGCCAAAAGTTGCCCCAAATGGAGCAGCATCGACAGCATCCGTTGAAACATTAAAGAATATTTCTTCCGGTGGATTTTAGTCGGCTCTTACGACAGGCATACCTTACCTCAAGGCTATTCTAACCCCGACCTTGCAGGGGTAATATAATTTATAATAAATATATATTAAATAAGCTGTATAATTTATGATAAATAATTTTTTATTTTTGTCTGTTTTTTATTTAAAGGGGATAAGGCCTACTGGGGATCCCTTTCAAAAACGCGCCTTTTACCTTACCTCTTGGTGGTGTGGAAAAGGATATTTTTTTTTATTTAAAATAAATAAATAAAATCACATAAATGAAATGTTCAATTAAAATAAAAAACGGCAACCCTATTAACTACTCTTTCGGGTTTTCGGGTACGTAAAATGCTTCATACGGAAACCCTGTAAGAGCTTTTGTTAGAATAGCACCTTACGGAAAACAAATGAGTGGGAAAGAGAGACAAACATCCCTATCCTTCGCTGTACTGCCAATTTATGTTGGACAGGGTATAGTAAAAGTATTTACTACAGTTTATGCATATGCCCCATTGTCTAAATATTGTTAACATTAGCACTTGAACCCTACCTTGTTAAAATATCTCTAATCTTTAAACTTGCATCTAAGTACCATTCAGATTAATCATTCAATGATTAAATTTTGTTGGAATTCATTAACCTTAATTTCACTTTGATTTCCATTTAAATTCATTTAATCGTTGTTGAAAATCTTATTTTGTTTTATGCTTTACGCTTCGTTCGTGCCAAGAAATTGTCCAGTGTTGTGTGTTATCAATCACTTAAATCTAAACTCATTTCATTGTAAGTGCATTCGCACAAGAGTTTACACCAACAAAATTCATTGCTTGTGCAAGATCGTGTGTGGGCGAGAGCAAAATTTATGCTTCTATGCACCAAATGTAATTGCTTTCGCTCACTTGGATCTTGATCGCCGCAATAACCATTCCTGAACAAGTCTTGGCATCTGGATAAGAATCAAAAATAATAAGTGTAATAATGAATAAAAATTCAAACTGAAATAATTGTTCTTGCACATATTCTCCTACGTTTTGGTTCCTCTACTCGGTGCAAGTTTACAGTTATTAAACATTAACACAGTCCATCACCATCACCGGTTTTGGGGCTTAAGTTACGAAAATTCAACCGGTTTCAGCCGGCTGATGAGTGGCGAACTAAGTTTTGCCAAACCTGATTCCAGTGGTGGTGTAAGCGTATTGTAAGCCCTGCCGAAGGATGCAAGTTTGGGAGTCAAACTAACCGCGTTCGAGCTCTAACAGGCGCCTTGGCGCGGGCCTGTTGTACTAAGCCTCGTCCAGGTATGGCGGCTCTGCCTGGGTCGAGTTTTTATTTCCGGCCTTACTCGTGGGAACTAAATTGAAATGGATAAACAAAACAAAACAAAAAAATTAATAAAACAAACAAGCCCTGTCCAGGCACAGATGAGTGAAGAAGAGCTCTCGAATTCATCCATCTCTCTCCTGGTAGGGGCTTTGGATGAGACGGGACTTTCCGCTAGCGACAGTGAAGAGTTCGAGAGAACACTCTTCTTCTATAGCGATTTCATTCGTAAGCAGGATAGCACTCCGAGGATATTACCAAGACAGCTGGAACATCCGCAGTTGAAGCTATCTCCAAGGCAGGCGTAGCCAAGGGAATCGCTTCTTCGATGAAAGGTACGGACAAACTGGCGCTGCATGCTGCCTTGCCTTCATCGCTGACGCAAAGTCAAACAGATCATGCCAGATCGAGGGGAGTGCTAAGACAGCTGGAACATCCGCTGTCGAGGCGTTACCCGAGGTTGGAAATGATAGTGGCATTGCTTCGGTGAAGGAGAAATTGGAATCAGCTAGCTCAGCCGCTGTGCCAAAAAGATAAAGGCTGGTACTTCATTTTCCTTGCGTCGGAAGCCGAGCGACCCAAATGACGAGCTTCTCGTGGCTGTGGTAAACGAGTTAGAACCGTGCAGTCGACAATCGACCAGTGGAAACACATCGCAGAGAAGTTCCAGGACGCCCTGTGGAAGGAACTATCCGCCGCAGGAAACGGGGAGTTGCAATTTGATGATGCTGGTTGGGAGAGCGGACGCAAGGTTGTAGCTTGAGGAAATAAGCTTTTAGGGGACTTCATTCGCCGCTTCATTTTGGAGGTGAGCGAAACTTGGAAGGACATCAAGCTAAGGTGTACAACAATAGCAGAGTTGGAGGAGTACACTCTGCCGACGGCATGGGTATGGGTTCCGTGTCCCTACACTTCCCCAGAAAAACTACTGGGGCTTCTTCACGTTCAAAATCGGGAGCTGAAGGCCGATTCGTGAAGAGTTTTAAAGACAGGGTCTAGACGGCAACACGGGCAGCGTTTTCAGTTTAATAGGGACTGCTTACCATACCTGGAGAAATCCAACGGTATGATAAGATATAGCATGAGGAGGTTGATGGTCAAGCCATCGGCCAAGGGTAAGCAGGTAGATGATCCCACCCAAGATAATCGAAGTGCTGCAGATCAACCTGCATTACAGTAGGGTAGCGTCGGCTTGTCTGGTGGAGTACATCACTAGACATGACGTCACAGCCGTACTAATGCAGGAGCCCTGGATCGATGAGGAGAACACGATCCGGGGTCTCAGACTAAAGGGTTACAATGTGTTCTTCAAGGCAAAAGGTAAGATCACGACTTGCATTCTAATCAAAAAAAAATTAAAGGCATTTCTTTTAGAAAATTATAGCTCAGGTGATCTGACGGTGGCAGTATGGGAAAGGGAGAACGGCAGACCACTCTGTCTGTCCTCGGCCTATCTCTCCAACGACTCCGAGGTAATCATCACGGATTGTAACAACTGATTATGCATTTCTTAATAGCCTGCTGCGCTCTGAAAGTTGGGAAAGCATTACAAATGTTAGTGATCCTTCAAGGGGTTACTTTTTATATATTGAAACTGTGAGTGATTGTCATGCAATGTTCCAGTAAAAGAAAAAAAAGTAAAAACAAATTTAAAAAAACTTAAGCCTTGGATTACTGTCGACTTGCTTAGAAAATCAATTACAAGAAAAAGCTCTACAAAGTAAAAGTGAAATATTCTAATAAAATTTGTGCTAGCAATGCTTACAGGAAATTATGTAAAGATATTTCAAAAGATGTTATGTGGTGTAAAAAAAATTTCTATCTTAATAAGTTTCGCGAGACAATGGGTGACTCAAAAAAAAAGAAAGGAAATTGGTAAATGACATATTAAACAAGTCAACTAATACTAACAAAAATTTAAGCTTGAAAGATGGCGATTTTCTCATTACGAACCGACTTAGCAGATAAATTCAATATCTTTTTGCCTCTGTTGGTAGTAAAGTGGTGTCAGATAATTGTTCTGAGCTAAATTAATGTGAATGTTTATCTCGTGAGGTGTCATCTTCTCAAAGCTTATTTTGAACTCATAACTTCTTTTGAATTACACAAAATCATAACTTCTTTAAAAAATTCGAACTCTACAGCCACTGAAAGTCTATCAAACAATTTCGTCAAAGAAACTTCGATAAATAACTATAGACCGATTTCCATACTAAATTTAAAAGCTGTCAAAAATCGAATGATCAAGTTTTTAGATAGAAACAAGTTATTTTTGTGTATGTCAATTCGGGTTTCGTTCTGGTTTGTCAACCGAAGATGCCCTCTTAAATTTTTGCACCAATCTATACAACGGCATTTATGATAGGAAATTAATTGCAGCTCTCTTTATAGGCATAACCAAAGCTTTTGATACCGTTGACCACAAAATACTCTTGGACAAATTGTACAATTGTGGTTTTAATGTCTTGAGGCTTAATGTCTGATAGAGGGCAAATGTTGACCCTCAAGTCAATGGTCAGTTCAGCTCCGCAAGTGGCATCTCATTAGGTGTGCCTCAAGGTTGTGTGCTTGGCCCAATACGTTTCCTAATTTTTATTAACTAGCTTTTGTTACAAAAATACCGCAGCAAAGTGAATGCGTTCGCTTATGACATGACTTGTGCTTTTCACAGTGACCCTGCTCTGGATCTTTCTGCAGATATTAATCACGACCTTGGAGTCTTAAGTCATTGGCTTAAAATGCATAGGATGGCAATCAGTGACAAAACGAAAATTATGTTTTTTAATATATCTGGCAAGGAGGTAGATTATGGATCATACACTTTTCATTCTGGAAGCTGCCGGAAATATAATCACAGCAACGAAATTTTTAACACGGTATTGAACCAACAGATATATTTTGAGTCAAGTTTTTGCTCCGATAAATGTTTTAATATTTTGCAAGTTAAGTCATAAGAGTACCTTGGAGTTTTGCTTGATTGGAAGTTGAGTTGGTCTGCTCATAAAAATGCTTTTAAGAAGTATCTTATGGCTGCTACAAGGCAAATATATCTTTCAAAAGGTTATTGGTCAAGTGAACTTCACAAGTATATTATTATGGTTAAGTGCACTTTAAGCTTGAATATGGCATAGTTTTAGGGGTGGAACGCACAACAATAAAACTAACCTCTCAGGATCTAAACACGTTATTCGTCTTATTTGTTTTAAAAGTCTTATTTGTTTATAAAGTTTACCACATTTTAGAAGCATGAAAGTACTTCCTCTGAAGCACTTATATTTCTATAAAGTCTTAAAGATTTTTTTGCAAGATCTAGTTATCTTTTTAACCGGTGCTCTGCTAGCTATAACCCTAGAGTAAACAATCAACATCTTGCTATATAGTACCACATCACAATCTGCAATTTTATATAAATTTTTACACGTCAAGACGCTCCAAGACTCTTCAATAAACTACTTAATAGCATTAGAACCATTAGAAATGAATCAATTTCTTTCAAAAAATTAAAATTTTGGCTGTTCGATCTAAATTATAATAATGTTAATGATTTACTATCGATAACCATTTAACTATTCATTCTTAGGTTTTCCATTTCACTATTTTCAATGTAAAAGTATTAAAGAACAACAAAACAAAAACTTTCCATACAGATATATTTTAGAAATTTTAGAATACAGATATATTTTAGAAAGTAACCTCACCTCACTACATTTAAAATATGCCAGTTTGTTACATGTATCTTTGTTATTCCAGCTGCATTCGCCTCTAGTTCCTTATGAACTATAGACAGCATTTTCCTTATTTATTTATTGTGTTAGTTTTCTTGTTTATATTTTTGATAATTATCATATGATTAAAAAATAAAATAAATAAATAAATAGAGTGGCGCAACAGCTCGAGGTGAACCAGGGCCAACTTCTCAACAATGTATGCTGGTGTGCTGATTTCTTTACATACAAGGGGACCTACAATTATTTGCCGAATCCGAACGGCACTTTAAGAAGTTTTTCAAGACAAATGATACTCTAGGAGGGCTTGTCAGACCCTCGCGGAGGTGGGGACCGTGAAAAAGAACAAGTCTTTTTTTTCATATGATTATCATATGATAATTATAACGGGTGATTTTTTAAGAGGTTGAGAACTTTTTTTTTAAAAAAAAACACAAAAAATTCGAAAAAATTAATGAAATATTTATTTGAATCGATAGTTTGAACCTTGCAATTTAATGTTTGAAGATAATTTCATGCAAATGTTGACCGCGGCTGCGTCTCAGGTAGCCCATCCGCTGTGTCCAATTTTGGCATACTCTTTCAGACATATCGGCCGGTATCTCACGAATGAATGCATGGATGTTGGCTTCCAGTGCGTCAATCGAAGAATAGGCTTGTCCCTATAGACATTAGCCTTGACATACCCCCACAAAAAATAATCTAATGGTGTCAAATCGCACGATCTAGGCGGCCAATTGACCGGCCCGAAACGTGAAATTAACTGTTCACCAAACTCGCCGACCATAAAATGGAAGCAGCGCGCGATGAACATTTCGAACCGAGCACGAATTTCGATAGTAAAATTCAATAATGTGCAAGCGTTGTTCATTTGTAAGACGATCCATGGTTAAATTGCGAACCAAACTGAAGCTGTTTGACAGTGACACAAGGTACTAAACACACGTCAGCGGTCAAAACCAGTGTTGCCAAAACCAAACCAGCTAAAAAATCACCCGTTACTTAAATATTTTAAGCGAAATAATGGAGGGTGCTCTGAGGACAATAAGCATCTGGACCAAAAGCTGTGGTCTCAGTGTAAACCCTTTAAAAATGGAAATGGTTCTTTTTACTAGGAAGTACAATTTACTGCAATTCAAACTCCCCAAGTTAAATGGAGTGGAATTATACCTTTCGGATAGCGCAAAGTATCTGGGTGTAATCCTGGACAAAAAACTTAATTGGAATCTTAATGTAGGGGAAAGACTTAAAAAGGCTTATAATGCTCTCTTTATCTGCAAGAGAACGGTAGGAAAAACTTGGGGCTTAACACCTGCCATGGTTCACTGGTTGTATACTGTGGTGGTAAGACCCATACTTACTTACGGTGCCTTAGTTTGGTGGAAAGCAACAAATAGAAAAACAGTATACGGAAAACTATCAGCGGGTCAAAGAACGGCCTGTATAGCCATCACAGGTGCGATCCGTCTGATTTAGTTAGGGGCTGTCGCACAATGCTCGAAGCATTGTGCAGTCAGAACTGAGTGAGACTGTGCTGGGTGCCAGGACACCGTGGTATAGAGCAAAATGAACAAGCTGACGTGCTTGCAAGAAGAGGAGGGCTCTTCGAAAACAGTGAGGTTTTCTAACATCAAACCACCCTTCTGCGTAGTAAGAGGCACTATTGAGGAGAAAATTATTATGACTGCTAACCAAAGGTGGTCCAGTCTGACTGGACATAGGGTATCTAAAGCTCTTTGGCCACGTTTTAATCGGAAAGGATCAAAGGGACTACTAAGAATGAGCAGGGTCAAGTTAGGACTTCAGTGGAAATTCTGACAGGTCACTGTCTCCTGCGGAAACACGTCGCTTCTGTTGCGATATGCAAGCGGTTGAGGATATGACACACATACTGTGCCCAAGCAACACAAATGGCTCTTAATGATGTCTTCAAGAACACTTTTTTAAATGCAAACAAAATCATGATGATATCTAAAAGAGCCTTTTAAGACTTAAAAAGGCCCAAAGGGGAGGAGCTTATTGTATAGGAGCAAAAGTTCTTTAAGATTAATATTGCGAACATTATTCAGAGGTCATTAAGAGACGCTGTCCAGCTTGTGTCATCGCGTTGCGTTTTTTCTCTTTCACGCAATAACAAATTTAACAAACATAAATGAAATGGAATAAAACTCTGCCACCAGATACATCACATTTCCAAAATACTCAAACACATTTGTCCGATTCCACGCAATATGTAAAAATAATGTTATGATTTTGTATTTCCCTAAACTAATATTGATGGGCAAGATAAGATTTATCTGGAAAGATTATATTTTGCCCCCTTAAAAATCACGCGCCTTAGAAAAGTCGTACTGCAACATTTTTCGAAAAATAAAATTCCACCTTTTCCATATGATACCGTATGTACACAAATGCCATTTTCGATGTCGCTCTCATTCAATATGGCTAATCAAATCCAGTCAGTGTTTACATCTTTAAAATGTATAAACTTACTCTGCGATAAGTGATACAGATCGAAGACATAAACCATATATGCTGAAGTTAGCATAGATCTAAACTACAAATTAGATGTATTTAAAATATCTTAATGAGGTCAAATAGAATATATCAAGAGTTCTTTTCATCTACCGTCTTAAAGACATCTTTGGCTGTCATTTTCAGATGTCACCTCCTTATTCGCTCTACAGAAAATAGTTTTGAATACCTTTTGTAGTTCATTTTTTAGGAATAGAAAATAATGTATATTAGAAGACTTCATTTAGATGAAAATAAGTACAGTGGTATTAACAACCGTGAAATAAGACTCCACTAAGAGTGCAAATTGATTTGGCAGATATCTTTAAGAGTTTATGTGTTGCTTGGGTGTGAGTGCGAGGCAATTTCACGTAGACGTAGAAAATATCCAGGCGAATATTTCTTTGAAAGTTTAGAGGAAATAGACGGCACAAACCTAAGGGGACTTCTGGGCTATTACAGGAAAATTGGATGTTTCATCAGGGAGAATATTTAGGTTGTTTTGCCTTTTCAATTCTTAAATTCAACTGGTTCCTCAGGGATCGCGATGGGCCCTTTTTGGTGCCTAGTGTTTGTGTGGCCTTTTTTTACCCCACCCCTATTTAACCTTACCTAACCTAACCTGTTAAACACTTTCGGCTCTAAACTGTCCTTTGTTTGGATTCAATTTTATATTAAGTTGTCTCGCTGTACTAATCATCTATATAGACAAATGTTCCTCTTAACTTTCCAAAATATTTGCTGTTTGACTTTTGGCATTTCTCGGATGCAACTTTAACACCAAATGGTGAAATATTAAATCTATAACAACCAAAGGGGTATTAAATACTGTTAGGTTTTTTGACTTCTCATCCAGCCGCAATTGCAAGAAACCTTTAAGTCTAAGACTAAGAAATATTTTAAGTTAGGAATCTTATGCCGAAAATCTTCCAACTTGGGCAGCATAAAATGTTCGGTGGCTGAGTTCAATTCTTTGGCATCGAGGCATCTCCGAAGCGATTCATCTTTTTTCTTTACCACCAGCATATGATGGGACCAGTCGCTTAGGCCATCAACCTTAGCGATTATTCTTCTTTGCTCCCTTTTGCCCAGCGTACTTTTAGCCCTGTCCCTGGACGTGCCCCCGCGAGGCTCTAGGTGACAAAAAACTGGGGAAAATCCAAACCTCTCAAAAACGTCCTTGTTACTTTGCTTAAAAGCGTTTAAATCATCTACAACAATACTAGCAACCCGTTTTAGTACACCCAACTCAATACACGAATCTGTTTCCAATAATGGCTGACACCCCTTTTCTACTACCACATATATAGGCTTATATTGCTTACCTCTATGCGCAACCCTACAGTCTATTATACCTACGACGTGTATCCTGAACCCACCGTATACTTCTAATTTCACCGAATATGCTTTTAGTTTCAGCCTGTTTTTTATTCCATTGAAAATTCTAAGTGGCGGTACATTCCTTTGCAAGCCTGTTTCTACTTTGAAATCAACCCTCTGCCCTTCTATGCTCAAGCTTTCGATCCAGCACATGTTCCTATTGATTTTTATACCAGACCAAGGGTATATTAAGTTTAATTACCCGACCCAGTGTGTATTAAGTTTGATGTATAGTTTGTAACGCAGTGAAATAATCATAGAGATATGAACGGGACCGACAGGAGAATCGATTAAGCCATGTCAGTCCGTCCGTTCGTCCGTCCGTCCGTATGTAAACAACTTTTAGGCCTTAAATTTTAATGTAGAGAGCTGAAATTTTGTAGGTTGGCTGGAAGTCCATTGGACCAGATCAAGTTTGAAAATAAGCCGAATCCGCCCGCTACAGGCCATGTGCGACCATCTCTAATTTTAAATTGTGATTGTCTTTGAAGCGACCAAAAAATGTTAGCCTTTTCTTTGACCACACCCACATTTTAAAGGGATTTTAGCTAAAAACGACTGCTTTTCAATAAATATATATGAAATTTGACTAAAAATTATACCCAGTTTTGTGAACGTGGCGTTAAAAAAAAGTGATTTTTTAAGCTAAAGAGTATGCAACAGAGTTTTAAGCCTTAATGTATGCAACCACTAGTACGACAGAAAGCTCAGCTGGAAATCTAATATACAGGAAAGGGTCCGGAAAGCTACGATAGCACTCTTTTCCTATAAAAAAGCCATCGGCAATTAGTGGGGACTTCAACCCGAACCACCCACTGGCTATACACCTCGGTCACCAGAGCGATACTGACGCATGGAACGGCTGTCTGGTGGACCGCTCTGAATTATGCGGTAAACCGCGTCAAGCTAATCAAGGTCGAAAGGTGAGCCTACTTATGTAAAAGTGGAGCGCTTCGCACCACTGCTTCAAAAGCATTAGACACCCTGTTCCATCTAATTCCCCTTGATATTTTCGGCAGACAAACAGCTGCTTTCACGGCTACTCGCCTCAAAGCAACCTCTGAGTGGACCTATAGAGAGATAGGTCACTCCGCTATTCTGAACACACAGATCCCCTTATAGAAACAAGGACTTCACTATACCCTAGTTTCAATTAGACAAGAACTTCCAGACAACTATTCCCCCAAGATCTTCTTGGGATGTCTGTGTGCCTCTGAAATGCGAATGGTTTCACTTCTACATGGACGGATCAAAGATGGGGTTAGTGGGGGTGCGTTCCCAAAAAAACTGAATCTTAGTCTCTCTTTCCGTCTTCCGGATCATTGTAGTGTTTTCCAAGCTGAAATCATGGCGATTAAGGAAGCCTTGTCCTGGCTTAAGAATAACGTTATATCCGGCGTTCGTCTCTAAAGGAGATATCAGAGCAGTTCAACATTCTCCTGTGCTGGGTGCCAGGGCATAGTGACATTCCAAGCAACTGTAAGGCTGACGAACTCGCCAAACTTGGAACTACTCTGTCTTTTTCGCCTGATAAAGGCTCCCTAGGCATTCCAATTCCGACACGCAAACTCATGATAAAACTGAATGCAATAGAAACAGCAAATCTTAGATGGAAGTGGTAATACCTGTCTAGTAATGAAACAGATTTGGCCTAAGCTAAATCTAAAACGCTCTAGGAGTTTAATAGCTCTTAATAGATCGTACATGAGTGCAAGAATCAGTGTTATTACAGGACACTGTATGATAGGCAAGCACGCGACAAGGCTTAGTGTCTTTTCTAACGATTTTTGCAGGAGCTGCATGGACAAGGAGGAAGAAGAGACCACTCTCCACCTTCTCTACACATGCTTCGCTCTCTCTAAGAACGGAAATCTTTACCTTGGAGCTTTCTTCTATAATGATCCTAGTGATTAGCACCACTAACCCAAAACGTCTTTTACGCTTCATTAGTATTTCAAAATGGTTCAAAGAGTAGGCAATTTTTCCAGATCTACGTGGTATCACAATGGACCTACATAGGTCTAAGTGAGTTGGGTTCTTCGAACCCGACAGCCACTTCAACCTAACCTAACCTACTCTTCTCTGATGAATGTGCATTCCCTTCACATCTGGAATAAGAGTTAAAAAATGTATTTTTTCACTGCTGAGATTCTGTTTGATATCTGCTTCCCGAATTTTTCCAGACGACATCCACATAGACAATTTCTCTAGCTCCGTCTTCACCCTGCATTATTTTGCTCTGCGCCCCAGTCGTTTCCGCTACTGTGCATGTTTCTATTGCATTCTCAAAAGTAAGCTCATCAATTTTTAATAACTGTGCTTGCACCGTTCGATCCGTTACCCCCCGCTGACTCTATCTCTGAGCATCGACTTTTTCTGCTTATCGCGATCTGCTTAAGGAAGTGGTCGAAAGGTTCGCCCTCCTTCTGGTCCCTCATGTAGAATCGCAACCGCTCGTAGACTACATTCGTGCGTGGATTGCAGTATGCTTCAAATTTATCCATCACTGCTCCGAACTCTTTCTGTCGCTCCACGCACCGTTAGCCGCAATGTATGATATAGCTCTATGGCATCCGTACCGGCACAACTAAGAAATCTTGCCACCTGGATTTTCCCATCCTCCTTTTCTGTTTTCATAACTGTCGCATATATTTCGTAATGCTTTTTCCAATTTTCTCGCAAGTTTCCATCCAGATGAAAATGGTCGGGCTTGGGAAAATCCATTGCTACTTCATTTCGTCCACTGTACCACTCATGGTTTTTATGTTTTTATGTACTTATGTGTTTCACTATTTTTTTTGTCCTCACTATACTTTCAATTTGAATTTGCTATATTAGCAGTTTAACACACTTAACACGTTTCTTCTAATAGGTGTGTTCCCTTACTTTCTGTACCAGTTTGGTCAGATTTCCTTATTTGCAGGAAATGGGGGTAAAAATTTCTCAGTGAGAGGAAAAGGGAAAGGGGGAAAAGGGAGAGGTAAGGGAACGCTTTGTGCACCAAAAACTGCCCACATTTTAAACGTCAAAGCTAATATTAAGGAAAAGTTATAGCGATTGATAAAACATGCATTCATTAAGAAGTACTTGAAATATTTGGATTATTGTCTGCAGCATAATATTCACTGGCTTTAGGTTTTTTATGTTTAAAGTTGATAAGAACATTCCTTAATATTCGAAACTACACATAAAAACAGCTCAAATTATAGGAACAGTAAAAGTTGTTCAAGAGTACAAATTTCACCAGTCGCTATAGCTAACACATTAGTGCCCACCTTTATGTCATCTGCTGTTGTCCAACTCAATTGCAGCCGCATGACACTTTCCATAATTCTGCCCAAAGAGATTTCTTGGGCTAAATTTCGTAGGGAGTGGAAATTTCAAACTCTCATTTTTGCTCTCTCTCCTGTCCAAAGCTACACAAAAACCGTGTACAGGAACAGGATTTGGCTATTTTTCGTAGGTTTGGGTCGTCTTGTGTAGTTAAGGACTGGTACGGGAACAAACGTAATGTTTATTTATGCAAAGATTTATTTTTAGAGGCCGTGCCATGTGGGATTTGCAAAGACGCGTTTAGGTTTTGTTATCATTTTTTAGGTATAATACACGTGTGGGTGTTCACAATCCACAACTTTTGGCAACGCGAAGTCTATCTTCATTCTCATCGGCTTGCAGCTCAGCTTTCGCATCGAACGCACTTCCTGTCGAACGGCCTGGCCTTGTCGGTGACATCGAGAAAATCTTTCTCTTCTCGATCTGACTCTTGCAACGACTCGACGTTCTCCTCCACGGTTTGGTACCACGTGAAAAGACAATTAAACTTGCATCTTCATAATCTTCATTTCGCTATTGATTTGATTAACTACATTGTTTTCAATTAACCTTTATATAATATAAAATAAAATTAGATCCTAAAGTTGTACCTATTTAAGAAGTTGAATAAACATTTGAAGTGTACGATTTAGCTTCCTTACTTTACTAGCTGCAGCTAAAGGCATCTAAAGTGGTGACCCCGACGTCCGCGACAAACAAACCCCATCGCTAACAAGCAGCACGCATCCGCAACGGAGAACGAAGTAAAGATCGAGAACGCTGGTGACGAAATGCCGGCGACAGAAAACAACGAAAGCAGCCCAAGTGACGGAGGCCCTTCCGCACCCCCATCCGGAGCACAACATGAACAACGCCAACAAGAGATAGCAAGGCTAAACGTCAGTGTTAAAGTTCCACCTTTTTGGAGAGAACAGCCTCGTCTTTGGTTCGTCCAGGTCGAATCGCAATTCTACGTAGCCCGAATCACCTCCGACGCCAGAAAATTTCATACAGTTGTGGCAGCGATTGAGAGCAACATCTTAAGTGAAGTCAGCGACATACTACTCAATCTGCCAGCAGAAAACCTCTACGACACCCTCAAAGGTAAGCTTATCGAGCGCTTCTCCGATTCAGAACATCAACGTCTGAGAAGGCTGCTCCAGGAAATAGAGCTCGGTGACAAAATGCCCTCGCAATTACTTCGAGAAATGCGCAGCCTCTCTGACTCAAAAATGGATGAAAAACTGCTGAAATCGCTCTGGCTGCAACGTTTACCCTCCCATATGCATTCCATCATCTCCGTAAGTACAGAAGGTCTATCTAATCTTGCTGATCTTGCCGATAAAATTGCAGAAGTGAACGAAGCTCCACAAGTCTCTTCGATTAAAAGACACGATCAAAAAAAACCATTCGAAGAGCCGGTGATCGTGAGCAGCAGCATCGAACAACAAATATCCGATCAGACACGTGGAGTGGCTGAGCTCAAAACACAAGTTTCTCAGTTATCTACAAACGCACGCAGTCGGTCGCGATCTCGCTTTTCATCTTCATCATACTCCCGCAGCCGCAGTCAGCAAACAAACAATAACAAAAAATTCCCCAAAAGTGAAGACGACAGCAATGAAGTGTGTTGGTACCATCGCACATGGGGCCCAAAAGCAAACAATTGTCGTGCTCCCTGTGTGCACAATTCGGGAAACTAGAAGGCCAGACGTTATCGGCGACAGACGCTGGCCTTAGCAATTGTCGCCTATTCATCCGTGACGAAAAAAATGGGTATACTTACCTCATTGACACCGGAGCGGACATTTCGGTAATCCCAGCTACTCGCGTCCATAAAAAACACTCTGCCCACGACAAAACGACACTTTATGCAGCCAACAATTCGCGAATCTCTACGTTTGGCAACGAAAGTATAATATTGGATCTTGGATTACGACGAACTTTCAAGTGGACCTTTGTGATTGCAGATGTCTCCCGAGCGATAATTGGTGCTGATTTTCTCAAACATTTTGGCATATTAGTGGATTTGCAGAACCGATGCCTGGTAGATCGACAAATGTTTTCGTCACGTATTGGTTCTATTTCGTGCATGCCGTCCACACAAATCACCAACATTAGCAGTGAAGCGCCTTTTCGTGAGTTGTTAAGGGAATATCAAGACATAACAATGGCATCATCCCCGAAAAAGCAGATTAGTGATAGTGTGCTGCATCATATAGTGACCACAGGACCACCAATCCATTCACGATATCGGCGACTGAAGCCCGAAAAATTTAAAATAGCCAAAGAAGAATTTCAGCGATTAGTGGATGAAGGAATATGTAGACCTTCTAATAGTCCTTGGTCAAGTCCACTGCATTTGGTACCAAAGCCCAATGGAGAGATGAGAGTTTGCGGGGATTATCGTGCCTTGAACTCTGTAACAGAACCAGATCGCTACCCCGTCCGACACATTCAGGATTTTTCCCATTCTCTCTCAGGTAAGACCGTGTTCTCGACGTTGGACCTCGAAAAAGCATACAACCAGATACCGATGAACCCGAGTGACATACCAAAAACGGCGATAATAACCCCTTTTGGGTTATTTGAATACATCTACATGACGTTCGGTCTCATGAATGCGAGTCAAACATTCCAACGATTTATGGACTTTATTCTGCGAGATTTGGACTGTGCGTTCGCCTACATAGATGACATCCTAATCTTCTCCGAAAATGAAGCACAACACCAGGAACATATACGGTTGGTATTCGAACGGTTGCGTGAGTATGGGCTAGTCATCAATGTCGAAAAGTGCCAGTTTGCCAAATCAGAAGTTCGATTCCTGGGACATACTGTGAATGCGGAAGGAATAAAACCACCGAAGGAGAAGGTCGATGCGATTTTAAAGTTTTCGAAGCCAACCAAGGTATGTGAGTTGAAACGTTTTCTAAACTCTCTAAATTTTTACAGGCGCTTTCTTAAAAACGCTGTTGATGATCAGGCCGTTTTGCAACTCCTGATTCCGAAAGGAAACATAAAGAAAGACTCCAGATCGATCGAGTGGTCAGCAGAAGCTGAACGTTGTTTCCAGAAATGCAAAGACGCTCTTGCTAATGCCACCCTACTAGCGCATCCAAAACCCAACGCTCAGCTGGCGCTCATGGTCGATGCATCCGACGTAGCCGTGGGAGGAGCCTTGCATCAGCTCAACAACGGAGTATGGGAACCCCTCGGTTTCTTTTCACGAAAACTCACACCGGCCGAGGTAAAATATAGTGTGTATGACAGAGAATTATTGAGTGCGTACCTGTCAGTGAAATATTTTCAATATATGCTGGAGGGCCAAGTATTTTGCATTTATACTGACCAAAAACCCCTCACATTTGCCTTCAAACAAAAGCCAGAAAAGGCAACTCCAAGACAGCTTCGACATTTGGACTACATCAGTCAATTTACCACGGATATACGACACATCGAAGGGAGCAAAAACGTGATTGCCGACACGCTCTCACGAATCGCCGAAATTTCATCATTGACCACAATTGACTATCACCAGTTAGCAGAGGACCAGGAAAAAGATGAAGAACTTTCGCTGCTGCTGCAGAAAGGTACGTCACATTCTTTAAAGCTAAAGAAGTTTCCTGTTCTTTCAGACACCAATCTTTCGATTTACTTCGACACAACCAAACCGAAAGTTCGCCCGTTCATCACAAAACTTTTTCGACGACTTGCATTTGAAAGCGTACACAACCTTTCACATCCTGGGACTCGAGCCACAATCAAAATGGTGACCGACCGCTTCGTATGGCCATCAATCCGAAAAGACTGCCAGGAATGGGCAAAGAGCTGCGTGGCATGCCAAAGAACTAAGGTCTGGAAGCACACCCGATCTCCGACTCACACGTACCCATCCACGGACGCCAGATTTGAGCATCTCAACGTTGATCTTGTTGGTCCCTTGCCACCGTCGCGGGACTTTCGTTACATACTCACCTGCGTTGATCGTTTTTCGAGATGGATCGAAGCTATACCGATAAGAGACATCAGCGCTGAAACGGTGGCGAGAACGCTATATGAAGAATGGATTTCGAGATTTGGCGTGCCCCTTCGGATAACGACCGATCAAGGGCGACAGTTTGAAAGTAACCTTTTCAAGCAACTGATGCGGTTACTGGGCGTGAAACATCTGCGAACCACGGCGTACCATCCAGAGTCAAACGGCATTATAGAGAGGTACCATCGGACTCTTAAGAACGCGATAAAATGCCACGCTACTCATCGATGGACAGACATATTACCAACCGTTTTATTAGGACTACGCTCAACAGTGAAAAGGGATTTCAACGCAACAATATCGGAATTTCTGTATGGGATGACCTTGCGGTTACCTGGCGATTTTCTTACTGGATCAAAAGAAGACAAGAATGCGCACGAGTTCGTGAAACAACTTCGTCGAACGATGTCCTCACTGAAACCAGCACCTCCGAGCCACCATGGAAAAAGAAGCATATATATACCCAGCGATTTAAGTCAATGCACACATGTTTTCGTCCGAAACGATGCTGTTCGCAGGCCGCTAACACCAGCTTATGAGGGACCATTCGCAGGGTCCAGCAGGAAGTCAAAATACTTTCAACTTGACATAAACGGAAAAAAGGTAAATATATCTATAGACCGTCTAAAACCAGCCTATCATTTCAGTGAAGATAAGGATCAAGCAATTGAATCAAAAACTAAGAAGTCTTCAGAATCCGACCAAATCATCAAAAAGAAGAAACACTATGTAACCCGGTCCGAAAGGAAAGTGACCTTTCGGCTGTAAACGGGCGTACCACTGGCGCTCGAGGGGGAGTACTGTGGGTGTTCACAATCCACAACTTTTGGCAACGCGAAGTCTATCTTCATTCTCATCGGCTTGCAGCTCAGCTTTCGCATCGAAGGCACTTCCTGTCGAACGGCCTGGCCTTGTCGGTGACATCGAGAAAATCTTTCTCTTCTCGATCTGACTCTTGCAACGACTCGACGTTCTCCTCCACGGTTTGGTACCACGTGAAAAGACAATTAAACTTGCATCTTCATAATCTTCATTTCGCTATTGATTTGATTAACTACATTGTTTTCAATTAACCTTTAAATTAAATAAAATTAGATCCTAAAGTTGTACCTAGTTAAGAAGTTTAATAAACATTTGAAGTGTACGATTTAGCTTCCTTACTTTACTAGCTGCAGCTAAAGGCATCTAAACGCGTATACACGAGACTGAGGTTTGAATGCAAGTGCATCCTGACAAAGAGGTTAGACAGTGCACAGTCATGAGAGAGAGAGTATTATATGTGCGACGGGGACGTCTCTAACTATCTAGTGAGAAAAACTCTCCGTAGGGTAATTTTTAAATTTAATAGGTAGAATCGTCGAAGTAACGTTTAGTTAGGCACCGTTGGCTGAAGACATAGACGTATAAAATCTGACCAAGCAAACGAAACATCGGTAACGAGGCAGAGGCAAAATGGCTTAACACGGGTATCCCTGTTAACTCTCATTTGTTTTAATTTCTTTTTCGATTACCACTGCAAGGTCGGGGTTAGAATAGGCTTGAGGTAAGGTATGCCTGTCGTAAGAGCCGACTAAAATCCACCGGAAGAAATATTCTTTAATGTTTCAACGGATGCTGTCGATGCTGCTCCATTTGGGGCAACTTTTGGCAGCAAGGTTTTAACTTTTAGATGAATCTGAAGGTTAAATTAAAATCCAGAAGCGTCTGTCACACATTGTGCGGCTCACTGGTCGGCGTCTGTGTCCAAAGGGGCGGCTGTATTTAAAAATGAAAATAGAAGTGACTTACCTATTTCTCATAAAAACGACAAGTTAAAAAAAAAAATGGCAATGAACAAAACGAAAGATTTGATTACCCCAGGTGGCAGCCCAGCTATGCTGGAAAATCCACCCTCTTCGGAGGCAGGCTCTACGGATTCTGGGGAGAGCCTTTTATTGCTTATAAATCCTTTTGAGAAAAGGACAAAACTAAATCGATCACCACCACCTAGATCGAACATATCCGGAAAAAGCAGTCCACCGGTAAACCAGGACTCTGTGAAAATTAAGAGCTTAGAAAAGGAGAATAATGAACTCCGAGCTAAGCTTACTGAAATGGAGCGACTCTTCCAAGATCTAAAAATGGAAGTTGACTCTCTAGCTCCAGAGTCAGGAGTGAAGAGGACAAGTCAGAAACACTCTCCGAGCTTGATGTAATACACCTCTCCGAAGGTGCAGATATGTTAGACTCTGGGACAGTAGGGTTCGTGGCCTTTTCTCTGGCCTCTTCCGAGGTGGTCGGCGCAGTTAGGTCACTCTCCGTCCTGTACATTTTTAGCGGCACCTTCCCAAAACCGAAACCGATTTTATGGTCGGCTTTTTCCAGAGGCGCCAGAGATTCCGCGTTAATCACAATAACTCCGATTCTGTAGGATTCCTTGGGCTCCTCTAGTCTGCCGATTTTCCAGTCGTCAGTCTTCAACCCTGGGTTGCATGCCTTTATCAGTCTCAAAATCGACTTCGGATCCTCTGGTTCGATGGGAAGGCGTATGCGCGCTCTTGGCCTGTTAGGGATCTGGTCCACTGACAGAACTTCCAGGCGTGCACCCGGCCAAAGCTCTCCGTTTCTCGGGATCGCCAGTTTAAGAAGGTCGAGTGACCATTGGTCAGCGCAGGAAAGTAGTTTGACGTGTCCTTGGTACCAGCCAGCATCTTCGCAATTTGGCGGTTTATTTGGATAGTCATCCAGAAGGCCTAGTAGAATGCTGGTAAGTCTAGCTTCCAGCTTTCTCCATTTGTCCAACGGGATACTTCCATCCGAGTCCGCTTTGTCAACAATTGCGGCGATGATGCGGGCCTTAAACATGTTGCAGTACTGCCTCGCTTGAATTGAGGTGAAAGTCGACGTAGAAGCAGAAGATTTCTTTGCTTTCTTTGGAGCAGGGGTAGACGTTTCCTCTAAGGATCTGTTGCGCTTCGCAGATTTGGACGTCCGTGAACATAATAAAGAAAGAGAAGCATTGACGGACGAAGGCAAAGATTCCGCTGTTATCCGACGCGGCCTGCAAATTTTAATGCTTTCTTTTGGTAGAACTGAAAATATTAACGAAACTTACAAAATTACATCAAGGTAAAAATCGAGCCCAAGCGAAAGGGCAACAGGCTATTTCCCCAATGTAAGCGATGCCAAGGTCTCCGACACACGCAAGCGTATTGGCAGAAAAAACCGCGATGCGTAAAATGCGCCGGCGAACATCTCTCGACGGATTGCAATGTCAGCAGTGAGGCCCCCGCGTTTTGCGCAAATTGCATGGGAAGTCACCCAGCGAGCTACCGAGGTTACGAAATTGCCATTGAGTTACAAAAACGACATGAAGCTCCGAAAAAAATAGTGAAAATATGGGCCCAAGCCAAAAACCCCTAAGTCGACAAGGGGTAAGTGTTTGACTAAAGGCAAAATTCAAAAGCGCAAGAAAACGTCGCTGGTCCTAGTTCCCACCGGAGTCAAAAGGGAGAATCCACACTTGTTGGTCCAAGATCATACGCTCAAGTCGTGTCAGGTGAAAGTAAGCCACAATCGGTCGCATCAGATTCGGTCTCTCAAATGCTAGGCATGATTTTAGAAAAGCTTGAGCAACAGAGCAAACTTAATCAAGTAGTATTCAACAAATTAAGCGAGCTCGAGTTTAAACCTCGAAAAGCATTTAATAAAAAATCATGAATATGGGAAAGTCAATCAAAATAATAACATGGAATGCAAACGGCCTTTTGCAAAAAATTGACGAACTAGAAGTATTCCTACGGAAGAATAATGTAGACATATGCCTGATTTCGGAAACCCACTTTAAAAAGGGTTCGGCACACAAAATAAAAGGTTTCATTGACTATCACGCGCATCATCCTTCAGAAAATTCGAGAGGTGGATCCTCTCTCTACATTAAAGACTGCATCAAGCACTCCAAAAACGAAGAAATAGAACTTGACTCTATGCAAATAACCACAGTCTCAGTAAAATTAAGTGACATAGATTACAACATCGCGACGAGCTATTTTCCTCCGCAGTATTGGCTGGCAGATGAAGATCTTGCACTGTTCTTTGATTCACTAGGGTCAAACTATATCATCGGCGTGGACTTTACGCGAAAAATACTTTTTGAGGCTCACGGTGCAATTCAACAATAGGCAGAGTCCTCTTTAAAGTTAGTACAAAACGCGGCGTGGTCTTGTTATCGACGGGAAAGCCAACATATTGGCCAACCGACAGAAATAAAATACCTGATCTCGTCGACTTCTTTATCGCCAAGGGGGTACCTAGTTACCTTACGAACGTAGAAGAACGCTTTGATCTCTGTTTAGATCACTCGGCAGTTCTTTTGAAAATCGGTGGAAGCCTAGCGAAAAAGGAAAGAGCGCCTAGATTAACTAACAACAACACCGACTGGGACGGCTTAAGAAAACACTGCAAAGAAAACATAGCTTTAAATGTACCGCTCAAAACGCCACTTGAAATAAAAGACGAACTAGATAAACTCGTAAGAGTTATTCAGAGCGCTGCGTGGAATAACACTTCTTTTCGGAGGTCCGAATTATCGAACAGCGGAACAATATATCCGTGAGAAATAGAAGAGCTAATATGCGAAAAGAAGAGAGCGCGCAAGAGATGCCAGCGTTCGCGAGCAACCCCGGATTAGACCATCTTTAACCACCTTTCTAACAAATTGAAGCACGAAATTCAAGATTTTAAAAGTCGCGAGACTACTACTTACCACTCCGTCCTCATCTTCCTGGCACAGAACACATCCAATACCTGTGTTTGAAGTATCGCAAAGGATTGTGAATTCCTTTTCGAAATTTGGATTAACCAGGACGGGAGCTGATGTCAATCTTAACTTTATTTCGTCTCACATGTCGATCCGATTTCGGTACCGGAAAATCAAGGATGGCGGAAATCTTGGCGGAGTCAGTCTTAAGACAGCCATCAGACACCACGAGACCTAAGTATTTGAGCTCTTGGTAACAAAATTTAGATTTCTCGCGATCGATTGATCGTTAACCCAGCATCACGCAATCGTTTTGCGATAACTGAAAGAATTTTTAGATGTTCTTCAAAAGTTTTGGAGACTACAAGCAAGTCATCCAAGTACACCAATACTCGGTTCCTTAGTTCATGTGGGATGACTATGTCCATGAGCTTTGATAGATACTGTGGTGCGTTGCGCAGACCAAAAGACATCACTTTGAATTGATACAGAGGTCTACCAGGGATGGTAAAAACGGTCTTCTCCCGTGAACTTTTCTCCAGCGGTATCTGCCAAAAAGCATACTTCAGGTCCACATTAGAAATATAGTGCGTCCCTGAAAGATCTCTTAGCAGCGCGTCAATATGCACAAGTGGATACGCCCACTTTCTGGAGACCTGGTTCACTTTCCGAGAGTTTAAGCATAAGCGGTTTTTCCCCGGTTTCCGCACAAGCACGATTGTCGAGCTTGATGCGCTAGAACTCTCTTCTATGATCCCCAAATCAAGCATGTGGTCCACTTCTGCATACAGAAGAGCTTGCACCGCTGGAGATATGGGATAATGACGCGCCGCATCCCCAGTACAATGACATGTTCAATCAAGGATGTCTTTCCTAGTCCAAGAACAGCAATCAAAGGAAACTCTGTAACTCTTTCAATTTCTGTGATTGATCCGACGTTAGTTTATGAGCATCCCTTAAAAATCCCTCCTTCTTCTTCTAAGGCGGATTTGGACAATAAGAAAGCTCGGAAATGACGTCTGGTGCTAGTTGAAAAGCTCGCCAGAAATCCACACCAAGCTATAGTTTCTGTTATAGCGAAGGCACTACATACAAATCCAGACTCTCTTCTCGGTTTCGGTAAGCAATTTTGGCAGCCTCTTTTCCTACTATTGGTTGACCCTGACCATCAGCGGTTGAAACGGAGGGGCATAAATTCCGATAAGGTATCCCTTTTTCCTTAAGAAACTCCAGCCCTCCTTCGCCCAGGCAACTGATACAGGCACCACTGTCGAGTAGACCAAGCCAATCAGTGTTAAAAATTTTGACAGACACGTACGGCCGTGGATCATCCGATTCAATGAGGGTGGTAGCGGCTGTAGCCCGATATTGTTCCTTTTTATTTTCAAATTTTTTTCTCAATTTTTTTATTTTTTGAGATGGAGTTCATTTGGACTAAATCCGAATAGAAATATCATCGAAGGTTTCATGTGCTAACTGTTTCCTCTCAGCCATCTTCCTGGACAGTTCTGAGTCAGTTTCTAGGCTCCGATATTGCTCTATGAGCGCTAACCGCAGAGTTGACCAGGTAGATGCTGGATTACTTTTGAGATACATCCAGTACCAGGCGCCTACTTGTCCTCCTACGAAATGGAGGAAGTTAAGCAATACTTAGTCCCAAGTGACGTTGTAGCTCTTCTTCACCCTTTCGAGGCGGAACAAAAAATCGTCTACATTGAGGTTCTTGTTAATTCGGAAATCTAGTAGCTGAATTTGAGAAAGGAGATGGAATCTGTGGTTGGAACTCCGGTCTAGGTGAGAGATCGTTTAAGTTCATTTGGCTGAGTTGAGCCAAAAAATTTTCTACATTTGATCCACGTGCCATATTGATCGAATACACGGGGTCATTTTGAATATCGGGCTGGGTTGGAAGATTTTGCTGAGCGAAAGGTTCCACCATCTATCGGATTGGGTGCAGGCGTCGTCACTGAAGACAGCCCACGGACATACGCCGCTACTTTGTTAGGTGATGGTCTTAGCGCAGAGAGAGACTCCCGCACTATTGTGGCCATTTCCATACGAAGGGTTTGACAGTTTTTCTCGAGCTCCTTTTGAATAATCTTCATATCTTCGGATCGCTTAAGGCTAACCATTCACGTACTGTTCGAATTGTTCCCCTTCACTTCAAGGCGTGAGAGTCATCAGGGTTGTTTGAGCTGTTATTAGCCGGTGCATCAATATGAACTTAAGCTTCGACCACTTGAGACGCCCTGGAACACGAGGATCCTGGAGCATGGTTAACATCCGCAGTGTCTTGCAACGCAGACATATTCCCTGACAAGGAATAATTTTTATGAGGGTGTCTTTTTGGCTTTCGCAACAAATAAGTATTTGTAAGCTAAGGCTTCCCCCTTTGCCTTCTTGGCATTATACACAAAAAAAATATAAAAATAAAACGAAAATTTACTTAATAGGTAAAATAAAAGTTTAATATAAGACGTCCTACGAAAACGATCTATAGGCTTAATAGAATCAAAAAATTATATATATTATCATAAGCATTGCGGGTGTGGTGTGTGAAAGCTTGTAATGGCTATAATAGGAAAACAGAAATAAATAAAATCTACACGATCTCGTTTCCTTACGAGGCGTTTATGGATTTCAATTAAAACTTCAATCAATGCAGCACAGACATGAGTATGAGCATGGGCTCTGCTTCACCGAACAGCAAAGATTTCGATGTACAATTTGTCAATGTAAATGACACGATAGAGAAGAACCAAAAAAAAAGAAAGTGTTAGGCTACGGACTTAGATCAGGAAAACCGCTCAAATCTACCGGCCTTAACAACCTCCGAATATCTTCCCTATTAAAAATTCTTTATCCAAACGAATCTCGTTCCTACACATTGGGTGCAGTGCAACAGACGAAGGTTTGGAGACGAAGTCCTATCCTTGCGGACAATAATGCAATAACCGAAAAAATCCTGGTGTTCAAATGGATTAATGATTGTACAATAAAAATCAAACTAAAACCTTATATTTGAAATAATTGCCGTAGTAATACGGCAGGGTTGTCCGATTCCTTAAGCAGCGGTAGACCTGCTTGCTTATGCTCAAACTAGCTCGTCGTAATGGGGTGGGATCTAGCTGTTAGGAATAGACTGGGGTTACGTTTTTTTTAGGCCTAGATAAAAAAAAACTACGAAAGTTAGCCGGGTAGGTGTGAACCGACCGAAAAAGAAAAGTTTTATGGGATCCGAACCGTTGAACAAATATGTAGTTTAGCGCCACGCGACAGGAACAAGAGAGGGGGACTTAGATGGAATAGCCCTGGAGATAACCCACCCTCAGATTACTACGAGTAGTATTTACCATGGTCATCACGGCCTCCGTATTTGTAATGACCCCTAAATGAAAACGGAAAAATAACCCAAAACAAAACTTGCTTACTTCATCTCAACGTATTCTAGTCCGCTTTCACACACGCACACCCTTTCGTAATAAATCCTTAGGGTGACATACCAAAAATCATGCTCTCTACATGAAAATCCTTAGCCTTCTAAAAAAAAATCCTTGACCGCTTAGAAGCGGCAAGCAAAGACAAAATTTAAATTTCCAGAAGACGCTCGGGTCCGTATAAGTTTATTAAATATTCATTTGTTTGAAAGCAAAAATAATAAGGATAATTATAAATGTGAGAATTAAGAAGCTTAAGGCTAGGCATATTATGCTCCGACTTCATAGGTCTTTAAAAGAAAAACTAATGATTTTACTCCAGACAAATACTAAGCGGTGCTTTATCAACGGATCTAATAAACGTAAGTGTATTTAAGTAGGTATAGACTTAAGCATATACCCTAGAAAAAACCAAAAATTCGAATTTTCGATCTACTATTCTTCTTTATGAAATTATTCTTGGATTTTCCCTCTTAGCTTTCAAAGAAAAATTATTAAAAATTAACAAAAAAAAAATTATCGAAAAAAACAATTACTAATAAGCAGAACACGAGTTTTTAAAAAAAACATTAACTTGAAATGTTACTTTTAATTTCTTTTAAATAATTCGAAATGCAAAAAAAAAATTTACTTTGTAATTATAGACTAAATTATCGTGTACTGTATTAAACCAATCTAAAAGATACCAAAAACCCCTTACTATGAGGAACGTCGTTATTTATTTTTCCAATGCAACATAAGAATAGTTAAAAATTTTGCACTCACTTACCCCTTTTGATGTGGCGACGACTCCGGGACGATTTTGTTCACAGCATGGTCCAGGATGGTATAGGGATGTGGCTAGAACAGAATTCAAACGTCTTTGCTATGTTTAGCTTTGGGGCATAACAACCTTCTTTACAATGCACAAAACTAATGTCACTATTTAATTCCGACGAACCTTCACAAAAGTAGCTATTACCCGACTAAATTAAATAAAACAATTTACGCGGCTAAGCACCAAAATCAGAAATTGTTTTAATTAATTAAAATATAACTTAGTGTTTTTGATTTGCCCGGTGGGCACTAAAACAAAACTGAAGACGTGGCTTAAATGCTGCGTTGACTAGCTGGTAGATGATGAGGGCTTCGATTGCGAGATGTTTGATTCAACGGAGTCATTTGCTCTTCGATGGTTTGAACTTGACCGTACGATCTCGATGGTTCAATGCTTGTTGGTTCGATCTTGATGGTTTGCTCTTGGATGTTGTGAAGGGAACTGTGGCTACCATTGTCGCGCTGGGGAGGAATTTCCTTGACGAACTCGCTCTCTCGACGAATCAAGCCGATAGGATTCCGCCAGATAAATCGATCTCGACAGCTGATTTGCTGTACGGCTTTAGATGCCAAAGAAAAAAAAACGAAAGCAAGAGAGAAGGCTCCGAATGGGGAATCGATGTACGTTTTCCCCAAGCCCAAAAAAATTCTGCTCTCTGCTAGCTCTCGTTATGTCGATCTTCTAAGCGGGGCTCACGTTTTGAAGAGCTTTTGGTGGATGATATGATGCTTGATGCAGCGGTTATGGCGGGTTGGCATGTGCTGCCTTCGTGACGTCATGTACGGTGGTGACGATTGTACATCGGTGACGGACGAATAAAGCGTGGGTTATCAGAGGTAGATCCAATCAACGAAGCACTAATGACGATCAACCCAGAGTTGGTTTGATGCACAATCACTGCCTTTATGCACCTTGCCCTTCTATGCACTTGGCACTTCTGTCTTGTCTATAGACTTTTTATGCGAACGATCTCTTTTTCTTTAGGTAATAGTCATAGTAAGCGGGGCTTAATAATTTTTATTTCGTGGGCTGTACTAAGCGAGACATGAGTTGCAAACGAAAAAATTAAAAGATTTTTGGAGAACTTTTCCCGTTTAAAATTAAAACTTAAGAATACCCCACACTACCGAGCCTTAGCCAACGCTTTGCGCAGCAGACCCTACTGCCTCGAAATCTTCCTACTGACTGCCGCTGGTGAGTTAGCTTTGTCCAAAGCTCAGCTTAGCTGTGCTTGAATTTTGGGTTTTTTCAATTTCACGAACGATATCCCAAAACTTTCCATTTAAACTTACGGTGTATATATTTTTTTTGGGTATCATGCTCCGCAAATTTGACGCCACGCCTTGAAGGGGAAGTTAAGGCCTGACAAAAATTTCCCAGTATTTTTCTGGTTTGGTAATTAAGAGCTTTGCAGCAAGAAGAGTGCTGAGAGATGGTGAAAAAATTTACTTCATATATTTATTCCCACACATTTCATAGTTTTAGATTTTCTCAAGGAAAATCTTTAGTTTTTCAGCTTTAAAAAAACGTTTCTTAACGCTGATGTTATTGTTATTTTTTTATATTTTATAAGTAGTGCAAACTTTTAAAAAGGGCGTGATCCAACCGCCACTAATTACAAACCATCAGTTAACGCAGATATTTCCAAGTGACGCTTAAATGTATGTAAAAGTGCAATTTTTTGGTTCAAATTCAATATTTTTGAAAAATTGACCGCTAAAAGAGGATGCGGCTAAGACCTTTGTATGAACGAAATCTAGAATAAAATCCCGTTTATATAACTCGCTAATTTGTTTTTGATTATTCCCTAAATTAGGCTTAAGGCCAGTCGAAATTACGTTTTTCTGAAAATTTTTAGCTTTTTCTTCAATTTTGTCAAATGTGGGCGTGGCTTAAAGTCTTGTATGAAAGAAACGTAGGACTATGTGTTTTCTACATAATATATTGAGCAGATTTTTTTTCGTTTTTGAACAAAAATTAACTTTTAAATCGATGCCACGCCCACTAGGGGAGATGAAGCGATACAATTTTTATTTTGTATATTTTACAATAAACAGGTGATAATAAATACCAAATTTCAGGCTTTAAAACGTCTTACAGCTTTGAAAGCTCTGGAGGTAGTTGCACACTCGCACCGGTTGTGGGCGTGTCTGTAGGCGGATTCGAAAATTTTTTACACTTGTACTGCTTCGAATGACAATGAACCCATGTACCGAATTTCGGTTCCTAGCTTCAAATATATACAGACAGACGGACGGATGGACGTACGGACATGGCTCATTCGATTCAAAATTCGGTCTCGATCATATGCCCTTAAGGTCTTGGGGGTCTACCATTATTATTTCACTATGTTACAAACTATGTGACAAACTTAAAATACCTCCTTTCCTATGGGATGGGGTATAAAAATAATCAACTTTAAAATTGAAGTTAAGTTCACAATTATTGGCAAAAGCTAAGCAATGAGTCAGTATAGGAAAGCCAGAATATAGTGAGAATACTTGATAGAGAGAGAAAGTAGAAAGGGGGATAGGTAAATCTATCAAGAATTGATTTTATAATAATCGAACAGTTTTTTGCTAAAGGCGGTTCTGTTAATCGTGCATTTAATGTCGATGGGTAAAGTGTTCCAAAGCCGAATCGCATTCACAAAGAATTGCCGTGAGGTATTAACATACTTGCATCTTGGTTTAATTAATTGGAAAGCTCTGGTGTTCCGCGCAAATTAAGTTTTTTCGTACAGATATTCCTGGTGTTGTGTTGTTATTATTTTGTGCAGTGATAGCACGGTTCGGTATTTAATGATTGCATCTAATGAGCATCCTAAAATCTGTTTGGTGTAGGAAGAGATGCGTTCGTATCTTCCGATACCAAAAATATATCTCGCTCAGCTATTGTAGGCAACATTCAATTTTCGTCTTCATTCGAAGTCCATGTTAGAGAATATTTCGCAACCATATAGCAGGATAGGAAGTATGTAGGACTTGACAATTTTTAATTTAACACTGCTTGGAAGGTAATGGAGGTTGGGCCTCTTAGGGCTCCGTAAATTTTTGAAGCAGTTTTTGTAACATGAGTATTCCAGGTAAAGTTAAAGCTCAAGTAAACTCCCAGATTTTTAAAGTTTTCTACATTTTCGAAAGGGGTCCGATCTAAGTATAGTGGTGGAATGTGTAAGGAATTTCATCTCCCTGCCAAATACCCCAAAACAGTTTGGGGTTGGCTGAAGGGAGGGGAGGTGGCCACATCTATAAGTCAGCTCCTAACCATCACTGGTCAAATGCCACTAAACTCGGATCGGATCAGTGGATAATTAAGTTGACGAACATCTTTATCGTCCATCTTTTATTTAGGCCATCCATCTTTTTTCACCATCTTTTCCTAGCCGATTGCCCTTCCGGTCGAAATCCGGCTATAAAAGGCCCCACCGCAGTCAATGCGGTCTCTTTTCTGGTGGTCTATAAATAGTATTCGGACGGGTTGCTGTTGGTCAGCTCGCGGTTCTTTTGTCTTCGTGAGTACTCCCCGATGTGGGTGGCGGTGTGGAAATTGGGTGCCCGGATTCGTAGGTTTTCTTTTTCGTGTATAGACCGAATTTTGCCCCAAACGTGTGTGTGACACGTTTGGGGTGGGACTAAACGGTGGGATTAAAGTCGACCGTTACCCAGCATCCCGAAGCCCCGCTCTCGACGGCCAGCAAACTTTCACCTCAAGAAGTCCCAGAAGCCATCTTCCGCCGCTGCGCCGACAAAATTGTGCCCGATGTAACCGAACGGACGTTAAACTATGAAATCTTTTCTTACCTGCCTAAAATCTGTATTTAATTTTTTTTGGTGTTATAAAATAAGTTAATATATAAATTTTAATAATTAAAGAAAACGGCAAAATAAATCCCCCTCTTAAGTCTTATCTATGCAGGATTTGTATGCGTAGTTTTGAAATCGCTGCCCCATAAGCCCCTCACTTATCCCGTTTAATTATTTGACGAATATCGAGAGAAAACGAAAAGACTTGCACCAACTCAAAGGCATTTTTAAACTCGCCCCTTCTTTCATATCACCAACATCGTGCGTTTATTTTTTCCAGCAGGTTAACCCGGATGCTGTGCCCACATCGGAGGAAATCTACCGGTAAGTCAAAAATTTTTTTGTTATGCATTTCAATTTTCCTCCCTATACCCATATACTTGTGGTTGATCAAATGATAATTAAGTGATATAAAGGCCAAGAAGTAGGCCACGCGGTTCGGGCGTTTATTTGTTGAGTACGCGAAGCCAATTTTATTTTGTTATTTGAATTTGTTTTGGAGTGTACCCCTAGGCGCGTACCTAGTTCCGGTACAGTACTACCCAACCGCTTGATTTTAAACAATTATCCACCAAATTTCTTTATGTTACGGAGTTAGTTTAATCAGTAACTTTATTATAGTTTCTTGTATGCGCGTAACAGATTGACAAAAAACATGGGGAAGTCCAGCTAAATAAAGGTATATGGGCCCGGAGCTGACTCTGACGATTAGATAGATTAACGGTGATGACTTTTTGGGGATGCGATCGAGACAAATAGTATTTAAATAATAGTTTATATCCAGTAACTTCAGTAATGAATCCACTTTTTTTATTTCTTATTAATAATCGTTTATTAAGATTAAGTTATAAGAATATAATGGCGAAAGATAAGAATACCTTATCATATCTTATCATAAGAAACCATTGGTGCTTAATAGTAATCCTAATTGTTACTCTTAGTAGCATTAATCATATACGCCGCCCTAGGACTAAGAATATGAATCCGAGAATTGAATAAATCCCCCTTGAATTGCAATTCGGTCGTGCTTATTGAATTTTGATAGAAGTTGAGATCCAAGGACTTACTGTGTCCTCTCTGATTGATGAATTATTTAGAAGCGAAGATAGTTTTTTTTTGTGAAGCTGCCGTTTGCTTGAAGGATGAAGTAATAGAAGAGCCACAGGGAAGGATGTGCATGTGATCCCACACCAAACTGGAACCACCTGCTGAGAATTCGGCTAGAAGCCCGATGAAAATGATATACGAAGTGCCGTTCTAGAATTGACATGGTATAGCCCAGTGTAAGTTAAATATATTTTTTTTAAGGAATAGAAGATGATCAGGTGAATTTAGCATCTTGAAGAAACATAAGCTAGGGGCGTCCATTAAAAATCGGGTACATGTCCACCATGGTTAGTATCTCCGCCCGGAGGTACTGGGGTGGGCTCACCCAAGGAGAGTTTACCACCTTATCTTTCCGTTAAGTGAAGTCTAGGGCCTAGAAAGCGACAGGCAAGGAACAACTCGGGCTCCTTTTAAATCATTCCAGATGACCAACTCCTTAATCTGTGGCATGTAAAATGCATAACTTCGTCCGATCTTGCAACAAGAACCCCACCTAATCCGATGAGCTAGGTCCTAGTAGCCAACCAGCATGCCTCTTGCTGCAATGGGGAAGACACCCCAATCTCCTAGCTGTATGGAGTTCTCCAGTTCGTTACAGGTGGCGCCCAACGAGGGGCCCGAATAGTTCCTCAATTTGATCTACTGCGTGACGTTACCGTACAACATTTTTTTTTTTTTTTTTTTTTTTGAATTGCTAGTCTCTTCGAGTTTCTGCTCCAGGCCTCGACTGCATTTGGAGATTTACTTAGCCCGACCCGTGTATGTCTGTTGCGTGGCGAGGTATCCTCCTTTATCACGAGATTGCCACTAGGGAGTGTTATGGCTCTTGCTGTCCTAGCCGGTAGATGGAAAAATTCCGTCTGCGTCAGATGTAGGAAGTAAGATCCACACACGGCGGAGAAGAAACCAAGGACCAAAGGGACGGTTGTCCGGTATTTGCGCGATAGTTTCCGCGAATACGTCTATTGCAGCCCCTCTGGAGTCCTCGTTACCATCTAGAAGAGCTAGTAGCCCAGGGCAACTCCTGGAGCTTTTCGTGTACAGGTCACTTAACTTAATTGCATCGACTTCAGTAGATTGATTTAATTTTTTTTCATATTTTTTTTTGATTAGTTATGAATATCTTTCTTGCTTCTAGTTTCCATTTGGGGTAGCTGGTCTCATCCTCCTAGGCATATGAATACAACTGTGTACCTTATAGCTTTTTATATATATTTTTTTTATTTAACTTAACCTATATGTAAAGTAGTTACGAATTTGAATTTTATTCGAGCTCCCCTATCCACTTGAATTTCACACTTGATAAATAGAACTCAATAACGATCTCATTAGTTTAATTTTTCTGGTATTTAGTTTTAGTTTAGTTTGAATAATTCCCAGGTCAATTCCTTTTGCTATATATAATGTATCCTCTTTCTAAGCTGGTATTTTACTGATTTTTTTGAACGCTTCCGGCTACCTGCTAGAACTCAAATCACAGGCGATTCGTTTGGTTTTTTTTCCCCTCATTCCCCGTTATTGCAAGAATATCGCACTTCTCGTAACGGTATGGCACCTCGTCGGGTAAACAAAAAATCAACGGGCCGTAACGCGGCAGTCAAAAGAATTTTACGCGATTAAGATCCCCTAAACTTGCCCGAATCAGACGAATCAGAACTCGCTGGCCCTACGAACGTAAAATTTGCCGCGCCGGAAAAAGACCTTACGGGTTAAATTAAAGAAGTGGTCCACGCCACAGTCGGTTTAAACCAAACCCAAGTCTTGAAGGAGGCCATGCGCGAGGAGATGATAAGGTGTCGTGGGCAGAGGCGGCTTGCCCATAGCACATGAGCACGTGAACTTTGAACTAAAATTTCCCTTGCTATTTACTAGATTATACTCTGTATTCAACTTTTCAACCGTAACCACAAATTTAAAAAGTAACGTACAAAACAAAAGTGTCTTAATATACAAAATCATATTGCAGAAACATTGCTGCATATTTTTGCATACAAATAATGGTATCGCAACGGAAAATAGAAAGAGAAAGAAAAGTCTGGACACACGTCCCTAACAGTTTTTTCTTCACATTGTTACAAAGCCAATCGCACGTGCGATGGACTTTCTTATGTCATCTATGAAAGTTGAGCAAATATAGGTACGCAAAAGTGTTGCAAAACAGCACTACACTAACAACAACGAGGAAAAATTCGCTGCGGCTAGCAACCAAATGAGCACAAAAAAAGTGTGCTCCGTTGGTTAATGCCTTGTATATTTGTTGCAAATGTGTCGCATGCTTGTAGATGGAATTATAGATCGTTCAAAATTTTGTTTGCAACTTTTGAACCACTATACTCTGTCCAACATAAATTGGCAGTACAGGCCTTATGGAGGAGCTTTTAAAAATCAGAAGCGTGTCACATCTTTGCACCATACTAATTTGAAAGAAACCCCCCATAAGAAGTGTTTTCCCGCCAGTGACTTTCAGTTGCATCTGACACAGACACACGTCTTACTCAGAGCACATCATGTTGTGCACTGATTGGCTGTGACTTGTGGCTGCTTGAAATCAACGCCCATTAAATTGATGTGTATTCAGAGTTACCAACGCACGTTTTTTTTGGTATTAGAGCTTTGAAAAAGTTTTAATGATGAGTGTTGTCGTGAAGATCTTGTTTGAAATCAACGCCCATTAAATTGATGTGTATTCAGAGTTACCAACGCACGTTTTTTTTGGTATTAGAGCTTTGAAAAAGTTTTAATGAAATACTCATGTATTGTCGTGAAGATCTTGTTTTCTATTTCTTTCAATGTGTGAAAAATACGTTAGAATGCTGTTACAAAATTGTAAGCCGCTTTTTTAAGGAAAAAGTTTGTATACGTAGATTTTCGTCGCGCGCGGTCGGTTTTTGAAGTTGTGTGTATTTTTCTAAATTAGCATTGTGATAATAAGGTGAATCAGCAACGTTGACGCTGAAAAATGGCACCAGTGTGTCCAACACGTCGAGCTAGTGGTTGAGCCAAAAATGAAGCCGCTGTTAAGAGTCTGGTTATTGAAGGATTTGAAGTTGTGTGTATTTTTCTGAATAAGGATTGTGATAATAAGGTGAATCAGCAACGTTGACGCTGAAAAATGGCACCAGTGTATCCAACACGTCGAGCAAGTGGCTGAGCCAAAAATGAAGCCGCTGTTAAGAGTCTGGTTATTAACCTAGGTGAAGAGAGTAGCACCAGCAGCAATTTGTGAGAAAATTTTTTAAATATTGATAATGATATAGTAAGTGGATTTATATTTAATTTTTTTGTGTGTTAATATTGTTTTTAATAGATGAATTAATGTTTATTTTATTTTTACTTGTTTCATTAATTTAATTTAATTTAATTTAATTTAATTTAATTAATTTTATTGCAGTATAATTTTTTTTTTTTTGAATACTAGGATGGACGGAGACTAAAACTCCAAAATCTTTCAAAGATACCAATACGCCCTCTATAGCAGGTACATAAAACCGAAGTAGCCGATATTGGTTATGCCCGATTTCCACGTGCTAAAAAACTACCCATTTATGAGAGACACTATGAAACTGCCAGAACGCACTTCATAGTAGTAAATTTTCGCTCTCTCATAATACTTCTTGACTACAACTAAGTTAACTTAACAAGTAGTTTACGCCTCCGTAGTGTTAATCGCATTGGATAGGTTGCTTTCCAGTGAATTCACCTACTAAGCCGTTCATTCATGTGGCTTCACCCTACGTCGCTAGATCGAAGGGTCTTGTTCTTTGTGGTCGTCGCTCGTTGTTAACATCGTTAAGAGTCTCGTTTAGAGTACGGATCATTTCATTGTTGCAATGAACATGAAAGCGAGCATTTAGCTTTCGAGCGAAGTTTGTTACTTCTTCGCCCACGGTAGCTATTCCTAAATCTCTGTGAATATCCTATTCCTAATATACCATGGAGCATTCACAATTGCTCTTAGTGTTTTGTTTTGGAAAGTCTGCAACATGGACATGTTGCTCGGCTTGGTACAACCCCAAAGTTGTATACCGTATGTCCAGGACGGCTTTAACACCTGCCTGTACAAGAGCAGTTTGTTATATGTGCTTAATTTCGAAAATCTTCCAATAAGCCAATACATTTCCCTGAGCCTAATCTAGAGCTCGTCACGCTTCTTCTTTACGTGTGGTTTCCACCTTAGTTTAGCGTCCAGTGTCATCCCTAGGTACTTCGCTTCATTTGCATAAGGTATTTGTGCAGAATTTATAAACAGAGGCAAATTGTTAACCCTTCTGTAAGTGAAATTCACATGCGTAGACTTGTTCTCGTTAAGAGCGATGCGCCAAGTCTTCGTCCAGACACAAATTCTGTCCAATGCTCCTTGGAGGTTTCTCGTTGATGACTCGACTGATTCACCTGTTGCCAGGATGGCCGTATCGTCCGCAAACGTGGCCACGACTGTCTCGTCATCTAGAGGTATGTCTCTTGTGTAGAACAGGAACAGGGTCGGACCGAGCACGCTTCCCTGGGGTACGCCAGCCCGACTTTGCTTGAAACTCGAGTATTCACTACTACACCTAACACGAAAGAGTCTGCTTTCAAGATAATTTTCCAATATTTTGAACATGTCTTCCGGCAAGTTTTGCCGTAGCTTATATTTCAAGCCCTCGTGCCATACCTTGTCGAAGGCTTGCGATACGTCGAGGAAAGCACTTGAACATATTTTTTCCCTTCTAAGGCTTTTTCAATTTCATGCGTTATTCTGTAGACTTGATCTATAGTGGAATGGTTAGGTCTGAAACCGAATTGATGATCCGGGATCAAGCGTCTTTCTGCAATTATTGGTTGTTGGTTGAAGTTTCTCGAATACTTTCGATATTATCCGCAGAAGCGATATGGGCCTATAAGATTTTTTATCACTTGCGCATTTCCCCGGTTTAGGAACCATAATGACTTCAGCAACTTTGCATTGTCTTGGAACGTATAGAAGTCTAAGAGAAGCATTTATCATATAAAGTTGCTTGACTAATGCCTTTTTTGGTAGCTCTTTCAATATTTCGCCAGTGATCAGGTCGTAACCCGCGGCCTTATTATTTTTAAGTTTGCTAATTGTCTGTCGGAGTTCAACTAACGAAACTTTTTTCATTCTAAAGCTATCAGGTTCCGCGTTGTTGTTTAGAACTTCAGCCAACGGCGGACCGTCGAAAGGCTTGAATGTTTTTTCTTAATGTTCAGCAAACAAATTCGCTTTCTCTTTGTCTTCTTTTGCCCATTCGCCGTTAGCTTTTTTTATTGGTGCCGAGTGGATTATAGGTTTCTTGATAGACTTAACTGCTTTCCACAGCGAGTAGTTTGAGCTTCTATCCGCCGACAAGCCTTCAAGGTATTCAGGGTCTCACGATTTTTAAGATCTTGCAACATTCCTTGCAGTTTGTTCAGGTGGTTCAAGAGGGTTTTGTCTAGGGGAGCCCTCGTGTCTTGCCATCTCCTACGCGCTTTTCTCTTTTCACGAATCAATTCTTCGATTTCGAGCGGATATGTTTTACGTACATGCCCGTCGGTGCTAACTGCGTTCTTTTGGGACGAATTGTTGTTCCAAGCAGCGCTCTGAATTGCTGCAATGAATTTGTCAACTGCGGTTTCTATTCTAACTCGAAAGGAGTTTTCAATGGCACATTCAAGCCAACACCCTCCTTACAGTCCTTTCTGAAGGCGTCCCAGTTCATGTTTTTGCTAGCTAATCTAGGAGTTCTTTCTATTTTCGCCAGTCTTCCACTAATCTTCAAGATTACTCCTGAGTGGTCTGAGCAAAGATCATAACACTCTTCAATTCACGTAAGGTATTTGGGGTACCCTTTAGCGATGAAAAAATCGACAAGGTCAGGCTTTTTATTCCTATCGGTTGGCCAATATGTTGGCTTACCCGTGGAGAAAAAGTCCACCCCACGCTTCATACTATTTTTGTACAGTAATCTGCCTCTTCTTGAATTGCATCGTGAGCCCCAAAAAGTATGCTTTGCGTTAAAGTCACCCCCAATGATAAAATTGGACCCAATGAAGTCATACATACGAGCAAGATCGTCTTCCACCAGTCTATATCCTGGCGGGAAATAACAAGATGCAATGTTATAATCTAAGCAGTCAATTTTTACAGAAACTGAACTGATCTGCATAGAGTCTAGCTCAACTTCTGTGTTCTTGAAGTGCTTTATGCAGTTCTTAATGTAGAGGGAGGATCCTCCTCTCGAATTTTCCGAAGGGTGATGTGCGTGATAGTCATTGTAACCTTTAAGTTTGGATGTAGACCCGTTTTTAAGGTGAGTTTCCGGAATCATGCAAATATCAATACTGTTTTTCTGTAGAAATACTTCTAGTTCGTCTATTTTATTCAGAAGGCCGTTTGCATTCCATGTTAGTATTTTAAATAACTGTTTCATATTCATGTTCTCTTGTAATTTTTTCGAGGCTTAAACTCGAGCTTGCTCAGTTTGTCAAATATAACTTTGTTGATTTTAGTCTGATCCTCAAGTTTCTCCAAGATTACAGCGAGGATCTGAGACACTGCATCTGTTGTGGACGATCTTGCCTTGTTTTCGTTTGCCGCAACCTGTGCGTATGATTTCGGTCCGACCAGTGGTGGTTTCTCCGCTGCACTTGAACTGGCGCCGCTCTTTTGTGGAGCTTTTACGCCTTTTGTCGACGCCTCCTTTGCCAATCTTCCACTTTTGATCGGCTTTGGCGTCTTTGGAGTCTTTGGCTTAGGAGTTTCAGCAGGTTTTGTGCGTCCTAGGCTTTGATTCTGACCTCTAGTATTTTCCTTAAGAGGTTCTCGTCCCTTTTGCAGCTCTATGGCTACTTCGCATCCTCGATAGTTCGCGGGGTGGTTTCCGTGGCAATAGGCGCAAACTGCTGGAGCCTTTATGTCAACTTTGCACTCTGTTGACAGGTGTTTTCCGGCACATTTCACGCAACGCGGTTCTTTTTGGCAGTAGGCACTTATTTCCCTGAATTCTTAGCATCGCTTTCACTTTGGTATCAGGCTATTGCCCTTTCGCATGGGTTCGATTTTAACCCTGATGTTAAGTATCGTTTTTATTTTAAAAATATCGTTTATGCTCTCAGTTCTTTCAAAGGAGAGCATAAAAATTGGACGGCCGCGTCTGATCACAGTGTCTCTTTCTCCTTCCGTGCGTTGCTTTTCGTTTTTAATGATATTGACGGCATCAATAATTTTAAGGCCTTTATTTTTAACGTCTTTTACAACGTCTTCTTTTGTGCATGATGGGTGGAGCCCCCTTACAATTACTCGCAGTGGTTTTTCGTACTTATTTTGATAAGTATACCCCTCGATTCTTTCTGCATTCAGTCTAAGAGACAGTGCGCGATAGGAATCGGCGTTGTCAACATTTACTTTCCACACGTTATTTCGGTGCGAGGTAAGCTTATAGTTTTCTGTTCTCACCGTGTTTGCAAGAAGGTTGCGCAATCTCCCAAAGTCTGCTATCCCGACGATGTTTATTGCGGGAGGTGGACGAATTTTCGCTTCTGGTTTAGCCTTGTTTGAGCCAGAGGGCTTATCTTTTTTTTTGTATTACTTCGGGAGAGGAATTCGCCTTTCGCTTCTTGCTAGACCTTTTCCTTAAGACTGAATCGGTCTCAAGTGCAAGTTCGTCCTCGTCCGTGAAGTATTCGACTGCTGGTCGGTTCGGTGTTACACACTCTTTGGTTACCTCACAGTCTTTCGTTAAACGAGTATTTTTAGTATCCTCGTTTTCTTTTCGCAGAGAGTCAACTTCCATTTTTAGATCTTGGAAGAGTCGCTCCATTTCAGTAAGCTTAGCTCGGAGTTCATTATTCTCCTTTTCTAAGCTCTTAATTTTCACAGAGTCCTGGTTTACCGGTGGACTGCTTTTTCCGGATATGTTCGATCTAGGTGGGGGTGATTTAGTTTTGTCCTTTTCTTAAAAGGACTTATAAGCAATAAAAGGCGTTCCCCAGAATCCGTAGAGCCTGCCTCCGAAGAGGGTGGATTTTCCAGCATAGCTGGGCTGCCACCTGGGGTAATCAAATCTTTCGTTTTGTTCATTGCCATTTTTTTTTAACTTGTCGGTTTTATGAGAAATAGGTAAGTCACTTCTATTTTCATTTTTACATACAGCCGCCCCTTTGGAGACAGACGCCGACCAGTGAGCCGCACAATGTGTGACAGACGCTTCTGGATTTTAATTTAACCTTCAGATTCATCTATAAGTTAAAACCTTACTGCCAAAAGTTGCCCCAAATGGAGCAGCATCGACAGCATCCGTTGAAACATTAAAGAATATTTCTTCCGGTGGATTTTAGTCGGCTCTTACGACAGGCATACCTTACCTCAAGGCTATTCTAACCCCGACCTTGCAGGGGTAATATAATTTATAATAAATATATATTAAATAAGCTGTATAATTTATGAGAAATAATTTTTTATTTTTGTCTGTTTTTTATTTAAAGGGGATAAGGCCTACTGGGGATCCCTTTCAAAAACGCGCCTTTTACCTTACCTCTTGGTGGTGTGGAAAAGGATATTTTTTTTTATTTAAAATAAATAAATAAAATCACATAAATGAAATGTTCAATTAAAATAAAAAAACGGCAACCCTATTAACTACTCTTTCGGGTTTTCGGGTACGTAAAATGCTTCATACGGAAACCCTGTAAGAGCTTTTGTTAGAATAGCACCTTACGGAAAACAAATGAGTGGGAAAGAGAGACAAACATCCCTATCCTTCGCTGTACTGCCAATTTATGTTGGACAGGGTATAGTAAAAGTATTTACTACAGTTTATGCATATGCCCCATTGTCTAAATATTGTTAACATTAGCACTTGAACCCTACCTTGTTAAAATATCTCTAATCTTTAAACTTGCATCTAAGTACCATTCAGATTAATCATTCAATGATTAAATTTTGTTGGAATTCATTAACCTTAATTTCACTTTGATTTCCATTTAAATTCATTTAATCGTTGTTGAAAATCTTATTTTGTTTTATGCTTTACGCTTCGTTCGTGCCAAGAAATTGTCCAGTGTTGTGTGTTATCAATCACTTAAATCTAAACTCATTTCATTGTAAGTGCATTCGCACAAGAGTTTACACCAACAAAATTCATTGCTTGTGCAAGATCGTGTGTGGGCGAGAGCAAAGTTTATGCTTCTATGCACCAAATGTAATTGCTTTCGCTCACTTGGATCTTGATCGCCGCAATAACCATTCCTGAACAAGTCTTGGCATCTGGATAAGAATCAAAAATAATAAGTGTAATAATGAATAAAAATTCAAACTGAAATAATTGTTCTTGCACATATTCTCCTACGTTTTGGTTCCTCTACTCGGTGCAAGTTTACAGTTATTAAACATTAACACAGTCCATCACCATCACCGGTTTTGGGGCTTAAGTTACGAAAATTCAACCGGTTTCAGCCGGCTGATGAGTGGCGAACTAAGTTTTGCCAAACCTGATTCCAGTGGTGGTGTAAGCGTATTGTAAGCCCTGCCGAAGGATGCAAGTTTGGGAGTCAAACTAACCGCGTTCGAGCTCTAACAGGCGCCTTGGCGCGGGCCTGTTGTACTAAGCCTCGTCCAGGTATGGCGGCTCTGCCTGGGTCGAGTTTTTATTTCCGGCCTTACTCGTGGGAACTAAATTGAAATGGATAAACAAAACAAAACAAAAAAATTAATAAAACAAACAAGCCCTGTCCAGGCACAGATGAGTGAAGAAGAGCTCTCGAATTCATCCATCTCTCTCCTGGTAGGGGCTTTGGATGAGACGGGACTTTCCGCTAGCGACAGTAAAGAGTTCGAGAGAACACTCTTCTTCTATAGCGATTTCATTCGTAAGCAGGATAGCACTCCGAGGATATTACCAAGACAGCTGGAACATCCGCAGTTGAAGCTATCTCCAAGGCAGGCGTAGCCAAGGGAATCGCTTCTTCGATGAAAGGTACGGACAAACTGGCGCTGCCGCTGTGCCTGCTGCCTTCATCGCTGACGCAAAGTCAAACAGATCATGCCAGATCGAGGGGAGTGCTAAGACAGCTGGAACATCCGCTGTCGAGGCGTTACCCGAGGTTGGAAATGATAGTGGCATTGCTTCGGTGAAGGAGAAAGTGGAATCAGCTAGCTCAGCCGCTGTGCCAAAAAGATAAAGGCTGGTACTTCATTTGCCTTGCGTCGGAAGCCGAGCGACCCAAATGACGAGCTTCTCGTGGCTGTGGTAAACGAGTTAGAACCGTGCAGTCGACAATCGACCAGTGGAAACACATCGCAGAGAAGTTCCAGGACGCCCTGTGGAAGGAACTATCCGCCGCAGGAAACGGGGAGTTGCAATTTGATGATGCTGGTTGGGAGAGCGGACGCAAGGTTGTAGCTTGAGGAAATAAGCTTTTAGGGGACTTCATTCGCCGCTTCATTTTGGAGGTGAGCGAAACTTGGAAGGACATCAAGCTAAGGTGTACAACAATAGCAGAGTTGGAGGAGTACACTCTGCCGACGGCATGGGTATGGGTTCCGTGTCCCTACACTTCCCCAGAAAAACTACTGGGGCTTCTTCACGTTCAAAATCGGGAGCTGAAGGCCGATTCGTGAAGAGTTTTAAAGACAGGGTCTAGACGGCAACACGGGCAGCGTTTTCAGTTTAATAGGGACTGCTTACCATACCTGGAGAAATCCAACGGTATGATAAGATATAGCATGAGGAGGTTGATGGTCAAGCCATCGGCCAAGGGTAAGCAGGTAGATGATCCCACCCAAGATAATCGAAGTGCTGCAGATCAACCTGCATTACAGTAGGGTAGCGTCGGCTTGTCTGGTGGAGTACATCACTAGACATGACGTCACAGCCGTACTAATACAGGAGCCCTGGATCGATGAGGAGAACACGATCCGGGGTCTCAGACTTAAGGGTTACAATGTGTTCTTCAAGGCAAAAGGTAAGATCACGACTTGCATCCTAATCAAAAAAAAATTAAAGGCATTTCTTTTAGAAAATTATAGCTCAGGTGATCTGACGGTGGCAGTATGGGAAAGGGAGAACGGCAGACCACTCTGTCTGTCCTCGGCCTATCTCTCCAACGACTCCGAGGTAATCATCACGGATTGTAACAACTGATTATGCATTTCTTAATAGCCTGCTGCGCTCTGAAAGTTGGGAAAGCATTACAAATGTTAGTGATCCTTCAAGGGGTTACTTTTTATTTATTGAAACTGTGAGTGATTGTCATGCAATGTTCCAGTAAAAGAAAAAAAAGTAAAAACAAATTTAAAAAAACTTAAGCCTTGGATTACTGTCGACTTGCTTAGAAAATCAATTACAAGAAAAAGCTCTACAAAGTAAAAGTGAAATATTCTAATAAAATTTGTGCTAGCAATGCTTACAGGAAATTATGTAAAGATATTTCAAAAGATGTTATGTGGTGTAAAAAAAATTTCTATCTTAATAAGTTTCGCGAGACAATGGGTGACTCAAAAAAAAAGAAAGGAAATTGGTAAATGACATATTAAACAAGTCAACTAATACTAACAAAAATTTAAGCTTGAAAGATGGCGATTTTCTCATTACGAACCGACTTAGCAGATAAATTCAATATCTTTTTGCCTCTGTTGGTAGTAAAGTGGTGTCAGATAATTGTTCTGAGCTAAATTAATGTGAATGTTTATCTCGTGAGGTGTCATCTTCTCAAAGCTTATTTTGAACTCATAACTTCTTTTGAATTACACAAAATCATAACTTCTTTAAAAAATTCGAACTCTACAGCCACTGAAAGTCTATCAAACAATTTCGTCAAAGAAACTTCGATAAATAACTATAGACCGATTTCCATACTAAATTTTAAAGCTGTCAAAAATCGAATGATCAAGTTTTTAGATAGAAACAAGTTTTTTTTGTGTATGTCAATTCGGGTTTCGTTCTGGTTTGTCAACCGAAGATGCCCTCTTAAATTTTTGCACCAATCTATACAACGGCATTTATGATAGGAAATTAATTGCAGCTCTCTTTATAGGCATAACCAAAGCTTTTGATACCGTTGACCACAAAATACTCTTGGACAAATTGTACAATTGTGGTTTTAATGTCTTGAGGCTTAATGTCTGATAGAGGGCAAATGTTGACCCTCAAGTCAATGGTCAGTTCAGCTCCGCAAGTGGCATCTCATTAGGTGTGCCTCAAGGTTGTGTGCTTGGCCCAATACGTTTCCTAATTTTTATTAACTAGCTTTTGTTACAAAAATACCGCAGCAAAGTGAATGCGTTCGCTTATGACATGACTTGTGCTTTTCACAGTGACCCTGCTCTGGATCTTTCTGCAGATATTAATCACGACCTTGGAGTCTTAAGTCATTGGCTTAAAATGCATAGGATGGCAATCAGTGACAAAACGAAAATTATGTTTTTTAATATATCTGGCAAGGAGGTAGATTATGGATCATACACTTTTCATTCTGGAAGCTGCCGGAAATATAATCACAGCAACGAAATTTTTAACACGGTATTGAACCAACAGATATATTTTGAGTCAAGTTTTTGCTCCGATAAATGTTTTAATATTTTGCAAGTTAAGTCATAAGAGTACCTTGGAGTTTTGCTTGATTGGAAGTTGAGTTGGTCTGCTCATAAAAATGCTTTTAAGAAGTATCTTATGGCTGCTACAAGGCAAATATATCTTTCAAAAGGTTATTGGTCAAGTGAACTTCACAAGTATATTATTATGGTTAAGTGCACTTTAAGCTTGAATATGGCATAGTTTTAGGGGTGGAACGCACAACAATAAAACTAACCTCTCAGGATCTAAACACGTTATTCGTCTTATTTGTTTTAAAAGTCTTATTTGTTTATAAAGTTTACCACATTTTAGAAGCATGAAAGTACTTCCTCTGAAGCACTTATATTTCTATAAAGTCTTAAAGATTTTTTTGCAAGATCTAGTTATCTTTTTAACCGGTGCTCTGCTAGCTATAACCCTAGAGTAAACAATCAACATCTTGCTATATAGTACCACATCACAATCTGCAATTTTATATAAATTTTTACACGTCAAGACGCTCCAAGACTCTTCAATAAACTACTTAATAGCATTAGAACCATTAGAAATGAATCAATTTCTTTCAAAAAATTAAAATTTTGGCTGTTCGATCTAAATTATAATAATGTTAATGATTTACTATCGATAACCATTTAACTATTCATTCTTAGGTTTTCCATTTCACTATTTTCAATGTAAAAGTATTAAAGAACAACAAAACAAAAACTTTCCATACAGATATATTTTAGAAATTTTAGAATACAGATATATTTTAGAAAGTAACCTCACCTCACTACATTTAAAATATGCCAGTTTGTTACATGTATCTTTGTTATTCCAGCTGCATTCGCCTCTAGTTCCTTATGAACTATAGACAGCATTTTCCTTATTTATTTATTGTGTTAGTTTTCTTGTTTATATTTTTGATAATTATCATATGATTAAAAAATAAAATAAATAAATAAATAGAGTGGCGCAACAGCTCGAGGTGAACCAGGGCCAACTTCTCAACAATGTATGCTGGTGTGCTGATTTCTTTACATACAAGGGGACCTACAATTATTTGCCGAATCCGAACGGCACTTTAAGAAGTTTTTCAAGACAAATGATACTCTAGGAGGGCTTGTCAGACCCTCGCGGAGGTGGGGACCGTGAAAAAGAACAAGTCTTTTTTTTCATATGATTATCATATGATAATTATAACGGGTGATTTTTTAAGAGGTTGAGAACTTTTTTTTAAAAAAAAAACACAAAAAATTCGAAAAAATTAATGAAATATTTATTTGAATCGATAGTTTGAACCTTGCAATTTAATGTTTGAAGATAATTTCATGCAAATGTTGACCGCGGCTGCGTCTCAGGTAGCCCATCCGCTGTGTCCAATTTTGGCATACTCTTTCAGACATATCGGCCGGTATCTCACGAATGAATGCATGGATGTTGGCTTCCAGTGCGTCAATCGAAGAATAGGCTTGTCCCTATAGACATTAGCCTTGACATACCCCCACAAAAAATAATCTAATGGTGTCAAATCGCACGATCTAGGCGGCCAATTGACCGGCCCGAAACGTGAAATTAACTGTTCACCAAACTCGCCGACCATAAAATGGAAGCAGCGCGCGATGAACATTTCGAACCGAGCACGGATTTCGATAGTAAAATTCAATAATGTGCAAGCGTTGTTCATTTGTAAGACGATCCATGGTTAAATTGCGAACCAAACTGAAGCTGTTTGACAGTGACACAAGGTACTAAACACACGTCAGCGGTCAAAACCAGTGTTGCCAAAACCAAACCAGCTAAAAAATCACCCTTTACAACCAAAGTGGTGGAAGAGGTAAGGAAACTCTACAATAGGGCTAATTTTTAAGGTGGGGACCGTGAAAAAGAACAAGTCTTTTTTTTTCAGGTGACGATGGCAGGATTCGAACCCAGACCTCCGGCGTAGTAAGCACACACACTAACCACTACGCCACGGCACCCCACAATTATCATATGATTATCATATGATAATTATGCAACCTAAGTGGTGGAAGAGGTAAGGAAACTCTACAATAGGGCTAATTTTTTTAAAACTGCCAGTACATGGAATGAGTATAGCGATTGCAAAAAACAATTTAAGTACTTAGTTGGGAAGTCAAAAAGGGCTTCATGGCAAGGATACTGCGAATCAATCGCAGCAACAGATGAGGCCCCGAGATGCTTTTTGAAGAAGCGTGCGTTTCTAGTTTCCGTAGGAAAAATAATGGAACCTGGGCTGAGAGTAACCTCCCCCCCCCCCACCCCCTCCCCCAATCCTTATCAACAAGGCAAATTCCCATCTGGAGTCCAACAGTTGGGACATCTCCCTTCCTTCAGGAAGTCTCTCACTGGCCCCCTCAACTCTGCTGACAGCAATTCACACCGAAACGGTTACCCCTCCAGCCTTCATTAGCCTCGGGTATGTCTCAACCAATCAAACCTGATCGGTGACCTTCGGTACAGGTTTATACCTTCACTTGTTGCCTAGACCCCTCCCACCCAAACGGGTAATCATCATTTAGGTCCTCGGGCTGGTAACTCCGGTCCTACAAGTGGTATCACAATGGACCTCCTTTGGTCTAAGTGTGTCCCTGCTCAGTGGGGACAGCCACCCAACCTAACCTAACCTAACCTGGGCTGAGAGTAGCCAGAAGGTTCTGGAAGCTTTGGTGTAGACTCACTTTCCTGGATCAACTTTAACGGATGGTATGCTTCGGCAATATGAAAGCAAAGGCATCTCTCTCTCCGAACATCAGCCCTCATTGACAGGAAAAAACTACGGTGGGCTATTCAGTCCTTCAAGCCGTACACATCTCCGGGAACAGGTGGCATTCTCCCGATCATGCTGCAAAAAGCACCGGACCTGGCAATCCAAATCATGATAAGAATTCTCAGACACATTCTAAGAATAGGAAATATTCCTTTCGCTTGGAGGGAAGTAAAGGTGATTTTTATATCTAAAGCTGGCAAACAGTGACACACAGCTGCTAAGAACTTCAGACTTATAAGTCTCTCATCCTTTATGCTCAAAACCCTGGAACGGCTACTAGAACTACACATTAGGACCAGATGCGGCAATGGCTTTGTAATCGAGTCGCAGCATGCATACATGAAGGGTAAATCCACAGAAACCACCTTGCATGAGGTGATTGGAAAAATAGAAAGGGTCTACATGCAAAGAGTTTGCTTTGGCTGCCTTCCTTCACATTGAAGGGCCTTTTAACAACGTAGAGCGCAGTTCCATTGTAAAAGCTCTACTAGACGCTGGCATTAAACAGGGCATTAAAGACTGGGAAATTTAACTGTTCGATTGGGAAAAGCGCGGTTAGAATGTCTGTTACCAGGGGAACACCTCAAGGTGGAGTATTATCTCCGCTCCTGTGGGTGTTGGTTGTCAACAACATTCTAAGAAAGCTAAGTGCTATGGGTATCAGTGCCATGGCATACGCAGATGACTTGGTGGTAATGGTGCAAGGAAAGTAACGGGGGATTTTTTAAGAGGTTGAGAACTTTTTTTAAAAAAAAAACACAAAAAATTCGAAAAAATTAATGAAATACTTATTTGAATCGATAGTGTAAACCTTGCAATTTAATGTTTAAAGATAATTTCATGCAAATGTTGACCGCGGCTTCGTCTCAGGTAGCCCATCCGCTGAGTCTTATTTTGGCATACTCTTTCACACATATCGGCCGGTATCTCACGAATGAATGCATGGATGTTGGCTTCCAGTGCGTCAATCGAAGCGGGCTTGTCCCTAGAGATATTAGCCTTGACATACCCCCACAAAAAATAATCTAATGGTGTCAAATCGCACGATCTAGGCGGCCAATTGACCGGCCCGAAACGTGAAATTAACTGTTCACCAAACTCGCCTCGCAATTGCGCCATTGTTTCGCGTGCTGTGTGGCATGTGGCACCGTCTTCGGCGTTGTGGTAGGTCGGCTGGCTTTAGTTCTTGCACCAGCTGTATCTTAAAAGGCTTTACGCCCAAATCCTTCCGCAAAATTTTCCACGTAGTGCTGTAACAAAGGCCTAACTGCTGGGAACGGTGCCGAATCGACATTTCGCGGTCTTCTGTCACACTAGCTGATACGGCCGCAATATTTCCTTCACTACGCAATGTACGTAAACGTGTTGGTGGTTTAATGTCCAACAAAGTAAATTTGGTGCGAAATTTGGTCACAATCTTCCGAATAGACTGCTCAGAAGGTCGAGAATGCCGACCATAAAATGGAAGCAGCGCGCGATGAACATTTCGAACCGAGCACGAATTTTGATAGTAAAATTCAATAATTTGCAAGCGTTGTTCATTTGTAAGACGATCCATGGTTAAATTGCAAACCAAACTGAAGCTGTTTGACAGTGACACAAGGTACTAAACACACGTCAGCTGTCAAAACCAGTGTTGCCAAAACCAAACCAGCTAAAAAATCACCCGTTACTTAAATATTTTAAGCGAAATAATGGAGGGTGCTCTGAGGACAATAAGCATATGGACCAAAAGCTGTGGTCTCAGTGTAAACCCTTTAAAAATGGAAATGGTTCTTTTTACTAGGAAGTACAATTTACTGCAATTCAAACTCCCCAAGTTAAATGGAGTGGAATTATACCTTTCGGATAGCGCAAAGTATCTGGGTGTAATCCTGGACAAAAGACTTAATTGGAATCTTAATGTAGGGGAAAGACTTAAAAAGGCTTATAATGCTCTCTTTATCTGCAAGAGAACGGTAGGAAAAACTTGGGGCTTAACACCTGCCATGGTTCACTGGTTGTATACTGTGGTGGTAAGACCCATACTTACTTACGGTGCCTTAGTTTGGTGGAAAGCAACAAATAGAAAAACAGTATACGGAAAACTATCAGCGGGTCAAAGAACGGCCTGTATAGCCATCACAGGTGCGATCCGTCTGATTTAGTTAGGGGCTGTCGCACAATGCTCGAAGCATTGTGCAGTCAGAACTGAGTGAGACTGTGCTGGGTGCCAGGACACCGTGGTATAGAGCAAAATGAACAAGCTGACGTGCTTGCAAGAAGAGGAGGGCTCTTCGAAAACAGTGAGGTTTTCTAACATCAAACCACCCTTCTGCGTAGTAAGAGGCACTATTGAGGAGAAAATTATTATGACTGCTAACCAAAGGTGGTCCAGTCTGACTTGACATAGGGTATCTAAAGCTCTTTGGCCACGTTTTAATCGGAAAGGATCAAAGGGACTACTAAGAATGAGCAGGGTCAAGTTAGGACTTCAGTGGAAATTCTGACAGGTCACTGTCTCCTGCGGAAACACGTCGCATCTGTTGCGATATGCAAGCGGTTGAGGATATGACACACATACTGTGTCCAAGCAACACAAATGGCTCTTAATGATGTCTTCAAGAACACTTTTTTAAATGCAAACAAAATCATGATGATATCTAAAAGAGCCTTTTAAGACTTAAAAAGGCCCAAAGGGGAGGAGCTTATTGTATGGGAGCAAAAGTTCTTTAAGATTAATATTGCGAACATTATTCAGAGGTCATTAAGAGACGCTGTCCAGCTTGTGTCATCGCGTTGCGTTTTTTCTCTTTCACGCAATAACAAATTTAACAAACATAAATGAAATGGAATAAAACTCTGCCACCAGATACATCACATTTCCAAAATACTCAAACACATTTGTCCGATTCCACGCAATATGTAAAAATAATGTTATGATTTTGTATTTCCCTAAACTAATATTGATGGGCAAGATAAGATTTATCTGGAAAGATTATATTTTGCCCCCTTAAAAATCACGCGCCTTAGAAAAGTCGTACTGCAACATTTTTCGAAAAATAAAATTCCACCTTTTCCATATGATACCGTATGTACACAAATGCCATTTTCGATGTCGCTCTCATTCAATATGGCTAATCAAATCCAGTCAGTGTTTACATCTTTAAAATGTATAAACTTGCTCTGCGATAAGTGATACAGATCGAAGACATAAACCATATATGCTGAAGTTAGCATAGATCTAAACTACAAATTAGATGTATTTAAAATATCTTAATGAGGTCAAATAGAATATATCAAGAGTTCTTTTCATCTGCCGTCTTAAAGACATCTTTGGCTGTCATTTTCAGATGTCACCTCCTTATTCGCTCTACAGAAAATAGTTTTGAATACCTTTTGTAGTTCATTTTTTAGGAATAGAAAATAATGTATATTAGAAGACTTCATTTAGATGAAAATAAGTACAGTGGTATTAACAACCGTGAAATAAGACTCCACTAAGAGTGCAAATTGATTTGGCAGATATCTTTAAGAGTTTATGTGTTGCTTGGGTGTGAGTGCGAGGCAATTTCACGTAGACGTAGAAAATATCCAGGCGAATATTTCTTTGAAAGTTTAGAGGAAATAGACGGCACAAACCTAAGGGGACTTCTGGGCTATTACAGGAAAATTGGATGTTTCATCAGGGAGAATATTTAGGTTGTTTTGCCTTTTCAATTCTTAAATTCAACTGGTTCCTCAGGGATCGCGATGGGCCCTTTTTGGTGCCTAGTGTTTGTGTGGCCTTTTTTTACCCCACCCCTATTTAACCTTACCTAACCTAACCTATTAAACACTTTCGGCTCTAAACTGTCCTTTGTTTGGATTCAATTTTATATTAAGTTGTCTCGCTGTACTAATCATCTATATAGACAAATGTTCCTCTTAACTTTCCAAAATATTTGCTGTTTGACTTTTGGCATTTCTCGGATGCAACTTTAACACCAAATGGTGAAATATTAAATCTATAACAACCAAAGGGGTATTAAATACTGTTAGGTTTTTTGACTTCTCATCCAGCCGCAATTGCAAGAAACCTTCCTTTAAGTCTAAGACTAAGAAATATTTTAAGTTAGGAATCTTATGCCGAAAATCTTCCAACTTGGGCAGCATAAAATGTTCGGTGGCTGAGTTCAATTCTTTGGCATCGAGGCATCTCCGAAGCGATTCATCTTTTTTCTTTACCACCAGCATATGATGGGACCAGTCGCTTAGGCCATCAACCTTAGCGATTATTCTTCTTTGCTCCCTTTTGCCCAGCGTACTTTTAGCCCTGTCCCTGGACGTGCCCCCGCGAGGCTCTAGGTGACAAAAAACTGGGGAAAATCCAAACCTCTCAAAAACGTCCTTGTTACTTTGCTTAAAAGCGTTTAAATCATCTACAACAATACTAGCAACCCGTTTTAGTACACCCAACTCAATACACGAATCTGTTTCCAATAATGGCTGACACCCCTTTTCTACTACCACATATATAGGCTTATATTGCTTACCTCTATGCGCAACCCTACAGTCTATTATACCTACGACGTGTATCCTGAACCCACCGTATACTTCTAATTTCACCGAATATGCTTTTAGTTTCAGCCTGTTTTTTATTCCATTGAAAATTCTAAGTGGCGGTACATTCCTTTGCAAGCCTGTTTCTACTTTGAAATCAACCCTCTGCCCTTCTATGCTCAAGCTTTCGATCCAGCACATGTTCCTATTGATTTTTATACCAGACCAAGGGTATATTAAGTTTAATTACCCGACCCAGTGTGTATTAAGTTTGATGTATAGTTTGTAACGCAGTGAAATAATCATAGAGATATGAACGGGACCGACAGGAGAATCGATTAAGCCATGTCAGTCCGTCCGTTCGTCCGTCCGTCCGTATGTAAACAACTTTTAGGCCTTAAATTTTAATGTAGAGAGCTGAAATTTTGTAGGTTGGCTGGAAGTCCATTGGACCAGATCAAGTTTGAAAATAAGCCGAATCCGCCCGCTACAGGCCATGTGCGACCATCTCTAATTTTAAATTGTGATTGTCTTTGAAGCGACCAAAAAATGTTAGCCTTTTCTTTGACCACACCCACTTTTTAAAGGGATTTTAGCTAAAAACGACTGCTTTTCAATAAATATATATGAAATTTGACTAAAAATTATACCCAGTTTTGTGAACGTGGCGTTAAAAAAAAGTGATTTTTTAAGCTAAAGAGTATGCAACAGAGTTTTAAGCCTTAATGTATGCAACCACTAGTACGACAGAAAGCTCAGCTGGAAATCTAATATACAGGAAAGGGTCCGGAAAGCTACGATAGCACTCTTTTCCTATAAAAAAGCCATCGGCAATTAGTGGGGACTTCAACCCGAACCACCCACTGGCTATACACCTCGGTCACCAGAGCGATACTGACGCATGGAACGGCTGTCTGGTGGACCGCTCTGAATTATGCGGTAAACCGCGTCAAGCTAATCAAGGTCGAAAGGTGAGCCTACTTATGTAAAAGTGGAGCGCTTCGCACCACTGCTTCAAAAGCATTAGACACCCTGTTCCATCTAATTCCCCTTGATATTTTCGGCAGACAAACAGCTGCTTTCACGGCTACTCGCCTCAAAGCAACCTCTGAGTGGACCTATAGAGAGATAGGTCATTCCGCTATTCTGAACACACAGATCCCCTTATAGAAACAAGGACTTCACTATACCCTAGTTTCAATTAGACAAGAACTTCCAGACAACTATTCCCCCAAGATCTTCTCGTGATGTCTGTGTGCCTCTGAAATGCGAATGGTTTCACTTCTACATGGACGGATCAAAGATGGGGTTAGTGGGGGTGCGTTCCCAAAAAAACTGAATCTTAGTCTCTCTTTCCGTCTTCCGGATCATTGTAGTGTTTTCCAAGCTGAAATCATGGCGATTAAGGAAGCCTTGTCCTGGCTTAAGAATAACGTTATATCCGGCGTTCGTCTCTAAAGGAGATATCAGAGCAGTTCAACATTCTCCTGTGCTGGGTGCCAGGGCATAGTGACATTCCAAGCAACTGTAAGGCTGACGAACTCGCCAAACTTGGAACTACTCTGTCTTTTTCGCCTGATAAAGGCTCCCTAGGCATTCCAATTCCGACACGCAAACTCATGATAAAACTGAATGCAATAGAAACAGCAAATCTTAGATGGAAGTGGTAATACCTGTCTAGTAATGAAACAGATTTGGCCTAAGCTAAATCTAAAACGCTCTAGGAGTTTAATAGCTCTTAATAGATCGTACATGAGTGCAAGAATCAGTGTTATTACAGGACACTGTATGATAGGCAAGCACGCGACAAGGCTTAGTGTCTTTTCTAACGATTTTTGCAGGAGCTGCATGGACAAGGAGGAAGAAGAGACCACTCTCCACCTTCTCTACACATGCTTCGCTCTCTCTAAGAACGGAAATCTTTACCTTGGAGCTTTCTTCTATAATGATCCTAGTGATTAGCACCACTGACCCAAAACGTCTTTTACGCTTCATTAGTATTTCAAAATGGTTCAAAGAGTAGGCGATTTTTCCAGATCTACGTGGTATCACAATGGACCTACATAGGTCTAAGTGAGTTGGGTTCTTCGAACCCGACAGCCACTTCAACCTAACCTACTCTTCTCTGATGAATGTGCATTCCCTTCACATCTGGAATAAGAGTTAAAAAATGTATTTTTTCACTGCTGAGATTCTGTTTGATATCTGCTTCCCGAATTTTTCCAGACGACATCCACATAGACAATTTCTCTAGCTCCGTCTTCACCCTGCATTATTTTGCTCTGCGCCCCAGTCGTTTCCGCTACTGTGCATGTTTCTAGTGCATTCTTAAAAGTAAGCTCATCAATTTTTAATAACTGTGCTTGCACCGTTCGATCCGCTACCCCCCGCTGACTCTATCTCTGAGCATCGACTTTTTCTGCTTATCGCGATCTGCTTAAGGAAGTGGTCGAAAGGTTCGCCCTCCTTCTGGTCCCTCATGTAGAATCGCAACCGCTCGTAGACTACATTCGTGCATGGATTGCAGTATGCTTCAAATTTATCCATCACTGCTCCGAACTCTTTCTGTCGCTCCACGCACCGTTAGCCGCAATGTATGATATAGCTCTATGGCATCCGTACCGGCACAACTAAGAAATCTTGCCACCTGGATTTTCCCATCCTCCTTTTCTGTTTTCATAACTGTCGCATATATTTCGTAATGCTTTTTCCAATTTTCTCGCAAGTTTCCATCCAGATGAAAATGGTCGGGCTTGGGAAAATCCATTGCTACTTCATTTCGTCCACTGTACCACTCATGGTTTTTATGTTTTTATGTACTTATGTGTTTCACTATTTTTTTTGTCCTCACTATACTTTCAATTTGAATTTGCTATATTAGCAGTTTAACACACTTAACGCGTTTCTTCTAATAGGTGTGTTCCCTTACTTTCTGTACCAGTTTGGTCAGATTTCCTTATTTGCAGGAAATGGGGGTAAAAATTTCTCAGTGAGAGGAAAAACTGACCAAAAGTAAGGGAACGCTTTGTGCACCAAAAACTGCCCACATTTTAAACGTCAAAGCTAATATTAAGGAAAAGTTATAGCGATTGATAAAACATGCATTCATTAAGAAGTACTTGAAATATTTGGATTATTGTCTGCAGCATAATATTCACTGGCTTTAGGTTTTTTATGTTTAAAGTTGATAAGAACATTCCTTAATATTCGAAACTTCACATAAAAACAGCTCAAATTATAGGAACAGTAAAAGTTGTTCAAAAGTACAAATTTCACCAGTCGCTATAGCTAACACATTAGTGCCCACCTTTATGTCATCTGCTGTTGTCCAACTCAATTGCAGCCGCATGACACTTTCCATAATTCTGCCCAAAGAGATTTCTTGGGCTAAATTTCGTAGGGAGTGGAAATTTCAAACTCTCATTTTTGCTCTCTCTCCTGTCCAAAGCTACACAAAAACCGTGTACAGGAACAGGATTTGGCTATTTTTCGTAGGTTTGGGTCGTCTTGTGTAGTTAAGGACTGGTACGGGAACAAACGTAATGTTTATTTATGCAAAGATTTATTTTTAAAGGCCGTGCCATGTGGGATTTGCAAAGACGCGTTTAGGTTTTGTTATCATTTTTTAGGTATAATACACGTGTGGGTGTTCACAATCCACAACTTTTGGCAACGCGAAGTCTATCTTCATTCTCATCGGCTTGCAGCTCAGCTTTCGCATCGAACGCACTTCCTGTCGAACGGCCTGGCCTTGTCGGTGACATCGAGAAAATCTTTCTCTTCTCGATCTGACTCTTGCAACGACTCGACGTTCTCCTCCACGGTTTGGTACCACGTGAAAAGACAATTAAACTTGCATCTTCATAATCTTCATTTCGCTATTGATTTGATTAACTACATTGTTTTCAATTAACCTTTATATAATATAAAATAAAATTAGATCCTAAAGTTGTACCTATTTAAGAAGTTGAATAAACATTTGAAGTGTACGATTTAGCTTCCTTACTTTACTAGCTGCAGCTAAAGGCATCTAAAGTGGTGACCCCGACGTCCGCGACAAACAAACCCCATCGCTAACGAGCAGCACGCATCCGCAACGGAGAACGAAGTAAAGATCGAGAACGCTGGTGACGAAATGCCGGCGACAGAAAACAACGAAAGCAGCCCAAGTGACGGAGGCCCTTCCGCACCCCCATCCGGAGCACAACATGAACAACGCCAACAAGAGATAGCAAGGCTAAACGTCAGTGTTAAAGTTCCACCTTTTTGGAGAGAACAGCCTCGTCTTTGGTTCGTCCAGGTCGAATCGCAATTCTACGTAGCCCGAATCACCTCCGACGCCAGAAAATTTCATACAGTTGTGGCAGCGATTGAGAGCAACATCTTAAGTGAAGTCAGCGACATACTACTCAATCTGCCAGCAGAAAACCTCCAGCAGAAAACCTCCTGCTCCAGGAAATAGAGCTCGGTGACAAAATGCCCTCGCAATTACTTTGAGAAATGCGCAGCCTCTCTGACTCAAAAATGGATGAAAAACTGCTGAAATCGCTCTGGCTGCAACGTTTACCCTCCCATATGCGTTCCATCATCTCCGTAAGTACAGAAGGTCTATCTAATCTTGCTGATCTTGCCGATAAAATTGCAGAAGTGAACGAAGCTCCACAAGTCTCTTCGATTAAAAGACACGATCAAAAAAAACCATTCGAAGAGCCGGTGATCGTGAGCAGCAGCATCGAACAACAAATATCCGATCTGACACGTGGAGTGGCTGAGCTCAAAACACAAGTTTCTCAGTTATCTACAAACGCACGCAGTCGGTCGCGATCTCGCTTTTCATCTTCATCATACTCCCGCAGCCGCAGTCAGCAAACAAACAATAACAAAAAATTCCCCAAAAGTGAAGACGACAGCAATGAAGTGTGTTGGTACCATCGCACATGGGGCCCAAAAGCAAACAATTGTCGTGCTCCCTGTGTGCACAATTCGGGAAACTAGAAGGCCAGACGTTATCGGCGACAGACGCTGGCCTTAGCAATTGTCGCCTATTCATCCGTGACGGAAAAAATGGGTATACTTACCTCATTGACACCGGAGCGGACATTTCGGTAATCCCAGCTACTCGCGTCCATAAAAAACACTGCCCACGACAAAACGACACTTTATGCAGCCAACAATTCGCGAATCTCTACGTTTGGCAACGAAAGTATAATATTGGATCTTGGATTACGACGAACTTTCAAGTGGACCTTTGTGATTGCAGATGTCTCCCGAGCGATAATTGGTGCTGATTTTCTCAAACATTTTGGCATGTTAGTGGATTTGCAGAACCGATGCCTGGTAGATCGACAAATGTTTTCGTCACGTATTGGTTCTATTTCGTGCATGCCGTCCACACAAATCACCAACATTAGCAGTGAAGCGCCTTTTCGTGAGTTGTTAAGGGAATATCAAGACATAACAATGGCATCATCCCCGAAAAAGCAGATTAGTGATAGTGTGCTGCATCATATAGTGACCACAGGACCACCAATCCATTCACGATATCGGCGACTGAAGCCCGAAAAATTTAAAATAGCTAAAGAAGAATTTCAGCGATTAGTGGATGAAGGAATATGTAGACCTTCTAATAGTCCTTGGTCAAGTCCACTGCATTTGGTACCAAAGCCCAATGGAGAGATGAGAGTTTGCGGGGATTATCGTGCCTTGAACTCTGTAACAGAACCAGATCGCTACCCCGTCCGACACATTCAGGATTTTTCCCATTCTCTCTCAGGTAAGACCGTGTTCTCGACGTTGGACTCCGAAAAAGCATACAACCAGATACCGATGAACCCGAGTGACATACCAAAAACGGCGATAATAACCCCTTTTGGGTTATTTGAATACATCTACATGACGTTCGGTCTCATGAATGCGAGTCAAACATTCCAACGATTTATGGACTTTATTCTGCGAGATTTGGACTGTGCGTTCGCCTACATAGATGACATCCTAATCTTCTCCGAAAATGAAGCACAACACCAGGAACATATACGGTTGGTATTCGAACGGTTGCGTGAGTATGGGCTAGTCATCAATGTCGAAAAGTGCCAGTTTGCCAAATCAGAAGTTCGATTCCTGGGACATACTGTGAATGCGGAAGGAATAAAACCACCGAAGGAGAAGGTCGATGCGATTTTAAAGTTTTCGAAGCCAACCAAGGTATGTGAGTTGAAACGTTTTCTAAACTCTCTAAATTTTTACAGGCGCTTTCTTAAAAACGCTGTTGATGATCAGGCCGTTTTGCAACTCCTGATTCCGAAAGGAAACATAAAGAAAGACTCCAGATCGATCGAGTGGTCAGCAGAAGCTGAACGTTGTTTCCAGAAATGCAAAGACGCTCTTGCTAATGCCACCCTACTAGCGCATCCAAAACCCAACGCTCAGCTGGCGCTCATGGTCGATGCATCCGACGTAGCCGTGGGAGGAGCCTTGCATCAGCTCAACAACGGAGTATGGGAACCCCTCGGTTTCTTTTCACGAAAACTCACACCGGCCGAGGTAAAATATAGTGTGTATGACAGAGAATTATTGAGTGCGTACCTGTCAGTGAAATATTTTCAATATATGCTGGAGGGCCAAGTATTTTGCATTTATACTGACCAAAAACCCCTCACATTTGCCTTCAAACAAAAGCCAGAAAAGGCAACTCCAAGACAGCTTCGACATTTGGACTACATCAGTCAATTTACCACGGATATACGACACATCGAAGGGAGCAAAAACGTGATTGCCGACACGCTCTCACGAATCGCCGAAATTTCATCATTGACCACAATTGACTATCACCAGTTAGCAGAGGACCAGGAAAAAGATGAAGAACTTTCGCTGCTGCTGCAGAAAGGTACGTCACATTCTTTAAAGCTAAAGAAGTTTCCTGTTCTTTCAGACACCAATCTTTCGATTTACTTCGACACAACCAAACCGAAAGTTCGCCCGTTCATCACAAAACTTTTTCGACGACTTGCATTTGAAAGCGTACACAACCTTTCACATCCTGGGACTCGAGCCACAATCAAAATGGTTACCGACCGCTTCGTATGGCCATCAATCCGAAAAGACTGCCAGGAATGGGCAAAGAGCTGCGTGGCATGCCAAAGAACTAAGGTCTGGAAGCACACCCGATCTCCGACTCACACGTACCCATCCACGGACGCCAGATTTGAGCATCTCAACGTTGATCTTGTTGGTCCCTTGCCACCGTCGCGGGACTTTCGTTACATACTCACCTGCGTTGATCGTTTTTCGAGATGGATCGAAGCTATACCGATAAGAGACATCAGCGCTGAAACGGTGGCGAGAACGCTATATGAAGGATGGATTTCGAGATTTGGCGTGCCCCTTCGGATAACGACCGATCAAGGGCGACAGTTTGAAAGTAACCTTTTCAAGCAACTGATGCGGTAACTGGGCGTGAAACATCTGCGAACCACGGCGTACCATCCAGAGTCAAACGGCATTATAGAGAGGTACCATCGGACTCTTAAGAACGCGATAAAATGCCACGCTACTCATCGATGGACAGACATATTACCAACCGTTTTATTAGGACTACGCTCAACAGTGAAAAGGGATTTCAACGCAACAATATCGGAATTTCTGTATGGGATGACCTTGCGGTTACCTGGCGATTTTCTTACTGGATCAAAAGAAGACAAGAATGCGCACGAGTTCGTGAAACAACTTCGTCGAACGATGTCCTCACTGAAACCAGCACCTCCGAGCCACCATGGAAAAAGAAGCATATATATACCCAGCGATTTAAGTCAATGCACACATGTTTTCGTCCGAAACGATGCTGTTCGCAGGCCGCTAACACCAGCTTATGAGGGACCATTCGCAGGGTCCAGCAGGAAGTCAAAATACTTTCAACTTGACATAAACGGAAAAAAGGTAAATATATCTATAGACCGTCTAAAACCAGCCTATCATTTCAGTGAAGATAAGGATTAAGCAATTGAATCAAAAACTAAGAAGTCTTCAGAATCCGACCAAATCATCAAAAAGAAGAAACACTATGTAACCCGGTCCGAAAGGAAAGTGACCTTTCGGCTGTAAACGGGCGTACCACTGGCGCTCGAGGGGGTGTACTGTGGGTGTTCACAATCCACAACTTTTGGCAACGCGAAGTCTATCTTCATTCTCATCGGCTTGCAGCTCAGCTTTCGCATCGAAGGCACTTCCTGTCGAACGGCCTGGCCTTGTCGGTGACATCGAGAAAATCTTTCTCTTCTCGATCTGACTCTTGCAACGACTCGACGTTCTCCTCCACGGTTTGGTACCACGTGAAAAGACAATTAAACTTGCATCTTCATAATCTTCATTTCGCTATTGATTTGATTAACTACATTGTTTTCAATTAACCTTTAAATTAAATAAAATTAGATCCTAAAGTTGTACCTAGTTCAGAAGTTTAATAAACATTTGAAGTGTACGATTTAGCTTCCTTACTTTACTAGCTGCAGCTAAAGGCATCTAAACGCGTATACACGAGACTGAGGTTTGAATGCGAGTGCATCCTGACAAAGAGGTTAGACAGTGCACAGTCATGAGAGAGAGAGTATTATATGTGCGACGGGGACGTCTCTAACTATCTAGTGAGAAAAACTCTCCGTAGGGTAATTTTTAAATTTAATAGGTAGAATCGTCGAAGTAACGTTCAGTTAGGCACCGTTGGCTGAAGACATAGACGTATAAAATCTGACCAAGCAAACGAAACATCGGTAACGAGGCAGAGGCAAAATGGCTTAACACGGGTATCCCTGTTAACTCTCATTTGTTTTAATTTCTTTTTCGATTACCACTGCAAGGTCGGGGTTAGAATAGCCTTGAGGTAAGGTATGCCTGTCGTAAGAGCCGACTAAAATCCACCGGAAGAAATATTCTTTAATGTTTCAACGGATGCTGTCGATGCTGCTCCATTTGGGGCAACTTTTGGCAGCAAGGTTTTAACTTATAGATGAATCTGAAGGTTAAATTAAAATCCAGAAGCGTCTGTCACACATTGTGCGGCTCACTGGTCGGCGTCTGTGTCCAAAGGGGCGGCTGTATTTAAAAATGAAAATAGAAGTGACTTACCTATTTCTCATAAAAACGACAAGTTAAAAAAAAAAATGGCAATGAACAAAACGAAAGATTTGATTACCCCAGGTGGCAGCCCAGCTATGCTGGAAAATCCACCCTCTTCGGAGGCAGGCTCTACGGATTCTGGGGAGAGCCTTTTATTGCTTATAAATCCTTTTGAGAAAAGGACAAAACTAAATCGATCACCACCACCTAGATCGAACATATCCGGAAAAAGCAGTCCACCGGTAAACCAGGACTCTGTGAAAATTAAGAGCTTAGAAAAGGAGAATAATGAACTCCGAGCTAAGCTTACTGAAATGGAGCGACTCTTCCAAGATCTAAAAATGGAAGTTGACTCTCTGCGAAAAGAAAACGAGGATATTAAAAATACTCGTTTAACGAAAGACTGTGAGGTAACGAAAGAGTGTGTAACACCGAACCGACCAGCAGTCGAATACTTCATGGACGAGGACGAACTTGCACTTGAGACCGATTCAGTCTTAAGGAAAAGGTCTAGCAAGAAGCGTTAGGCGAATTCCTCTCCCGAAGTAATACAAAAAGAAGGTAAGCCCTCTGGCTCAAACAAGGCTAAACCAGAAGCGAAAATGCGTCCACCTCCCGCAATAAACATCGTCGGGATAGCAGACTTTGGGAGATTGCGCAACCTTCTTGCAAACACGGTGAGAACAGAAAACTATAAGCTTACCTCGCACCGAAATAACGTGTGGAAAGTAAATGTTGACAACGCCGATTCCTATCGCGCACTGTCTCTTAGACTGAATGCAGAAAGAATCGAGTGGTATACTTATCAAAATAAATACGAAAAACCACTGCGAGTCGAGGGGCTCCACCCATCATGCACAAAAGAAGACGTTGTAAAAGACGTAAAAAATAAAGGCCTTAAAATTATTGATGCCGTCAATATCATTAAAAAGGGAAAGCAACGCACGGAAGGAGAAAGAGACACTGTGATCAGACGCGGCCTTCCAATTTTTATGCCCTCCTTTGAAAGAACTGAGAGCATAAACGATATTTATAAAATAAAAATGATACTTAACATCAGGGTTAAAATCGAACCCATGCGAAAGGGCAATAGACTGATACCACAGTGTAAGCGATGCCAAGAATTCAGGCACACAAGTGCCTACTGCCAAAAAGAACCACGTTGCGTGAAATGTGCCGGAAAACACCTGTCAACAGAGTGCAAAGTTTACATAAAGGCTCCAGCAGTTTGCGCCAATTGCCACGGAAACCACCCCGCGAACTATCGAGGATGTGAAGTAGCCATAGAGCTGCAAAAGGGACGAGAACCTCTTAAGGAAAATACTAGAGGTCAGAGGCAAACTCCTAAGCCAAAGACTCCAAAGACGCCAAAGCCGATCAAAAGTGGAAGATTGGCAAAGGAGGCGTCGACAAAAGGCGTAAAAGCTCCACAAAAGAGCGGCGCCAGTTCAAGTGCAGCGGAGATACCACCACTGGTCGGACCGAAATCATACGCACAGGTTGCGGCAAACGAAAACAAGGCAAGATCGCCCACAACAGATGCAGTGTCTCAGATCCTCGCTGTAATCTTGGAGAAACTTGAGGATCAGACTAAAATCAACAAAGTTATATTTGACAAACTGAGCAAGCTCGAGTTTAAGCCTCGAAAAAATTACAAGAGAACATGAATATGAAACAGTTATTTAAAATACTAACATGGAATACAAACGGCCTTCTGAATAAAATAGACGAACTAGAAGTATTTCTACGGAAAAACAATATTGATATTTGCATGATTACGGAAACTCACCTTAAAAACGGATCTACACCCAAACTTAAAGGTTACAATGACTATCACGCACATCACCCTTCGCAAAATTCGAGAGGAGGATCCTCCCTCTACATTAAGAACTGCATAAAGCACTTCAAGAACACAGAAGTTGAGCTAGACTCTATGCAGATCAGTTCAGTTTCTGTAAAAATTGACTGCTTAGATTATAACATTGCACCTTGTTATTTCCCGCCAGGATATAGACTGGTGGAAGACGATCTTGATCGTATGTATGACTTCATTGGGTCCAATTTTATCATTGGGGGTGACTTTAACGCGAAGCATACTTTTTGGGGCTCACGATGCAATTCAACAAGAGGCAGATTACTGTACAAAAATAGTATGAAGCGTGGGGTGGACTTTTTCTCCACGGGTAAGCCAACATATTGGCCAACCGATAGGAATAAAAAGCCTGACCTTGTCGATTTTTTCATCGCTAAAGGGTACCCCAAATACCTTACGTGAATTGAAGAGTGTTATGATCTTTGCTCAGACCACTCAGGAGTAATCTTGAAGATTAGTGGAAGACTGGCGAAAATAGAAAGAGCTCCTAGATTAGCTAGCAAAAACATGAACTGGGACGCCTTCAGAAAGGACTGTAAGGAGGGTGTTGGCTTGAATGTGCCATTGAAAACTCCTTTCGAGTTAGAATAGAAACCGCAGTTGACAAATTCATTGCAGCAATTCAGAGCGCTGCTTGGAACAACAATTCGTCCCAAAAGAACGCAGTTAGCACCGACGGGCATGTACGTAAAACATATCCGCTCGAAATCGAAGAATTGATTCGTGAAAAGAGAAAAGCGCGTAGGAGACGGCAAGACACGAGGGCTCCCCTAGACAAAACCCTCTTGAACCACCTGAACAAACTGCAAGGAATGTTGCAAGATCTTAAAAATCGTGAGACCCTGAATACCTTGAAGGCTTGTCGGCAGATAGAAGCTCAAACTACTCGCTGTGGAAAGCAGTTAAGTCTATCAAGAAACCTATAATCCACTCGGCACCAATAAAAAAAGCTAACGGCGAATGGGCAAAAGAAGACAAAGAGAAAGCGAATTTGTTTGCTGAACATTAAGAAAAAACATTCAAGCCTTTCGACGGTCCGCCGTTGGCTGAAGTTCTAAACAACAACGCGGAACCTGATAGCTTTAGAATGAAAAAAGTTTCGTTAGTTGAACTCCGACAGACAATTAGCAAACTTAAAAATAATAAGGCCGCGGGTTACGACCTGATCACTGGCGAAATATTGAAAGAGCTACCAAAAAAGGCATTAGTCAAGCAACTTTATATGATAAATGCTTCTCTTAGACTTCCTTACGTTCCAAGACAATGGAAAGTTGCTGAAGTCATTATGGTTCCTAAACCGGGGAAATGCGCAAGTGATAAAAAATCTTATAGGCCCATATCGCTTCTGCGGATAATATCGAAAGTATTCGAGAAACTTCAACCAACAACCAATAATTGCAGAAAGACGCTTGATCCCGGATCATCAATTCGGTTTCAGACCTAACCATTCCACTATAGATCAAGTCTACAGAATAACGCATGAAATTGAAAAAGCCTTAGAAGGGAAAAAATATGTTCAAGTGCTTTCCTCGACGTATCGCAAGCCTTCGACAAGGTATGGCACGAAGGCTTGAAATATAAGCTACGGCAAAACTTGCCGGAAGACATGTTTAAAATATTGGAAAATTATCTTGAAAGCAGACTCTTTCGTGCTAGGTGTAGAAGTGAATACTCGAGTTTCAAGCAAATTCGGGCTGGCGTACCCCAGGGAAGCGTTCTCGGTCCGACCCTGTTCCTGCTCTACACAAGAGACATACCTCTAGATGACGAGACAGTCGTGGCCACGTTTGCGGACGATACGGCCATCCTGGCAACAGGTGAATCAGTCGAGTCATCAACGAGAAACCTCCAACGAGCATTGGACAGAATTTGTGTCTGGACGAAGACTTGGCGAATCGCTCTTAACGAGAACAAGTCTACGCATGTGAATTTCACTTACAGAAGGGTTAACAATTTGCCTCTGTTCATAAATTCTGCACAAATACCTTATGCAAATGAAGCGAAGTATCTAGGGATGACACTGGACGCTAAACTAAGGTGGAAACCACACGTAAAGAAGAAGCGTGACGAGCTCGAGATTAGGCTCAGGGAAATGTATTGGCTTATTGGAAGATTTTCGAAATTAAGCACATATAACAAACTGCTCTTGTACAGGCAGGTGTTAAAGCCGTCCTGGACTTACGGTATACAACTTTGAGGTTGTTCCAAGCCGAGCAACATGTCCATGTTGCAGACTTTCCAAAACAAGACACTAAGAGCAATTGTGAACGCTCCATGGTATATTAGGAATAGCGATATTGATAGAGATTTAGTAACAAACTTCGCTCGAAAGCTAAATGCTCGCCTTCATGTTCATTGCAGCAATGAAATGATCCGTACTCTAAACGAGACTCTTAACGATGTAAACAACGAGCGACGACTACAAAGAACAAGACCCTTCGATCTAGCGAAGTAGGGTGAAGCCGCATGAATGAACGGCTTAGTAGGTGCATTCACTGGAAAGCAACCTAGCCAATGCGATTAACACTATGGAAGCGTAAACTACTTGTTAAGTTAACTTAGTTGTAGTCAAGAAGTATTATGAGAGAGCGAAAATTTACTACTATGAAGTGCGTTCTGGCAGTTTCATAGTGTCTCTCATAAATGGGTGGTTTTTTAGCACGTGAAAATCGGGCATAACCAATATCGGCTACTTCGGTATTATGTACCTGCTATAGAGGACGTATTGGTATCTTTGAAAGATTTTGGAGTTTTAGCCTCCGTCCATCCTAGTGTTCAAAAAAAAAAAAAAAAATTCTTTTTAAATGTGAAATTTGGTTCTGGGTGGGCTGAAATGCGGGATAGACCGTCCTAGCCTCTGCCCGACTTTTTTCGTGGCCTCCAAAAGACCTGCGATAACTAGCGGTGAGATCGTTAGTTTTCAACTGTCTGCAGTTTAGTTCTGGAAATGGCTGGAGGGTAGAAAGGACTCTTGAAGGGCACAGACGATAGGAGGCGAAGACACAACGGAAGGAAGTGTGGCGAAGTGGTGCAGTGAAGTGAATTCCCATTAACAAAGCAAAAAAAGGAATTTTAATTTTTTTTTGAGAAAAGAGACCCAAGGTCCATAAAGAAAATTTAGAAAAAAAATAATAGTATAAGTTTCATAAGAAGCGTTTGATATCGGCGACCATCATTAATAAGTCAAAAAAAAAAATATGACATAGTTTGCCGCTAGTTTCTTCAAATTTTATAAGAAAAAAATTTGTTTGTAAAGTTCTTTTATGCCAAAAAAGGCCTTTGTCATCTACAGATTATTAAGGTCAGGTTTATCATGAAGAGAGAAAAATCGTGAAATATCGTGAAGCAAGAAAGAGATATATATATATATTTTCATAAACCTTTTTAGGTTTGCTCAGTAAGTTTCACTGCCGTGGCAAGAGGGGGTTTATTATTGAGGGGATTTATTAACTACCACCAATTAAACTGTTCGTTAGGGTACTTGGCTAGGGATTCGAAGTTGAAATTAGGGAAAGGGTTGGCGGATGGAGTTGGAGCTCCATAGGCTTGTTGCGGGAGAAAGGATGAAGAGCGGGGGGACGGGGTTAAGTTGAATGAAATGCGCTATTGTGTGAACTTTTGTTGGATAACTGCAGAAGAAAAACACACAGAAAATTGAGACGGGAGATCGAAAAGTTTACTTTCAGATGAGTAAAAGAAATAAGAAGGTTGGGAAGGTACAACAAAGCTTGTACCGGAGGTGTAAGATAAGGAAATATATTAGTTTTAAGAGACCAGTTGGGATTGGAATTGGGGTGGGAGTTTGGCTAATTTGATTTATTTTTCTTAGATTTCTAAACCTTAGATTGAGCGCTGGTCCATTTGCAGATACGCTTCTTACCTAGGTTGAAATTTTTGCTTTTAAGGTTGATGAAAAGCCATTCGTATCGAGTAAGCAGATCCAATTTAAAATAGCGATTAGTCTTATGGCTTAGTCGTAAAACCACCGTGCAATTGATGATGGCAAGTTCATATCTCTTTTTGAGAAATTCCCTTTCCCAAGTGACCTCAGTGAAGTGAGAGGTGCCTTTGATGAAGAAGGTTTTCGTAAGCTGGTTTCTTAACCTCACATTATCCAACCTGTTCTGCCGCTCTGACGGAGTCCATGTGGTGCCGAATTTATTGATCATTTGGGGTTGGAGGGTGACGAAGGGAAAAGACTTAACCGCCGCAGCTGGTTCGAGTGATGGGACGACAGGAGGAGAGTAAAGTTGTTGCAACTTTCGTAGGAGATAAGGACGAGGATCGTCATTGGAATCCAAAAGATCAGCCAAAAATGACGGGACTCCAGTGGCATCGGCTTGATTTAATGTGGGTGGTTGACTCGTTCGTTGGAGATGGTGGCGTAGATCAGCATCGGTATCCAGTGGTTCGGCCAGAATTAGGGCGTTGTGCTAGATACTTGACGGGTGATGCTGAGATTCATTGCATATGTCCTTAATTGTGCGACATATCGTTTCGATGGCACTCTCAACATCGTCGACTTTTGTTCGTATTGCTGGAGACGCGACGCAAAGATCACTGACTTTACTAAAAATAGCTTCGGGCATGGGGTGCGTTAGAGCGGGAGGTTTTCTATTTTTAGAGGAGGATTGGAAATGAACATTGAAGTCGACGACATTCAAGAGGACGACTATGAGGACGTAATACTGTAATGCTTAAACTGTTTCAACTGCAGTGGAGAAAACATTGCAGAAATCGATAGTAACGTATACTAAGAGCTTCTTTAAGGTCATCAACATCATCATCACCAAAATTTCCGGTGACCGCTTATCCTTAGAAGGGTCGCCGAGCGAGGACTTAATAGTCCTTCCATCGTTCCCGATCCTCCACCACCAACTCAAGACACACAAGCGCGATCCACAGACGGGTCTCGAAGATGTTCTTAACCTGATTCCACCCCCTTTTCCTTGGCCTGCCAGGCGGGCGACGCGCTGGCATCTCGGCTAACATAACCTATATAGGAAGTCTGTCGGGGGGCATGCGAATCCAAACCATCGAAGAATTGATCCTTCCACTCGGAGAAGTAGCTAATCTACAACATTAAGATTCCCACGAGTACGTACGTTTCAAACACCATCCCTAAGAGTAACACCAGCAAAGCACCTCAGAAATTTCATTTCGGCAGCTTGCACCCGCGATCTAATTCTTTCGGTCATTAACCAAATTTCATGACCATAGATGAGGGTTGGAACGAAAACTGAATAAGAAACTGAGATCTTTGCTTCCACTCCAAGCTCAGCTTTCCTGATGACCAGCCGGTGCATTTCCTTTACTTAAGCTCAAGCTTGGCCAATAACTACAGGAGAATTCAGTATCACTCCTTCCATCTTTCGTTCAAAGGAACCCGAGATACTTAAACTTCTCTACCCGTTTTAATTCTCTACCCGACCCAAGTGAATCAAAGAGCAGAGCAAGATCTTCAGCTGCCAGCCGACACTGTGGAGGAAAATAGCTCGTCGCGATGTTGTAATTTATGTGACTTAATTTTACTGAGACTGAGGTTATTTGCATAGAGTCAAGTTCTATTTCTTCGTTTTTGGAGTGCTTAATGCAGTCTTTAATGTAGAGCGAGGATCCACCTCTCGAATTTTCTGAAGGATGATGCGCGTGATAGTCAATGTAACCTTTTGTTTTGCGTGCTGAACCCTTTCTAAAGTGGGTTTCCGAAATCAGGCATATGTCTACATTATTCTTCCGTAGGAATACTTCTATTTCGTCAATTTTTTGCAAAAGGCCGTTTGCATTCCATGTAATTATTTTGATTGACTTTCCCATATTCATGATTTTTTATTAAATGCTTTTCGAGGTTTAAACTCAAGCTCGCTCAATTTGTTGAATATTACTTGATTAAGTTTCGCCTGTTGCTCAAACTTTTCTAAAATCATGCCTAGGATTTGAGAGATCGAATCTGATGCGGCCAACAAGTGTGGATTCTCCCTTTTGACTCCGGTGGGAACTAGTACCAGCGACGTTTTCTTGCGCATTTTGAATTTTGCCTTTGATCAAACCCTTATCCCTTGTCGACTCAGGGGTTTTTGGCTTATCTACTTTAGGAGGTTTTAGGCTTGGGCCCTTATTTTCATTATTTTTCTTCGAAGCTTCATGTCGTTTTTGCAACTCAATGGCAATTTCGTAACCTCGGTAGCTCGCAGGGTGACTTCCCGTGCAATTGGCGCAAACCGCGGGGGCCTGACTGCTGACATTGCAATCCGTCGAGAGATGTTCGCCGGCGCATTTTACGCATCGCGGCTTTTTCTGGCAGTACGCTTGCGTGTGTCGGAAGGCTTGGCATCGCTTACATTGGGAAACTAGCCTGTTGCCCTTCCGCTTGGGCTCGATTTTTACCTTGATGTTAAGGATTGATTTAATTTTGTAGATTTCGTTAATATTTTCAGTTCTATCAAAAGAAAGCATAAAAATTTGCAGGCCGCGTCGGACAACAACGGAATCTTTGCCTTCGTCCGTACGTTGCTTCTCTTTCTTTATTATGTTCACGGCGTCAAGAATTTAAAAGCCTTGGGCTCGAACGTCTTGTATTATTTCGTCCTTGGTACAGGATGGGTGTAGTCCCCTCGCGATAACCCGCAGCGGCTTTTCGAGGTGATTTTCATAAGTAAACCATTGGATTTTCTTTAAATTTAACTTTTGTGACAGTGACCGATAGGCATCAGAGTCATCGACGTTAACTTTCCATACGTTGTTTCGAAGTGATGTTAAGTTATATTTCGTCCCAAGAGTATTTTTAAGGATGTTTCGCAACTTTTCGTAGTCCGCGATCCCAACTACATTTATTGCAGGTGGTCGGCGGTTTTTTTCTTGGGGTATTCCTGTCGCTTTGTTTGATACGGCTGGTGTTTCTTCTTTTTGCTGCACGGTTTCTTCTTCGAGTTAAGAACCGGCCTTTCGTTTCTTAGTAAGCCTTTTCCTAAAGACCGGATTCGTTTCGCGTGCAAGTTCTTCCTCGTCCGTCTGGTATTCACATTGACGTTTCGGCGTTTCCTCGCATACTATAGTGCCACGGGGGTTCCTTAAGGCTTCATTTTCTTTACGCAACGAATCTACTTCGCTTTTAAGCTCATGGTAGAGACGCTCCATTTCATTAAGCTTAGCACGGAATTTGTTGTTTTCCGCTTCAAAGCATTTAATTTTCGCTGAGTCCTGATTAACCGGCGGACTTCCTTTCCCGGAGACCTTCGATCCAGCTGGTGGAGATCGAGGCACCCTTGATTTTTTCAAGTTAAGTTGAATGAAATGCGCTATTGTGTGGGCTTTTGTTGGATAACTGCAAAACAAAACACGCAGAAAATTGGGAAGGAAGATCGAAAAGTTTACTTTCAGACGAGTAAAAGAAATAACAAGGTTGGGAAGGTACAACAAAGCTTGTACCGGAGGTGTTAAATAAGGGAATATATTAGTTTCAAGAGGCAGTTGGGATTGGAATTGGGACGGGAGTTTGGCTAATTTGACTTATTTTTCTTAGATTTCTTAACCTTAGATTGAGTGCTGGTCCATTTGCAGATACGCATCTTACCTAGGTTGAAGCTTTTGCTTTTAAGGTTGATGAAAAACAATTTGTATCGAGTAGGCGGATCAAATTTAAAACAGCGATTAGTCTTATGGCTTAGTGGTAAGATCACCGTGCCATTGATGATGGCAATTTGATATCTCTTTTTGAGAAATTCCATTACCCAAGTGACCTCAGTGAAGTGAGGGGTGCCTTTGATGAAGAAGGTTTTCGTAAGCTGGTTTCTTAACCTCAAATTATCCAATCTGTGCTGCCGCTCTGACGGAGTCCATGTGGTGCCGAATTTATTGATCATTTGAGATTGGAAGGTGACGAAGGGAAAAGACTTAACCGCCGCAGCTGGTTCGAGTGATGGGACGACAGGAGGAGAGCTAGGTTGTTGCAGCTTTCGTAGGAGATAAGGACGAGGATCGTCATCGGAATGTAAAAGATTAGCCAAAAAGGACGGGACTCCAGTGGCATCGGCTTGATCTGATGTGGATGGTTTACTCATTTGTTGGAGATGGTTTCGTAGATCAGCATCGGTATCCAGTGGTTCGGCCAGAATTAGGGTGTTGTGCTAGATACTTGACGGGTGATCCTGAGATGCATTGCATATGTCCTCAATTCTGCGACATATCGTTTCGATGGCACTCTCAACATCGCCGACTTTTATTCACTGAATTTAGATCACCGACTTTATTAAAAATAGCTTCGGGCATGGCGTGCGCTAGAGTGGGAGGTTTCCTATTTTTAGAGGAGGATTGGAAATGAACATTGAAGTCGACGACGTTCAGAAGGACGACTATGAGGACGTAATGCTGTAATGTTTAAGCTGTTTCCACTGCAGTGGAGAAAACATCGCAGAAATCGATAGTAACGTATACTAAGAGCTTCTTTAAGATCATCGACATCATCAGCACCATCATTTCCGGTGACCGCTTATCCTTAGAAAGGTCGCCGAGCGAGGACTTAATAGTCCTTCCATCGTTCCCGATCCTGCACCACCAACTCAAGAGACCAACTCAAGGTCTCGAAGATGTTCTTAACCTGATTCCATCACCTGTTTCTTGGTATATCAATTGATCCTTCCACTCGGAGAAGTAGCTTAGCCACAACATTAAGATTCCCACGAATAAGTACGTTTCAAACTCCATCCCTAAGAGTAACACCAGCAAAGCACCTCAGAAATTTCATTTCGGCAGCTTGCACCCGCGATCTAATTCTTTCGGTCATTAACCAAATTTCATGACCATAGATGAGGGTTGGAACGAAAACTGAATAAGAAACTGAGATCTTTGCTTCCACTCCAAGCTCAGCTTTCCTGATGACCAGCCGGTGCATTTCCTTTACTTAAGCTCCAGCTTGGCCAATAACTACAGGAGAATTCAGTATCACTCCTTCCATCTTTCGTTCAAAGGAACCCGAGATACTTAAACTTCTCTACCCGTTTTAATTCTCTACCCGACCCAAGTGAATCAAAGAGCAGAGCAAGATCTTCAGCTGCCAGCCGACACTGTGGAGGAAAATAGCTCGTCGCGATGTTGTAATTTATGTGACTTAATTTTACTGAGACTGAGGTTATTTGCATAGAGTCAAGTTCTATTTCTTCGTTTTTGGAGTGCTTAATGCAGTCTTTAATGTAGAGAGAGGATCCACCTCTCGAATTTTCTGAAGGATGATGCGCGTGATAATCAATGTAACCTTTTGTTTTGCGTGCTGAACCCTTTCTAAAGTGGGTTTCCGAAATCAGGCATATGTCTACATTATTCTTCCGTAGGAATACTTCTATTTCGTCAATTTTTTGCAAAATTTTTTCCCATATTCATGATTTTTTATTAAATGCTTTTCGAGGTTTAAACTCAATCTCGCTCAATTTGTTGAATATTACTTGATTAAGTTTCGCCTGTTGCTCAAACTTTTCTAAAATCATGCCTAGGATTTGAGAGATCGAATCTGATGCGGCCAACAAGTGTGGATTCTCCCTTTTGACTCCGGTGGGAACTAGTACCAGCGACGTTTTCTTGCGCATTTTGAATTTTGCCTTTGATCAAACCCTTATCCCTTGTCGACTCAGGGGTTTTTGGCTTATCTACTTTAGGAGGTTTTAGGCTTGGGCCCTTATTTTCATTATTTTTCTTCGAAGCTTCATGTCGTTTTTGCAACTCAATGGCAATTTCGTAACCTCGGTAGCTCGCAGGGTGACTTCCCGTGCAATTGGCGCAAACCGCGGGGGCCTGACTGCTGACATTGCAATCCGTCGAGAGATGTTCGCCGGCGCATTTTACGCATCGCGGCTTTTTCTGGCAGTACGCTTGCGTGTGTCGGAAGCCTTGGCATCGCTTACATTGGGAAACTAGCCTGTTGCCCTTCCGCTTGGGCTCGATTTTTACCTTGATGTTAAGGATTGATTTAATTTTGTAGATTTCGTTAATATTTTCAGTTCTATCAAAAGAAAGCATAAAAATTTGCAGGCCGCGTCGGACAACAACGGAATCTTTGCCTTCGTCCGTACGTTGCTTCTCTTTCTTTATTATGTTCACGGCGTCAAGAATTTAAAAGCCTTGGGCTCGAACGTCTTGTATTATTTCGTCCTTGGTACAGGATGGGTGTAGTCCCCTCGCGATAACCCGCAGCGGCTTTTCGAGGTGATTTTCATAAGTAAACCATTGGATTTTCTTTAAATTTAACTTTTGTGACAGTGACCGATAGGCATCAGAGTCATCGACGTTAACTTTCCATACGTTGTTTCGAAGTGATGTTAAGTTATATTTCGTCCCAAGAGTATTTTTAAGGATGTTTCGCAACTTTTCGTAGTCCGCGATCCCAACTACATTTATTGCAGGTGGTCGGCGGTTTTTTTCTTGGGGTATTCCTGTCGCTTTGTTTGATACGGCTGGTGTTTCTTCTTTTTGCTGCACGGTTTCTTCTTCGAGTTAAGAACCGGCCTTTCGTTTCTTAGTAAGCCTTTTCCTAAAGACCGGATTCGTTTCGCGTGCAAGTTCTTCCTCGTCCGTCTGGTATTCACATTGACGTTTCGGCGTTTCCTCGCATACTATAGTGCCACGGGGGTTCCTTAAGGCTTCATTTTCTTTACGCAACGAATCTACTTCGCTTTTAAGCTCATGGTAGAGACGCTCCATTTCATTAAGCTTAGCACGGAGTTTGTTGTTTTCCGCTTCAAAGCATTTAATTTTCGCTGAGTCCTGATTAACCGGCGGACTTCCTTTCCCGGAGACCTTCGATCCAGCTGGTGGAGATCGAGGCACCCTTGATTTTTTCAAGTTAAGTTGAATGAAATGCGCTATTGTGTGGGCTTTTGTTGGATAACTGCAAAACAAAACACGCAGAAAATTGGGAAGGAAGATCGAAAAGTTTACTTTCAGACGAGTAAAAGAAATAACAAGGTTGGGAAGGTACAACAAAGCTTGTACCGGAGGTGTTAAATAAGGGAATATATTAGTTTCAAGAGGCAGTTGGGATTGGAATTGGGACGGGAGTTTGGCTAATTTGACTTATTTTTCTTAGATTTCTTAACCTTAGATTGAGTGCTGGTCCATTTGCAGATACGCATCTTACCTAGGTTGAAGCTTTTGCTTTTAAGGTTGATGAAAAACAATTTGTATCGAGTAGGCGGATCAAATTTAAAACAGCGATTAGTCTTATGGCTTAGTGGTAAGATCACCGTGCCATTGATGATGGCAATTTGATATCTCTTTTTGAGAAATTCCATTACCCAAGTGACCTCAGTGAAGTGAGGGGTGCCTTTGATGAAGAAGGTTTTCGTAAGCTGGTTTCTTAACCTCAAATTATCCAATCTGTGCTGCCGCTCTGACGGAGTCCATGTGGTGCCGAATTTATTGATCATTTGAGATTGGAAGGTGACGAAGGGAAAAGACTTAACCGCCGCAGCTGGTTCGAGTGATGGGACGACAGGAGGAGAGCTAGGTTGTTGCAACTTTCGTAGGAGATAAGGACGAGGATCGTCATCGGAATGTAAAAGATTAGCCAAAAAGGACGGGACTCCAGTGGCATCGGCTTGATCTGATGTGGATGGTTTACTCATTTGTTGGAGATGGTTTCGTAGATCAGCATCGGTATCCAGTGGTTCGGCCAGAATTAGGGTGTTGTGCTAGATACTTGACGGGTGATCCTGAGATGCATTGCATATGTCCTCAATTCTGCGACATATCGTTTCGATGGCACTCTCAACATCGCCGACTTTTATTCACTGAATTTAGATCACCGACTTTATTAAAAATAGCTTCGGGCATGGCGTGCGCTAGAGTGGGAGGTTTCCTATTTTTAGAGGAGGATTGGAAATGAACATTGAAGTCGACGACGTTCAGAAGGACGACTATGAGGACGTAATGCTGTAATGTTTAAGCTGTTTCCACTGCAGTGGAGAAAACATCGCAGAAATCGATAGTAACGTATACTAAGAGCTTCTTTAAGATCATCGACATCATCAGCACCATCATTTCCGGTGACCGCTTATCCTTAGAAAGGTCGCCGAGCGAGGACTTAATAGTCCTTCCATCGTTCCCGATCCTGCACCACCAACTCAAGAGACCAACTCAAGGTCTCGAAGATGTTCTTAACCTGATTCCATCACCTGTTTCTTGGTATATCAATTGATCCTTCCACTCGGAGAAGTAGCTTAGCCACAACATTAAGATTCCCACGAATAAGTACGTTTCAAACTCCATCCCTAAGAGTAACACCAGCAAAGCACCTCAGAAATTTCATTTCGGCAGCTTGCACCCGCGATCTAATTCTTTCGGTCATTAACCAAATTTCATGACCATAGATGAGGGTTGGAACGAAAACTGAATAAGAAACTGAGATCTTTGCTTCCACTCCAAGCTCAGCTTTCCTGATGACCAGCCGGTGCATTTCCTTTACTTAAGCTCCAGCTTGGCCAATAACTACAGGAGAATTCAGTATCACTCCTTCCATCTTTCGTTCAAAGGAACCCGAGATACTTAAACTTCTCTACCCGTTTTAATTCTCTACCCGACCCAAGTGAATCAAAGAGCAGAGCAAGATCTTCAGCTGCCAGCCGACACTGTGGAGGAAAATAGCTCGTCGCGATGTTGTAATTTATGTGACTTAATTTTACTGAGACTGAGGTTATTTGCACAGAGTCAAGTTCTATTTCTTCGTTTTTGGAGTGCTTAATGCAGTCTTTAATGTAGAGCGAGGATCCACCTCTCGAATTTTCTGAAGGATGATGCGCGTGATAGTCAATGTAACCTTTTGTTTTGCGTGCTGAACCCTTTCTAAAGTGGGTTTCCGAAATCAGGCATATGTCTACATTATTCTTCCGTAGGAATACTTCTATTTCGTCAATTTTTTGCAAAAGGCCGTTTGCATTCCATGTAATTATTTTGATTGACTTTCCCATATTCATGATTTTTTATTAAATGCTTTTCGAGGTTTAAACTCAAGCTCGCTCAATTTGTTGAATATTACTTGATTAAGTTTCGCCTGTTGCTCAAACTTTTCTAAAATCATGCCTAAGATTTGAGAGATCGAATCTGATGCGGCCAACTAGTGTGGATTCTCCCTTTTGACTCCGGTGGGAACTAGTACCAGCGACGTTTTCTTGCGCATTTTGAATTTTGCCTTTGATCAAACCCTTATCCCTTGTCGACTCAGGGGTTTTTGGCTTATCTACTTTAGGAGGTTTTAGGCTTGGGCCCTTATTTTCATTATTTTTCTTCGAAGCTTCATGTCGTTTTTGCAACTCAATGGCAATTTCGTAACCTCGGTAGCTCGCAGGGTGACTTCCCGTGCAATTGGCGCAAACCGCGGGGGCCTGACTGCTGACATTGCAATCCGTCGAGAGATGTTCGCCGGCGCATTTTACGCATCGCGGCTTTTTCTGGCAGTACGCTTGCGTGTGTCGGAAGCCTTGGCATCGCTTACATTGGGAAACTAGCCTGTTGCCCTTCCGCTTGGGCTCGATTTTTACCTTGATGTTAAGGATTGATTTAATTTTGTAGATTTCGTTAATATTTTCAGTTCTATCAAAAGAAAGCATAAAAATTTGCAGGCCGCGTCGGACAACAACGGAATCTTTGCCTTCGTCCGTACGTTGCTTCTCTTTCTTTATTATGTTCACGGCGTCAAGAATTTAAAAGCCTTGGGCTCGAACGTCTTGTATTATTTCGTCCTTGGTACAGGATGGGTGTAGTCCCCTCGCGATAACCCGCAGCGGCTTTTCGAGGTGATTTTCATAAGTAAACCATTGGATTTTCTTTAAATTTAACTTTTGTGACAGTGACCGATAGGCATCAGAGTCATCGACGTTAACTTTCCATACGTTGTTTCGAAGTGATGTTAAGTTATATTTCGTCCCAAGAGTATTTTTAAGGATGTTTCGCAACTTTTCGTAGTCCGCGATCCCAACTACATTTATTGCAGGTGGTCGGCGGTTTTTTTCTTGGGGTATTCCTGTCGCTTTGTTTGATACGGCTGGTGTTTCTTCTTTTTGCTGCACGGTTTCTTCTTCGAGTTAAGAACCGGCCTTTCGTTTCTTAGTAAGCCTTTTCCTAAAGACCGGATTCGTTTCGCGTGCAAGTTCTTCCTCGTCCGTCTGGTATTCACATTGACGTTTCGGCGTTTCCTCGCATACTATAGTGCCACGGGGGTTCCTTAAGGCTTCATTTTCTTTACGCAACGAATCTACTTCGCTTTTAAGCTCATGGTAGAGACGCTCCATTTCATTAAGCTTAGCACGGAATTTGTTGTTTTCCGCTTCAAAGCATTTAATTTTCGCTGAGTCCTGATTAACCGGCGGACTTCCTTTCCCGGAGACCTTCGATCCAGCTGGTGGAGATCGAGGCACCCTTGATTTTTTCAAGTTAAGTTGAATGAAATGCGCTATTGTGTGGGCTTTTGTTGGATAACTGCAAAACAAAACACGCAGAAAATTGGGAAGGAAGATCGAAAAGTTTACTTTCAGACGAGTAAAAGAAATAACAAGGTTGGGAAGGTACAACAAAGCTTGTACCGGAGGTGTTAAATAAGGGAATATATTAGTTTCAAGAGGCAGTTGGGATTGGAATTGGGACGGGAGTTTGGCTAATTTGACTTATTTTTCTTAGATTTCTTAACCTTAGATTGAGTGCTGGTCCATTTGCAGATACGCATCTTACCTAGGTTGAAGCTTTTGCTTTTAAGGTTGATGAAAAACAATTTGTATCGAGTAGGCGGATCAAATTTAAAACAGCGATTAGTCTTATGGCTTAGTGGTAAGATCACCGTGCCATTGATGATGGCAATTTGATATCTCTTTTTGAGAAATTCCATTACCCAAGTGACCTCAGTGAAGTGAGGGGTGCCTTTGATGAAGAAGGTTTTCGTAAGCTGGTTTCTTAACCTCAAATTATCCAATCTGTGCTGCCGCTCTGACGGAGTCCATGTGGTGCCGAATTTATTGATCATTTGAGATTGGAAGGTGACGAAGGGAAAAGACTTAACCGCCGCAGCTGGTTCGAGTGATGGGACGACAGGAGGAGAGCTAGGTTGTTGCAACTTTCGTAGGAGATAAGGACGAGGATCGTCATCGGAATGTAAAAGATTAGCCAAAAAGGACGGGACTCCAGTGGCATCGGCTTGATCTGATGTGGATGGTTTACTCATTTGTTGGAGATGGTTTCGTAGATCAGCATCGGTATCCAGTGGTTCGGCCAGAATTAGGGTGTTGTGCTAGATACTTGACGGGTGATCCTGAGATGCATTGCATATGTCCTCAATTCTGCGACATATCGTTTCGATGGCACTCTCAACATCGCCGACTTTTATTCACTGAATTTAGATCACCGACTTTATTAAAAATAGCTTCGGGCATGGCGTGCGCTAGAGTGGGAGGTTTCCTATTTTTAGAGGAGGATTGGAAATGAACATTGAAGTCGACGACGTTCAGAAGGACGACTATGAGGACGTAATGCTGTAATGTTTAAGCTGTTTCCACTGCAGTGGAGAAAACATCGCAGAAATCGATAGTAACGTATACTAAGAGCTTCTTTAAGATCATCGACATCATCAGCACCATCATTTCCGGTGACCGCTTATCCTTAGAAAGGTCGCCGAGCGAGGACTTAATAGTCCTTCCATCGTTCCCGATCCTGCACCACCAACTCAAGAGACCAACTCAAGGTCTCGAAGATGTTCTTAACCTGATTCCATCACCTGTTTCTTGGTATATCAATTGATCCTTCCACTCGGAGAAGTAGCTTAGCCACAACATTAAGATTCCCACGAATAAGTACGTTTCAAACTCCATCCCTAAGAGTAACACCAGCAAAGCACCTCAGAAATTTCATTTCGGCAGCTTGCACCCGCGATCTAATTCTTTCGGTCATTAACCAAATTTCATGACCATAGATGAGGGTTGGAACGAAAACTGAATAAGAAACTGAGATCTTTGCTTCCACTCCAAGCTCAGCTTTCCTGATGACCAGCCGGTGCATTTCCTTTACTTAAGCTCCAGCTTGGCCAATAACTACAGGAGAATTCAGTATCACTCCTTCCATCTTTCGTTCAAAGGAACCCGAGATACTTAAAGTTCTCTACCCGTTTTAATTCTCTACCCGACCCAAGTGAATCAAAGAGCAGAGCAAGATCTTCAGCTGCCAGCCGACACTGTGGAGGAAAATAGCTCGTCGCGATGTTGTAATTTATGTGACTTAATTTTACTGAGACTGAGGTTATTTGCATAGAGTCAAGTTCTATTTCTTCGTTTTTGGAGTGCTTAATGCAGTCTTTAATGTAGAGAGAGGATCCACCTCTCGAATTTTCTGAAGGATGATGCGCGTGATAGTCAATGTAACCTTTTGTTTTGCGTGCTGAACCCTTTCTAAAGTGGGTTTCCGAAATCAGGCATATGTCTACATTATTCTTCCGTAGGAATACTTCTATTTCGTCAATTTTTTGCAAAATTTTTTCCCATATTCATGATTTTTTATTAAATGCTTTTCGAGGTTTAAACTCAAGCTCGCTCAATTTGTTGAATATTACTTGATTAAGTTTCGCCTGTTGCTCAAACTTTTCTAAAATCATGCCTAGGATTTGAGAGATCGAATCTGATGCGGCCAACAAGTGTGGATTCTCCCTTTTGACTCCGGTGGGAACTAGTACCAGCGACGTTTTCTTGCGCATTTTGAATTTTGCCTTTGATCAAACCCTTATCCCTTGTCGACTCAGGGGTTTTTGGCTTATCTACTTTAGGAGGTTTTAGGCTTGGGCCCTTATTTTCATTATTTTTCTTCGAAGCTTCATGTCGTTTTTGCAACTCAATGGCAATTTCGTAACCTCGGTAGCTCGCAGGGTGACTTCCCGTGCAATTGGCGCAAACCGCGGGGGCCTGACTGCTGACATTGCAATCCGTCGAGAGATGTTCGCCGGCGCATTTTACGCATCGCGGCTTTTTCTGGCAGTACGCTTGCGTGTGTCGGAAGCCTTGGCATCGCTTACATTGGGAAACTAGCCTGTTGCCCTTCCGCTTGGGCTCGATTTTTACCTTGATGTTAAGGATTGATTTAATTTTGTAGATTTCGTTAATATTTTCAGTTCTATCAAAAGAAAGCATAAAAATTTGCAGGCCGCGTCGGACAACAACGGAATCTTTGCCTTCGTCCGTACGTTGCTTCTCTTTCTTTATTATGTTCACGGCGTCAAGAATTTAAAAGCCTTGGGCTCGAACGTCTTGTATTATTTCGTCCTTGGTACAGGATGGGTGTAGTCCCCTCGCGATAACCCGCAGCGGCTTTTCGAGGTGATTTTCATAAGTAAACCATTGGATTTTCTTTAAATTTAACTTTTGTGACAGTGACCGATAGGCATCAGAGTCATCGACGTTAACTTTCCATACGTTGTTTCGAAGTGATGTTAAGTTATATTTCGTCCCAAGAGTATTTTTAAGGATGTTTCGCAACTTTTCGTAGTCCGCGATCCCAACTACATTTATTGCAGGTGGTCGGCGGTTTTTTTCTTGGGGTATTCCTGTCGCTTTGTTTGATACGGCTGGTGTTTCTTCTTTTTGCTGCACGGTTTCTTCTTCGAGTTAAGAACCGGCCTTTCGTTTCTTAGTAAGCCTTTTCCTAAAGACCGGATTCGTTTCGCGTGCAAGTTCTTCCTCGTCCGTCTGGTATTCACATTGACGTTTCGGCGTTTCCTCGCATACTATAGTGCCACGGGGGTTCCTTAAGGCTTCATTTTCTTTACGCAACGAATCTACTTCGCTTTTAAGCTCATGGTAGAGACGCTCCATTTCATTAAGCTTAGCACGGAGTTTGTTGTTTTCCGCTTCAAAGCATTTAATTTTCGCTGAGTCCTGATTAACCGGCGGACTTCCTTTCCCGGAGACCTTCGATCCAGCTGGTGGAGATCGAGGCACCCTTGATTTTTTCAAGTTAAGTTGAATGAAATGCGCTATTGTGTGGGCTTTTGTTGGATAACTGCAAAACAAAACACGCAGAAAATTGGGAAGGAAGATCGAAAAGTTTACTTTCAGACGAGTAAAAGAAATAACAAGGTTGGGAAGGTACAACAAAGCTTGTACCGGAGGTGTTAAATAAGGGAATATATTAGTTTCAAGAGGCAGTTGGGATTGGAATTGGGACGGGAGTTTGGCTAATTTGACTTATTTTTCTTAGATTTCTTAACCTTAGATTGAGTGCTGGTCCATTTGCAGATACGCATCTTACCTAGGTTGAAGCTTTTGCTTTTAAGGTTGATGAAAAACAATTTGTATCGAGTAGGCGGATCAAATTTAAAACAGCGATTAGTCTTATGGCTTAGTGGTAAGATCACCGTGCCATTGATGATGGCAATTTGATATCTCTTTTTGAGAAATTCCATTACCCAAGTGACCTCAGTGAAGTGAGGGGTGCCTTTGATGAAGAAGGTTTTCGTAAGCTGGTTTCTTAACCTCAAATTATCCAATCTGTGCTGCCGCTCTGACGGAGTCCATGTGGTGCCGAATTTATTGATCATTTGAGATTGGAAGGTGACGAAGGGAAAAGACTTAGCCGCCGCAGCTGGTTCGAGTGATGGGACGACAGGAGGAGAGCTAGGTTGTTGCAACTTTCGTAGGAGATAAGGACGAGGATCGTCATCGGAATGTAAAAGATTAGCCAAAAAGGACGGGACTCCAGTGGCATCGGCTTGATCTGATGTGGATGGTTTACTCATTTGTTGGAGATGGTTTCGTAGATCAGCATCGGTATCCAGTGGTTCGGCCAGAATTAGGGTGTTGTGCTAGATACTTGACGGGTGATCCTGAGATGCATTGCATATGTCCTCAATTTTGCGACATATCGTTTCGATGGCACTCTCAACATCGCCGACTTTTATTCACTGAATTTAGATCACCGACTTTATTAAAAATAGCTTCGGGCATGGCGTGCGCTAGAGTGGGAGGTTTCCTATTTTTAGAGGAGGATTGGAAATGAACATTGAAGTCGACGACGTTCAGAAGGACGACTATGAGGACGTAATGCTGTAATGTTTAAGCTGTTTCCACTGCAGTGGAGAAAACATCGCAGAAATCGATAGTAACGTATACTAAGAGCTTCTTTAAGATCATCGACATCATCAGCACCATCATTTCCGGTGACCGCTTATCCTTAGAAAGGTTGCCGAGCGAGGACTTAATAGTCCTTCCATCGTTCCCGATCCTGCACCACCGACTCAAGAGACCAACTCAAGGTCTCGAAGATGTTCTTAACCTGATTCCATCACCTGTTTCTTGGTATATCAATTGATCCTTCCACTCGGAGAAGTAGCTTAGCCACAACATTAAGATTCCCACGAATAAGTACGTTTCAAACTCCATCCCTAAGAGTAACACCAGCAAAGCACCTCAGAAATTTCATTTCGGCAGCTTGCTCCCGCGATCTAATTCTTTTGGTCATTAACCAAATTTCATGACCATAGATGAGGGTTGGAACGAAAACTGAATAAAAAACTGAGATCGTTGCTTCCACTCAAAGCTCAGCTTTCCTGATGACCAGCCGGTGCATTTCCTTTACTATAGCTCCAGCCTTGCCAATAACTACAGGAGAATTCAGTATCACTCCTTCCATCTTTCGTTTAAAGGACCCCGAGATACTTAAACTTCTCTACCTGTTTCAATGGGACTTTCGTGCCAAGGAATTGTCTTTGTCTCCTCTCCAAATAAATAACATAAGCTTTTAACTTTCTTGTTTATCTTGTTTTTATTCTACAAGGATTGTATACATTAGATTATTACATTTGTGGAAACGGCACACTTACCGTGGTGTGGAAACCAATTTTATTTTCCCTGGATCAAGGCACGTGCTGCTTTCGATTCTCCAGTTGAAAGAAAAAATAGAACAAGAATTTTTCTGACCCTGGCTCAGAAATGGGTGACGCTAAGGAGACGTTTAGAGCCATGAATTCAAAGAAAAGTAGGTAAGAGCAGGTTGCAGCGGCTTGTTTAGGTGAGAGCGGGTTGCAGCGGCTTGATGAAATCCCGGGGCCCGTCTGAACTCAAGGGGGAAGACTCAATGTCCAGAACAGCAAGCCGCCCTACCGATCGCTTCGACTTGATAGTCCCATTTGGCATCCGGACATCAGCAGTGCGCACTAGCCCATCAGGGCCTGGATAAACCGCTGCTATTTGACCCAATAGCCAAGTAGATCGAATTTCGTTAGGCTCGATGAGAACCAGAATGTCGTCGACTTTCGGCAACTCCGTTTCCTTATGCCACTTGGACCGCCTTAAGATTTCCTGGAGATATTCCCGGTACCAACGCCTTATGAACTCGGACATCAGATGTTGACAACGCCGGCTGTAGAGTCTGCTGAACCGATCGTTGTCATGGAAAACTCCCGGGCCGTGGGATCTTTGTCTTCATCTCCAAAGAGCATGGCATTAGGGGTGAGCGGTTTCGGGTCCTCGGGATCGACTGGCGTATGGGTTAGCGGTCGACGATTTATTTTCCCCTGAGCTTCCATTAAGGTATTCCGCAGCACATCTTCTCGGGGAACCATACCCCTGAGTATGAAATCGACTTACCGCTTGATGGATTGAATAAGACGTTCCCATGCTTCACCCATCCAAGGCGAATACGCTGGAATAAATCGCCAGAGGATTCCTTCGTACTTCGCTGAGTGTTCGCAAAGAGCATCCTGCATCTCCTTGACGTCCTTTTCTAGCTGATTCTTGGCGCCGACAAAATTCAAGCCGTTGTCGCTGTATAAAAAACGTGTAACAACGCGGTTTATGAAAAACCTTCTCAGCGCCATTGTACACTGGCCCAGACTCATGTCGTTGAGGAGTTCTATTTGCACTGCCATGTAAGTGATCTGCCCTGAAAATCATTCCATACCTTTTAGCTATTCCTCTCCAAAATTTGACCAACAGCGGACCGAAGCCGTCTACCCCGACGTGGGCAAAAGATCTGGAATCGAACGCCAGGCGACCTTCTGGCAGCGAACCCATCTTCGGCAGTGCAGGCTTTGCGCAAAGGCGTTTGCACATGTAACAACGGGATCACACTCGCTAGACAACTCTGCAGATACTGATGATCCATGCCTGCTCGCGTATGTCCGAGACAATAGTTGCAGTACCCATATGAAGATTACGCTCGTGGTGGTAATATACGAAAACATCTATCAAAGGATAGTTCCTTGGCAAAATGGCTAGATTTCTAGAGGCATAAGAAGTTGCAGCCTTTTGAGCCCGTGAACTAAGAGGTATAGTACCGTCTTCATCCAGAAACGGCGACAATCCGGCGACCGAACTCGATATGCTGACTCTTCCTATTGTTTGTAACGAATTAATTTCCTCTAGAAATGCCTCCTGTTGAATTTTTCCTAACATCCAGGTTTCCGCTTGCTTAAACTCACGAGGAGTCACGAAGAGTTCTTTATCGAATGGTTCACTTTGAAACTTGTCCCTCAGGCGTAGAAAAAAGGCGAAGACTCTGACTGACTAGGCCCATCTTGCCTGGAATCTGGCCGACAACTTGTCATAAAGTGAGAAATCTTCTCTCTGTCGCACATCATGTAAAAAGACGCGCTCGTCCCGGGATTCCAGAGGTACATCCACATCAGAAATTTTGCTTGGGCTAACAGGTCACTTCTCGAAAGCGTTTCGAAGAAACTCCGGGCCAGTTAACCACCTTGAATCTGCGTCTCTCATGGATGAATCAGACGACCGCGTAGTATCATCAGCTACATTTTCGGCGGTTTTCACATGAAACCATTGTCGGGGTGAAGTCGAATCCAGGATTTCACCTACTCGCGCAGCTACGAAAGATGGAAATTTATACGTTGTTGAATTGATCCACGACAGCACCGTTTTGGAGTCCGAGAGGAAAATAATTTTGTCGATTCGAATGCTGTGTGAATTCTTAATCGTCGTAGCTAACCGGGTACCCAGAACTGCAGCCTGTAATTCCAGCCGAGACTTCCTCGTCCCACGAAAACCCCTCTCTCCATACGTCTTGAAGAACTATTCTCCCTCTGATGATGTATAATGAGATTAGACCCAAGGGATCGAAGACTCGCATCACTGTTCTCAAAATCTCACGCTTAGTAACTGGTATCTGGGACAACACCATCTTCTTCAGCAATACTTTATCTGATAGCTTGTAGGTCAAACGATCTCTCAATGGAAGCCAGAACATGCCCAGGATTTTAGTCATCAGGCCCTCGTTTCCGCTTCGATCAACGCTCACCAACTTAGCGTTAACATGACTTGCGGGCAGTCGGCTCACAAGCTCCATGCTGTTTGATTGCACACCAACTAGATCGAAGCCCATTAATCTGATCTTGATGGCGTCTTCAGTCACCTTCGCAGTCATGGCTGTTGAAATAATCGTCAAAGTAAGTCCGATTGGTAAGACTATCACAAGGCGACTCCTCCCCGAAAGAATTGGCATGATGGTTCTTGACAAATTGTGCACATGAAGGCGAACATCTGCGTCCAAACATCATGACCTGCATGATATAAAACTTCGGCAAACTGGAACTATCACCATCACGCCATAGAAAACGTTGACATTGCTGATCCTCGGGTCGTATACAGATCTGGTGAAACATTTCGCGAACGTCAGCATTAACCGCCACCATGCGCTCACGAAACTTGAAGAGAAGGCACTAGATTGTCTGGGCCTTTGAGTAGGAACGTGTTCAACGACACTCCATTCACTTTAGCTGCGACGTCAGATACGACCCTCGGTTTCGGCGGCACTTTATTTGGATTCTCCACTATAAACATCGGAGAATACCATACCCATGTCCACTCGAACTCCAGTTCCTCCGCGGAAGCCAGTCTTGCGAAGTCCTTTCTTAGCAACTCGGACATTTAGCTGATCATCCAGTCAAGTAGATGCGGCTTCTTCTTCAGCAAGAAGAAGAAGAGACCCTCTAGGCGTTTAAGAGCCATCGGATAGATGTCGGGAAGCTTAATGTTATCCCTCTTCCACAGAAAACCGATCTCGTATCTCTGGTCGACAAATCTCAAAGTCTGTTCCATAATGTTAACCGCTCGTTTGTCTTCCCTGCTCATGAGATCTCCTTTCGGGGCCATTACTCCAAAATCCTCCGTTGTTAAGTGTCGTTTCACGAGGTCATGAAGTTCATCTTCTGATTAAAAAGCGTCGTGCATCATGAGTTTTACAGAAGGCGTTGCTGCTTGAGTAAGGCACGAAACGTTGACTGAGGGAGCCCATCTTCCACAAACTATCCAGCCCAAAAGAGTCTTCAGTGCACACGGTTGATCATCCTTACCGTGACGCTGTCCACGACCCAGGAGAAATTTAGCTTCATCCAAACCGACGGGTATCTGAGGCTTCGCTTCGGTCAGGTTCTTTAAGGGAAGACCACGCAGATGTGGATAAGCTTTTTTTACCTCCGCAGCATCGATCGTCTGACTAGGTAAGTCCAAACCCTTTACCGAGTACACATTTTTTAAAAGATGTCGTTGGCGTTTGTTTACACCGAATACTTCTACGGTCGTTCTAAATGAGTCCTCCGTACGTGAAACACCTTTAGTCCAATGCAGAGTGAGCTGCTCAGCTTCTCCTTCGAAGTTCAAAAAATCGAAAAGTTCCTGTTCGTAAGCGCAGAACCGTCATCGAGGAAGGCGAACGTTTCCTCAAACTTCTCGTGGTTTCCATATAAACGTATGGGGGCGATCTTTAACATCACTGAAAGATTCGAACCCGTGTGAGAAGAGTGGACCAACCTTTGAGGCGAATACGGAGCGGCAGCTGGGTTTAGCGATTCATCTTCACCGGTTTACCCCTCCAAAGTCGGGGTTAGAATAGCCTTGAGGTAAGGTATGCCTTTCGTAAGAGCCAACTTAAATCCACCGGAAGAAGTATTCTTTAATGTTTCAACGGATGCTGGGGCATTTGGGGCATTTTTTGGCAGTAAGGTTTTAACTTATAGATGAATCTGAAGGTAATATTAAAAACCAGAAGCGTCTGTCACACATTGTGCGGCTCTCTGGTCGGCGTCTGTCTCCAAAGGGGCGGCTGTATTTAAAAATGAAAATAGAAGTGACTTACCTATTTCTCATAAAAACGACAAGTTAAAAAAATGGCAATGAACAAAACGAAAAATTTGATTACCCCAGGTGGCAACGCAGCTATGCTGGAAAATCCACCCTCTTCGAAGGCAGGCTCTACGGATCCTGGGGAGAGCCTTTTATTGCTTATAAATCCTTTTGAGAAAAGGACAAAACTAAATCGATCACCTAGATCTAACATATCCGCATATCCGGAAAAAGCAGTCCAACGGTAATCCAGGACTCAGTGAAAATTAAGAGCTAAGAAAAGGAGAATAATGAACTCCGAGCTAAGCTTACTGAAATGGAGCGACTCTTCCACGATCTAAAAATGGAAGTTGACTCTCTGAAGAAGAAAACGAAAAAGAAAACGAGGATATTAAAAATACTCATTTAACGAAAGACTGTGAGGTACCGAAAGAGTGTGTAACACCGAACCGACCAGCAGTCGAATACTTCACGGACGAGGACGAACTTGCACTTGAGACCGATTCAGTCTTAAGGAAAAGGTCTAGCAAGAAGCGTTAGGCGAATTCCTCTCCCGAAGTAATACAAAAAGAAGATAAGCCCTCTGGCTCAAACAAGGCTAAACCAGAAGCGAAAATTCGTCCACCTCCCGCAATAAACATCGTCGGGATAGCAGACTTTGGGAGATTGCGCAACCTTCTTGCAAACACGGTGAGAACAGAAAACTATAAGCTTACCTCGCACCGAAATAACTTGTGGAAAGTAAATGTTGACAACGCCGATTCCTATCGCGCACTGTCTCTTAGACTGAATGCAGAAAGAATCGAGTGGTATACTTATCAAAATAAATACGAAAAACCACTGCGAGTCATTGTAAGGGGGCTCCACCCATCATGCACAAAAGAAGACGTTGTAAAAGACGTAAAAAATAAAGGCCTTAAAATTATTGATGCCGTCAATATCATTAAAAAGGAAAAGCAACGCACGGAAGGAGAAAGAGACACTGTGATCAGACACGGCCTTCCAATTTTTATGCTCTCCTTTGAAAGAACTGAGAGCATAAACGATATTTATAAAATAAAAATGATACTTAACATCAGGGTTAAAATCGAACCCATGCGAAAGGGCAATAGACTGATACCACAGTGTAAGCGATGCCAAGAATTCAGGCACACAAGTGCCTACTGCCAATAAGAACCACGTTGGGTGAAATGTGCCGGAAAACATCTCTCAACAGAGTGCAAAGTTGACATGAAGGCTCCAGCAGTTTGCGCCAATTGCAACTGCAACCACTCCGCAAACTATCGAGGATGCGCATGCGAAGTAGCCTGGAGCTGCAAAAGGGACGAGAAACTCTTAAAGACAATATTCAAGGTCAGCAACCAAGTCCTGGACGTCCAATAACTGCTGAAATTCCAAAGCCAAAGACGCCAAAGCCGATCAAAAGTGCGAGATTAGTCTTAAATCGTCGTTGCGGTTAAGGGATTCGAAATCAGCCACAAACCCACTCACTCTCACCCCACAAATGAAGATTGCTGTCACACGTTGACTGAAGCGGTGGAAGACAAAGCAAATCAGAAGTTAGACCGTGCACTTAAACCTCTGGACGACCAAAAATAGCCCGCAACGAGTCCATTATGGCGACGTCATCCGAAGAATATTTTAGGCAATCGCTGACCAAGTGATACGCTTCGCCCTTGAGCGCCCTTCGTAAACGAGCAACATTCTCTTTCCCGGAAAACTTGCCCATAACAGTAGTAGATCGATACACCTCCTCGAAGTAGGGCAACTCCCTTCTTTTCTCCCCTGAGAATGTCGGCGATTCCTGGACGTTGCCGCGGTTTAAAATAGTAAGCAGACTCGACATCATATCAGACTGCTCAATTGAGTCTGAGAAACTTTGATTGCACTCAACTGACTTTCGAACCGGAGTCGACTGAGTTGGTGGCCCCCCATCCTGCAGTAGCCGGCGATGATTGGCTTGAATGGTTCTGATAACCTCCAACCTTTCGATAGCCGCTTTGTTGAATGGCACATCGGCAGACGCAGAACCACCTGCAGACTTACTTGTGAACTCCGTGGACTGGTTAAGCAACTTCAATTTTGTTTCCTCTAGCTCTGCTTGCAAAGCGGCAAGCTCGGCATCTTTTTGGGAAACTGATGCCTGAGCCAAAGCAGCAGCTTTTATAAGCATATCCACTGATGACTCCACCTCATCTGAGCCATGTGCCGCTGCGCCCAACCTCGCATCACCCTCCTTAGAACTTTGCGACGGCTTAGCTACTTGTTCGACGCAACCATCGTAGCCACAAAACCAAGGGTCTACCGTTTTATATAAATCCGGATCAAACTTTGCACAATCAAAGTGCCACCACCTCCTACACTTCACACATTGCACCATCTCTTCATCGCCTGGTTTGCGACATTTGTTTGAAGTGCACGAGTGTGCCTCTTTATTTTTTCTTTAAAGCAGATTTCTCAAAAGCGTATCAAACTGCAAAAAATCCACACGAATAAAATGATGTCGTGCCAAGGGATTGTCCTTGTCTCCTTATATGTCTATATAAATATCATAAACTTTTAACTTTCTCGTTTATCTAGATTTTATTTTACAAGGATTGTATACATTAGAATATTACATTTGTGGAAACGGCACACTTACCGTGGTGTGGAAACCAATTTTATTTTCCCTGGATCGTGGCACGTGCTGCTTTCGATTCTCCAGTTGAAAGAAAAAATAGAACAAGAATTTTTCTGACCCTGGTTTAGAAATGGGTGACGCTAAGGAGACGTTTAGCGCCATGAATTCAAAGAAAAGTAGGTAAGAGCAGGTTGCAGCGGCTTGTTTAGTTGAGAGCGGGTTGCAGCGGCTTGATGAAATCCCGGGGCCCGTCTGAACTCAAGGGGGAAGACTCAATGTCCAGAACAGCAAGATCGCTTCGACTTGATAGTCCCATTTGGCATCCGGACATCAGCAGTGCGCACTAGCCCATCAGGGCCTGGATAAACCGCTGCTATTTGACCCAATAGCCAAGTAGATCGAATTTCGTTAGGCTCGATGAGAACCAGAATGTCGTCGACTTTCGGCAACTCCGTTTCCTTATGCCACTTGGACCGCCTTAAGATTTCCTGGAGATATTCCCGGTACCAACGCCTTATGAACTCGGACATCAGATGTTGACAACGCCGGCTGTAGAGTCTGCTGAACCGATCGTTGACATGGAAAACTCCCGGGCCGTGGGATCTTTGTCTTCATCTCCAAAGAGCATGGCATTAGGGGTGAGCGGTTTCGGGTCCTCGGGATCGACTGGCGTATGGGTTAGCGGTCGACGATTTATTTTCCCCTGAGCTTCCATTAAGGTGTTCCGCAGCACATCTTCTCGGGGAACCATACCCCTGAGTATGAAATCGACTTACCACTTGATGGATTGAATAAGACGTTCCCATGCTTCACCCATCCAAGGCGAATACGCTGGAATAAATCGCCAGAGGATTCCTTCGTACTTCGCTGAGTGTTCGCAAAGAGCATCTTGCATCTCCTTGACGTCCTTTTCAAGCTGATTCTTGGCGCCGACAAAATTCAAGCCGTTGTCGCTGTATAAAAAGCGTGTAACAACGCGGTTTATGAGAAACCTTCTCAGCGCCATTGTACACTGGCCCAGACTCATGTCGTTGAGGAGTTCTATTTGCCATGTAAGTGATCTGCCCTGAAAATCATTCCATACCTTTAAGCTATTCCTCTCCAAAATTTGACCAACAGCGGACAGAAGCCGTCTACCCCGACGTGGGCAAAAGATCTGGAATCGAACGCCAGGCGACCTTCTGGCAGCGAACCTATCTTCGGCAGTGCAGGCTTTGCGCAAAGGCGTTTGCACATGTAACAACGGGATCACACTCGCTAGACAACTCTGCAGATACTGATGATCCATGCCTGCTCGCGTATGTCCGAGACAATAGTTGCAGTACCCATATGAAGATTACGCTCGTGGTGGTAATATACGAAAACATCTACCAAAGGGTAGTTCCTTGGCAAAATGGCTGGATTCCTAGAGGCATAAGAAGTTGCAGCCTTTTGAGCCCGTGAACTAAGAGGTATAGTACCGTCTTCATCCAGAAACGGCGACAATCTGGCGACCGAACTCGATATGCTGACTCTTCCTATTGTTTGTAACGAATTAATTTCCTCTAGAAATGCCTCCTGTTGAATTTTTCCTAACATCCAGGTTTCCGCTTGCTTAAACTCACGAGGAGTCGCGAAGAGTTCTTTATCGAATGGTTCACTTTGAAACTTGTCCCTCAGGCGTAGAAAAAAGGCGAAGACTCTGACTGACGAGGCCCATCTTGCCTGGAATCTGGCCGACAACCTGTCATAAAGTGAGAAATCTTCTCTCTGTCGCACATCATGCAAAAAGACGCGCTCGTCCCGGGATTCCAGAGGTACATCCACATCAGAAATTTTGCTTGGGCTAACAGGTCACTTCTCGAAAGCGCTTCGCAGAAACTCCGGGCCAGTTAACCACCTTGAATCTGCGTCTCTCATGGATGAATCAGACGACCGCGTAGTATCATCAGCTACATTTTCGTTCTCACATGAAACCATTGTCGGGGCGAAGTCGAATCCAGGATTTCACCTACTCGCACAGCTACGAAAGATGGAAATTTATACGTTGTTGAATTGATCCACGACAGCACCGTTTTGGAGTCCGAGAGGAAAATAATTTTGTCGATTCGAATGCTGTGTGAATTCTTAATCGTCGTAGCTAACCGTAGTACCCAGAACTGCAGCCTGTAATTCCAGCCGAGACTTCCTCGTCCCACGAAAACCCCTCTCTCCATACGTCTTGAAGAACTATTCTCCCTCTGATGATGTATAATGAGATTAGACCCAAGGGATCGAAGACTCGCATCACTGTTCTCAAAATCTCACGCTTAGTAACTGGTATCTGGGACAACACCATCTTCTTCAGCAATACTTTATCTGATAGCTTGTAGGTCAAACGATCTCTCGATGGAAGCCAGAACATGCCCAGGATTTTAGTCATCAGGCCCTCGTTTCCGCTTGGATCAACGCTCACCGACTTAGCGTTAACATGACTTGCGGGCAGTTGGCTCACAAGCTCCATGCTGTTTGATTGCACACCAACTAGATCGAAGCCCATTAATCTGATCTTGATGGCGTCTTCAGTCACCTTCGCAGTCATGGCTGTTGAAATAATCGTCAAAGTAAGTCCGATTGGTAAGACTATCACAAGGCGACTCCTCCCCGAAAGAATTGGCATGATGGTTCTTGACAAATTGTGCACATGAAGGCGAACATCTGGGTCCAAACATCATGACCTGCATGATATAAAACTTCGGCAAACTGGAACTATCACCATCACGCCATAGAAAACGTTGACATTGCTGATCCTCGGGTCGTATACAGATCTGGTGAAACATTTCGCGAACGTCTGCATTAACCGCCACCATGCGCTCACGAAACTTGAAGAGAAGGCACTAGATTGTCTGGGCCTTTGAGTAGGAACGTGTTCAACGACACTCCATTCACTTTAGCTGCGACGTCAGATACGACCCTCGGTTTCGGCGGCACTTTATTTGGATTCTCCACTATAAACATCGGAGAATACCATACCCATGTCCACTCGAACTCCAGTTCCTCCGCGGAAGCCAGTCTTGCGAAACCCTTTCTTAGCAACTCGGACACTTAGCGACTTAGCAACTCGGACTTTAGCTGATCATCCAGTCAAGTAGATGCGGCTTCTTCTTCAGCAACTTTTCGAGACCCTCTAGGCGTTTAAGAGCCATCGGATAGATGTCGGGAAGCTTAATGTTATCCCTCTTCCACAGAAAACCGATCTCGTATCTCTGGTCGACAAATCTCAAAGTCTGTTCCATAATGTTAACCGCTCGTTTGTCTTCCCTGCTCATGAGATCTCCTTTCGGGGCCATTACTCCAAAATCCTCCGTTGTAAAGTGTCGTTTCACGAGGTCATGAAGTTCATCTTCTGATTAAAAAGCGTCGTGCATCATGAGTTTTACAGTAGGCGTTGCTGCTTGAGTAAGGCACGAAACGTTGACTGAGGGAGCCCATCTTCCACAAACTATCCAGCCCAAAAGAGTCTTCAGTGCACACGGTTGATCATCCTTACCATGACGCTGTCCACGACCCAGGAGAAATTTAGCTTCATCCAAACCGACGGGTATCTGAGGCTTCGCTTCGGTCAGGTTCTTTAAGGGAAAACCACGCATCGATCGTCTGACTAGGTAAGTCCAAACCCTTTACCGAGTACACATTTTTTAAAAGATGTCGTTGGCGTTTGTTTACACCGAATACTTCTACGGTCGTTCTAAATGAGTCCTCCGTACGTGAAATACCCTTAGTCCAATGCAGAGTGAGCTGCTCAGCTTCTCCTTCGAAGTTCAAAAAATCGAAAAGTTCCTGTTCGTAAGCGCAGAACCGTCATCGAGGAAGGCGAACGTTTCCTCAAACTTCTCGTGGTTTCCATATAAACGTATGGGGGCGATCTTTAATATCACTGAAAGATTCGAACCCGTGTGAGAAGAGTGGACCAACCTTTGAGGCGAATACGGAGCGGCAGCTGGGTTTAGCGATTCATCTTCACCGGTTTACCCCTCCAAAGTCGGGGTTAGAATAGCCTTGAGGTAAGGTATGCCTGTCGTAAGAGCCAACTAAAATCCACCGGAAGAAGTATTCTTTAATGTTTCAACGGATGCTGGGGCATTTGGGGCATTTTTTGGCAGTAAGGTTTTAACTTATAGATGAATCTGAAGGTTATATTAAAAACCAGAAGCGTCTGTCACACATTGTGCGGCTCTCTGGTCGGCGTCTGTCTCCAAAGGGGCGGCTGTATTTAAAAATGAAAATAGAAGTGACTTACCTATTTCTCATAAAAACGACAAGTTAAAAAAATGGCAATGAACAAAACGAAAAATTTGATTACCCCAGGTGGCAACGCAGCTATGCTGGAAAATCCACCCTCTTCGAAGGCAGGCTCTACGGATCCTGGGGAGAGCCTTTTATTACTTATAAATCCTTTTGAGAAAAGGACAAAACTAAATCGATCACCTAGATCTAACATATCCGCATATCCGGAAAAAGCAGTCCAACGGTAATCCAGGACTCAGTGAGAATTAAGAGCTAAGAAAAGGAGAATAATGAACTCCGAGCTTAGCTTACTGAAATGGAGCGACTCTTCCACGATCTAAAAATGGAAGTTGACTCTCTGAAGAAGAAAACGAAAAAGAAAACGAGGATATTAAAAATACTCATTTAACGAAAGACTGTGAGGTACCGAAAGAGTGTGTAACACCGAACCGACCAGCAGTCGAATACTTCACGGACGAGGACGAACTTGCACTTGAGACCGATTCAGTCTTAAGGAAAAGGTCTAGCAAGAAGCGTTAGGCGAATTCCTCTCCCGAAGTAATACAAAAAGAAGATAAGCCCTCTGGCTCAAACAAGGCTAAACCAGAAGCGAAAATTCGTCCACCTCCCGCAATAAACATCGTCGGGATAGCAGACTTTGGGAGATTGCGCAACCTTCTTGCAAACACGGTGAGAACAGAAAACTATAAGCTTACCTCGCACCGAAATAACTTGTGGAAAGTAAATGTTGACAACGCCGATTCCTATCGCGCACTGTCTCTTAGACTGAATGCAGAAAGAATCGAGTGGTATACTTATCAAAATAAATACGAAAAACCACTGCGAGTCATTGTAAGGGGGCTCCACCCATCATGCACAAAAGAAGACGTTGTAAAAAACGTAAAAAATAAAGGCCTTAAAATTATTGATGCCGTCAATATCATTAAAAAGGAAAAGCAACGCACGGAAGGAGAAAGAGACACTGTGATCAGACACGGCCTTCCAATTTTTATGCTCTCCTTTGAAAGAACTGAGAGCATAAACGATATTTATAAAATAAAAATGATACTTAACATCAGGGTTAAAATCGAACCCACGCGAAAGGGCAATAGACTGATACCACAGTGTAAGCGATGCCAAGAATTCAGGCACACAAGTGCCTACTGCCGAAAAGAACCACGTTGCGTGAAATGTGCCGGAAAACATCTCTCAACAGAGTGCAAAGTTGACATGAAGGCTCCAGCAGTTTGCGCCAATTGCAACTGCAACCACCCCGCAAACTATCGAGGATGCGCATGCGAAGTAGCCTGGAGCTGCAAAAGGGACGAGAAACTCTTAAGGAAAATATTCAAGGTCAGCAACCAAGCCCTGGACGTCCAATAACTGCTGAAATTCCTAAGCCAAAGACGCCAAAGCCGATCAAAAGTGCGAGATTAGTCTTAAATCGTCGTTGCGGTTAAGGGATTCGAAATCAGCCACAAACCCACTCACTCTCACCCCACAAATGAAGATTGCTGTCACACGTTGACTGAAGCGGTGGAAGACAAAGCAAATCAGAAGTTAGACCGTGCACTTAAACCTCTGGACGACCAAAAATAGCCCGCAACGAGTCCATTATGGCGACGTCATCCGAAGAATATTTTAGGCAATCGCTGACCAAGTGATACGCTTCGCCCTTGAGCGCCCTTCGTAAACGAGCAACATTCTCTTTCCCGGAAAACTTGCCCATAACAGTAGTAGATCGATACACCTCCTCGAAGTAGGGCCACTCCCTTCTTTTCTCCCCTGAGAATGTCGGCAATTCCTGGACGTTGCCGCGGTTTAAAATAGTAAGCAGACTCGACATCATATCAGACTGCTCAATTGAGTCTGAGAAACTTTGATTGCACTCAACTGACTTTCGAACCGGAGTCGACTGAGTTGGTGGCCCCCCATCCTGCAGTAGCCGGCGATGATTGGCTTGAATGGTTCTGATAACCTCCAACCTTTCGATAGCCGCTTTGTTGAATGGCACATCGGCAGACGCAGAACCACCTGCAGACTTACTTGTGAACTCCGTGGACTGGTTAAGCAACTTCAATTTTGTTTCCTCTAGCTCTGCTTGCAAAGCGGCAAGCTCGGCATCCTTTTGGGAAACTGATGCCTGAGCCAAAGCAGCAGCTTTTATAAGCATATCCACTGATGACTCCACGTCATCTGAGCCATGTGCCGCTGCGCCCAACCTCGCATCACCCTCCTTAGAACTTTGCGACGGCTTAGCTACTTGTTCGACGCAACCATCGTAGCCACAAAACCAAGGGTCTACCGTTTTATATAAATCCGGATCAAACTTTGCACAATCAAAGTGCCACCACCTCCTACACTTCACACATTGCACCATCTCTTCATCGCCTGGCTTGCGACCTTGAAGATTTGTTTGAAGTGCACGAGTGTGCCTCTTTATTTTTTCTTTAAAGCAGATTTCTCAAAAGCGTATCAAACTGCAAAAAATCCACACGAATAAAATGATGTCGTGCCAAGGGATTGTCCTTGTCTCCTTATATGTCTATATAAATATCATAAACTTTTAACTTTCTCGTTTATCTTGATTTTATTTTACAAGGATTGTATACATTAGACTATTACATTTGTGGAAACGGCACACTTACCGTGGTGTGGAAACCAATTTTATTTTCCCTGGATTAAAGAAAAAATAGAACAAGAATTTTTCTGACCCTGGCTCAGATAGGGGTGACGCTAAGGAGACGTTTAGAATCGTGAATTCAAAGAAAAGTAGGTAAGAGCAGGTTGCAGCGGCTTGTTTAGGTGAGAGCGGGTTGCAGCGGCTTGATGAAATCCCGGGGCCCGTCTGAACTCAAGGGGGAAGACTCAATGTCCAGAACAGCAAGATCGCTTCGACTTGATAGTCCCATTAGGCATCCGGACATCAGCAGTGCGCACTAGCCCATCAAGGCCTGGATAAACCGCTGCTATTTGACCCAATAGCCAAGTAGATCGAATTTCGTTAGGCTCGATGAGAACCAGAATGTCGTCGACTTTCGGCAACTCCGTTTCCTTATGCCACTTGGACCGCCTTAAGATTTCCTGGAGATATTCCCGGTACCAACGCCTTATGAACTCGGACATCAGATGTTGACAACGCCGGCTGTAGAGTCTGCTGAACCGATCGTTGTCATGGAAAACTCCCGGGCCGTGGGATCTTTGTCTTCATCTCCAAAGAGCATGGCATTAGGGGTGAGCGGTTTCGGGTCCTCGGGATCGACTGGCGTATGGGTTAGCGGTCGACGATTTATTTTCCCCTGAGCTTCCATTAAGGTGTTCCGCAGCACATCTTCTCGGGGAACCATACCCCTGAGTATGAAATCGACAGACCGCTTGATGGATTGAGTAAGACGTTCCCATGCTTCACCCATCCAAGGCGAATACGCTGGAATAAATCGCCAGAGGATTCCTTCGTACTTCGCTGAGTGTTCGCAAAGAGCATCCTGCACCTCCTTGACGTCCTTTTCTAGCTGATTCTTGGCGCCGACAAAATTCAAGCCGTTGTCGCTGTATAAAAAACGTGTAACAACGCGGTTTATGAGAAACCTTCTCAGCGCCATTGTACACTGGCCCAGACTCATGTCGTTGAGGAGTTCTATTTGCACTGCCATGTAAGTGATCTGCCCTGAAAATCATTGATTTGATTTGATTTGATTTATTTCATCCAATGAATACAATTTCAGAATTAAGATTTACTTAAGAATAACAAAGTCTATAAATACAGGCTACAAAAGCCGCTTAATATTGAAAAGATAATTCATTGAACTTACAAGAAACATCCTGTAGTTAAGAACTAGTATCGGATGTTATTAAATATAAAAAACTAAATTACATTTTTACAGTGGGGTGCTAGCGCTTAAGTTATACTATAGTGTTTTTCTTTTTAAAGTAATTAAAGTTTAATTTTATAAATTTATTATAAATTTAGAAATAGTAATAGCAAGTCACATGCAGAATCAAAATTATACTTATAAACATTTGGGGATCATACTAACGTTCGAACAAGACTATAAATTTGACTATAATCAAAAGTAAATAACCACTCTTTAATTTTTCTATTAAATATAAAAGGATTACGAATGCTTCGAATAGAAAAAGGCAGCCTATTAAAAACACGAGGTGCTACTGATGTGTAAAAGTTGAAATACTTATAAGTGTTATGAGGGGGAATAGAAGCCAGATAGCGATGATTACTACGGAGATTACGGGCCACTAAGTTTTGATTTAATAGATAGCCACTTCTTTGAAAAAAGATTTTTAGAACCTTGTAAAAATATAGGTGCTTAAGTGGCAGAATCTTCAAATTGAAACATAAATTAAAACTATGTTCACGACGCCTTTTTTTCCACATTATTCTCAACACATGCTTTTGTAAGACTAGCAAAGGCTGAAGTTTATTTTTATAAGTACCTCCCCAGCAAATGAGGCTATACTGCAGCTTAGATTGAACCAACCCATAATATATTGTTTCCAGAAGCTTATGAGAGCAGAATTGTCGAAGGTGGTACAAGATGTAAGTTGTTGTCAATAAGTATTTTTTTAAGAGGGATGTATGTACGCCCCAATTCAAATTATTGTCGACATTTAAACCCAAATATTTAAATTCGGATACATGCTCGATAGCAAAGCACTTAGGACAGCAGTCTACCTCACAGTTGAAGGTCGAATGGCAATCAGCACAGTTTATAAATTTAGTACAAGTGTTGCTGTGAAAGATAAAATTTGGAGGTTGCATTTCAAAGGAAGAAGGGTTAAAATACATGATTTTGGTTTTTTCGCTGATGACAAGTTTATGTGAGGCAAACCAGTGCCTTAAGAGATCCAAATCATGGTTTATATCTGCCACTAAATCCAACACAGAATTACTAGCATAAGAGCAAGCGATATCATCAGCAAACCCGACTTTATTTCCTTTCAAACAGAGGTAAAAAATTGAATTAATAAATATAAGGAACAAAATAGGACCAAGTACAGAGCCCTGTGGGACACCAATTGTAATTGACAGAGAACTACTAAAAGCATTGCCTATTTTAACTCGTTGTTTTCTTTCGTTTAGGTAAGAAGCAAACCATTTGAGAATAAATCCTCGGAAACCAGCTTTTTCCAAATACGACAACAACAACTCATGGTTCACGGTATCAAAAGCTTTTTTGATATCTATAAAGAGAGCCACAGTAAACTTTTTATCGTTTAAGCTCTTATGAACATGACTACAAAAGTTTAGTAGTGCGTCTTCCGTATTTTTTCCAACCCTAAAGCCAAATTGACAAGAACTAAAGAAAGAGCCTCTATCAAGAAAGGAAATAACTCTAGTTTTAACAACCTTTTCAAATATTTTAGAAAAAACCGGAAGAAGAGATATCGGCCGGTAATTATTTAAGTCCATCCTGTCACCCTTCTTAAAAATTGGTATCACTTCGGCATTTTTTAGACTCTCCGGAAAAACACCGAGATAAATGCTTTTGTTAAATATATATGCCAAGACATCGACAATATTCAGACAAATGTTCTTAATGAAACTATTTGAATAGCTGCTCTGGGTGGATGAATTCGATTTTTTTAATAACTGAATACTTTTGTAAAGTTCAAAAGAAGTAATTGGCTCAAAGACAAAAATATTTTGTGAATCGTTATCATCACCGACACATTGGTAAGAAAAAGATAACTGAGAAGTTGAATCTAAACCAGCAACAGACAGCGTATTGAAAGCAGCGTTAGCAAAGTATTCATTAAAAGTATTCGCAATATCAGCTGACGATTTAATTACGCTTTCTTTGGACATTATGCTTGAAGGTACATCACATGAAGATTTTTTGTTAAACATTTCATTTACAATGCTCCACTCTTGTTTAGCGTTTCCCTTAGCCAAATTAAATTTCTCAATGTAAAAGCGTTCCTTACATAAGGGAACCTCTATGGCTACGTCTTTGCATATAAGTTCAAAAGATTTGCGAAATCGAGTATTACCAGGATATTTTTTACACTTTAAATATAATTTCTTTTTAGCTTGGATTTTTTGTAGCAAATCATTCGACATCCAAGGCTGGAGTTTCTTTAATTTTTTACGTTTACTAACAGCTGCCTTAGAACAAAGATCAAAATGGATATTTAATATCTCAAGAAACAAATCAAAAGCTCGAGAGGGATTGTCTTCAGCATAAACAACAGGCCAACTTTCATGTAATAAAAATGCGTTTAGAAGATTAAAATCCACTCTATTTGTAACTGATTCAGGCTTTGGTTTATTTTTTTCTTTTGAGACACAATTTTCTAAAGCTAGGCAGGTCATACAATGATCAGTGATTTTTATGTCAAGTATAGTACTTGTGATAGATAATTTGGGATTATGATCAAGTCTAGCAAAAATATGGTCAATGCACGTACTGGACGCATTCAATATTCTTGTGGGCTCGTTAATACACGAAATAAACCCATGAGCCGACATCAGTTCAAGGTAATATTCAGTGACAGATGATGGAGACAAAATATCTAGATTCATATCGCCAATCAAGATCACATTTTTAGAGACATCAGTAGCAAGTAAAGAAGATAACTCCTCCACAAAAACATCTTTACTCATGTCATGCAGTCTGTAAAAACAGTAGAAAACAAGTTTGTGGGCATCAATAGTGCAGGTGACTTTTAGCATGTCAGAGCCCTGCAACCTAGAAGAATCAACAACACAGTCAGTTATCCAACTATCACATATATAAACAGCAACACCACCAGCCGCATAGGAGTTATTGCAAATGGGAAATAATTCATACCCGGGTATTTTAAAAAAAGCTTTTTCGTGGTCGTAAATGCATATTTCAGACAAAAAAACAAGATGTGGTTTATTTACAAAAGATTCCAAATGAACTAAAAGTAAGTCGAAATTCGCTCGCAAACTACGGATATTTTGATGAATAATGATATACTTATTGTCTATACAATTTTTTCCATGCAAAACATTATAAAAAGCATCTGTATCATAGTTAATAGGAAAAGGAGAACAAACAAAGTTATTTACAAAAGGATCTTCAATTGAGTTATGTAGATTGTTCATGCTAATGGAAGCATAAGTTAAATTCTAGACAAATTTTCAATATCATCAAATGAAGAAATTATAAAATACTTATCCCCTTGTTTTTTTCGCATTAAGATTGAACCATTCCTAACCCACAAAAAAGAAAATTGAAGTTCTTTTTTAGCTATTACAGCTTTATTATAAAGCGCTCGATTGAAATTCGAAAGACTATCATTTACATAAATCTGTTTTTTGCCATATTGCTGACCGAATAAACTACTACAGTATACCTAGTGTTTCTTTTTCATAATATTCTGCTTGCAGTCCATGCTCTTAAACTTCAGGCAAATGACGTGAGATGACGCGGCAGCAGTTGAATTCCCAGAAACAGATTTGGGGTTATTTCCTGTTTTTTTTATGTCAATAATATTCTTTATATAGTGAGATTTGATGTCATCTGGGCAAACTTCAGCACCAAAGCCTTCAGCCAGCACTTTTATAGCGGAGTTCAACGCATTTTCCTTATTGACATTAGGTATGCCCACTATGTCAATGCATTTGCGAAGCATTGCGAATTTAGTTCATTCGGATTGCTGACCGAATTTAGTTCATTCGGATTGCTGACCGAATTTAGTTCATTCGGATTGCTGACCGAATAAACTACTACAGTATACCTTGTGTTTCTTTTTCATAATATTCTGCTTGCAGTCCATGCTCTTAAACTTCAGGCAAATGACGTGAGATGACGCGGCAGCAGTTGAATTCCCAGAAACAGATTTGGGGTTCTTTCCTGTTTTTTTTATGTCAATAATATTCTTTATATAGTGAGATTTGATGTCATCTGGGCAAACTTCAGCACCAAAGCCTTCAGCCAGCACTTTTATAGCGGAGTTCAACGCATTTTCCTTATTGACATTAGGTATGCCCACTATGTCAATGCATTTGCGAAGAGGTTTTTGTTGCAGCGAGTTGACTAAGCGATGTAGGTTCTTCATTTTTTCCTCAAGAGATCGTTTTTCGGCTTGCAATGTGTTTATTTGCAACAGCGCATTGCAATTCATGGTTTTTAGAGAGACAATCTCTTGGTACAAAAGATCCAAGGTTATCACTTTGGGAGAAGTACTATTATCTTTCCATTCCATACCTTTTAGCTATTCCTCTCCAAAATTTGACCAACAGCGGACCGAAGCCGTCTACCCCGACGTGGACAAAAGATCTGGAATCGAACGCCAGGCGACCTTCTGGCAGCGAACCCATCTTCGCAGGCTTTGCGCAAAGGCGTTTGTACATGTAACAACGGGATCACACTCGCTAGACAACTCTGCAGATACTGATGATCCATGCCTGCTCGCGTATGTCCGAGACAATAGTTGCAGTACCCATATGAAGATTACGCTCGTGGTGGTAATATACGAAAACATCTACCAAAGGATAGTTCCTTGGCAAAATGGCTGGATTTCTAGAGGCATAAGAAGTTGCAGCCTTTTGAGCCCGTGAACTAAGAGGTATAGTACCGTCTTCATCCAGAAACGGCGACAATCTGGCGACCGAACTCGATATGCTGACTCTTCCTATTGATTGTAACGAGTTAATTTCCTCAAGAAATGCCTCCTGTTGAATTTTTCCTAACATCCAGGTTTCCGCTTGCTTAAACTCACGAGGAGTCGCGAAGAGTTCTTTATCGAATGGTTCACTTTGAAACTTGTCCCTCAGGCGTAGAAAAAAGGCGAAGACTCTGACTGACGAGGCCCATCTTGCCTGGAATCTGGCCGACAACTTGTCATAAAGTGAGAAATCTTCTCTCTGTCGCACATTATGTAAAAAGACGCGCTCGTCCCGGGATTCCAGAGGTACATCCACATCAGAAATTTTGCTTGGGCTAACAGGTCACTTCTCGAAAGCGCTTCGCAGAAACTCCGGGCCAGTTAACTACCTTGAATCTGCGTCTCTCATGGATGAATCAGACGACCGCGTAGTATCATCAGCTACATTTTCGTTCTCACATGAAACCATTGTCGGGGCGAAGTCGAATCCAGGATTTCACCTACTCGCACAGCTACGAAAGATGGAAATTTATACGTTGTTGAATTGATCCACGACAGCACCGTTTTGGAGTCCGAGAGGAAAATAATTTTGTCGATTCGAATGCTGTGTGAATTCTTAATCGTCGTAGCTAACCGTAGTACCCAGAACTGCAGCCTGTAATTCCAGCCGAGACTTCCTCGTCCCACGAAAACCCCTCTCTCCATACGTCTTGAAGAACTATTCTCCCTCTGATGATGTATAATGAGATTAGACCCAAGGGATCGAAGACTCGCATCACTGTTCTCAAAATCTCACGCTTAGTAACTGGTATCTGGGACAACACCATCTTCTTCAGCAATACTTTATCTGATAGCTTGTAGGTCAAACGATCTCTCGATGGAAGCCAGAACATGCCCAGGATTTTAGTCATCAGGCCCTCGTTTCCGCTTGGATCAACGCTCACCGACTTAGCGTTAACATGACTTGCGGGCAGTCGGCTCACAAGCTCCATGCTGTTTGAATGCACACCAACTAGATCGAAGCCCATCAATCTGATCTTGATGGCGTCTTCAGTCACCTTCGCAGCTTGCTCGACAGTGTCATGGCTGTTGAAATAATCGTCAAAGTAAGTCCGATTGGTAAGACTATCACAAGGCGACTCCTCCCCGAAAGAATTGGCATGATGGTTCTTTACAAATTGTGCACATGAAGGCGAACATCTGGGACCAAACATCATGACCTGCATGATATAAAACTTCGGCAAACTGGAACTATCACCATCACGCCATAGAAAACGTTGACATTGCTGATCCTCGGGTCGTATACAGATCTGGTGAAACATTTCGCGAACGTCAGCATTACCCGCCACCATGCGCTCACGAAACTTGAAGAGAAGGCACTAGATTGTCTGGGCCTTTGAGTAGGAACGTGTTCAACGACACTCCATTCACTTTAGCTGCGACGTCAGATACGACCCTCGGTTTCGGCGGCACTTTATTTGGATTCTCCACTATAAACATCGGAGAATACCATACCCATGTCCACTCGAACTCCAGTTCCTCCGCGGAAGCCAGTCTTGCGAAACCCTTTCTTAGCAACTCGGACATTTAGCTGATCATCCAGTCAAGTAGATGCGGCTTCTTCTTCAGCAACTTTTCGAGACCCTCTAGGCGTTTAAGAGCCATCGGATAGATGTCGAGAAGCTTAATGTTATCCCTCTTCCACAGAAAACCGATCTCGTATCTCTGGTCGACAAATCTCAAAGTCTGTTCCATAATGTTAACCGCTCGTTTGTCTTCCCTGCTCATGAGATCTCCTTTCGGGGCCATTACTCCAAAATCCTCCGTTGTAAAGTGTCGTTTCACGAGGTCATGAAGTTCATCTTCTGATTAAAAAGCGTCGTGCATTATGAGTTTTACAGTAGGCGTTGCTGCTTGAGTAAGGCACGAAACGTTGACTGAGGGAGCCCATCTTCCACAAACTATCCAGCCCAAAAGAGTCTTCAGTGCACATGGTTGATCATCCTTACCGTGACGCTGTCCACGACCCAGGAGAAATTTAGCTTCATCCAAACCGACGGGTATCTGAGGCTTCGCTTCGGTCAGGTTCTTTAAGGGAAGACCACGCAGATGTGGATAAGCTTTTTTTACCTCCGCAGCATCGATCGTCTGACTAGGTAAGTCCAAACCCTTTACCGAGTACACATTTTTTAAAAGATGTCGTTGGCGTTTGTTTACACCGAATACTTCTACGGTCGTTCTAAATGAGTCCTCCGTACGTGAAACACCCTTAGTCCAATGCAGAGTGAGCTGCTCAGCTTCTCCTTCGAGGTTCAAAAAATCGAAAAGTTCCTGTTCGTAAGCGCAGAACCGTCATCGAGGAAGGCGAACGTTTCCTCAAACTTCTCGTGGTTTCCATGTAAACGTATGGGGGCGATCTTTAACATCACTGAAAGATTCGAACCCGTGTGAGAAGAGTGGACCAACCTTTGAGGCGAATACGGAGCGGCAGCTGGGTTTAGCGATTCATCTTCACCGGTTTACCCCTCCAAAGTCGGGGTTAGAATAGCCTTGAGGTAAGGTATGCCTGTCGTAAGAGCCAACTAAAATCCACCGGAAGAAGTATTCTTTAATGTTTCAACGGATGCTGGGGCATTTGGGGCATTTTTTGGCAGTAAGGTTTGAACTTATAGATGAATCTGAAGGTTATATTAAAAACCAGAAGCGTCTGTCACACATTGTGCGGCTCTCTGGTCGGCGTCTGTCTCCAAAGGGGCGGCTGTATTTAAAAATGAAAATAGAAGTCACTAACCTATTTCTCATAAAAACGACAATGAACAAAACGAAAAATTTGATTACCCCAGGTGGCAACGCAGCTATGCTGGAAAATCCACCCTCTTCGAAGGCAGGCTCTACGGATCCTGGGGAGAGCCTTTTATTGCTTATAAATCCTTTTGAGAAAAGGACAAAACTAAATCGATCACCTAGATCTAACATATCCGCATATCCGGAAAAAGCAGTCCAACGGTAATCCAGGACTCAGTGAAAATTAAGAGCTAAGAAAAGGAGAATAATGAACTCCGAGCTAAGCTTACTGAAATGGAGCGACTCTTCCACGATCTAAAAATGGAAGTTGACTCTCTGAAGAAGAAAACGAAAAAGAAAACGAGGATATTAAAAATACTCATTTAACGAAAGACTGTGAGGTACCGAAAGAGTGTGTAACACCGAACCGACCAGCAGTCGAATACTTCACGGACGAGGACGAACTTGCACTTGAGACCGATTCAGTCTTAAGGAAAAGGTCTAGCAAGAAGCGTTAGGCGAATTCCTCTCCCGAAGTAATACAAAAAGAAGATAAGCCCTCTGGCTCAAACAAGGCTAAACCAGAAGCGAAAATTCGTCCACCTCCCGCAATAAACATCGTCGGGATAGCAGACTTTGGGAGATTGCGCAACCTTCTTGCAAACACGGTGAGAACAGAAAACTATAAGCTTACCTCGCACCGAAATAACTTGTGGAAAGTAAATGTTGACAACGCCGATTCCTATCGCGCACTGTCTCTTAGACTGAATGCAGAAAGAATCGAGTGGTATACTTATCAAAATAAATACGAAAAACCACTGCGAGTCATTGTAAGGGGGCTCCACCCATCATGCACAAAAGAAGACGTGGTAAAAGACGTAAAAAATAAAGGCCTTAAAATTATTGATGCCGTCAATATCATTAAAAAGGAAAAGCAACGCACGGAAGGAGAAAGAGACACTGTGATCAGACACGGCCTTCCAATTTTTATGCTCTCCTTTGAAAGAACTGAGAGCATAAACGATATTTATAAAATAAAAATGATACTTAACATCAGGGTTAAAATCGAACCCATGCGAAAGGGCAATAGACTGATACCACAGTGTAAGCGATGCCAAGAATTCAGGCACACAAGTGCCTACTGCCAATAAGAACCACGTTGGGTGAAATGTGCCGGAAAACATCTCTCAACAGAGTGCAAAGTTGACATGAAGGCTCCAGCAGTTTGCGCCAATTGCAACTGCAACCACCCCGCAAACTATCGAGGATGCGCATGCGAAGTAGCCTGGAGCTGCAAAAGGGACGAGAAACTCTTAAGGAAAATATTCAAGGTCAGCAACCAAGCCCTGGACGTCCAATAACTGCTGAAATTCCTAAGCCAAAGACGCCAAAGCCGATCAAAAGTGCGAGATTAGTCTTAAATCGTCGTTGCGGTTAAGGGATTCGAAATCAGCCACAAACCCACTCACTCTCACCCCACAAATGAAGATTGCTGTCACACGTTGACTGAAGCGGTGGAAGAAAAAGCAAATCAGAAGTTAGACCGTGCACTTAAACCTCTGGACGACCAAAAATAGCCCGCAACGAGTCCATTATGGCGACGTCATCCGAAGAATATTTAGGCAATAGCTGACCAAGTGATACGCTTCGCCCTTGAGCGCCCTTCGTAAACGAGCAACATTCTCTTTCCCGGAAAACTTGCCCATAACAGTAGTAGATCGATACACCTCCTCGAAGTAGGGCCACTCCCTTCTTTTCTCCCCTGAGAATGTCGGCAATTCCTGGACGTTGCCGCGGTTTAAAATAGTAAGCAGACTCGACATCATATCAGACTGCTCAATTGAGTCTGAGAAACTTTGATTGCACTCAACTGACTTTCGAACCGGAGTCGACTGAGTTGGTGGCCCCCCATCCTGCAGTAGCCGGCGATGATTGGCTTGAATGGTTCTGATAACCTCCAACCTTTCGATAGCCGCTTTGTTGAATGGCACATCGGCAGACGCAGAACCACCTGCAGACTTACTTGTGAACTCCGTGGACTGGTTAAGCAACTTCAATTTTGTTTCCTCTAGCTCTGCTTGCAAAGCGGCAAGCTCGGCATCCTTTTGGGAAACTGATGCCTGAGCCAAAGCAGCAGCTTTTATAAGCATATCCACTGATGACTACACGTCATCTGAACCATGTGCCGCTGCGCCCAACCTCGCATCACCCTCCTTAGAACTTTGCGACGGCTTAGCTACTTGTTCGACGCAACCATCGTAGCCACAAAACCAAGGGTCTACCGTTTTATATAAATCCGGATCAAACTTTGCACAATCAAAGTGCCACCACCTCCTACACTTCACACATTGCACCATCTCTTCATCGCCTGGCTTGCGACATTTGTTTGAAGTGCACGAGTGTGCCTCTTTATTTTTTCTTTAAAGCAGATTTCTCAAAAGCGTATCAAACTGCAAAAAATCCACACGAATAAAATGATTTCGTGCCAAGGGATTGTCCTTGTCTCCTCTCCATATAAATATCCTAAACTTTTAACTTTCTCGTTTATCTTGATTTTATTTTACAAGGATTGTATACATTAGACTATTACATTTGTGGAAACGGCACACTTACCGTGGTGTGGAAACCAATTTTATTTTCCCTGGATTAAAGAAAAAATAGAACAAGAATTTTTCTGACCCTGGCTCAGATAGGGGTGACGCTAAGGAGACGTTTAGAATCGTGAATTCAAAGAAAAGTAGGTAAGAGCAGGTTGCAGCGGCTTGTTTAGTTGAGAGCGGGTTGCAGCGGCTTGATGACAGGGACTCCATTTACATGCAGAGTACACTGCACAGGAGTTCGGATTTGCTCACGTTTACCTTCATCCCAGCCTCATCGCATATGGCCGCAAGCCCATCCAGTGCTCGCTTCCTCCTCGGATGATGCCAAGATAGCTTAATCATCTGCGAAAAACAGATGGCTTATCCTGACACCACCCACTTCGAAAGACTCCTCACCAAGACTGCGCTTCACCATCCAGTTCATACATGCTATGAAAAGGAGAGGCGATAGAACACAGCCCTGGCGAAGTCCAACGCATACATCAAAAGGATGGGAATTGACGCCATTTATCCGAACACAGCTTCTGCAGTCCTCATACAAAGACTGAATGGCTCTTAGAAGAGGCCCACTCAGTGCATAGTCCCGCGAAACTCTCCAGAGTTTATCCCGAGGAACCCGGTCATACGCCTTTTCCAAATCTACAAAGTCGCGTAGACTGGTTTGGCATATTCCCAGGCCTTCTCAAGTATAACCTTCAGAGTAAACAGCTCTTGGGTTGTGCCGCTGCCAGGCCGAAAGCTAGCATTGCTCTTCCCGCAACAAAGGATCGATTACAGCTCTGGAACACGCTTCCAACACCTTCGCGAATATTTTTCCCGGGAGACTTAAGAGAGATATGCTTACCCCTATAGAGCAATCTGCCTTGTCCTTTTCTTTGAAAATGGGCACTATAACTCCTATTTGCCAATTGCTAGGTGCTTTCCCGCTTTCTCAGACCACCTTTATGACACGTTTTAGACATTTAACACCTTCTTCACCCGTTGCGTCTGGCCGGATTTCATAAACTCCAGCAGACTTTCCCCGTTTTAGCGATTTAATCGCAGCAGTGACTTCATCTACTGTAGGACTATTCTCCGCCCTAACCTCGTCAGCAATGGGATTGCCATATTCAATGCCCTGTTCGGGATTGAGCAGCTCCGAAGAGCGCTCGCTCCATCTGCGTAAGACGTCGTTCTCATTTGAAAGAAATAAACCAGTCTTTGGATTTATACCCTTGTACGGTATTTATCCTCTAAAACGGCGAATAATCTGCCATAATGTGCTCTAACCTCTCGCCGAACTTTTTCCAAGCCTGCTCATTGGTTGTTCTTCCCGCCATATTGGGAGTTCTTCGCGCTTCAATGTACCGGGCTCGAGAAACAGAGTTAATACAATGATTCCATACAATATAGGCTCTCTTCTTATCTCTGATGGTTTCTTGAAATCCAGGAGTCTTAAACCACGCAGTTCTTTTCTCACCATCAGCTGCCACACCAAGCCGCTTCACTCCACAAACCGTTCTTGCAGAGGCAGTGAGTGCCGATGAAAACAGGTGCTATTCCTGCTCTACATTCAAAAGGTCAGTTGGAATTTATTTACATTTCTCCAAAACGTGCCGTTCAAATCGCGCACTGTAATCAGATCTCCAACCGCATGCGGGTCAGCCGTCTTGGTTTTCGCCTTGTTGGCAAACGAATACTGTCGCTAAAGCGCAAATCAATCAAAGATCTCTGATTAAAACTGTGCTGGTACTGGAGTGTATTTGTGAATGTCTTTTGGTGGGAAAAAGGTGTTCATGATTAACAAGCCATAAGCACAGCAAAGTTCAACAAATTCCCTCCGTTCTTGTTTTGATCCGGGTCACCGTGCCTCTCAATCACACGTCTCCAAGTACTGTTGTACGCACCCACATGAGCAAACAAATCACCCATTAGGGGAAAGAATCCCATTTCTGCCGCTCCATCCAGGGCAGCATCAACTTCCTTCAAGAAGGCCGCATACTCTGACTCGCGATTAGGTGCATAACACCTGCACTAGAGCCAAAGTGGAACGTTCAAGCTTAAGCGTTAAGATCAAAACCCTCAAACCCTCAATACGTTTTCCGACAGGTGGGGGCTTGTGAATTGAGTATCCCAACACCCGCCTGTGAAGTCATGTTCCGTGGCACGCCAGACCAGAAAAGTCTCGACCTATCAGCGAAGTCTCTAGTTCCGGAACTTTTCCACTTAGTTGAGGAGATGCCAGTAGCATCTCCCACTACTGGCTTTGAGTTGAGTATCATGCCAGTAGCTGATACGTTTTAGCCTCCTCAACCAGTTCAAGTTCCTTCTCCGTTAGCGATGACACATTACATGTTTCAATCTTAGCTTGGTGGCGTTGTCGATTTGTAGACAGACTATCTGAGCCCTCATTTTGGCTAAGCGCTGCCCCGCTAATGGATAAACACACACAGGTTTCGCACAGGTAAACCGAAAAAAGTTTAAACAAGCCAGAAATGATTGTAATGCTCATATTCGCCGTGTCAAATTCCAGTACGACCAAAAGCTGAGGCAGAATATACTACATTGTCCCAAGGGTAGTAAAAACTTTTGGTCTTTCGTCAAAAATGTCAAAAACTGTGCCTCATCTTCCATCCCAACACTCGTTTATAATGACATTCCAGCTGTCACCTCTCTAGACAAAGCGAATCTACTTGCAGCGCATTTCGCTGCTAGCTCCATGCTCCCTGATTCTGCAATGTCCCCGCCTACACTTGAGCGCGTCGAATATACCATGGGACAAATTCACTTTCGCGCTCGTGCAGTCAAAAGAGTACTTCGAGATCTAAACATTCACAAATCCGCTGGTCCAGATGGAATATCCCCCATTGTTCTGAAGAGGTGTTCTTCCGCGCTGGCAAAACCATTGTGTAAGCTTTATCATCGGTCCTACTCCTCAGGTCTCTTTCCGAGTAGATGGAAAACAGCATATGTCCAGCCCGTCCCTAAAAAAGGCGATTCTTCTTCTCCCTCTAGCTATCGTCCAATTGCACTTACCTCCCTTCTTTCTAAGGTCATGGAAACGCTGATTAATTATCAGCTTATGAAATATCTTGAAACACGAAAACTTCTTAATGACCGGCAATACGGTTTTCGTAGCAAACGGTCCACTGGTGATTTGATGGCATATCTCACTGAAAAGTGGAATCATTCCTTGCATCTTCTAGGTGAAAGCAAGATTGTTGCGCTTGATATTTCAAAAGCATTTGACAGAGTTTGGCACCAAGCTCTCTTGTCGAAAATGCGTGCATTTGGAATCGACGAATCTCTTATTCAGTGGATTAGTAATTACCTTTCGAACCGTTCAATTCAAGTTGTTTTGGATGGCTTCAAGTCCGCAGTTCATAAAATTAACGCTGGGGTTCCCCAGGGCTCTCTTTTGTCTCCGACACTCTTTCTCATTTTCATTAATGATCTCCTGTCTGCTACAACTAATCCAATCCACTCCTTTGCTGATGACAGGAACCTCAGTTTCTCATATTCGTTCTCGGTTCCGTGCCCCTGCTCTTCGGACGTTGATTTGGAACGGCAGCGTATGTCAAACTCATTAAACTCTGACCTTAACAGCATTGTATCATGGGGATCTCGAAACAGAGTGGAGTTTAATGCTTCTAAAACTCAATGCTGTCTTCTGTCATTGAAGCAAAACCGAATCACCCAGCATCGACGAAGCCGAAACGCTTTCCATTCTCGGTATGTGTGTCAATAACAACCTTAGTTGGAATGACCACATATTCGACGTCGCCATGAACGCTGCGAAATGCCTAAGTTTCCTTAAAAAATGTAAGAAGTATTTCACCCCCTCTGATTTGGCTATTTTATATAAGGCATATATTCGCCCGAAGTTTGAATATAATTCCCACGTCTGGGCGGGTGCTCCAAAAACAGCACTGGACTTGCTAGATAGGATACAAAAACGCGCGTTAAAACTTGTTGGAGACAAAAACATTGCGAAGTCTTTTGACTCATTAGAACATCGTCGTAATGTTTCTTGTCTATCACTGTTTTATCGCTTTTTTCACAAACAATGTTCCTTCGAAATAGCCAATTGCATTCCGCCCCTAAAGACGTTCCACCGTAATACTCGCAAAAGATCGAATGCACATCAGTTTACCCTCGAGCCCACCTTCGGACGTACAGTAAAGTTTAGAGGTTCTTTCATAAGCCGTACAACGCGAATGTGGAATGTTCTCCCACGGTCAATCTTTCCTGCGCAATACAACGTGCAACTGTTCAAAACAAGAGTGCATCGGTACCTCTCCTCCTTTTCCTCTTCTTCTAATCCTTTCCGCTCGTGAGATGTGTAACATTAAAAAGGGTATCCAATCCCTTATATTCGCGATTTTTTATTTTTTATTATAAAAAAAATGGATAGCGTCTCCATTGCCGGGCTGCTCGTAACTTCTTCGGGTTGAAAACCCGGTCGGATGCCGAGCGAGACATTACGACCACCAAGCGGTAGCATGCTGACACGCCTCAGGCCTAGCTCCAAAGGATGCCATGGGTTACCAGGATCAGATTCTTTCTTCTCTTCATGGTGGGGGGAGGTTGCATTTTTCATACCTAGCTGCGAGGTTTTATTCGGCCGATCATAATATGGACAGCAGACGCCGACCAAGAAGCCGCTCATCCCGAGACAGGTGCTCTTGGATTTTTTCTGTTGAGAGTTTGCCGCACAATATGTATCAGACGCTACTGGGTTTTATTTAGATCTTCGGGCTTCAGGAGTATATACTCCTGACAGCATCACTCATAACATGCTGAAGACTACTTCTGCCAGTGAAATAAATATGCAACAAAAAAAAAAAAAAAAAAATTGACTACAAGCTTTCACGTTTCTCTTGATACATGCGCATACGCACATAAAATTAATTTATTTGTTTTTCGAAAAATACAAAAGGAATTTTTGATTTAAAGTAACTTAATAAATAACATATTATGTAATAACGAATACATAGGCTATACGAACGTTCTATTTTTTATTCCATTAATTTATTTGAGTACAGCTTTATACATACATGAGTCGAATTTTCGTTTTTTTTTTTTGTATAAAAATAAACTTTAAAAATCTCACTCCCTCACTTTTTCATTTAATTGTTGTGCTGTCTTGCTACAATTTATTAAGATAGAAGTTAGCAAACACCAAGAGACAGGCGGGTCAATACACATACTCGGGGACATTTTTAAAAAATAGAAATAATAATAATTTGATAGCAATTTTTAACTGGGTTCAAGTATGTCTTTTTAAAAGAGATGACTTATTAAAACTCTATAAAAATTATAAACTATTATAGGAAAATTGGTCGTTTTCGAAGCTGCCATTCACGTTTTTTGACCTTCTTACATTCATATTAATTTTAAAAGATTTAACTTCTAAAATGTTTCCGCTTAAGGTTGTTGTTTGCTGAACCCAGAAGCTAAAATGAAAATAGATTTATATTAACTTAGTTTTGAAATTAATGTTAAAAGAATGTGAACACAAAAATATTGAGTTACGATTTCGTCATAGTTTTCTTCTACAAAAATGCACATAATTTCCGTTAAGATTTTTAAGATTTAATACCGTGTTACAATTCCTCATTCATAAAATACACTTGGAGTCAATCGGCTTTCAAACAATTTCCTTAAACAATATCGCTTTATGCGATTGCGCACTTACAACAGTGCTTTTACTTATACAGTAAAACATGTGGTGGCCTGGGCCTCGGCCAACAAGCTTCGCCAGTCAGCTCGGCCTCCAGCTAGCGATATCCAGTTTCGCACTTGGGGTTGGCTGAGGCAGGGCGGGTTCAATGACTTTTGGCGCCCGGCACAGATAAATAATAGGCGCACATTAAAAACAAAGATATGAGCGCAGCAAAATTATGAAAAAAATTACTCTAACTTTTTTTCATTTGTTTTAAAAATTTCAAGTATGACAATTTTTGTTTTAAGATTTTTTTAATTCCGCCTTGGGGCTAAATGGGTGTAATAAACCACCTATTCTACATAATAATTATAAGTTAAGCACATAGAGATAAGGAACTATGTATAAAATAAAGCTTAATTTCAGTACTCGAATTACTTTTGAAGAGTGCGTATATAATAGCTATTCCTATTCTCCTTTCCAGTCCTATTCTCCTTTCCATTTAGTTTATTTTCGTGTTTTCCATCCCCGTCCCGCTACCATTTACGCATCATTTTAAATAGAAAAAAATCCTTCCTTTTAAGTTTTTGTTAAATTTTTTTTTAAAGGGGCGTGGCATGTCCAACCCCTTTAACTGAAAATCAATATTGGCATAGAAATATCAAAGTTTGCGACTAAAATGTACGCAAAACTGTAATTTTTTGGTTCAAATTCAATAGTTTTGTGAAATTACCTCTACAGGTGGGCATGGCCGAAAACTTTGTATGAACGAAATCTGAAATCGTGTCCGGTGTCTTTTATGTGGTAAATTTTATTTCTTATTCTATACTTAGTAAAGCTAAAAAGCAGTCGAAATCCATGTTTTCTGGAAAATTAGCGTGGTCATGGTTAGGTGGGCGTGGTCAAAAACATTATACGAAATAAATTTAAAAAAAAAGTGTTTTCTACATAATATATTAAGCAAATTGTTTTTCGATCTGGAACGAAAATATTGAATAAATTGCATGTGAAAGATAACTTTCGGTCTGCGGATTTTATTTTTATTTTTTATGACTTGTTATCATTAAGTCATAAAAAAATGTTGAATAATAAATTTTAGCTTTTCAAGACGTCTAACAGTCTTGTAATCACCGGAGGTTGTTGCACATTTAGACCGATTGTGGGCGTGTCTCTGGGCGGATTTAAAAAATTTTAACACTTGTATTGCTTCGGATGACAGAGAGCTTACGTACAAAATTTTGGTTCCTAGCTCGAAATTTAAGGCCTAAAAATTGCTCATTCGACTCAGAATTCGGTCTCGATCATATGCCCCTTATGGTCTTGGGGGTCTATCGTCATTATTTCTCTATGTTATATGAACGCAGCGAAATGCTTAGGATTCCTAAGTCGATGCAAGAAATACTTTACACCTTCTGATCTGGCTGTCATCTATAAATCGTTCATACGACCAAAACTGGAGTATAACTCTTATGTCTGGGCACGAGCTCCTTAGACAAATTTACACCTACTCGATCGGATACAAAAAAGAGCATTGAAATTGATAGAAGACTCAAACATTGCAAAGTCAATCGACTCCTTGCAACATCGTCGCAATGTCTCTTGTCTTTCATTGTCTTACCGTTTCTCCCATAAAGAGTGCTCCAGTGAAATAGCCAGTTGCATTCCACCCCTTAAAGAATTCAACTGCAATACTCGCGCAAGAAGGAATGCTCATCAGTTCACCATTGAGCCCAATTTCGGACGAACCGCGTTGTATTGGAGTTCTTTTTTTAGCCGAACAATACGGATGTGGAATAGGCTTCAAAAGGAGGTTTTTCCTCGTCACTACAGTCCACAACAGTTCAAAACCAAAGTGCATTAGTTCCTCTCTTCTTTTTCCTTTGATCCTTTCCATTCGCGTTATGTTAACTAACTATAAGGGTAGCCATAACCCCTTGAACGCGGATGAATTATAAAAAAAAGTTTTCTGTATCAAACTTAATATACTCCATTCCTGTGGAATAGTTAATAAAAACAATTTTAGTAGGTATCAGACCATTGGTAATTTTTAAGTGATACGAATGCTCAAGATTAAATTGACTGCTACAATAAAAGCCGTAACTGAATTATTATAATTTTATTTTTCATTCATAATAAAATTGTTATAATTTTTAATTAATAATATAATTATTAATATGTTAAATAATATAATTAATAATATATTATATAATATAATTATTATCATTATATAATTATTATTAAATTTATTATGAATGAATCACCCTGAAATGTGAAATAAATGGCAAAACCGTGCAATTTAAAAAAAAATAATAATTCAGCACATCAAAAACATAATTCAGCACAAAATTCCAATTATCCGAACGCGATAAGAAGACTTTAATACTTGTTGTAATGCGGACGAAATGCAATAGGTTGGCCTGGCTTGCTCAAACCGAAGGTTTTTTTGTTGTCTTAGCTTTGGCGCAGAATTTTAAGGCATTCGACTAAATTTCGCATAAAATAATAGTGTTTAAAATTACAGCTCTTGGCTTCCCCCCAAATTTTATTCGTTGGGTTACTTTTTACCTTAGCCTCAGATCTTATCAAGTTAAATTTCGAGGAATTTTATCCTCTGTCTTGACATCACTGTCAGGTGTCCCCCAAGGTAGTCACTTAGGCCCCCTCCTCTTCATACTAGCTATATACGATGCTTCTTCGAGGATCAACTTTAGTGAAGTACTTGCATATGCCGACGATATGAAAACATTTAAAGCCATAAAATCATCAATTGACCATGTCATTCAGTCCGATTTAACAAGTTTCGCTACCTGGTGTTGCCGCTAATGGTCTCAGCTAATGGTCTCAGCCTCAACCCAATTAAGTGTCAAGTTATGACCTTTAAAAAAAAACGTGTACCTCCATCACACGTTTATTTCATTGATGAACACACTCTTTGCCGCGTTCTAAGTTTTAGGGACCTTGGTGTTTACTTCAATCACAACCTAGATTTCTCTGAACACATAAATTACATTGTTAATAAGTCCAGCTGCTTGTTAGGTTTCATAAAAAGATGGTCGAAAGAATTTAGTGACCCCCATGTCACTCTCTCCCTCTACAATAGTTTTATTCGACCTTACCTTGAGTACGCCTCGCAAGTATGAAATCCTTCGCAGCGTGTTACAGTAATAGAATTGAAGCAATTCAGCGAAGATTCATTCGATTAGCTTTAAGATGCCTGCCATGGGATGACTCTTTTAACTTTCCCCCATACAGCCAACGACTAAAACTGCTAAACATGCAAAGCTTATCTCAACGGCGAACCAATAGTGAGCTGATGTTTATTCATCAACTAACCACTTTCGGTCTGCGGATTTTATTTTTATTTTTTATGACTTGTTATCATTAAGTCATAAAAAAATTTTGAATAATAAATTTTAGCTTTTCAAGACGTCTTACAGTCTTGTAAGCACCGGAGATTGTTGCACATTTAGACCGATTGTGGGCGTGTCTCTTGGCGGATTTAAAAAATTTTAACACTTGTATTGCTTCGGATGACAGAGAGCTTACGTACAAAATTTTGGTTCCTAGCTCGAAATTTAAGGCCTAAAAATTGCTCATCCGACTCAGAATTCGGTCTCGATCATATGCCCCTTATGGTCTTGGGGGTCTATCGTCATTATTTCTCTATGTTATATGAACGCAGCGAAATGCTTAGGATTCCTAAGTCGATGCAAGAAATACTTTACACCTTCTGATCTGGCTGTCATCTATAAATCGTTCATACGACCAAAACTGGAGTATAACTCTTATGTCTGGGCACGAGCTCCTTAGACAAATTTACACCTACTCGATCGGATACAAAAAAGAGCATTGAAATTGATAGAAGACTCAAACATTGCAAAGTCAATCGACTCCTTGCAACATCGTCGCAATGTCTCTTGTCTTTCATTGTTTTACCGTTTCTCCCATAAAGAGTGCTCCAGTGAAATAGCCAGTTGCATTCCACCCCTTAAAGAATTCAACTGCAATACTCGCGCAAGAAGGAATGCTCATCAGTTCACCATTGAGCCCAATTTCGGACGAACCGCGTTGTATTGGAGTTCTTTTTTTAGCCGAACAATACGGATGTGGAAAAGGCTTCAAAAGGAGGTTTTTCCTCGTCACTACAGTCCACAACAGTTCAAAACCAAAGTGCATTAGTTCCTCTCTTCTTTTTCCTCTGATCCTTTCCATTCGCGTTATGTTAACTAACTATAAGGGTAGCCATAACCCCTTGAACGCGGATGAATTATAAAAAAAAGTTTTCTGTATCAAACTTAATATACTCCATTCCTGTGGAATAGTTAATAAAAACAATTTTAGTAGGTATCAGACCATTGGTAATTTTTAAGTGATACGAATGCTCAAGATTAAATTGACTGCTACAATAAAAGCCGTAACTGAATTATTATAATTTTATTTTTCATTCATAATAAAATTGTTATAATTTTTAATTAATAATATAATTATTAATATGTTAAATAATATAATTAATAATATATTATATAATATAATTATTATCATTATATAATTATTATTAAATTTATTATGAATGAATCACCGTGAAATGTGAAATAAATGGCAAAACCGTGCAATTTAAAAAAAAATAATAATTCAGCACATCAAAAACATAATTCAGCACAAAATTCCAATTATCCGAACGCGATAAGAAGACTTTAATACTTGTTGTAATGAGGACGAAATGCAACAGGTTGCCCTGGCTTGCTCAAACCGAAGTTTTTTTTGTTGTCTTAGCTTTGGCGCAGAATTTTAAGGCATTCGACTAAATTTCGCATAAAATAATAGTGTTTAAAATTACAGCTCTTGGCTTCCCCCCAAATTTTATTCGTTGGGTTACTTTTTACCTTAGCCTCAGATCTTATCAAGTTAAATTTCGAGGAATTTTATCCTCTGTCTTGACATCACTGTCAGGTGTCCCCCAAGGTAGTCACTTAGGCCCCCTCCTCTTCATACTAGCTATATACGATGCTTCTTCGAGGATCAACTTTAGTGAAGTACTAGCATATGCCGACGATATGAAAACATTTAAAGCCATAAAATCATCAATTGACCATGTCATTCAGTCCGATTTAACAAGTTTCGCTACCTGGTGTTGCCGCTAATGGTCTCAGCTAATGGTCTCAGCCTCAACCCATTTAAGTGTCAAGTTATGACCTTTAAAAAAAACGTGTACCTCCATCACACGTTTATATCATTGATGAACACACTCTTTGCCGCGTTCTAAGTTTTAGGGACCTTGGTGTTTACTTCAATCACAACCTAGATTTCTCTGAACACATAAATTACATTGTTAATAAGTCCAGCTGCTTGTTAGGTTTCATAAAAAGATGGTCGAACCTTCCCCCATACAGCCAACGACTAAAACTGCTAAACATGCAAAGCTTATCTCAAAGGCGATCCAATAGTGAGCTGATGTTTATTCATCAACTAACACTAGGCAAAATTGACGCACCTGATCTTCTTTTATCTGTGAAATTTAAGTTTCGAGGAGGATCGCATAATCTCCGCTGTTTGCCGCTTATGCATGTTCCTAGGCATAGAACTAATTACGGAAAGCATGAACCGATTAGTCGCATGTGTTCTGTTTATAATACTTAAAGTAGTCTAGTCGACTTTAACATTGACAAGGCTAAACCTAAAGCGCTGCTTAAAGAATTGTTATAATTGTTTTAAGTAATGTTACTTTTTATACTTTATGTTACATTTTATACTTTAATGTTTTAATAGTTTCTTCCCGCGTTTGTGGTGAAAAACTTTTCGTAGTATACTGTGATTCAGTGTGGTTAAACTTTCGTTTACATGTATTCTGCTGTTAGAGGGAAGCCCAACATCATGCAAACAAATTGGACTTTTTGTTGTTTTGAAGTGCTGGTTTGTAGCGTAAAGAACTTTATTTTTGTCGGTTGCCGAAGTAAATTTCATTATTATTGCGGTATCTTCTTCAGCGCCTCGTTTTTGAACTCGGAAGATTTGATTCAGCAACGGTGGCGGAGCGCACTTTACGGAGTTGCATAATTTGTGAAAAATTTGCACTAGGCTTTCGTTTTCTTGCTTGGGTACTCCGCGTAGAACTTCATCAGCAGATATCTTTATACGTTCAAGGGAATCGATTCTTTGCTCAAGTTGTTCAAAACCGCTGTTATACTGCAGGTTTGAAAGTTGCTGCTTGGTGATCTTATCCATTGATTCGACTTTTTCTGCGAGTGTTGTTACTTTGGAATTTAATGTTTTCGGGCGTGACTCAAGATCGTTTACAGTTTTTGAGTTTCTTGGACAGTTTGGCATTTTCTTCCATGATTATACTTTTCAGTTTCACAAAGTGCTTGTCTATTTCTTGTTTAACTAAAATTTTTATGGGGTCACTTTTTAGTGCTGAGACCGATGGGGAGAAAGACGCTTTTGCGTGTGCTCGAGTTTCACGGTTATTTTGAACGTTCGACATTGTTAGTTTTGAAAACACGAGGTAATATTATTTAAATGTATTTATAAAAAGGCACTTCAACGTATATTGATTGGATAGTATATTTTGCAAAGAACTTAAGATAAAACTTTGCGATTTGTAAGAACACGTCTAGCTTATCAAAGTCGTGACAGACAACTGATATATACCTGACAATATCAGGAACGCAAGCAAAAAGAGTCAAGATGTGTGACAAGAGCAGAAAAATTCTCTCACAAACTTCTAATGTTTTGATGTACAATAAATAATTAATCATTACAGAAGGAACTATTCTTAAAAATCACAATTCGAGTTACATGCTTTAGGTTTCATCTATAGGTAAATCGTAATCAAAGTTCATTATATAAAAGAGATTCAAAATTTTAAAACACTAAATGAGAGCGAGGTCATTAAAAGATTTGATAAAAAAAATTTTACCCCACTCAACCTTCCTCATAAAATTTTTATTATTAAATTTTTATTATTAAAACCACGCTCTATTTCCAACTGTTTCTATCATTGCTCCTTTCGCCTTCATTATGAATGCACGAGTTAACCTAGTAAGCGCATCGTTGATGTAGATCTCGGAACCATTCTCCTTTCTTCCCCCGCGTCCGCTGCTGCCGCTGTTACTATTACTGCTCCTGTTGGCGAGCCAGTGGCTTGTGCGTTCTTAGTTCAAAGAAACAGCGAGATATATCCTTCGTTTGATTTCAGCGCTGGTGTCATTGTCTGAATTGATAGCGGAACCCAGGTAGACAAAGGCCCTAACTACGTCAAAGTTATAGCTGTTGATGTTGATGTTTTGTCCAAGACATGGGTGTTGGGTGTCTTTTCTTGATGACAGCATATACTTGGGGTTGCCCTCGTTGACTGCTAAACCCATATTCACCCCTTCCGTGCCAATACTCACGAAGGCTTTACTGACATCACGCTTTGGTCAATGTCGTCTGCGTATGGGAGTAGTTGAACGGACTTTTGAAAGATTGTGCCTCTGGTGTTGGCGCGGGAGTTCTGCAATTTCTCTCAAGTATGATGTTAAAGAAGTCGCATGACAGCGCGTCGCCTTGTCTAAATCTTTTTTGACATCAAAGGGGTTGGTGAGGTCTTTGCCGACCTTGATGCAACATTGTGGATTTCCCATCGTCATCCTGCATAGACTGACGTGTTTGGCAGGGAAACTAGACATTGCGCTATATAGCTCGTCTCTATAGATGAGGTGGTGGTATCGATTTGGAATTCCTGAGTTTTCTCCAAGATCTGCCACAGTGTGAATATTTGATCGATGGTGGACTGTCCTGGCCTAAGGCCACACTGATATGTGTCTATCAGGTTGTTGACAAACGGCTTCAGGCGTTCACACAGTACAGCAGAAAAGATCATGTATGCGATGTTGAGAAGACTGATGCCCCTGTAGTTGACACAACTCAGAGGGTCTCCTTTCTTCAGGATCTAAGTAAGCTGAATACTGTAGCTTTCTAATAAATGTAGCCACAAGACGTAGCTTAGTGTAACTAGTATTTCTAACTATACTATACTAACTATTTCTAGTGCACTTGGTACTAACGTTTTTTCAGTTTTTTTTTTCTTAAGATTAAGATAGATATCTTTCATTGGAAAATTAACTTTTAGCAAATTGTTATAAAAATGTCACTTTTGAGTCAAAAATTTATTGCAAAATAATACATGAAATTCAAAACTAAAGGAAAGGACAACGTTGGAGCGATATATCTCGCAAGTTCTTTAATATAAATATGTATTTGAAAAAAAAAAAAAATATATATAAAACAAATCAATATTTCGAATTTCAGTTTTAGCATTTTTTTCTGCCTTAGCCCCAGTGTGCGTTGGTCATTCTTGGGTGTCTTTCGTTGATGACAGAATACACTTGGTTTTGTCCTCGTTGACTGCTTAACCCATATCCGCTGCTTCCGTCCCAATACTCACTAAGGCATCACTGACATCACGCTTTGTTGTTCCAATTATGTCAATGTGGTTTGCGTATGCGAGTAGTTGAACGGACTTTTGAAAGATTGTGACACTGGTGTTTGCGGGGGAGTTTTGCACAACAAGAAGACTGATTCCTTTGCAGTTGGTACAGTTCAGAGGTTCTCCTTTCTTGAGGATCGATCGGGCAGGCGAAGCCTTACAGTTTTGAAAGCACTGGAGGTGGTTGCACATTTACAGCGATTGTGGGCGCGTCTCTTAGCGGCTTTAAAAAATTTTAACACTTGTTTTTCTTCGGATTACAACGAGCTTACGTACAAAATTTCAGCTTTCTAGGTCAAAATTTCAGGCCTTAAAATTGGTGACATACGGACGGATGGACGGACATGGCTCAGAATTCTGTCTCGATCATATGCGTTAAAGTCTTAGGGGTCTATCTATTTTCCTTATGTTACATTTTCGCCTGTATCAAACTTAAAAAGGATAAAGATGGATAAAGATGGAAAAGGGGGATAAAGATTTTATTCTTAGCCCACGCCCGATTTCGGGGGTATGGCCCATACAAATAAATGCACTTTTGTTTTCAATACTTTTTCTTTTCTGTGAAATTCCGGATTCAATAAGAATATCTGTCGAAATCGATCTCTATCTGTTTTGAAAAGTACACTTTTGTTGATGTACATACTTACACAAGTTCATTTAAACGGGTGGCTGTAAATGTTGCTGTTGGTACCAAAACATAACCGGGTACTTAAGTGTGGTAGTCAAAGTGTCATTGTGTTCCTCCAATGAATTGCTGGCGTAGTGTAAGACCAATTTCTTCAAGCTTGCATAAATGTTGTAGGGTAATGCTAGGCCGAAACCATTTTCCGTTTCGTATATAATACAATGTTGGACTATGTTCTTACACGAAATTGAAAGGGCAAAGTTTCCGTTGTTGTTGTCGATAGCTTTCCTAGGTCGTATAAGAAATGTTCCTGTAGGTGCGTCAGCCAATAGGGCTTGAGCTCGCCGGCGAGTACAGTCATTTAAGAACCAAAGAGATTCATCGTTATGAGGTAGCTTGGATTCGCTTTCATATTTTTCTTTCCAATCATCATAGCCCATATCAATAAGCTTTTTGATTTCCTCCTCTTTAATGCCCAGGTATATCAGGCGGCTGCAAAAAAAGTAATAAGTTAACATTGACAGTAGACTGAAGACGTAAAACTCGTTAAGTACTAAGGAACAAGTTTACTTAGGTCCAAGTGGAATTTGTCTGTTATTTTTATGCTTACATATGCATTTGAGTTTTATTAAAATTTTTCAGTCGAATATAGTTTAAAAGTTATAGCTATTCAAAGTTTCAATTTTTTCATACAAAATACCTTATCTGAGACTTTAAAATTTCTGGCTTAGAATATGCAACAGAAATTTGACATGTTTCTCTGCAAAAAAAATTTGCTTTTGGAGACAACAGTTTTTGGGTCGCCCACTTCGCGGGTTTAAAGTATTTTAACTCTGTTTTTCGCAGGGTTTAGCTGCTCACGCGACTTCATCGCTTCGCTAAGGGTAAGAGCCAGTTGTCATTTATGCCTGTGGCCATTTACGGATAAGTTAAAGTTGCACTGATTCTGCCTATAACTAAATTTGCCAAGGATGATTCGAAGAAAGCAGATGCCACAGGAGAAACGCGCGATCAGATGAAAGAGAGGTGCTGCAAAAAAAATTAGGTTCAGTGTTTAACCGAAGGATCAAAAGGGTCTGTTGAGGGCACAAAGTGAAAGGACCCACAGTAGACTCATATTCGATGCTCAGAATGGTTGAAAGATTGAGGGCTTATTGATAGCTCATTTGTTTCGCTTATATAAAATTTATAGAATTCAATTATAATTACGATTTATTAAATGCTGTCATTGCAGTGTTCTAAATAATGGGGAGGATTCTGATGGTATATCCAGTATAATATTTTTTTAAAAGTCTACTGTACTTATTTTATCCGAATCTTAAGTTTAGGCATTTAAATTTCTATTGAAACACTGGGTGACAAATAAATTTTTTTGATTTTTATTGGAAAAAAATAAATAAAAAAATGACAAACGGGATTTTTGTTTTATTTTTTTTTATATATTTTGCTATCTACTTCAGTGAAGAATATTTCTGTCTTGATTCCCCACAAGCGCATCATAATCCATCACTTCAGGTTACAACCTTGCGCCTAGATGAAAAGAAAGAAGAAAAGGGTACCGGTGCAGTATTTGTCGTTCTGTACACAGTGAAACCGGGTGTAAACCATGCTGGAATTGTCGCGAACTGCGAGCATTATTTGACAGCTCGTTGCTCAAGGTTTGGACACGTTGTTTGCATGGCGCAAACAACGATACACGCGCGTCGCTCTACTAGTAGGCCAAGAAACAGGTGGTGGGATCAGGTTAAGAACATCCTCGAGACCCGACTGGGGATCGCGCCTGTGTCTCTTGAGGATAAGCGGTCACCGAAGATGATGAAAAAATTCGCCATTAAGGAAAATTAGTGTAACGGAGGAACCCTTCTGAAGATTTCGTGATGAGGTTAGTCAAACTCCGGAACACATTTTGCAATTCTGTGGGGCCCTGAACCAAAAAAGGATCAAATGTTGGGAAAAATACCAGATACCAGACAAAAAGATACCCACCTTGGACCCACTTCTTAAAACTGGACTAGAGAAGGTGCTCTAAGCATGAGTTCTCCCAGCAAAGGCCAAACATGATTTAGTAATGACCTGTAGTGCGAATAAACTCTTTTGAGGGAATAAACCTCTCCAAGGCTTCCTAATTGACAACAGGCTGCAGTGCAAACCCCAGCTTAATAATAATAATAATATGTTTGGGTATGAGAACTTACTCTTGCAATTTATCTTTCCTGATTGAAAGTGCCTGTATATCAGGTTTAGCTGCATTTATCTCGCGCTCGACGTGTTTGTACTCCTCCTTCTTTTCTTCTATGAACTGGTTAAGTTTGGAAATTTCTTCGTTCAGAAACTTTAAATGATCATGCAAAATTGTTTTGTTCTCTTTCAGGCGCTCTTGATCCTGTAGTCGGGCGACTTTTATTGAATTCAACATCACAGTCATTTGTTTACACAGCATTTCCTTGGCAATTCCGAAAACTTCAAGAGCTGATTTTTTCTCACTCAGTTCATTTTCAGCTGCTTCAAAGACTTCTTTTTTATTTTGCAAATTTTGCTTCTGAGCATTTAAGGCATGATGTAGTTGCAGAAAAATTTCGGTGACGGCACGGAGATCAGTGTTACCACGATTATTTGCATCAGCACTTGAATCTTCATCAGATGGACGAACAATTGGTTTTTTCAATGTGATATCGAGTGTTGTATTGTACAACTTTAAGGAGTTTGTCCGGTAGTAATTGATTAAATCAACCACTGAGCTGAATTTGCAGTCCACAAAACCGTACATTCCGCTGTCGTGACAGATTTTGATGAGTTTTTCGGTACCGTCTTTGATCAATGTAAGCGTATATTCACCTTCCTTGGAAAGCGCATCTCGAACAAGGAAACTCCCATCTGGTTGCCCAAATAAAATATCTTTTACTTCCTCACGTGTTATTTTTCCCCAATACCATTCTGCGTCTTTCAGTTGGTCATGCGCTTTGTTTTGAGGATCAAGGTGATGCAAGATAGATGATTTAGTCAACGACAACGCCAAAGATGTTGCCTGTTGAGGCTGTTTTTGTCGAAAGCTTGAATCCATGTTTAATGATGACGACGAGTAGGAAGATGTATATACAGCCGATGTAGGTAAAACACTAACTGGGGCAGGAGCTGGTGGTTTAAAATGTGTACTGGCACCAGTCGCATTAGCGCGAGATATTTTACGCGGAGGTACTGCCGGAGCCTCGTCCACAAATGGCGGCGCTTTTTCCTGGCCTTGCCATGATTTGAACAGGATTTCAATAATTCTGACATGGTGTTCAGTGTTAGCAATTACTTGACTAAAAAAAATAGACGATAACATACAAATCACAACACTTTGCAGGCTAGCTTACATTATTTTGTTCCATGGTGGACGAATCAGTATGTGTGCAAAAGATTCCAGCATGATTGTTGGGGCTTCCCGTCGACCATATGCAAATTGTATTTTCGATATCCGGCGCAAATGATCCAAAAAAAAGGTAAGCGTTTCAACATGATGCTTTGCCAAATGTTTTACGCAACTAACAACTTCGATTGTGCTTGATGCAGGATCCACTTTGTACAGCTCTGGAAAAAGGTGAAATTATGATTATAAGTACACAATGTGTGTTCATCGCACTTTCGTTATAACCAATTCGGGAGCAAAAACAAAACAATAGATAATAATTTAATGAGATAATTTTCAAAAGAAAGGGCAGAAAAGACGCTTAGAAGATAGAGTCTTGCGCTTGTGCCTATGAGCATGATAAGACCCAACAACATTGCGAGTTGTCGCAAGGAACTGAAAACAGAAATAATATCGATAAACATTACATTGTCCAATTAGTCTTCCACCCCATTTTGGTGTTTCTTAACAGGCGTGACAGTTTGATCGTCAGTTGGGCGCCTGTCACGCACTGCTCAAGACACAAACTTCAAAGGATTTCACTGTCGACTTAAAGAAAATTCTGCGAAACCTTTGTGTGAAGCGTATATTTCAACAAGACTTCGGTTAAAGCCATCACGTTAAAGATTTATATTGAATCAAAAGATGTAAAAAAACCGTGACCCGGTGTATTTAAGTTCCAAAAAATTAAACATTTTATTAGTCAACTAGCAAGACGCTAGTTTAAGACATATAAAATGCTTGTGGAGCCTTTTGAAAATATTCAAAGAAATTATGAAGTTAGTCTTCCACCCCATTTTGGTGTTTCACAACAGGCGTGACATTTTGATCGTCAGTTGAGCCTGTTCTGAAACACCAAAATGGGGTGGAAGACTCACTTTATCGTAAATATCGTAGACGCATCTACAACGCAAAAGTAGATCTACTTTCTGAAAAATGCCGATGAAATGCTGATGAAAATGCCATTAACGTACGCACGCAGCAACGCAACATTGCGATTCCAGCATTACTTTTGCGTTGTAGACACGTTTACGATACATACGATAAAGTGCATATCAGAGGTAGAATTTCGTTTTGCCCCATATGAGCCCGTGATTTTTACTCTATTTGTCATCGCACGTACGCAGCAACGCAATTTTACGATTCTAGCTTAAAGAGTATGGAACGCTTTTGTTATGACATTTGTTCGACAGACCTGACCTAAGCTTGAGCGATCGAATTTGGCTCTAGTGCAGGTAAATGCACCTAATCAAAAGTCAGAGTATGCGGCCTTCTTGAACGAAGTTGATGCTGCTTTGGATAGAGTGGCAGAAATTGACTTTTTCTCCTAATGGGTGACTTTAATGCTCATTTAGGAACTTTTGCTGTGCTTATGGCCTGTCCATCATGACCTTTTTCCCACCCAAAGGCATTCACAAATACACTTTGTACCGGCACAGTTTAAATCAGAGATTGATTGATTGGTTTGCTTATTAAGTGGCCACGTCACAATTTGAAAAAACCTTATACATAAATAAAAAAATTTCAATTTCTACAAAAGGAGTTCTTTGAAAATAATACAAGGAATACTATTAAGTTAATTATTATAAGGGTGGGTATTTTTTATAAAGCTAATGCATTTTTTCTTGTATATGCCCAGATTAGTTTCAGCTTTTATTTCTTCTGGCATTTAATTAAATAACTGTAGCCCTTTGTATAAATGCTATTTCGTTCAATATTTGTTAAATACCGAGGCGGCCTAAGATCTCCTCTGTTGGAAAATCCCCTAAGAGAAGCCGGAAATAAAAGACCTCGTGTCTTGACTGTTCGTCGTGAAGTGAATCCAATTTCTTTGTACGATCTTCTAGTATAGGTGGCGTACGAACAATTACAAAGAGTGCTATAGTTCAGGTTTACAGTTAATCTATTTAGTTTAATATTTATATACAACATCCTCCATTACGCTAGTTGTTACCTTTAGTCTCGTTTACAACTATTACATTTTTTTTTAAATACATTGGTAACAAATCGTGTTTCATTTTGAAAACTTATTATTATTTTATTTATTACATTTATTATTATTAACTTCATTTGGTGTACAAGTAAGACATGGTCTTTTTTAGTATTTTAAGTTAGGTTAAAAATTCGGACATATAAAAGAACTAACAGTTTACAAAACAAAATCAAATCGTTGCCAAGGTAAATAATTTAAAAATGAATAAAATAGTTTATAAGTAAATAAACAATAATAAAATTTAAATGTAATTTTAAGAACAAAATTCAGTTGCAAAAAGTTTCCATTTAATTAAATTTGAATATAAACCAAATCAAATTGTAAACATGCAATTGAAGTGAGTTCTAAAAAAAGAAGAAATTCACATAAGAAAAGAAAGCAAGAAATGAGAGTCAATTAAGAAAAAAGGCGTTAAAGAAAGAAAGAAAGAAGCTGAGACTTAATGTTGATGAGATAGAAATTTAAAGACATCAGAACTAAAATTGGTCGTTGTGACAATTTTTTTAAATCTTGTGGAGAGTGAGTTCCATAAACGAGTGCCTGCCACAAAGAAGAGTCGTGATGTATTGAGGTATTTATATGTAGGCGCGACAACGTTGTGTGTTCGGCTTGAGTTACAAAATTCGATTTTGTTAAACAAATTCTGTGGCGATTCGGTTCGAATTATTTTGTGCAAGAATATACTATTTCTGATGGCTGTGTACTGCGAATAAGTACAACCCAGGATAAGGATTTGATGTGGTGAAATATGGTCATAACGGCGTAGTCCAACGGCATATCTGATCATTTCATTGAAAGCTACTGAAAGTTTGTGGTTCGAAACGGAGTCCAGTTTTGGATAGACTACTTCTGAGTAACTTATGATTGGTGTCAGAAGCGTTTTAACTAAGCGGATCCTTGTATCTACTGGAGTGAAGCTACTTGATACTCAAAGTTTTCGCAATGCCCCATATATTCGGCCAACTATCATGTTCGTGTGCTCACTACCAGATAAATTGGAGCTTATTTTGAACCCAAGGCTCTTGACTGTTTCTACATACTGTTTTTATCACGCAATACCTTTTATCACGCAAGTGAACTGGAGGAAACATTTCAACTTGGTAATATTTCTTTAAAATCATAACAGCTTGTGTCTTGTCTGGGTTCAAAGATAGTCCGTTCGCTTCCGCCCAAAAGCTTGTGGCATTCAAATCCTCAGTGATTCTGGCAACCAAATCCTCAACAAGTCCGATTGGCCTTGAGAGGTATATTTGAACGTCATCAGCATAAAGATGGAACAGAACACTTTTGCAAACACTAGGAAGATCATTAATAAACATACAGAAAAGTATAGGACCAAGTATGGATCCTTGGGGTACTCCCGCAACAATAGGCGCTGGCTCAGAAGCTGTACCATTTGACTACTACTTTTTGTGACCTTTCAGCTAGGTAGCTATTTATCAAGCGAGCTGCTCGTTGGCTAAACCCAAAATAGAATTCTGTGGTTAGCTCTATCAAAGGCTTTTGAAAAATCAAGTAAACAGAGAAGAATCAGAAAATCCTTATCGAACTGTTGCCGTATATCATCCAGTATTTTGACTGGATCCATTGGAGTTGCACAGCTATGGTTTTTTCTAAAGCCTGACTGAAACGCCGATAAAAAAATTTTTCCTCAAGGTAATTGTTTATCTGGCCAGCAAGAATCTTTTCCAAAACTTTAGAAATGCATGGTAAAATGCTATCGGGTCTGCAGTCGCCAGCAAGTACAGGGTGTGATTTTTTTTCCACTGGTGTTAAGCGAGCTTCTTTCCACTTGTCGGGAAATGTGGAAGATGAGATGAAAAATTCATCAAATGCGTAATTGGATAAAAAAAAAAATGGCAAAATAAGTTTGAGGAAACGGAGAGGAATTCCATCTTCTCCAACCGCATTTGATTTTATTTTTCTAAAAACTGTTGCAACCTCATCTTCTGTGACCACTTTAAAACCGAAGTAATCACTTCCTTCAAAAATAAGCTCATTCGCTGGTAAAAAGTTCGCAGAATCTGTGGGTTTAAACAAAAATTGATCATTCAAAACGTTAGAATCAATGTCACAAATCAAGCGATCCTCTTTTCCTATCCCAATGTTTCATAAATTTGTCCACAACTGTTTAGAGGGAAGTCGAACATCGAGTTTTGAACAGAAAAAATTCCTTTTTGCAGATCTTATTATGCATGTTGCCTCATTCCTAGTGCGGCAATACGCTAGCCAGTTAACCGAATTCGAATTTTTCCGCCACTTGCCACATAATCGTCGGAGGCTCTTGATAGAGGTCTGCACCTCGGATGTGCACCAAGGACAGTTCTGATTTCTTATGCGTACTGTCTTTAGAGGCACATGCTTTTCGAAAAGTTCCTGAATAGATCCTTGCAAACACTTTAATTTTGCGTTTACATCAGGAAAAAAGTTCCAGGCGTGCCACGAGATCTGACTTGCATCCAGAGAAAGCGAGTTCGTATTGATAGACCTAAAATCTGTGAACTGAAACGTAAGAGGCACTACAGTATGAGCAAAATTAAGGTCATACGTGCAGAAGATTAGATCATGATCTGAAAGCCCATCTTAAAGTAACTGATCATGAAACAGAACATCCGATGGGTTCGATACAATCAACAGGTCAAGAAGACTTGGAGGATGATCTGGCGCATAGCGAGTTGGATAGGAATTAATTACAGCGAGCCCGACAGAGGACACTGAATTAAGAAGCTGAGATGAACACGACTCTCTTTTTAAAAGGTCGGCATTAAAATCTCCAGCAATAAATATATTTTCATAAAGAGGTGAAAATTCTGCTAGGCATTCAAAAAATGGATTTGAGGAATACCTTCTTTTCGGGTTGTAAACGCATGCCACAGCAAACTTAAGATTTCCATCATAAACTTTAGCTACAAGAAACTCGACACCATTACTGGACGATTTAGTAATCCAGTAATACTTTAGTAAGTTACGATTTAGTAAGTTATCCTATCATTGCGGATCAGTTCATATTTAGGTATGCCATAAAAAATGTTTTTTACCCGAGGTTTAAACCAGGTCTCACTTACACATCTAACATCTACATCCAACCCTTCAAAAACAGTTCTCATATAGTCTAACTTTAGATCATTGAAACTCCTCGCGTTGAAATAGCACACCTTAAACCCACATTGCACCCGACTACACATAATTTTTATCATAACATGCACCGAATCTCCCGCACAAGCACTCTGAATAAAATTACTTTATTGCTGAGGCATAGCAATCTAAGACCGGGCAAATAAAAGTTATTCTTTGGTTGACACTTAACTATTGAAGGATATTTAACATTAGGTCAATTGGTGTGTAAATATTACATTTTAATAAAATTCGCATTGCTCTATTATAAATACGCTGAAACTTAATAACATATAATCACTACACAAGAATAAAGTTAATGAATAGTATACCAAATGGGGCTTTATCATAACATTAAAAACATTTATTACACTGAGCGTAGAAAGTTTGTTTCGTATTCTTTCTAAAAAGAAAACTTTTTGACACTTTCTAAATTATGTAATCAATGTGGTCATAAAACATTTATTTGGAGTCAATCATTACACCTAAGTACTTTATTTGTTCGACTTCTTCTCTTTCTTGCCCATCTAATTATTAAAAATAAATAAATAGAGTGGCGCAATAGCTCGAGGTGAACCAGGTCCAACTTCGCAACAATGTGTGCTGTTTGCGTTACATCTTATTATTTCATAATTTAATTGCACGATTCGACTTAAAGTTCATACTTTTATATTTTGAAACATTTAATTTTAATTTGTTCGTTTTTAGCCAATCACTCAAATTATTAAGGTCTTTTTGTAGTTTTAATAAAAAGCAAGGTGTCATCAACAAAAAGTAGTATCTTCCAATGTCTCGCACAACTTTCTCACCATTAATTTCAGCTGCATCAAGCAGCATTTTGGAGATTAAATAATTAAAATCTTTTTTTCATGATTCCTTTTTTGGTTCAGCGATTTCAATACTGCTTTTAAGTCAACAATATTGACACACTCAAATTTAAAGGATTTATCGACCCAAGTAGGTGGGGGACAAATTGTATAAAAGGTGTGGACGTTAAAATTTCACTGACACTATTTATGAAAACACGAGTTGAATTTGTCAGCCATGTCTTTTTCGTTTTTACATAATTACCGTTTAATTACTGTTAAAAGTTACCGACTAAATTGCTTTCCACGCTGGCTTTTGATCGCGCGCGGTTAGTATTTTCCGTTTTATGTAGTTACTTTTCGCTTTTATTATAACTTGCTGATACCTGTTGGGTATTTCGCGATGTGTAGACCAATAAAATTCATTGAACTCAATTCGCAATGCAAGTTGAGAAGTAACTTTGCATGAGCGAGAAACGTCTGCCACAAAAAGAATATTAAATCATTAAGCAAAAAAACATATCAAGAATCAGATATTATTGTTTTAAATTTTTTGTCATATAATGTACGTTGCTTAAGAAATAAGCTTCTTTTTTCATCTTTTTTCAACTAAATAAACAGTTTTGATTACTTTTTTCTATGTGAAACACATGTAATGCGCGACAATTACGGAGTTTTTGAGAAGAACTTTCCGGGTTATGAGCTGTCTTCGACCCCGGCTGCAAGAGTGCACACTCGTGGTCGGCCGATCGGTGGATAACTTTTTGGCTACAGATCTGTTCATAAAAACTGTAGCTTATGTTCGTTTGGGAATCATATAGCCCTTAAAATATCAACATCAAATGAGTCTTAATAGACAATTCCAATCTATCTAAATTGCAATAACTGGGAGCAAGACTTTCGAAATCTAGAATACTTATTAAATTCATTAGAGGTTTACAATGTAATGTTCTTTGGGGATTTTAATGCGCGGATCGGTGACACACAAATAGAAAGTGGTACGGTTTCTCTTGGAGAGCATATTAATTTGTTTCGGTCTTCAAAAGACAAGGTCATTAACGCAAATGGGAAAAAAAACTTATGGAGCTCTTCAAAGTTTTGATATATAAGTGTTAAATGGCTCAACAAACGGGGATGTACTAGGAGAATTACCTTTTATTGGAGGTCCAGGTGCATCAGTTATAGATTACTGTGGTGTAAGAGGTGATTGGCTAGGAGTAGTGAGAGACTTTCAGGTAGATGAACAAACATTTTCCGATCATATGCCGATATCCGCATCCGTGATGTTGGGTAGCGTAAGGCCGGAAACTGACGTTACCCTACTACCTAGACTTTTTTGGAAGGAAAACGAAAAAGGAAACTATTAAGCAAGACTTAGCCAATTTTCTGAGCAAACTGACTTAAGTCAAGTGAGTACGAGTCACTCAGTTGATCTTTTTATCGATGCTATTAAAAACTCTGTCTCCTTTACGGAAACGGGACACGCAGTGCGAGGGAAACAAAAGTGGTTCAGTAAAGAATGTGAAAAAGCTAGAGCTAAATCCTTTAGACTTCTTAAATTAGCAAGGATTCGAAAGGGAAAATTTTTCAGAAGAGCTTATATCCAGGCTAACAAGGAATATAAAGAAATCTGCAAAATAAAAAGAAGGGAGTACTTCTCGGAAATAGCACAAGATCTTAGCGTAGTAAAAGAGTTAGCTCGGTTCTGGAAAATAGTCAAGGAACTAAATGGCTGCAAATTTAAGATAGGCAAGAATTTGGATGCAAATAATCTGGCATATTATTTCAAAAATCTTTTAAATCCACCACTTACTGCAGAGCCAATCCACTTTGCTGATAACTTTTTTGTTTTAGACTCCTTAGAACACGATATCACACCTGATGAAATAGTGCTGATGTTGAACAAAGCAAAAACTAATAAGGCACATGCAGTCGACGGGGTTTCATACGAGTTCTTCAAAAATGCTCCTCGTATATTTCTATCAAATTTAGCGAGAGTTTATTCTAAAATACTTAACACAGGTGAAGTTCCTCAAAGTTTTAAAAATTCCTTAATTTTCCCAATTTACAAAAAATTTACGTAAATAGTGCTGAAAAAAGGTGTAACATTAAAGAGGATTGAAATGTGGCTAGAAAAAAACCATTTACTTAATGAGTTTCAAGCAGGCTTTGTGCGGGGTACTCGATGATCGATCACCTTTTCTCTCTAAAAAATATAGTAGATAGATTACTACCTATACTATTACTATATAGTGTGTGCTTACTACGCCGGAGGCCTGGGCTCGAATCCTGAAAAAAAAAGACTTGTTCTTTTTCATGGTCCCCATCTCCGCGAGGGTTTGACAAGCCCTCCGAGAGTATTAATTGTCTTGAAAAACTTCTCAAAGTGCCGTTCGGATTCGGCAAAAAATTGTAGGTCTCTTTGTATGTAAAGAAATTAACACACCAGCATACATTGTTTAGAAGTTGGCCCTGGTTCACCTCGAGCTGTTGCGCCACTCTATTTATTTATTTATAGATTACTACATAGAAAATGGCAAAAAAAATTATGCAATGTTTGTCGATTTTAAAGCGGCTTTTGGCAGCATCGATCGACGAGCTGTTAAGTAAGTTAAATACCCTGGGCTTGTCATCGAAAATCCTAAAGGTGATGAAAAATATTTTTGAAAATACCCTCTCGGCGGTATAGGATGGTGAGAGACAGTCAGAATGGTTTAGTTACCGAAGTGGAGTGCGCTAAGAATGTTTGCTGTCGCCACTGCTCTTTGCCCTATTTATCGATGACATCGTCGACGCTTTGCCACATGGAATACGAATTTCAGGGCAGACAACAAAATGCCTACTCAATGCCGATGACTTAATTCTATTCGCTAATTCGCCTGAAAGTCTTCAACTCACGATAAACAAGCTCAGCATTTACTGCAAATTATAAAACTTGGTTATCAATACATCAGAGTAAAAAGTTATGGTTTTTAGACGAAGGAGAGCTAAATAGAGCTAAATGGAGAAAGCGTTAAGGTCGTCGAGGAATATAGCTATCTGGGTTTTTTACTAACTCCGCAGCTAAATCTAAAAAAAAAACATTTTTAAAATAAGCTCAAAAAATCATTGTCTGCAATTAATTCGACATGGAAAAGCCTATTTAAAAACAGGCATGTGGCACATAGTTTAAAATTTAAAGTCTTCGAAGCAGCTTAAAAATCAATAATGACATATGGTTGCCAGGCATGGGGATATCAAGAGTATGATGAGGTGGAAAAATTGCAAGACAATTTTCGCAAGAAAAGCTTTAGTTTACCTCAGTCAACTCCCAACTACATGTTGTTTTTAGAAACTGGGCTACCACATATTTTTTTGTTCACGCTGAAAATGCATTTCGAATATGTTACAAGGGTGCTATCATACGAAAAGAACCACCTTCCGAAACTACTTGCGAAGCACAGCATAGAAAAAATATCAGCTTGTTTAAGGAAATATTTTTGAGGGTTGGGAGCTCACCTGAATCCTTAAACATGCAAAATGGCTCACCAAGAGAAAGTCTTGTAACCCTTCTTAGAACATAAGATGCAAAAATAAGGACAGATCTAATAGAGGAGGCTAAAGGTTTCTCTCGTAGATCAATGTATCCTAATTTGGAGTATAATTTATGTGAACTGAGCTACTTCTCAGATGAACGGAGCTTATATGAGATCTCGCTTATCTTTCGTCTGAGGGGCGAGCTGCTCGATCTAAATTATAGGCCATACTTTAGAGTTCGAATTACGCTCTGCTCATCATACCATTTTCTATCTGTGTGTCCGATTTTAAGAGAATTGAGAATTGTATACGTTGAAAAGTCCAAACCAACCGAAGTAGAAACATTAAAAATCCTTTATTGTTTCTGCTTCGGTTAGTTCTTCTAGTCCCTCCCTTTAAAAGAAACATATAAAAACGCTTCTTACCAGTTATTGCAATGAAGCACTGAGACACAGAAATGATTTTACGGATTTCTGATGGTATTTAAAGATTTACATTATATCTTACCAATATAAGTTTAAGTGGTGTTGACCTTTGGTGTTTTGCCGTGGTAAAATGCTTTAATAATTATTGATTCGTGGTCACTGATTTTTACTTCGGAGCTTACTACTGCCGTAGTGTTATCGCCCGATTCCGTAATCACATAATCAATCAAGGTTTTCGTATTATTAGTTATACGAGTAGGATCGCGCACGATTTGTTGACATTGATTATCGATTTCAATTACAATTTTAAGGTATGTTCTCTGAGATCATTACGATTCATTAGAGCTTTGATTGATTCCTTTGTGGTACCATCGCGTGTTCAAAAAATGATTTGTGATGTTCGCGTTTTGAGAGGAGCTGAGCTGTCCACTGATCACCACCTAGTGTTGTGCGAATTGCGCTTAAGCGACAGTATTCCTTTGCCACCTAGGCGAAAACCAAGACAGGTGACTCACGTACGGTGGGAAAGGTAACAGGATGCTGAATTTTTTTACAGGGAGAGATTTGCACGGCGCGTTTCGAAGAAGTTTGCACAAATCTTCAGTTGGACCTTTAAAATGTAGGGGAAGAATGACAGCTGTGTTTATCGAGAGTCATTGCCTCTACAAGAAATGTTTGTGGAGTAAAGCAGCTTGGTGTGGCGGCTGTTGGTGAGAAAAGAACTGCTTGGTTTAAGACCCCTGGACTTTAAGAAGCCATCAGAGAGAAAAAGAGAGCCTATATTGTGTGTAGCCCGCAAAGGCACTTCACTTATGTGAAGTGACGGGTGTGACGATCCCGCAGGCCCTAGTAACAATACTAGGGTCCGCAGGATCGTCAATAAAGTAAGATGACCGCGTGGTAGTACAAAGGACCAGTAGTTGTGTCTGAGTGCTCAATCGGATAGTAGCACCCTCCTACAAATGGAAAAGAAAAAAATATTGTGTGAAATTAATGTAGGAACTTTATTTCTCGAGCCCGGTACATTGAGGCGGGAAGAACTTCACTATAGCAGTCAGGAAAGAAGACCAAAAAAAAAAATGTTTATAAAACAGAGTTGTGGAAATAACTATTTATAATTTTCACTGCTTTCGCGTACGCCTATAGTAGGTAACTCTTCGAAATTATAATCCTGTTCAAAAAGTGAAGAAACAAAGAAGGCACATTACCCAAAACAATAGTATGATACTAACCAAAATACGTGTAGCAAAATATAACACAAAAAAATTTAAGCAATTGCGCCTTTTTAGCTTAGTCCCTGGTACAGGTGCCCTTTTTACTTAACAAAAGACGCAAAAATGGAGATATGCCTATTTTCATTTGTGTTTTTAAGAACTTTTCTGTTGGAAATATGACTTTTTTGTTTCACACAAAAATAACGCGCTGTTTCACGATCCCGAATATGCTTCTAACTCAATTTCGGATTTTTGGCGTTTGCGCCCTTTTTCCTTAGCACGGCAGTATATCTCTCTTGAGTCTTCCGGGAAAAGTATACACGAAGGTGTTGGAAGGATGGAAGCGCGCTCCAGAGCTGTATTCTAGTCTTCGTTTCGGGAAGAACAATGCGGCTTTCGGCCTGGCAGGGGCACAACCAGCTTTTTACTCTGAAGGTTATTCTTGAGAAGGCCTGCGAATATGCCAAACCGGTCTATGCGTGTTTTGTAGATCTGGAAACGGCTTCTGGTCGGTTCCCTCGGTATACGCTGTGGAGAGTTTCGCAGGACTATGCACTGAGTGGTCCTCTTCTGCGAGCCATTCACTCTTTGAATTGGAACTGCAGAAGCTAAATTCGAATAAATGGCGTTAAATCCCATTATTTTTATGTGTGCGTTGGACTTCCCGGTCAAAGGATAGACATGTGCACTCAAGAGGATACAAGCATCCACAGGTTTTCTAAACCAACCTCTGTCTATCAACTCCTACTCTCACCTCCCCGTGGTGAACACCGGGTGCCTAGTACCTCAACTGGAGATTGGGTTCCAACCCCTTTGGAAGGTTGTTGGGGGTAGCAGACGAGAGAGGGGGGAGGAGTGTTCCCACTAAGGCACTTCTCCTTGCATCCGGACGGTAGCGGAGGAATTCCCCAGATGGAATCAACGGTGGCGTCCATAGTTCCAGTCAGGCCGAACTACTTAGTGAACACCTTATATGGGCTACTACGACGTATTCGGAGCTCAGGCCTATAAGGAGTGGGCTCGGGCCTAAATGCGGTGGGACGGGCCGGGCAAAAGAGGGATGAAAAGCTGCAGCCGCATTCAGGCTGATCGACTTTGCTGCGGGGCGACACGTTGTGGTAGCTAGTACACAGTTCCCGCATCTCAATATCCACAAAAGGACATGGAGATCTCCAGATCAATCAATCGTCAACCAGATTGACCACATTGCGATCGACACAAGGCACTCCTCCAGTATCATGTTTGTCCGAACTTTCCGAGGGGCCAACATTGACTCGGATCACTACCTTGTTGTAGCCAAGGTACGGCTGCGGATATCCCGACCAGCGCCAAGTGATTTAAATACTGTGAGGAAGTTTGACGTCGGCCGACTACAATCGCAAGAAATCGCTAGGTCCTTCCCCAACCGAGTCTCTCAAAACCTTCAACGAAGTCCTATGCAGCCAGCATCAAGTATTGATAGCCAGTGGCAACATTGCCAAAATGCCATCAGAGACGCCGCCTCTGAAGTGCTGGGTTTCACACGGCCACCACAACGAAACCCCTGGTTTGACGATGAATGCCGGCAAGCACATGCAGCTAAACAGGAAGCATACAAAGCGGCGCTGCACAGAAGGACTAGAGCTGCTCGCGAGCTCTACGAGCAGAGGAGGAGAGAGGAACACCGCTTCTCCGAAGGAAAAAGAGAGAGCACGACAGAGGCGAGGACGAACTAAATACCGCTGTCAGGCAGAACGAACCATTCAACCCGGGCGAAGACGTTGCCGACGAAGCATACGAACGATATCGCCCACCCGACCTGGAGGAGATGAAAGTAGCTGTGTCTTGGCTCAAGTGCAACAAAGCATCCGGAGCAGACGGCCTAGCTGCCGAACTTTTTAAATCCGCTGGCGATGATCTGGTTAGGAGCATGTACCAGCTCATCTGCGAGATATGGTCGGAAGAAAGCATGCCCGACGAATGGAACCTCAGCATTGTTTGCCCGATCCTAAAGAAAGGAGACCCTCTGAGTTGTGCCAACTACAGAGGCATAAGTCTTCTTAACATCGCATACAAGATCTTTTCTGCTGTACTGTGTGCCTGAAGCCGTTTGTCAACAATCTGATAGGCACATATCAGTGTGGCTTTAGGCCAGAAAAGTCCACCTTCGAACAAATATTCACACTGCGGCAGATCTTGGAGAAAACCCAGGAATTCCAAATCGATACACACCACCTCTTCATCGATTTCAAGGCCGCGTATGACAGCATCTATAGAGACGACTTATATAGCGCAATGGCATCCCTGCCAAACTCGTCAGTCTGTGTAGGATGACGATGGAAAACTCACGCTGTTCCGTCAAGGTCGGCAAAGACCTCACCGACCCCTTTGATGTCACAAAAGGATTTAGACAAGGCGTTGCGACTTCTTTAACATCATGCGACTTCTTTAACATCATACTTGAGAGAATTGTGCAGAACTCTCGCGCCAACACCAGAGGCACAATCTTTCAAAAGTCCGTTCAACTACTCGCGTACGCAGACGACATTGACATAATCGGTAGAACAAAGCGTGATGTCAGTGAAGCCTTCGTGAGTATTGGGACGGAAGCGGCGAATGTGGGTTTAGCAGTCAATGAGGGCAAAACCAAGTATATGCTGTCATCAAGAAAACACACCCAACACCAACGTCTTGGACAAAACATCACCATCGAAAGCTATAACTTTGAGGTAGTTAGAGACTTTGTCTACCTGGGTTCCGCTATCAATTCAGACAATGACATCAGCGCTGAAATCAAATGAAGGATAACTCTTGCCAATCCCTGTTTCTTTGGGCTAAGAAGGCAATTGAGTAGCAAAGCCCTCTCTCGAGCAACTAAAGTGTCCATGTATAAGACCCTCATCATCCCAGACTGCTTTACGGTGCAGAAGTATAAACCCTGTCAAAGGCGGGTGAAAACACTTTAGACTGCTTCGAGAGGAAAATTCTTCGGACGATTTACGGTCCCGTCTGCATAGACGGAGAGTGGAGGAGGAGATATAACACCGAACTGTACGGGCTGTACAGCGATACCGACCTAGCCAAGAGAGTCAAAACACAACGTCTACGATGGCTGGGTCATCTAGAGCGGATGGACACCAACGCCCCGGCCCGGTAAATCTTCGAATCCACACCGCAGTGACGGCGCGGTAGAGGAGCACCGAGACTCAGGTGGCGCACGCAAGTGGAAGGGAGGGACCTCAGCCAACTTCGCGTGCGAAACTGGAGACGGCTAACTAGAGACAGAGCTGGCTGGCGAAGCTTGTCGGCTGAGGCCCAGGTCCACTCCGGACTGTAGCGCCACCTTAAGTAAGTAAGTTGGACTTCCCGAGGGCTGTGTCCTGTCCTCTCCTTTTCATAGCATATATGGGCTGGATGGTGAAACGCAGTATTGAGGAGTCTTTCGTCAGGATATGCCATCTGCAGATGATTAAGCTATCTTAGCATCGTCCGAAGAGGAACTTCAGCGAGCACTGGATGGGTTTTCGGCCATCTGTGGTGAGGCTGGTGTGACTAAACGTGAGCAAATCCGGAGTGATGTTTCTTTTCCGAAATCCTGTGCACCCTGCACATAAATGAACTCAAATTGAAACAGGCAGGGAAGTTAAACCATTCGTGGTGTTTCAAGGAGTGATACTGAAATATCCTGTAGGATTGGCCCAGCTGAAGCAATAGTAAAGGATCTGCGCCGGCCGATCATCAGGAAATCTGAACTTGGATTGAAAGCAAAGATCTGTCCTTAGTTCAGTGTTCGTTCCAACCCTGATATTTATGGTCATGAAATTTGGGTAACGACCAAAAAAATTAGATCGCGGGCACCAGCTGCCGAAATGAGATTCTTCTTGTTGTTGTTTTAGCAGCTACTCCAAAGATGCTGTTTCTAGACCAAGGAATGTGGCCACGTCGGTGGGTTGCAGCCAGAGTGCACTCGTCTGCAGGTTGGTTGGATTTGCTGCACAGTTGAACAGGTGCCTGGTGTCATGTGGACCAATACCGCAGTCAGGGCAAATGTCTGCGGTAGACGGGTCGAGGCGGTTCATGTAATTGTTCAAGGTGCGGCACCAACCGGACCGTAACTGGGCCAGGGTAGTCCTTGTCTTGCGCGGTAGACTGAGCTCCTCATCGGCAATGGGTGGTGGCCGACCTCCGAGCACTATGTTGGGGCGAAAGCTATCTGTGGTGTTGGACACAGTGGAACGGTGTATGCTCGATAAGGATACCTTGTAGGTTTGCATGTTGAAGTCTGGATGCTCCGCGTATGAGCTGACATCATTTTTGTATGTTAGTAGTCCCTGACGTATGGCTCGAGGTGGTTGTGGTGCCGTTGTGGTTTCGTGGTTGGGGTGGTCTTGGTGGTGGCACGCTAGAAGAAACTGTTTTAGAGAGCATAGTGTTGTGGTCTCTTACTGGCAGCAGCTTCGTCTCGGTGTGGAGGTGATCTTGATAGTCCTCATTACTGCATTTTGGCAGGACCGAAGATGGCGCCAGTTTGTGTCGCTAAGTTGTGCCGTCCAGATTGGAGCGGCATAGTTTAGCACGGAGCGTTCAATGGCCTTGTAGGTTGCGAGTAGGGTCTCTTTCTCCATCCCCCAGGAGCTACCAGCTATGGATTTGAGAATATTTTTCCGAGTTCTGAGGCGGTTCCTGACGTTCGCTGCATGGGTGGAAAAAGTCAGCATGCTGTCAAAGGTGACGCCAAGAAGTTTCGGATGATTTGTGGTTGGGATGCGACGACCTGTGATGTTGATATCCAGAGCTAACTTAACTTCCCCTGTCCAGGTTGTAAAAAGGGTAGCTGATGATTTATCGGCCGACAGTTGGAGGTTGCGGTCAGTGAAAATTTTTCCAGAGCCGGGAGGTAGTGGTTCAACTCTGTGCATAGTCTGGATACGTTGGGACCAGTGGTGAGAATGGTGCAGTCGTCCGCATATGTAACAATATTTATTCCGTGTGGCGGCAAGGGTAGTTTGGAGATATAGAAGTTGAAGAGGAGTGGCGAGTGAACGCCTCCTTGTGGTACTCCTTGTTTGACCCTTCTGTGTTGTGATTTGACGTTGCGAAACTCGACGGACGATTTGCGGCCGTTAAGGTAGTTGGCTATCCAACGCTTGTACGTGTTGGGCAGAGAGCACTCCAGGATGTCGTGTAGGAGTGTGGCGTGATCAAAGGTGTCAAACGCTTTGGAGAGATCCAAGGCAACAGCGACAGTCCTGTGGCAAGGTTGTCTTTGGTTGAGTCCGTTAGCAATTTTCGATGCGATCTCATTTAGAGCTGTGGTGGTGCTATGCATTTAACGGAAGCAATGTTGGTGTGGCGCAAGCGTCAGATGGTCGCTGAGGTCGGGTAGGAGTAATGCTTCGAGGACCTTGGCAACCGGGGAGAGTAATGAGATGGGACGGTAGGATTTGCCTTGATCAGACGGTTTTCCCGGCTTGTTTAGTGGGATAATGTGAGCGACCTTCCAGATTCCGGGGATCTGCAGCGAGTTAAACGAGAGGATGAGGACAGATGTGAAGAAATCCAGACCTGTTTTGCCGAGCTTTTTGAGCATCAGCATTGAGATCCCGTCAGGACCAAGCGCTTTGGAGGGCTTAGCTTTTGCTGCCGCAACTTGTTCCGATGTAAAGCTGTGGGAAACATCGTTTGTTGAGAGGTGGTGCTGTTTCCTTACTGTAATTCTTTTGCGGCGGCTGATGTTTTGTGGGTGTTCAATGAATTCTTGGGCGAAAAGTTTGGCTTATTTCTTTGGGTCGATCAGGGCGATTCCGTTGAAAGAAATTGCTATGTTGTCATTTTGTTTAGTGGGGTTGCCTAGGCTTTTGACCGTGGACCACAGTTTCTTGACACCTGAGTTAAGGTTACAGTTGTCCAGATGTTCGTGCCATTTCTTCCTGCGGTGTTCATCAACTAGACGATGGATCTCTGTGTTGAGCTGTTGGATTCTGGCATCGGCAGGGTTGCTGCGTCTGATGGAGTCGCGTTCGTCGACCAATCTTGCGGCTGTGGCAGGGAAGTTCGGACGTACCTTGGGAATTCTTCCTGCAGGGATGAAACGTGCTGCTGCTTGGGTGATGATTTTGCGGAATGTGTTCTCGCCAGTAATAGCATTTGTTGGTTGCGGTATGTTTCTAAAATAGTTGTTGGTGTAGTTGGTGAACTTAACCCAGTCCGCTTTGTTGAAGTTGATGAAGGTCCTCTTTTCGGGGACTTGGAAGCTATCCGCGGTTTCAAATGTGATGGTGATTGGCAGGTGGTCAGAACCCAAGGTGACATCAGTATTCCAAGTGAGGCTGGTTAGGAGAGGCGCGCTGGCTAGGCTGATATCAGGGGAACTTTGGCAGTTGCTGGTGATTCTGGTCGGTGAGTTCTCATTCAGCACGCAGAAGTCCGAATTATCCAGGTGTTCTGCGAGGATTGTACCACGGGTGTTAGTAGCTAGAACTAAGAACCAAAGTTCGTGGTGAGCGTTGAAATCACCTAAGATCAGCCTGTTGTTTCCGTTCGTGAGGTGTTCAAACGACGGGCGGTAGGTAGGTGCACAGCTGCTGGTGGGTGGTATGTAGATGTTGATAAGTTCAATATCGGGGTTTGATGTGATGGAGATGTCGTGCTGTTCAAGGAACGTGTCAGAAGTAGGCGGTGTAGAGTCAGAGAGCTGTATTTAATGGTGTTGTGAATAATAAATGCCAGCCCTCCGCCTGAGTCCTTAATTCTGACTTTCGCTAAGATGGTGTAGTTGCCAACCCTGTCAGTTCTACGTTTCCTCGAGCTGTTAGGCTTAGAGGTGAGCTTGGTCTCCTGGATGGCGGCTATGAGGATGTCGTTGCGGTCCATGAAGTCAGTAAGTTCGTGAATTTTGCCAGAAATACCGTTGCAATTCCATTGAAGGATTTTCAGTTTGCGTGGTTGTTGACCTTGGACCGAAATTGCTTGTGGTTGTTGCTGGATGGTTCTGCAGCTCTTGCAAGTGAAATCAGTATTCCACACGCGATGAGAATACAGACCTGAGCAGTTTCGAAGATGGCACCAGTTGCGGCAGGAGTTGCATTTCACCGAGGTGGAGTTGTGGTGAATCGCCTTATGGAAAACCGAGCATGGCCAAATCCTGGGTCCTGGGTTGGGTTCGATTTCGGCGCACAGTAAGATAATGCGGAGCAGTCCTGCCGGTGTGGGGCCGCCCCATTGTAGAAAAAACAAACTGTGGTGGGTTGACTTGTCCTTTGGTGATTTGGTTTGGAGTATAGCTGAGGTTGACGATCCTTGGTCGAGGTCGAGATATTGAGGACCTCGAGTAGCTCCGGTGCGAAGACCCGATCGTCGTGGAAGCCAAATGAGATTCTTCAGGTGCGTTGCTGGTTGTTGCTCTTAGGGGTGGAGTGAGAAACGTCAGAATTTGTACCAATCTCAATGGCTGTGTGCCTATTTCAACTAAAGAGACACAGGCACACAGGCATTGTGGCGGAGGATCGGCAACGGTGGAAGCACCATTTAGCCGCCCTCGCTCGGTGACCCATCTAATGATAAATGGTCACAGAAAATTTATGTATGTATGTATGGCGTTGATCTGAACTGTACCTTGGCTACAACAAGGTAACAATCCGAGTCTATGTTGGCGCCTTAGACAACCATGATACTGGAAGAGCTCTTTGCGTCGATCGCAATGTGGTCAATCTTATTTATTTTGTGATATTGACATTGGGGAACTATGTACTAGCTACCAGAACGTGTCGCCCTCGCAGCAAAGTTGATCAGCCTGAATTCCCTATCGAAGATCGTGTCGTGCAGGCTGTACTTTCCGACTGTAGGACCAAAGATGCTAAGGGCCCTCGTAGGCCTATGCGAGCTGGTGGCTTTGGCTGCTAGCAACCCAACCTAACCTAACCTAACAGAAGGTTATGCTGCGCAGACGACCTGTTAAAATTAGTGAATCGAACGCATGCGATGGCCCCTAGCAAGAACAACGCCCCAAAGCGTCTCATGTATCATATTTACAAATGTTTAATACGTAAGGAAATAAAGATTTTAAAAATAGTAATAAAGAATCAACTTACTTGCAGCGGCGATAAATTTGTCATACCAAATCAAAGGTATCAACGGATCCTTCAGTTCACGTAAATATTTCTTTATAAAACCAACCAGCTGTTGCGCCTTTACGTTCTTATAGGAACTTATCTCAAACTTAACTTCTGTAAGAAGCTTTATCAGCTCTGGGCTATAATCATCGGGTATGGAAGTCAGTTTATAGAGCTTATACAAATCGTCTTCCTCTTCATTAATTTTCATTTCTCTTCTTGAAATGTCTTCTTTGGCTTTTAGTTCAAGTGCAACTGTGGCCGATAAAAGAACTGGCGGAGCAATACATTTTTCTATATCAAATTGATGACACAGACCAATACCGAATATTGGAATATTTTCAAGTGTGTTGCTGGTGTGACTCGATATTAACTTAACGTTTTTATTATTACTTGCTTTAACTGATTTTGATTTGGTGAGAAACGAAGGCTCTGATGCATTACTTGACACCAGCGAACTATAATAGCCAGTAATTGTATTCATGGATAATAAAGTTCGTACTGCAGGGCAACTCATGGTTAACCCGTTTGCCAAACATGTGCGATGGATTCTGAAATTGCACATTTCACATTGGAGTCCCTGGTGTGTTACGCCACGTAGGTGACGGTAACATTTATCACAAATTTCTGGAGTAGAAAAACTGCACTCAACAAAATTATGTTGTTGGTAGGATTGAGCAGCTTCCGAAACTTCATCGGAAGCTGATACTGCTGGCTGTTCGGACGTAAGAGTACCACTAGAAAGTTCCTGTACGCATTGCAGAACAGACAAACGATGGTTGGCGTTTTTAACTCCTAAATCCTAAAGAGACGAAATTAATTAAAACCAAATTATTTTTACGAATACAATAATACGTACATTCAACTGTTCATCGTCGAAATTAATTAACTCGTATCCTGTAATATTGTTCGCTTTGAAAATGTCTGCCAGCGGATATAAATTAACAGCTGCCATCCACTCAAGAACATTAGTGTTTGTCCATTGTGCAATAGGCTGTTAAGGTATATAAAAAAAGTTACAATGGTGGAAATTCGGTTATGAACAGCAACTTTTCTTTTAATTTCTAATCAAATTGAAATATTTATTTAAAAAATTGGATGTAAATGAAAGCATAATGAGAAGTAAAAAAAATCAACACAAAATGTTACTATTAGAAAAACTAGTGGGAGGGTTACAATCCGCCTAGGCGAATCGTTGAGCACCCCGTCCCAATTGACCACTGTCAAGCTCCAAAATGCTTCAAAAATCTTGGTTGTAAAATTTCTTTGTAAAATTTAAAGCACATTATCAAATAAAAACCGTTTATTAAAATGCATATTAAATATGACCACGCCTATAAGAGACGGTTTTCGCTTTTTTTAAATGCCAATTACAAAACACTTGAGCGAGGGTATCCCTAAATAGAGCGAGGGTATACTAAATTTACTAAATAAGGCCTAAAAACTACCGACACGCGGACGGATGGACGGACATGGCTCATTCGACAAACAATTCGGTCTCGATCATATGCCCTTAAGGTTTTGGGGTCTACGGTGATTATTTCTCAATTCAATGTTACAAACTATGAATCAAATTTATTATACCTCCTATCCTATGGGATGAGTTATAAAAAATACCGTCAAGTATGAAGACATGCGCGAAGCGGTCCGTCAGCATTTGTCGAAGGTTAAGCTCATTTATGTTGCGCAAATTGGGTAAAATTGTATGTAAGTAATTACCAAAACTAGTAATTACCAAAACTAGGATAATTTTACAGTCTGTTGTATACTTTTTTCGTAGTGCTAATCTTATATAAAGACTGGCGAAGAACTTTCCCTTTAATTTGTCTTTTTATATTTTTTCTTAAGATTTTTTTTATAAGTTTATTGTAAAATTAATTTTGATATTACTTTTAGATTTTAAATCAAAAGTTCTTATTTATTTTCTTATTTATTTCTTATTATTTAGTTCTTATTTATTTACATATTAGGACTTGTGTACGGTGTAATACCACCTCATCACCTTAGGCTCGGCTGATGATACCGGTCTGATTTCTTTATTTTTACTTTTTGAAGTTAAACATTTTTCCACACATTTTTTAACACACAAATCACCCCTCTGGAATTTACCCGAGGCAGGCATGCTTGTCCTATTATAAAGGGGACTAAAATCCACCCTTGAAATGTTGCAATGAATAAAGCTAATGGTATTATTACCCCAGGTGGCAGACCAGTTATCTTGGGAATTCCACCCTCTTCGAAGGCTGATTCTACGGATTCTGGGAGAGTCATTTGTTTTTTTTTGTGTGTGAATACTAGGGTGGACGGAGGCTAAAACCCCAAAATCTTTCAAACATCCAATATGCCCACTATAGCAGGTATATAATACCAAAGTAGCCGATATTGGTTATGCCCAATTTCCACGTCCTAAAAAAGGAGGGTTACAATCCGCTTAGGCTAATCGTTGGATACCCCCATCCCAATTGACCACTTTCAAGCTCCGAATTGTGTCATAAATCTTTGTTGTTAAATTTCAGTTTCTATTAACTTCAACTGTATTTAGAATTTCTCAGTTAAAGAATCTTCTCCCTTAAAAAGGGGCGTGGCATCCACCCCTTTTCAATTACATCGTTTTTTTGTTTACATTTTTTATCAGAAGTGATATACACGTCTTGATTGCATTTTCACATTAAAAATTTGGTTTATACTTAATGAGTGGGAGGGTTACAATCCGCTTAGGCGAATCGTTGGATACCCCATCACAATTGACAACTGTCAAGCTCCGAATTGTGTCATAAATCTTGGTTGTTTAATTTCGGTTTCATTTAACTTCACCCCTGCAAGGTCGGGGTTAGAATAGCCTTGAGGTAAGGTATGCCTGTCGTAAGAGCCGACTAAAATCCACCGGAAGAAATATTCTTTAATGTTTCAACGGATGCTGTCGATGCTGCTCCATTTGGGGAACTTTTGGCAGTAAGGTTTTAACTTATAGATGAATCTGAAGGTTAAATAAAAATCCAGAAGCGTCTGTCACACATTGTGCGGCTCACTGGTCGGCGTCTGTCTCCAAAGGGGCGGCTGTATGTAAAAATGAAAATAGAAGTGACTTACCTATTTCTGATAAAAACGACAAGTTAAAAAAAATGGCAATGAACAAAACGAAAGATTTGATTACCCCAGGTGGCAGCCCAGCTATGCTGGAAAATCCACCCTCTTCGGAGGCAGGCTCTACGGATTCTGGGGAGAGCCTTTTATTGCTTATAAATCCTTTTGAGAAAAGGACAAAACTAAATCACCCCCACCTAGATCGAACATATCCGGAAAAAGCAGTCCACCGGTAAACCAGGGCTCTGTGAAAATTAAGAGCTTAGAAAAGGAGAATAATGAACTCTGAGCTAAGCTTACTGAAATGGAGCGACTCTTCCAAGATCTAAAAATGGAAGTTGACTCTCTGCGAAAAGAAAACGAGGATATTAAAAATACTCGTTTAACGAAAGACTGTGAGGTAACGAAAGAGTGTGTAACACCGAACCGACCAGCAGTCGAATACTTCACGGACGAGGACGAACTTGCACTTGAGACCGATTCAGTCTTAAGGAAAAGGTCTAGCAAGAAGCGAAAGGCGAGTTTCTATCCCGAAGTAATACAAAAAGAAGATAAGCCCTCTGGCTTAAACAAGGCTAAACCAGAAGCGAAAATTCGTCCACCTCCCGCAATAAACATCGTCGGGATAGCAGACTTTCGGAGATTGCGCAACCTTCTTGCAAACACGGTGAGAACAGAAAACTATAAGCTTACCTCGCACCGAAATAACGTGTGGAAAGTAAATGTTGACAACGCCGATTCCTATCGCGCACTGTCTCTTAGACTGCATGCAGAAAGAATCGAGTGGTATACTTATCAAAATAAATACGAAAAACCACTGCGAGTCATTGTAAGGGGGCTCCACCCATCATGCACAAAAGAAGACGTTGTAAAAGACGTAAAAAATAAAGGCCTTAAAATTATTGATGCCGTCAATATCATTAAAAAGGAAAAGCAACGCACGGAAGGAGAAAGAGACACTGTGATCAGACACGGCCTTCCAATTTTTATGCTCTCCTTTGAAAGAACTGAGAACTCAGATCCTAAGATGAGTGTCTCAGATCCTTGCTGTAATCTTGGAGAAACTTGAGGATCAGACTAAAATCAACAAAGTTATATTTGACAAACTGAGCAAGCTCGAGTTTAAGCCTCGAAAAAATTACAAGAGAACATGAATATGAAACAGTTATTTAAAATACTAACATGGAATGCAAACGGCCTTCTGAATAAAATAGACGAACTAGAAGTATTTCTACGGAAAAACAATATTGATATTTGCATGATTGCGGAAACTCACCTTAAAAACGGATCTACACCCAAACTTAAAGGTTACAATGACTATCACGCACATCACCCTTCGCAAAATTCGAGAGGAGGATCCTCCCTCTACATTAAGAACTGCATAAAGCACTTCAAGAACACAGAAGTTGAGCTAGACTCTATGCAGATCAGTTCAGAGTCTGTAAAAATTGACTGCTTAGATTATAACATTGCACCTTGTTTTTTCCCGCCAGGATATAGACTGGTGGAAGCCGATCTTGATCGTATGTATGACTTCATTGGGTCCAATTTTATCATTGGGGGTGACTTTAACGCGAAGCAAACTTTTTGAGGCTCACGATGCAATTCAACAAGAGGCAGATTACTGTACAAAAATAGTATGAAGCGTGGGGTGGACTTTTTCTCCACGGGTAAGCCAACATATTGGCCAACCGATGGGAATAAAAAGCCTGACCTTGTCGATTTTTTCATCGCTAAAGGGTACCTCAAATACCTTACGCGAATTGAAGAGTGTTACGATCTTTGCTCAGACCACTCAGGAGTTATCTTGAAGATGGGTGGAAGACTGGCGAAAATAGAAAGAGCTCCTAGACTAGCTAGCAAAAACATGAACTGGGACGCTTTCAGAAAGGACTGTAAGGAGGGTGTTGGCTTGAATGTACCATTGAAAACTCCTTTCGAGTTAGAAGCCGCAGTTGAACAATTCATTGAAGCAATTCAGAGCGCTGTTTGGAACAACAATTCGTCCCAAAAGAACGCAGTTAGCACCGACGGGCATGTACGTAAAACATATCCGCTCGAAGTCGAAGAATTGATTCGTGAAAAGAGAAGAGCGCGTAGGAGATGGCAAGACACGAGGGCTCCCCTAGACAAAACCCTCTTGAACCACCTGAACAAACTGCAAGGAATGTTGCAAGATCTTAAAAATCGTGAGACCCTGAATACCTTGAAGGCTTGTCGGCGGATAGAAGCTCAAACTACTCGCTGTGGAAAGCAGTTAAGTCTATCAAGAAACCTATAATCCACTCGGCACCAATAAAAAAAGCTAACGGCGAATGGGCAAGAGAAGACAAAGAGAAAGCGAATTTGTTTGCTGAACATTTAGAAGAAACATTCAAGCCTTTCGACGGTCCGCCGTTGGCTGACGTTCTAAACAACAACGGGAAAACTGATAGCTTTAGAATGAAAAAAGTTTCGTTAGTTGAACTCCGACAGATAATTAGCAAACTTAAAAACAATAAGGCCCCGGGTTACGACCTGATCACTGGCGAAATATTAAAAGAGCTACCAAAAAAGGCATTAGTCAAGCTACTTTATATGATAAACGCTTCTCTTAGACTTCTATACGTTCCAAGACAATGGAAAGTTGCTGAAGTCATTATGGTTCCAAAACCGGGGAAATGCGCAAATGATAAAAAATCTTATAGGCCCATATCGCTTCTGCCGATAATATCGAAAGTATTCGAGAAACTTCTGCTGAAGCGATTACAACCAATAATTGCAGAAAGACGCTTGATCCCGGATCATCAATTCGGTTTCAGACCTAACCATTCCACAATAGATCAAGTCTACAGAATAACGCATGAAATTGAAAAAGCCTAAGAAGGGAAAAAAATATGTTCAAGTGCTTTCCTCGACGTATCGCAAGCCTTCGACAAGGTATGGCACGAAGGCTTGAAATATAAGCTACGGCAAAACTTGCTGGAAGACATGTTTAAAATATTGGAAAATTATCTTGAAAGCAGACTCTTTCGTGTTAGGTGTATTAGTGAATACTCGAGTTTCAAGCAAATTCGGGCTGGCGTACCCCAGGGAAGCGTCCTCGGTCCGACCCTGTTCCTGCTCTACACAAGGGACATACCTCTAGATGACGAGACAGTCGTGGCCACGTTTGCGGACGATGCGGCCATCCTGGCAACAGGTGAATCAGTCGAGTCATCAACGAGAAACCTCCAACGAGCATTGTACAAAATTTGTGTCTGGACGAAGACTTGGCGAATCACTCTTAACGAGAACAAGTCTACGCATGTGAATTTCACTTACAGAAGGGTTAACGATTTGCCTCTGTTCATAAATTCTGCACAAATACCTTATGCAAATGAAGCGAAGTATCTAGGGATGAAAATGGACGCTAAACTAAGGTGAAAACCACACGTAAAGAAGAAGCGTGACGAGCTCGAGATTAGGCTCAGGGAAATGTATTGGCTTATTGGAAGATTTTCGAAATTAAGCACATATAACAAACTGCTCTTGTACAGGCAGGTGTTAAAGCCGTCCTGGACATACGGTATACAACTTTGGGGTTGTACCAAGCCGAGCAACATGTCCATGTTGCAGACTTTCCAAAACAAGACACTAAGAGCAATTGTGAATGCTCCATGGTATATTAGGAATAGCGATATTCACAGAGATTTAGGAATAGCTACCGTGGGCGAAGAAGTAACAAACTTAGCTCGAAAGCTAAATGCTCGCCTTCATGTTCATTGCAACAATGAAATGATCCGTACTCTAAACGAGACTCTTAACGATGTTAACAACGAGCGATGACTACAAAGAACAAGACCCTTCGATCTAGCGACGTAGGGTGAAGCCGCATGAATGAACGGCTTAGTAGGTGCATTCACTGGAAAGCAACCTATCCAATGCGATTAACACTATGGAAGCGTAAACTACTTGTTAAGTTAACTTAGTTGTAGTCAAGAAGTATTATGGAAGAGCGAAAATTTACTACTATGAAGTGCGTTCTGGCAGTTTCATAGTGTCTCTCATAAATGGGTGGTTTTTTAGCATAACCAATATCGGCTACTTCGGTATTATGTACCTGGTATAGAGGGCGTATTGGTATCTTTGAAAGATTTTGGAGTTTCAGCCTCCGTCCATCCTAGTATTTAAAAAAAAAAAAAAAAAAAAAAGATTTAACTTCAATTGTATTTAGAATTTCTCAGTTAAGAATCTTCTGCCTAAGAAAGGGGCGTGGCATCCACCCCTTCTCAATAACATCGTATTTTTGTTTATATTTTTTATCAGAAGTGGTATACACGCGCTGATTGCATTTTCATATTAAAAGTTTGGTTTATACTTAAAAACGCCCCCAAAAGTGGGTGAGGCGAAAATTTATGGACGTGAGTTGATAGCTTACGCAAATATCTGAACATTTTATAGTGCAAATTTTTTGGATTTAAAGCAAATATATCAAATAAAAATCGTTTATTAGAATGCATATTAAGTATGGCCACGCCTACAAGGTGGCGGTATTCGCTTTTTTTTTAATGCCAATCACATTAAGCGAGGATATCGCGTACCAAATTTCAGCTTCCTGCGACAACTTTGATTTTTCAAGCCAATAAGTAAGTGGGCGGTAGTATACCTCCAATCCTATCCTATGGAGGTATATTAAGTTTGATGCAGTAGAAAATGGCTTCGAGGTTGATTGCGTTTACACCGACTTTTCCAAAGCTTTCGATTTGATTTCGCATGAAATAATTGGTTTTAAGCTTACTTCTCTTGGCTTTCCACCAAATTTCATCTGTTGGATTATGTCTTATCTTCATTTAAGATCTTACCAAGTTAAATTTAGATGACTTTTTTCAGTTTCTTTTCCTGCCATTTCCGGCGTTCCCCAGGGAAGTCATCTAGGCCCACTCTTATTCATTCTTGCTATAAACGATGCGCCTTCGTGGGTCGCTTATAGCGAAATTCTATCATATGCAGACAATATGAAGATATCTAGAACTATTAAGAGTTCTGATGACCATGTTCTTCTTCAGACTGATATAAACAGCTTTGCTACATGGTGTAACAAAAACGGTCTTTTCCTCAATCCAGCTAAGTGTCAAGTTATCACTTTTTCTAAAAAGCGTATCGTAACAACATTCTCTTACTCCATCAGTGAGCATGCTCTTTGCCGTGTTGAACATTTTAAGGAACTTGGTGTTTTCTTTAGTCAAAACCTTGACTTTTCAAAACACATAAACTACATTGTAAATAAATCCAATTGCATGCTTGGCTTTATTAAGCGTTGGTCTAAAGAATTTAATGACCCTTACGTCACGCTTTCCCTTTACAATAGCTTTGTTCGTACTCACCTTGAATATGCTTCACAAGTGTGGTCTCCATCGCAGGTATGCCATACGAATAGGATCTAGGCCATCCAGCGGAGGTTCATTCGGTTTGCGCTCAGGGGACTTCCCTGGGAAGATCCACTCAACCTCCCCTCATACTTCGACCGGCTTAAATTGCTTAACATTCAAATTCTCTCCCAAAGACGGATAAATAATGACTTGAATTTATCCGTCACACAGACAGGTACCTACATGCTTTACATGCTTCCTCTCACCATCATCCGGCAAATTTGAGATCTGTTGTCTCCACACTTATTCTGATACAGAGCATCTCGCCGCTGAACTTACCTTTGTGGACAACTTCCTTCAATCGAACGGCTACTCGAAAAGACAACGTTCATGGAAGCCAAATTTGTCGCGACAAGAAGACTGCAATGTGTTGGACAAGAGAGACTTTCTACCGTACGTGAGAGGAGTCACAAACAAATTCGGTCCGTGATTCGGTCTAAAACGATACGGTGTGAAAACGATCTTCTTATCGCCAAAAAAGGTGATAAATTATCTACAATCACCCAAAGATCGCTTTCCTCTCCAAACTCCCGGTGTTTACGCAGTCCCTTGTAGCTGTGGGTCGTCATACATTGGACAAACGCGACGAAGTAATTCGACCCGTTTAAAAGAACATATAAATGCTGTTAGCAATCAGCAGCGAGAAAAATCCGCTCTAGCCGAGCATGTCTTAGACCATACGAACACCATTGGATCAGATTTGACCAGGCTAAGATACTGGCTCGGGAGTCGCATTAAATCCCAAGGCTTGTTCGTGAAGCGATTGAGATAAAACGAGACAAAAATTTCAATCGCGACCAAATTTCAATGCCCCCAAAAGTGGGCGTGGCAAAAATTTATTCATTTCAGTTGGTAGCTTTCACACATATCTGAACATTTTATAGCGCAAGTTTTTTGGATTCAAAGAAAACATATCGATTAAAAACTGTTTATTAATATGCAAATGAAATATAACCACGCCCAAAAGGGGGCAGTTTTTGCCTTTTTTTAAATGTCAATCATAATACACTTAAGCGACGATAACGCGTACAAAATTTCAGCTTTCTACGACAACTTTGAATTTTCATGCTATTAAGTAAAGTGGGCGTGTCAGTGGGCGGATTTTAAAAATTTTTACACTTGTACTGCTTCGGGACCTAAAAAGAACAGATATCAAGTTCCTAGCTCAAAATTTAAGGCCTAAAAACTACCGACACACGGTATGAATGTTTGACACAAGTATAAATCAAACTTAATATACCTTCTATCCTATGGGATGGGGTATAAAGATCTAAAAAATTAAGTGGGCAAAATAAATGAAACACACAAAAGTGAATTGAAAGTAATGAATTACGCGGAACAAGTAAAGCAAACAGTATACATTTAACCGAAAACAAAACAAGAGAACTCAGCAACAATTAAAGAAATCAAACAAAAAATAGATCCCTCATCTCTCTCACTCCAAGTTGATAGGATTTCTAATAGAAACGAGGGTGCAATTGCACTAAACTGTGTTGGTGATGAATCAGTGAAAAAAATTGAATTGAAAATGAAGTGAAAGAAAAACTAGGAGAAAAATATGATGTGAAGACGTTTACCAAACGGAAACCGCAAGTGTTGCGAACGGACATGAGTGAAAAAATGAGTGACAAGGAAATAGAAATAGCAATTACAAAACAAAATAATTTTGAAGGAACGGTAAAATGTGTAAAAACTTTTAAAAGCAAAAATATAAATTTGCACAATGCAATTATAGAGCTAGAGGTGTGCGATTTTAAAACTATCATGGAAAATCGAAAAATAAATATCGGGTGGGAAAAATTTCGCGTATTTGAACACTTTAATTTGAACAGATGTTACAATTGCTGTGGCTATCAACATATAGCTAAAAACTGCAAAAACGGTATCAAGTGCTCCAAGTGCAGCGGCGACCATGACACAAGAGGATGTAATTCATTGGAAGCAAAATGTCTAAATTGTGTAAAATATGACGAGAAATATAGGCTGAATTTAGATATCAATCACGAAAGTCGAGACATCGATTGTGCTGTGTATAAAACACTTGTAGAGTCGCAAAAAAACAAACTAGTGTTTTAGCAATAATTACAAAAAATTAGTGGCATATATTGCGGGCAATTTTATCGTGTTTGAGAAAAACTGCTTATGCAACAGTTTTGATTTTATTATCCTGGCAGAAAATCATATTACAGAGGATATTGAAACGCACGAAATCGGTATTGACGGTAACGAAGTCATTCGTTGTGGTAGTGATTCTAGCCACACGGGTGGCCTGTGTATATATGTAAAAAAAAATTTGAAGTAAATTTAATCGAAAAACGATGGAATCAAGAATATAGTGGTCGAAGATAAAAATTACAATTAATAATCAATCTTTCTATATAGCCTCGGTTTATCGCGCACATGCGGCGAGTATTCGAAGCGGGTATTCTTTAATAAAATGAATGGTTGGATTGAGCAGCTTGTGAATTCAAGTAAGTTGAAAATTCGAATAAGTGAAGATTCGAAATCGAAAATCGGGGCCTGCAAATTGTGAACGAACTGACTAGAGTTGATAACTCTACAAAAACACTTATAGACTATGTGATAGCGGAATCGATTTCTACTAAATTAGTGAGTGACCACGAGACAATAAAAATAGACATGAATTTAAAAGGAAGTAGCGATATAAAGGGTGATGTATATAAATACAAGTACTTAAAATATAATAAGTCCTTATATATTAGTCACTTAAGAAACAACAGCAAAATAGCATGTTTAGGTGGTAATTTAGATACTAATCAAATGGGTAGCGTTTTTCAGAATGAGCTCATAAGAATTACAAATATGTTTATGAAGTCAAAAGTTGTGAATTGAAACAGTAACGAGTGGTTTAACGAAAGACTAAGACATGAAGCGCTTAAACATGATAAAATAGTGAAATACCAAGAATTTAGATTCTCTAATAGTTACTCGTGTTGGAATAGCTATCGCGAAGCAAGAAATCGGTACAAAATAGAATTGACTGGAGCGAGAAATAAATATATAAATAATCGCATACTAAATGCGAGCGACCAAAAATCCATGTGGAGTGTAATTAATTCGTATGTACTAAATAATCGGAGACAATTAATAAAAAAAATATATTTCGGTGGAGTGTGCGTTAAAGGTGATAAAAACATAGCCGAACATTTTAATATTTTTTACAGACATAAACGAATCGATTCCACATACTATATTCGTACCACGTCCTGATCTTTCGCATCCGACATTTAAATCCAAATGTACTAATGTGCCCGAAATTAAACGCATTCTTTAAGTTATTAATCAAAAACGAGACTTTTTTTTATTTATTTATTTATTTCATCTACTAGATTAGCTATACAGAATACAAGATGAGTATGTACAAATATTTATTAACTCTTAATTTACGAATAAAACTATAAGAATGAAAGCAATTCAAACAAAGCACTTTTGAAGCGATCACGAGAAAAATGTAAATCTACGTAGTTACCGACTTCATTGAATGAAACAATCGATCTGGACATGGGTTCATTAAGGCCAAAATTAGTTCTGTGAACAGGTCGAAGGAGAAATTATCTTTCCCTTAAAGGTCTAGCTGGAGCATAGATTGGTACAAGCGCCAGAAGAGATGGGCATTTAATATGGTAGCATAACAAGTCCCTAACAAACATGATATCATGAGCTTTTCTTCTAGATCTCAGAGTAGAAATGCCTAATAGTTGGCATCGTGTTTGGTAAGGAATTTCAAAGTTCCATTTCATTTTCCAAAAGATGTGTTTTGTGAAACGCCTCTGGACTTTTTCAATACGATCAGAGTGAATATTATATGATGGGTTCCATATAAAACTAGCATATTCCAGCAAAGACCTAACAAGTGTTATAAAAAGCGAAATAAGGGTGTAAGGATCCGAAAACTCCTTGCTATTTCGCTTAATAAAACCAGAAAGTTTATTTGCTTTGGCAATAATGAAATCTACATGAGTTGCAAAGGTGAACTTCGAATCAATTACAATCCCAAGATCTTTGACTTGGTCTACTCTATTGAGAACAATGCCATCGATTTCGTATTGAAACTTAAGACGAGAAGAGCTTCTGCCAAAAAGTATTATGATACATTTTCTAATATTTAATTTAAGCGAATTGTTGATACACCATGCAAATAGGCTTCTAAGATCATGTTGCAGAAACTGGCAATCAAGGGGAGTTTTTATTTTAAGGAAGAGCATTAAGTCATCCGCATACATCAAGCAATGACAATATTTTAATACAAGCGGTATATCGTTGATGAAAATTATAAAGAGGAGCGGGCCCAAATGACTACCCTGTGGTACACCCGAAACACACTCAAAAGACCGTGACAAGTGATCATCAATTTTAACCCTTTGAATCCTGCCAACCAAATAGGAAGCTAGCCATTTAAGCATTGCTGAGTGGAAACCAAAACTTTTAAGATTTTTGAGTAAAATATAATGATTGACCGAGCCAAATGCCTTACTGAAATCAGTGTATTCACAGTCAACCTGACGACCATCTTCGATTGAATTAATCAATCGTATATTGATCAATATATTAATCAATCGTACCTTCGATTCGTGGTAGTAGACCTCCCAGACATAAAGCCGTGCTGAGAATCACAAACAAATTCCTTTACAAAAAATTCTAGTTTTGATTTTACAATAGACTCAAAAACCTTATGCAAAGCAGATAGCTTGGAAATTCCTATATAATTTTCAATATCGTTCTTAGATCCAGATTCAAAAATTGGAATAAGAAAAGAAGATTTCCATTCTTCGATGAAAATTCCAGATCACAACGACAGATTGAAAATTTTAAGAAGGGGGTTGCAAATTGTTCGAGAACATTTCTTAAGAATAATGGCGGGAATACCATCGGGCCGGGGGCATGAATTAGCTTTCAGATTATCAAGAGCCAGGATAATGTCTTGAGAACTTAATTGAATAAGGCCAATGTCAACTTTGTTTTCTGTGGTTTGTACAAAACTAGTTCTATTTGGCCTTGAGTACACCGATTCAAAAAAATTCAGAAAAAAATTCCAGGGTTGTATTAACATTATTTAATTCAGTGTTTTTATAAACCATAGACTTGGGCAAGCCAGAAGATTTTCTTTTGCTATTTATGAAAGTCCAGAAGTGTTTTGAGTCAGTCCTTATACTGTTTTCTAATTGGAATACATAACTTTTCTGTAGAAATTTACCTAATGCAAGAAAATCTTTACGCAATTTGTCACAATATTCATAATCCCCAACGCTACCCGATATTATAAAATTTTTGTGTGCCTTTTTTTTGAGGTTCTTAAGATGAAAAAGCCTTTTGTTGTACCATGGGGCTTTGATAAATTCTTCTTTGACCTATAAGGAACACAAGATTTAAAACCGTGAAACAGCGCGGATTTGAAATAATAATATGACTCCTGAAGGGACAGATGTCTCAGATTACTATTCCAGTCAATGCTAGGAGGTAACAATTTAAGGCAGTAAAATCGGTTTTATGAAAATCAAACTTTTTAATAGGATTAACCTCAGCTTTTAAAAAGTCGTATACGTCAATTTCAATAGAAGTTTCATTGTGATAGATTGAGTTGTTTAAAAGCGAATAAGGGGCTTCAAAAGCATTTGCCTTGATCTCATCACAACATATAATAAATAAATCCAATATTCTATTTTGAGAGTTTGCGATTGAGCTAATTTGACACAAATTATGAGAAAATATAAAATCGATTAAACTAAATTCAACATCTTTTTTTACATTACATGGCATAAGCATTTTATCATCCTCGGACCAAGACCAAACAATGTCTCCGACATTAAAATCTCCTAAAATGCATATACTATTGGAAGCATTATCATGATTATGAAAAACAAAATCAATATTAGATATGTGTGTTTCATACACGTCTAATTGACTCCCTCAAGGGATATAACTTATAATAAAAATGAGTGAGCTCACAACACCTGTGACGTCCAAGGAAAAACTGAGTTGTTCCACTTCACCATTCGGTAAAGGAATTGGCCGGCAGGTAATACCTCGACGAACAGCAACGAGAATTCCTCCCCCGCGTTCTTCTTTCTTTTTACAACGATCAAAACGGAGAATACGATATAATGATTCATTTAAAATTTCAGAGTCAGAAATATCGCCATATAACCAGGACTCAGTGATAATAATCACATCATAGTCAAGGTTCCTCGAACTATTAAATAATTTGTTGACTTTAGTCCGAGTTCCACTGGCATTATGATAATAAATCTTAAGGTTTGATAAATTACTATTATGTTTTTCAACTACACAGAGTGGTGAAATGGAACTCTCATTGCGAATCAGTTTTTTGAAGAATGAATGAATGCACGAATCATAACATCACACGGCCAAAAATTGGCATCATAAATTGTTTTGTCAAATCATACGGGAACACCAATTTTAAAATTTAGAAATTTTAGCTTAGACTTTAACCATATAAGCCCCAAAATGATTTTAGATGCTTTAGATATAATCGGACCAGCATTGGCGCGAATAATAAATCTATCTGTCAGCAGCGGTATTTTTCCCCACCTTTGGAAAGAGTCAATCGTAACTCCCATCGAAAAAGAACGAGGTACGGAATTATGTGAAAACTTTCGACCAGTAAACGCGCTCCCTGTATTCGAGAAAGTACTCGAAAAAAATTTCAAAATCCAAATAGAAGATTATTTCGAAGTAAATAACCTTTTTATTGAAACCCAGTCTGGATTCAGGAAAACACTCATGCGAAACAGCTCTGAATAGCATCATCGTAAGTTGAAAGGAAGCGCTCGCAGAGAAAAATAAAGTGATAGCGGTCTTTCTCGATTTAAAAATAGTCTTCGAAACCATCGATCGGGACATTCTTATAAGCAAACTAAGCCGATATGGGATCAAAGGGACTGCACTTATGTGGTTTAAATCATATCTCTCCGGTAGAACTCAAAAAACATGTGTCAATGGAGTATCGTCAAGTAATCTTCAAACATCGTTAGGTGTCCCACAAGGATCCGTACTAGGAGCGTTATTATTTATAATATACATAAATGACATTAAATTAGAACTAAAGTACTCTCAAATTGCTCTTTTCGCTGATGATGCTCTCGTTTTCATAACAGGAAAAAAACTTGACGATTGTATACGAATGGTTCAAGAAGTAAACCTGAGTAGAATGAGTAGTTGGTTTAAATCGAAAACATTAAAATTAAATGTTGGCAAGTCCAAATGTATGGCTTTTAAACAGAATCAAATTGTAAATTTGAGAATAGATAATCAAATCATTCAACAAGTTGATTAGCCAAAATATTTAGGCATTATTGATTCAAATCTAAAATTTAATTTACATTTAGAATACATAATCAAAAAAGTGTCAAAAAAAGTATTTTCTAAGTTATGAATATGGGGAAGTCAATCAAAATTATTACATGGAATGCAAACGGCCTTTTGCAAAACATTGACGAACTAGAAGTATTCCTACGGAAGAATAATATAGACATATGCCTGATTTCGGAAACCCACTTTAAAAAGGGTTCGGCACCCAAAATAAAAGGTAGCATCGACTATCATGCGCATCATCCTTCAGAAAATTCGAGAGGCGGATCCCCTCTCTACATCAAAGACTGCATTAAGCACTCTAAAAACGCAGAAACAGAACTCGACTCCATGCAAATAAGCTCAATCTCCGTAAAATTGAGGCACTTAGATTATAACATCGCGTCGAGCTATTTTCCTCCGCAGTATCGCCTGGCTGATGAAGATCTTGCTTCCCTCTTTGAATCACTTGGGTCAAACTTTATCAGCGGCGGAGACTTTAACGCGAAAAATACTTTTTGAGGCTCACGGTGCAATTCAACAAAAGGCAGAGTCCTCTATAAAGCAAGTACGAAATGTGGCGTGGTCTTCCTATCGACGGGAAAGCCAACAGATTGGCCAACCGATAGAAATAAAATACCTGACCTTGTTGACTTCTTCATCGCCAAGGGGGTACCTCGTTACCTTACAACCGTAGAAGAACGCTTTGATCTCTGTTCAGATCACTCGGCAGTTCTTTTGAAAATCGGCGGAAGCCTAGTGAAAAAGGAAAGAGCACCTAGATTAAGTAACAATAATACCGACTGGGACGAATGTACCACTGAATGTACCACTCAAAACGCCACTTGAAATAGAAGACGAAATAGAAAAACTCGTGAGAGTTATTCAGAGCGCTGCGTGGAATAACACTTCTTTTCGGAGATCCGAACTATCGAACAGCGGAACAATATATCCACAAGAAATAGAAGAGCTAATATGCGAAAGGAGGAGAGCGCGCAAGCGATGGCAACGTTTGCGAGCACCCCCGGATAAGACCATCTTGAACCACCTTTCTAACAACCTTAAGCACGAACTTCAAGACTTTAAAAGTCGCGAGACTACTGCTTACCTCGAAAGTTTGACTGCCGATAAAGGTTCGAACTACTCTCTTTGGAAAGCAGTCAAGTCCGTTAAGAAGCCTATAGCACACTCTGCGCCATTAAGAAAAGCCAACGGCGAATGGGCAAGAGAAGACAAAGAAAAAGCGGATTTATTTGCAGATTACTTAGAAGAAACATTCAAACCGTTTGACGGGGAACCGTTGGTCGAGGAGCTCAATCCTTATGCGGTACAAGATAATTATAGAATAAAAACCGTGTCATTGGCTGAACTTCGTCAAACGATAAATAATCTGAAAAACAACAAAGACCCTGGCTACGACTTAATTACTAGCGAAATTCTAAAGGAGCTACCGAAAAAAGCTTTGGTCAAGCTACTCTATATCATTAACGCTTCCATGAGAGTTTTATACGTTCCAAGGCAATGGAAAGTGGCCGAGGTCATAATGGTTCCGAAACCAGGAAAATGTCCGAACGACAAAAAGTCATACAGACCTATTTCGCTACTGCCGATAATAGCTAAGGTGTTCGAGAAACTGTTGCTTAAAAGGTTGCAACCAATCATCGAAGAAAGACGATTGATTCCGGATCACCAATTCGGATTTAGAAAAAAGCATTCAACAATCGTACAGGTCTATCGAATAACAAACGAAATCGAAAAAGCTCTGGAAGCGAAAAAGATATGTACAGCGCTTTTCTCGACGTATCGCAAGCCTTCGACAAGGTATGGCACGAAGGCCTGAAGTACAAGTTAAGGCTAAACTTACCAGAAAAACTCTATTGAATCTTGGAGTCTTATCTTGAAAACAGAATCTTTCGCGTAAGGTACGAAAATGAGTACTCGGAATTCAAAGAGATAAATGCCGGTGTCCCGCAAGGAAGCGTTCTCGGCCCAATATTATTTTTGATTTATACAAGAGACATACCCCACGATGAGGGAACAATTTTAGCTACGTTTGCTGACGAAGAGCTGGCGAGTCGTCCTTAACGAGACTAAGTCAACGCATGTTAACTTTACTTATAAAAAGATAAACAACAAACCTTTATTCATTAACTCCGTACAAATCCCGTACTCAAATGAAGCGAAATATCTAGGAATGACTCTAGACGCAAAACTCAAATGGAAGCCGCACGTTAAAAAGAAACGCGACGAGCTCGAAAGAGAAATGAATTGGTTTATCGGAAGATTTTCGAAACTAAGCGTATATAACAAACTGCTTTTGTATAAGCAAGTGCTAAAATCATCTTGGACGTACGGTATACAACTCTGGAGTTGTACTAAACCAAGCAATATATCTATTTTAGAAACTTTTCAAAATAAGACACTCAGAGCAATCGTTAATGCTCCATGGTACATAAGATAGCGATCATACAATAGCGATCTACACCGAGATCTTGGAATCGCAACCGTGACTGATGAGGTAACAAACTTTGCTCGCAAACTTAGTACTCGGCTTCGCGGACATTGCAGCAATGAAATTATCCGAACTTTGGATCGGATAAATCTTACGCGCCGACTACAACGAATGAGACCGTTGGATCTAGCAGTATAAGATGAAACCGCATAACTTGACGGTATAGTAGGTGCTTTCGTTGGAAGGCAGCCTGCCACACGCGATTAAGACAGAAGCTTGAACTAGTTGTTAAGGAAACTAAGTTGTAGTCTAACGGAAAATGGGAGGTTTTCTAGTGAGTAAGAATCTCACACTACTATGAGCACGCGCGGCCGGTCCTCGTAGTGCCTATGAAGGTTTATCCTACCCACGAAAAAAAAAAAAAAAAAAACAAAAAAAAATTTCTAAGTAGAATATGTGATAAAATCTCATTGTTATTTACCTAACGAAAACACACAGGGTCGTTATTGAAGAAGCTATTGTATACTCGCCTTAAGCTTTGTTCTATTCCTACCAAACTTCTGCTTTTGTTCTCAAAACATAGATGTAGCTGCAGTAAGTGTCAAAACTTACCAGCTGGGCCTTGGCGGTTTTCTTCGGTTTACTTCGTCACGATAAGTACTGCTGTGTTGCTCGGATGAAATTTTAGATATTTTAACCATTTTAAAGATTGCAATTGAAGTGCGGTTCTAACATGAGTGATACTCACAGTGATAATCGGGAAAACAGCCACAGTGACGACGGGCACTCGAAGAAAAGTTTCCAACACTCAGAAACGTCGTCGGAGTCTTCATCGGAAAATGAGGTCATCGCTTCTCCTCTCCCAAATGAGAGGAAGAAACTCATGTCGGGACACGTTGTGTCTGTGGATCAACGGACAAACGATCTTACAGATCAGGTTTGCCAACTATCACAATATGTGAGTATGCTTTTACCACAGGAATTTTTTACTTCGGAGAATCAGCCGAGTACCTCAACGTTTTTGAATAACCCTGTAAGTTTGCGGAGAACTCTGGATTTCGGACAATTGCATACGGAATGTGATACGAACTTATCGTTCAGCCAGCAAAAGAGGAGCATCTCAATGAGTTGATTCAATTGCAACACTTTGGTTTCCCAACATGGAAGAATGTGAGGTACTCGAAGGCTGTAAAGTTTTTAGCCGCAACTCCGGGCTTCGTGGAGTTAAAGTTTAACGATAAGTTATGCACGCTTAATAAGGGCAAGGATTGTTTAGCTTCCATAGAACAGGTGATGGCCGCATTAACAAATGCATTACTAGAACAAAAGACATTGCTCAGGTCTGGTCTGCAGTCTATTCTAGACTGGGCATTCCAATCACGGTTCCACTTTGGAGCACTCCAATCCGGTTCAAGAGAGGGAGAAGAGGCCTTCTCAGACACCAAAGTTATTCCACAGTCAAGGTAAAAGGAACGCAGTTGACAGTAGAGAGAATGTCCGAAGACACTACAAAAATTGTTACCAAGTAAATACTGCTTACAAAAAACAGAATAGACGACTTAATTCTTCCTTTCGTCCCAAGGAGAATGTCAGAGACAAGAAGTGACTCAAAGATAACATTCAGAGGGGTCAGTTGCAGACTTGCTGAGCGTGTTGCGAAGGTCTGGGTGCAAACTCATTTATTCTAAAAACGATTTCGGGAACAAGAATTTCGTTTTACAAAAGACCCCATTTAACTTTTCCTTCCGCTGCAGCTTAAATCAAATTCGCAACAGCTTCTTCGGACCAAATGGATCTTCAAATAGAAGAACTGAAAAGATTGAAGGTTCTAGAACCCCCTCCTAATGTACGTCCTAGTTTTTTGTCGTACATTTGTTTACAAGATGTTTGTACAAGACATCTTATCAAACTAATTTCTCATTCTACCGTTCCCGAGTTTTTGCAACCAGAGGATTGGATGTTGAAACTAGACATACATCAGGCATATATAGCGGCGAGCCATCGAGGTTTTTTAAGAATAGTGTACCGAGACCAGTTACTAGAGTTGACTTGCCTGCCATTCGGCCTAGCTTCAGCTCCCAGACTGTTTTCAGCTCTGACATGTTGGATCGCGGAGATTCTGCGTGGAAGAGGTATCCGGGTTCTGGTTTACCTGGACGACTTCTTGTTAGTGAATTAGGACCCCTCAAAACTAAGCAGCGGAGGCAGTCAGTATTCTGGAGGAATTAGGCTGGGTGATAAATTACAAAAAATCAGTCCTTATTCCATGGGACACGTCCAAAAATGTTATGTCCCTTCCGAGCAAGAAGGTGAACAGAATGCGTTTTACTCTGCAGGCAGTGTCAAAGCTAAGGTCATGCACCCAATCCGGAGATTTTGAGTGAGATTTCGAGTAAAGCGGGCGTATATTTGTGGTGCGGAAGATCGAATTGAAAAAAGCCTAATTTTCGCGATAAATCGCTGCAAAGTGTTTAGAGCAACGCGCAGTATTCGGTTAATCGTTCCGAAAAACACTTAACCTAATTTGAATATAAACAAGACAATTAAAAAGACTAGCATTTATCAAAATTCGTGCGTCGGGGATATCGCCGTTAATGAAAATCTTTTCGTGTAGCGGCTTATTGCCCTACTAACTGAATTGTGTTTTCACTCGGATGAACAATGCAGGAGTGCGTTAAATGTAAAACACCGATTCGTGGAGAATCTAGGTTAAAATGCGAAGGAGTTTGTGGTAAAGTGTTTCACAATGCTATTAAATGCAGTGGCTTAGACCAGTACAGCATTGGCATACTAGGTACGAAGCCCATGCTACGCTTTATTTGTGATGATTGTATTCAATATATTCAAAACGTTGACTTAGTGTTGAAGGATGTGCAAGAGAATGTCAATAGGAATGCTAATCACTTAAGAGAGTACAAAAACGAATTTGAAGAATCGTTAAAAAGAAATGAGATCGAAATCAAAAATTTACTAAGCTATCGAATCAAGATATATGGATCGGCTAAGAGGAATTAAGATTGCCCAGGAAATTTGTCAAAACAGTGTAAGTGAAATAAAAAAAAAAGTGAAGTGAGTGATTTCTTTAAAGTACAGAGCGAGAAGGTATGCGATAATGTTAAAGGAATTGCGAGTGACAATCACTTAGTCCTAAGTAGTGTAAATGAGATAAAAAATAAAATTGTGAAAGAGATAAAGAATACGGAAAGTAAATCGGTATCGGTACCCAAGCGCATAGTGAAAAAGTGTCGTATGCCACGCAAGTGAAAAGAGGACCACAGGTAATACTTAAACCTAAGTCCACTCAAACGAGTTTAATAACAAATGAAGAGATAAGGATAGAAGGAAACAAATAAAGCCTTCATCTCTGTCGATTAACGTGAGTTGTTTATCAAACAGAAATGATGGTGCAGTTGCGATAAATTGTGGTAATGAAGAAGCGAGTAAGAAAATACAATCAGTGCTTCAAGAAAAGAATATGAGCGAAAAGTATGACATCCAAGTTCAAAACGTGCGGAATCCTAAAGTGTTAGTGTGTGGGATAAATGACAAACTAGACAGGGATGAAATAGAGTGTGCTATTAAGACACAGAATATATCAATAAAATTTAATACATTAAAATGTGGCCATGTTTTTGAGTCGCCTAAGATTAAAGGAGTATTCAATGCTATTATTGAGGTAGATGGTGAAGCATTTAAAATTATGTTATGTTATGTTAGAAGCAAAGAAAATAAATGTTGGATGGGATAAATGCGTTAGGTATGAAGAAATCAATATTAAGAGATGTTATAATTGCTTAGGTTTTAACCACTCAGCAAAAGTATGTAGAAATAAAGTGGCGTGTGTAAAATGCGGTGGCGAACATTTAAAAATCAACTGTGATAGTGACTCTGTGGAGTGTATTAGTTGCATAAGAAGTAAAGAATCTCTTAATCTTTCGAATATAGACGTTGAACATGATAATAGAAGTGCGGATTGTCCGGTATACAAACGGAAATTACAATTTGAAAAACAAAGAACGTTAAACTAGCAATTAAAAAATTTTAAATGTCTGTTCCTGAACGTAGAAGGACTAACACTAACTAGGTAACTTCAATGAAATCGAGAATATAGCAACGACAGGAAACTATGAAGTTATTTGTTTAACGGAGACGCATTTAACTTCTAAAATCGAGGATGATGAAATAACGATAGGAGGATACCAACGACCGGTGAGATGCGACTCAATATCAAGACACACGGGTGGCGTTATTTTCTTTTTAAAGTGAGTGATCATGAAAGTATCGAAATTAAAATACAAATGAAAGTGATACCAAAGAGCCTAAAAAAATGTATTGAGGTAGTGAAATATGACAAGCGGAAATTTTGTGAGTGCTTACAACGTAACTTAGATATGGTGGAGGACAACTACGAGAACGATGTAGACATAGTGGCAAGAAATGTTACGAAGACTTTTATGAAGACGGTTGATTCCTTAAAACGTAAAATGTGTATTAAGGCTTCAAACACCAATCAGTGGTTTAATAGTGAGCTCAGAACAATGCGAAGTGAAAAAATTTGTAGGTATAGATTGGCAGTGGTATCAAACTCGCCAAGAGACTGGGATGAATATAAAAAGGCGAGAAACATATTTAAAAAGGCGCTTGATAAGGCAAAAAATAGTTATATTACCAGCAAAGTACAATCCGCCAGGGACCAGAAAGAAATGTGGAGAACCATAAAACCATTGGTGCTCAAACAACAGAAAAGTGCAATAAAAGGTATTATATTCGATGATTGTTTAGTGGATGACTGCAAAATGATGTCAGGTAAATTCAATGTTTTCTTTGTGGATAGTGTTTGTAAATTAAATAG